>CM023862.1:14461448-15661448 GCA_013389735.1 Phaseolus lunatus | reverse complement strand
CACTAAAAATATTATTAAATAAAAATTAATTTTAAAGACAAAAAATAATTAGTTTCTACATTAACTAAATTAGATACTATTTTATAGACTAAAAAAATTATTTGTATCTAAATTAGTTTTAATTATTAATAAATAGTTTCTAAATTGGTATCTAATTATCTAAGGTTTTAAATACCTACTTTAAAATCTAATTACTATATTTACTACTTCTAATTAAACTAACTGGAAAATTATTTGAAAACCAAAACTGAAAATGAGTACTGAAATATTTTATCTCATAATCTACAATTCTCTAAGTTTCAGGCACATATGCGTTGAACCAATTTTCATTTGAATGTAGCAGATTGTCCTCTTTTAAAGAAAGTGATGGATTCTCGCGAGTAGCACCAAAATCAGCATGTGTTTCACGAATGTGTATGACATCAATTGGATACAATAATTGTTCTTTTTCATTCAATTATGTTGTTAGTTCTGCAAAACAACTAGGAGTGGAGTATATAACAGCATTTATTTCTTTACATATGGCACAATTGCCATCACTGCAATTTGTGAGTTTTTCCATTTCAAAAAATTCACTAAATTCAGAAACTCAAGTTCAGGATTTGTATAAGCAACATTAGCATCATGAGTACAATCGTTGTAAGGTTTTAGTATATCATTTGCTATAATAAAATCAGTACAAATATCACCATTAGTTTGAGCAAAATAGGATCAGTGCTAACAACAATTTCATAATTAAGTTTATCAGTAAAATCATTAACAAGATCAATGAAACCAATGTCCTTGGTATGAATAGGTTCAACATAATCATTAACAATAAAATCAATGTTCATTAGTGAAGGCATGATCAGAAGTATTAATATTATGAAGACAATCAGGGAAATCAGCTGAAACATCATCAATCAAAGCTTCATGAACACAATCAGGAGAATAAACAGCAAAATTAGTATCTCTTGAAATAAATTTATCCAAGTGCAAGGTAAACAATATAGGGGTATTAGACAATATGGGTAAATGGGACTCTGTGTATTCAAATGATGGTGGATGGTTTGACGATACTAGTTTCTACTGGGCTAGACGCTATGTTAGATGGTTGTGGGGTAGATGCTTGGGTTAATGGGGGAAGGTAAGATGCTCTAGGGGTTAGTAGATGCTATGGTGACATTAGATGTTGTAGGTATAGTAGATTCCATGGAGGCATTGGACGATATGTGATTGTAGACGGTGTATGGGTGGACGTCGTTTGGATGGTAGGCGATGGTAAGTTTGGCAGTTCATTATATGCACCTTCAAATGACTTGGAAATAGAATATAAAATAGAATCTTCGTGAAACATCTGTTGTTTTTCTTCCTTTTTAAAACAAGCTCTTCAACTTTTTCATTTACATCAAAAGTTAATATATTTGTATAGTTGCGAGAATTGACAACTTTTTACATAGGCCTATTTATTTGATCAATCTGATTCTGAAGTATGATTCGACTAGCCTCCCTTTGTTGCTCGAATTTTAGGTTATCTTGATGCATATCCATGTTAGTTTTTTGAATTTTCATTTTAGTTTTTTGAATTTCCATGTTTATTTCATTTTTTTTAAGTTTTCATGTTAACCATCACTATGCAACTTCACATCTCAACTAAGCTGACACCTCAAGTGACAACAATCATCTGTCATTACATGAAAAAAGTATTATTAAAAGAAAAGAAAAATACAAAAAAAATATATGGGGGACTAGACCAAAATCCATATGTTAACAAAAATGATACATAGGTAGACTATACCTATTCATAAAGAATTCTAATAATAGACTAGATGGAAGCCTATTATACCAATAAAATGATTCTTTATGAATAAATCCTAAATTAGCCAACTTATTAATACACGCATTCCCTTCACGAAAAATATGAGTAACCCTAAACTTGATTTTCACACAATAATTAAGACAATTATTCAATCGATTACGAACCATCCATGGAAATTAGTCTTAGCAGTAAATGCAACACAAACTAAGGTAGTAAATGCAGCATAAACTAAGGCAGAATCACATTCAAACCATACATTAGTAACTCCTATCTTTTGAGCTTCCTCCATAGCATGTATAACTTCATAAAACTCAGCAGTCATAGCAATTTGAACTTCAAGAAACGCACCAGTAAACTCCCCCATACTCCCACGGAAAATACTTTCAAAAGTAGCAAGACCAAAATATCCCCTAGTAGCCCCATTAATGTTAATTTTAATCCATCCTGGTGAAGGGAACTCCCATCTAACAGGAAGGGGACGAAGAACTTTACCAGTACGAGTATTAATACGAAAAAACTTAATCACATTGAAATCCAACATATCATTCTTTATTGAAGTTTTAGATGAATTTCCCACTAGACAAGTTAAATATTTAATTACCGAAATAGCCCTAGAAACATCAATCTTATCCTGAAATCTAACATAATTCCTCATACGCTATATCATCCAAATAGAAAAAGTTATCACAACAAGCTTAATCAATTTAACCAAAAGACTTCCATCACTCTTAATAAAAGAAAGAAGATCATCCTTATTAGAGAAACGGGAAGTAGTAAAACACTTTCGAACCCAACTCCAAATATGCAAAGCATTAGAACATTCAAAAAATAAATGTTGAATAGATTTCTCATGTTTTTCACAAAGCAGACACATAGAACATATATGCAAACCTTTATTCTAAATATGTTGATCTATAGGAAGCCGCCCATGAAAAACTTTCCAGAGTACTAGAGTTTTGGAAGGCAAAATATATGAAAACCAAATGAATTTACCCCAACCACAGGGAACTCATAGTTCCAAGAAAAAAAAGTTCTAGCCGATTTAAGAGTAAAATGACCATACTCATCTAGAATCCAATTAGGAATATCTTGTTCCTCCCTAACCATGGTATGATTAAAAAAATGAGGCATCTGGTGTAAAGACAAGGAAATATTCCAATCACAACCGGTCCAAAACTGAGAGACTATATCTAGAATGCTAGCACCATCAGATAACCCTGCAATATTTGCTAAAGAAGTAGTAGAACACCATTTATCATTCTAGAAATTAATAAAAGTACCTATAGCAATAGTCTAAGAAGTATGGTCAATAATAGTGTCATAAAACTGCTTAATTCCAGGCCAAATAGATGAGGATCTATAAATCATTCTAAAATTATATTTTGATTTAAGAACTCTAGCTTTCAGGAGAAAAGACCAAGGCTTGTTGTTATAAGCAAAGTTCTAAGCAAGCTTAAGAAGATACGCGTTATTTTCATGATGAAGGTTAATATTCTTCAAACCTCCATTCTCAAGAGGAGAACAAATCTTAGCCCAATTAACTATAGCTATGCCTCTTTTAGAATATCACTAGTCCAAATAAAATTTATACATCATTGCTCAACCTACTTAAGAAGTGAAATAGACCATTTATACATATTAAAACTATAAGTTAGAAATCTAGTAATCACCATATTAACCAACTGAATCCGACCCATCATGCTAAAAGATTTACCTTTCCAAGAGTCTAGCCTCAATTTGACTTTACCAGCCAAAGGTTGAAGAAATTGGCACTTGGGAGCACCAAAAAAGATGTTTACCTCATCAATTTTGAAGTTGACTCTTCATTTGGTGGTATTTCATATTTTTCAAAAATTGGTTGAACAAGTTGTTCAAAATATGACTACAAAGGTTTCTCATAATACTGCTCAAAATATGGTACACCAGGTTGCTCAAAATACTCGTTAACATGCGACTGTAATGGTTTAACAATTTGTTGGACTGAACTAACTTGTTGTCTCATAGCAAATTGTCTTACTAATGAAATTAGTTCATCCAGTTTGTTATGCATCTCTTGAACCTTTGAAGGTCATTGCTAATATGATTGATAAACTAGTTTTTGAAAATTTGATTCACTATGCATGTGATAGTTATAGTTCACATAAGTTTGCTCACAATATGGCCACAATATGAATCATTAGTCTGCTTATAGTATGACTCATGGTTATGTTGTTGATCATGATAAAATGAAGAGTAATTATTATATGGAAATTGATTATTAAAAGGAAATGAATTCATATGTAAAGCAAAAGAAATGAAAGAGATAAAAGAAACAAACACTACACTCTACTAAGCTATACTAAAATAGACTAGATAGTCTAAACACAGAAAAAATTGACAGTCTACAGAAGGCAGTTTATAAAACACCTTCTAATCAAGATCTTTTAGTAAAATCATTTAGAGGAGCAAAGAAACCCTAAGAAAAAGAAAACAAATAAGAGAGAAAATCAACATTTTTTTGTCACCGACAATGACACCAATTTGACAGAATTGTTAGTTGCGTCCAGTTTTAAAATAAAACTAAGTTCTCCCCAATTTGATATAAGGTCAACCTAGGTCGAATCGCCAAAAATGCATCTCTTGTGTTATATTTTCATTGCTCATATTCTTCTTATATAAATTAAAATTAGGGGGAAGAAATACATTACAATTGGATTGTAAAATGAAAAAGAAAAGTAAAGCAAAGTGAATAGCAGACCGTCTATAGACTATTGTCTAATGGACCGTGTAGCAACACTTAGAAATGTAAGAGTGGAAATGTAAATGATAGAATAGTAAAGACATGAAAGTAAAATGCAAAGTAGACTAAAAACAAAATAAATGAAACAAAAATAATGAATTATACTGTTAGACCGTCTAGTCTGCAATCGCTTGCTAGAATGTCTAACGGTTGTTATGTGGAAAGTAAAATAAATTACGCTGAAAGATTCTTTATACAATTATTCAACCATCTAGTAAGAAATCACTTACAAGATTGTCTAATGGTTATATGAAGAGATGACAAATAAGAAAAAAGTGAGAACATTAAATATAAATTGCAGAGAAACATAAATGACTGAATCTTTAATTGCAAGAAAACTAAATGATTGGAAATGTAAATTGCGAGGAAAGTAAAGTGCAAAAAAGTAAATGATAGGAAATGTAAATTTTGTGGAAGTAAAGTGCAAAAAAGTAAATTACAGAAACATAAAATAGAGCACTGGAGGTAATGTAAATGGTAATGGAATTAAATTGAACAAAAACTTGCAAACTGAAATTGTAAAGTGCAGAAGCTTAAGCGAATAATAATTCAAATGAATTGAAAACAATAAAAGTGAAATTCAAATTTGGAAGGAAAAATAGGGAACAAAAAAAGTGGTTAGTAATGTTCAACTTCAAATTATAAGAGACCCAAATCTAGAATCCTTTTTACTGAAGAAAACACAACCAATTGATTTGTATGTTCTTAGAAAAAATACTTATAATCGGAAATATAGTTCTAAAAAGATTTTGAAAAAGAAAACACTAAAATAAAGCATCATTTAACATGATTTTCGTTTCTCTATTGCCTATTTCCAAAACCAAAGTCAACTTCGAAGAACAATTATAGAACATAGAAAGTAAAGAGAAGAAGAATCGATAGAGAAAAATGCAAAAGAAAGTGAACAAGTTTTTATAGAACTGGAAAAGTTAAAAATAGAGAGTGAAAAACAAACTAAACTACTTCATTGTATAACTATATTAAGTCTCTCTCATTTCTCTTCAAATAATCTCATTTTTATGCTTTAGAGAGGAATGAACTTTGGTGTTAACAAAAATCGAGACCATAAAATCAATTCTAAAACTAAACTCACTACTTCAGCTTCTTCATTTAGTGCAACATTGACCGTCTAGTGCTAGTTGGGACTTTTGTTGACCATGTAATGTTGGTTTTCTTTAGATTTTTTCTTTTTGACTCAACTTTTCTGATCTTCATGGCATCAATTTCTTCATTCAAGCTTTTAAGGTCAAAGTACAATCCAAAAAATGTTCCTATAATTGATCAAAGCACTCGTTAGACAATTCAAAGAAAATATAAGTTGAAAAATGCAAGTTTATGATTTTTTTTATAAAAACTCTAATATAAAATAAAAGCAAAAGAAACCCCAAGGAATTACAATTAGCCTAGAAAGCGATGACAAAATCGAGAGTTATCAAACTATAACAGTTGTCGCTTTGTTTTCTTAATCAATATTCTATTGGTAATGAAAGTTTTGGGGGGATGGAATGAATTTACACGAGTCTAAGTTGTTCTTAAATATTTAGACAAAATATATCCAATAGAGTGATAACTAATTAAATTAATAAGAATACAGATTATCTTTATTTGTATAAATATTGATGTTAACAAGTGTACTTTCATGTTAATTTGAAGAACTAACAGAAAGTGCATATGCTCCAAGAATTCCTCCACCAAATAAGTTAGATGTCTGGTGTGATGTAGCTAGAACCAAGAATGATCTTGGAATGGAATCTATTGTGATTAGATGTTGGTCTTACTACCGTAGCTCATCTTCTTCCTCAAATGGGTGGATACAAAATCATAGGCTTGGTGAATTTAGAAAAGGTTAGGAAGTAGTTAAGAAAAAAAGAGACAAGCTTTAAATCAAAATTGTAAATATTGAGAAGTCATGCTAGCAAGTTTTGAGAAAATTAAAGATAAGAGTGAAACAAACCACCCAATCAACTACTCAATCTTTATCAAGGTAAATTTGTTACACTATTCTATATATATTTTTAAATTTCAATCTCTCTAATTGTTTATTTTATGTTTTTCAACAAGTAGATAATAATTGTGTTCTAAAAGCGAAGATAATTTTGTTACACTATATATTTTTAAATTTTAATCTCTAATTGTTTATTTTATGTTTTTCAACAAGTAGATAATAATTGTGTTGTAAAAGTAAATGTTGAAGGTATTTTGAGAGAAACCATGATGGGGAAATAAAAGATTTTGTAGACTATACTTAACTTTCTTATAACTTCATATGAATATGTTGTTAGTGTTAACATGTGAGGCAATTCAAATTAAAACATTAAAACATGAAGATGTTTCACGAATTGTCATACCATACACATTATTTTAACTTTGATTTTTTACACATAATAGGATATATGACATAATTAATACTTTGTATGCACCTGCAACCCCACATTAATAAGTGATTCTTTTAGTTGTTTATTTTTTGTATCACTAACTTTATCTCATGCTTTTTTATTGTTAAAAAAATAACATTACAAGCTAAAATAAATAAATGAGGAGAGAGAGTATGGTATAAGCAGAAAGAGTCGCTATTTCTTTATCTTTTGTGTCCCCTTTCTTATCACATGCAACATTTTAAAATTCTATGTCCTCTATAAGCTTTTAACTTAAATCTATTTGTTATTTTTATATTAAGTTTTTTTCCTTTCTAAGATGGGTGCATTACTTTATGGTTTATGGTAATGAAAAGTTAACCACTACTGTTGTGGTAATGAAAGGAATTGATTCTTGCACTTTCATCCTTGAACAGTCTGACTTTTAATTTCACATGTCTCCTTAATAGTCTTAACCATAAACATAACTTACACAAGAGATAATTTACATATATATAACAAAAGTTTACAAACCAACTCAAATATTTTGCACTTTTAACCAGTAACATAAAATTTATCATACATCAATAATAATGGTCTATACAAAAATAATGAAATATTCCATCTTTTTCATATGATTTCGTTTATCTAAATACTAAAATCATAAAGCTCCAGAATTGAAAGAGTTTGAATTTGTGGTATAACATAATATTAATTTAAAATTATTGAAGCTAAATTTAGAAATAAATATAAAATATGAGAGATTAAGTATACAATTAAGAAAGTACAAAATATTTTAAAATAAATTATCATTATTTAGAAACCAATATTATCACTATCATTTATTATTTATATATTTATCACTATATAAGTTTTTATATATTTAATCACTATATAAGTTTCTATATATTTAATCGTTAAATTGATTTCAATGTAATGTAATTAGTTGTTAAATTATGTTTCTATATAATTAATCAATAAATTAATTTTTATATAATTAATTATTAAATTAGTTTTTATATATTTGATCACTAAATTAGTTTCTGTATAATGATAACTAAATAGATTTTTTAATCAGAATTCAAATTGATATTTAATATTAATTATTAAAGTTTTAATTACTTAATACTATTGAATTTTAAATTAGTTTCTAATTAAATTAATGATTAATTTTATCATTTCTTAAACTATTTCTTTTTGTTGATTTGAGAACCCAAAAAATGACCACAGTTGAGACCCGAGATAAGTGGGATAAGCTACTTGGAATCTTGAGAGTGCATAAAGAACTTCTCCAAGACAAGAGTCAAAAGAAAGCATCAACCTCATCAAAAAGAGGTTTGAAAGTATAGATAAAGCCTACTCCTATAAGATGAAAGGTGGCAAGAGCACTCAAAGCTCTAGAAGAAGTAGAAGCAGAGAATTTAAAGATGGGTTGGATAACTCAACTGACAAAGAGATATTGTTGATGTCTAGACATTTTAAGCAGTCGCTCAAATGTAAAGAACATGGAAATAGAAGGTTTAAATTTAGAAGAAAAGAAAGCCCCTACAGACAAAAGGAGGATGAAGCCTTAGAGGACTTTGATTGCAACAAGTGCAAGCCTGGACACAGTCTATGTGCAAGAAGTCTGAGCCTAAGAGAAATGGTTTGATGGCTAGTTGGGAAGCTACAGACTTATAATCAGACTCGGGAATATACAAACATGTTAACCTGTGTCTAATGGAAAATATAGACAAAAAGGTATATTCTAAACTTCTCTTTATTCTTTTCTCACCATCTGATGAGTCATCGTGTGATGATAAAATGATAATGATCTTTCTTCTGAGGATTTTCTAAAGTTGAAACACTTTGTTTGAGAAATATTTAAAATTAAAACAAAAAATTTAAAGCATTATTTCAAAAAACAAAAATGCTCAAACAAGATAAAGTTGCATTTGATGAGAAAGTTTCTCTCTGGAATAGACTGTTTCATCAAATACAGTCAAAATAAAAAACTTAGAGGAAAAGATAACATATTGTAAGCATGATTGTGAAAAGTTTTCCCAAGAGCTCTAAATCTCTTGATTTCCACCTCTAGACACACATATGATAAGTCTGGTGTAGGGTATGACCTCCAAGGAAAGAAAGAATATGACAAAATTCTTCTAATAAGAATAGAAGTTTTTACTATCATTCTGGCAAGTTCTGGACGTCCCAGTTTCAAGTGTAAATTTAGAAGAGAAACTTCAAAAGCTAATGAACATAAATTATAAACAAATAAAACACTTAGATGGTCTAGTGGCCTAGTGGCATAAGAGCATATAGTGAGGCTTAAATCATCTAGGGTCTCAATATTCTCCGAGGCTTTCCATATTTCTTTTCCATTCTTACATGTTGATACTTTGAAGAATTCCTCCATGATGAGTGCTGAAGAAATAATGTTTCTTGCTCTAGCATTATACTCAACTTTCTTATTCTCCTCTTCAATCCAAGAATTAAAATCTTTCTCAACATGCATATTGTTAATAAAATTCGTATGGTCCATTCATTATAACATCCCATACACCTCAATCAACAAATTCCATAAAGATTTGCATTTTAATTTTCTAGAGAAAGGGTAACTTTCACCACAAAATAAAGGAGGTTTCTTTATTGCAACACCCTCAACAAAGGTTTTGTAGCCATTTATAAAATATTTTTTCATAATCTTGTTTTGAGTAACTTTCCAAAACCACCTTTGAGGCCAAATGTTGGAAAAGAATGTTAGTCCTTTCTTAACTTTTGAAAAAACTAGTCTTATTAGAAAATACTTACTGAATTACATAAAACCTTAATCGGTTAAAACAAACTTAAAACCTTTTTTTACACATTTTGACCTTTCAAAAACAATTTTTATGTTTAAGGTTAAGATTAGGTTGTGTACTAAATTGAATTTTTTTGTGATTACCTTATGTGCAAGACTCACCAAGACATGCAATGAAAGTTATAACAAAAAAAAATACATATTCAACATCATCATCTAAACAACTTATTTGAGACTTATCGAATATTCTAGTTCACCCCGAACTAGACTATGTCGAATTCTTCTTTGCAACCTATAAAGAGATCCACTAATCACACAAGATTGCTAGTATTGATCTCTGTTACTTATAACTTACAAGAGTATATAAAATAATTTCAAGCTATAAATAGTAAAATTATTTTTATAAGGTAAACTCTTGCTAGCGATGATAAAAAAATAAGGCTCATTACTTTTAAAGTCGTAACTTATTTGAGTGAAGGATTTAGAAAGAAGAATTTTTTATGTGTGATCTATTAGACACACTAATTTTGACTAAGCAATTAGGAAAATGAAATTGTTTTTTACATGCAATATTTATGTAATACATGTTTACTACACTCGTATTTGCATGCAAAGGTTTCATTTTATAAACATTCTAAATTATACTTTAAAGCTTACATGTTCTTGCTTGTCTTTGTGTTAACTTATTTTAGAACATGTTTAACTTTAGGTTTATATCTTTTGCTGATAGATTCAAGAGGTTATAGAAAGAAAAATATTTTTCTCTGTTATTTCTTTGTTGTTCTCATAACACCAATTGCATCAAAATCATTATTGAGATGTATTCTTGAGCATCTTTTTGTAACTTTTAGACTTCTCATATTTTGTAACATTCTTTATGTTGAACACATGTATGTTACATCTCTAAAGTGTAGCATCTTGTGTCTTTTGGTTCTTTAGCATAATTGGGTCTTGCCATCTTCTTCTAATACTTTATTTAGTAATGATGCAAGTCTTGTCTTTGAGCATATAACCCTCGACTTAGTATTTTTTCTTTCTTTGATATGTGTCTTTCTTAAAGACTTCATCTAGTCTTGATATACGTCTAATGTTTTGCTTGGTCGTCAAAGTCTTCATCATAACAATATATTCAAACGCCTTACTTAGGAAAGACTTTGTATAACTTTTGTTTAATTTTCAAATAAATTATTAGATACACAAAAACATGTTATTGTTTATTATTTTCAAAACATAATTATGTGAAACATGATAATATATAGATTAAAATCATTTATGAATTAATATTCACTACAAACTCTGAGAATGATGATATACTCTGAATAAAAAAAACTAAATATTTGATTTTGGTTTTATACTATTTTTTCAAATAAATATTAATTTTTTAGAAAAACGGCAAAATAGTAAGAAGGCTCACAACATATATAAAATATCAAACTTTTGAATATTTATTAAGATTCATTATCTTTTAAAAAAAAAAGTAGCATTAATTACCTTGATGTTAACCATGTAACTTTTATTTCTCTTTAGAAACATATAAAATAAATTATGTATAATTATCTTATTGGTCCCTACATTTAGGATCAATATGCAATTTAGTATAGTAGTTGTTAAAAGAATCAATTTGGTCCCTTTGTTTTTTAAAAAATACTCAAATTGGTTCTTTCTGTTAATTCCCCCCAACAACGTCAAGTGCTACCAATGTGGTAGAGAGAAATGAGATTCAGTGTTGTGTGAGGTGGCAAGTGAAATGAATTGTCAAATTAGTAAAAATGAACATTAGGGGTTAGGGGTTTTTAAATTATAATAAGTGAGTTTGGACAATTGGGGTTATAGTTGAACATTGGTGAAGAGCGATTTGGTGTAGTGTTGGTGTTTGGTGGTTTGATGTGCAACAATTGTTGATTGTTGTGCATTGATTCTTTCTAAGGTTAGGACTTTTTCATTTATGTTGTGTTGGTTCAATGATTATAGGGTCTTTAAATGTTGTTTAATTGATTGCTTTATTTTATATGTTGTATGTTTTGTATTTGATTACTTTAAGGAAACATTTACAAAGTAGTTTATGATGTAGGGTCCCACCATGTGCAAAAAATTTTATGTGTGGTTTAACATTTTTTTTCTGACATAATTAATGAAGGATTGGTTGTAATTTGTTTGGTATATGTGGCCATGTGTATATTTTACATGGATACCTTTTATAAACTCCATATCATGTATGAAGGTTTTTTGACCTTGTGGTCCACCATAGAGGGAGATTTTTTTATGGTGACAGAGTGAGATATGTTGGTGGTGATACATCAACATGGTCATGTGACTCTGATAGATGGAGTTACTTTGAAATAGTTGGCATTGTAAAGGAGATGGGCTTTTTAACTATACAAGAGATTTGGCATTCACGTGGAGGTTGTGAAGTGTTGGAAAATAGATTGCAGCTTCTGGTTGATGATGGTGGTGCAATAGATATGCTGAAAGTTGAAAATACATATTTTGAAGTTCACTTATTTTTAGTACACATTATATCAGAGGTAGAAGTTATGTTGCTTTTAGGTGACGAGGTGAGTGTCAGGTTAAGGTTAAGGATGATGTTGGTGATGTTGATGGTATGGAATTTGATGGTGATATTGATGTTGGTAAAGGAAGGTGATGTTGGTGAGGAAGGTGATGTTGAGGATGATGATGGTGAGCATGGAACCTGATGTTGAGGAAGGTGATGGTGGTAAGGGTATTGGTGCAACTGTTCATGAGGAGAAGGAATGTGATGATGATGGTGGGGATAACGATGGTGAGTATATGTCAGTAGATTCTTCTTGGTTAAGGGAAGTTGAATTTATTGAAGGTGAAGTTAAAGTTCAAAGTGAGGCTAATAATACTAGACATAAGGGTGAGAGTGAGACATTTGTTGAGGTTTAAGAGTTGAGTACTACTGAGAGTAGACAAGGCGCAAAAGTAAAAGGCAGACCAGTAATCCCATAGAAGGTTAAGAACCAAATTCTGTACATGATTTTTAGAATTTAGGTGTTGATGATGATGAAAGTGAAGATATAGTTATGCATGATACAAGGTTGTCAGATATAGAGCGGGAATCATAAGAGTTAGAAAACATGAATGAAGTTGAAGATGATGATGAAGATATCGATACTAATGGTAAATTTCCATCCTTTCAAATGCTGAAGAATATGACAAGTTTTTCCTGGGATTTAGGTACATATTTTATAGACAAGAAAGCATTTAAAGTTGCCATTAGAAGTTATGTTGTCCATTTAGGGATGAATTTGAAATTTGTAAAAAATGATAATAGGAGAGTCTGTGTGTGTTGTATTAGAGCCCAAGGACACTGTCAATGGTATGCATATTGTGGGTACTTACCCTCAACAAGTTTTTGGCAGTTAAGGAAAATAAATGTATATACCTATTCTAGGAAATTTAAGGTTGATTTGTTGAGTACTAAATGGTTGAGTGGGAGGTTGGAGTCTTCTTTAAGTCAGAATCCCAAAATGAGAAGTAATGATGTAAGGAATAAAGCTGTTAAAAAATGGAACACCAATATAAGTAAGTCAAAAGCTCAACAGGCAATGGCTATGGCATTGAAGAATGTCCATGGTTCATACCAGGAACATTAAAAATGAATTTATGACTATGCACATGAGCTATTGCACTCAAATTCGGGTTCCACAATCAAAGTAAAAATTGAAGACATTACTGGGGTTAAAGTGTTTAACAGATTTTATGTTTGCTTAAAGGCATGTAAGGATAGTTTTATATCTTGTACGCCCATAATTGCTTTGGATGGGTGCTTCTTGAAAGGGTTTTATGGTGGTGAACTATTGACAGCAGTTGGGAGGGACCCAAATGATCAGATGCTACCAGTGACATATGATGTGGCTGAGGTTGAATGCAAGGACTCTTGGATATGGTTTTTTTAGCTTTTAATTGATGATATTGGGGGTGTAGAAGTATGTGCAGGCATCAGTTTCATGTCTGACCAAGAAAAGGTATATTTCTTACTGTTCATTGTTGATTTTGTTTGTGTATATTTTTCATTTAACTATTCTATATATGATTTTTGACATGGTTTGTTACCTACCTTTTAAGATTTGATACCTGGAGCAGTCCAACGCTTTTGTGTTCGACATTTGTACTCGAACTTTAGAAAATAATTCCCATGTAAAAAATAAAAAATTTTAATGTGGAGGGCAACCAACAACACATTTCCCCAAGCATGAGAGAGGGAGATAAGGGCCATAAAGAAAGCCAATGTTGAGGCTTTCAAACATATGATTGCACTACCTCACAGGCAAGCATTCATAAACCACATAGTTGTACTCATCTCTATTTTTCAAAGTATTTAACTAATGTTTGATTTCCTTTAGTAGGTTTTGGTCCAGATCAAGGTTTACATTCACTTCAAAATGTAACACACTTGTCAAC
This sequence comes from Phaseolus lunatus, assembly GCA_013389735.1. Taxonomy (NCBI): domain Eukaryota; kingdom Viridiplantae; phylum Streptophyta; class Magnoliopsida; order Fabales; family Fabaceae; genus Phaseolus; species Phaseolus lunatus. The sequence goes on along the minus strand of CM023862.1, from coordinate 15,647,307 downwards.
AGTATTTGTGAAGGGTTTAATAGTGTGCTTGTAGCTGCACGGGCAAAACCAATCATCATCATGCTAGAAGATATCAGGATTTATATAATGCAGAGATGGGTAAAGAACAAATTGAACATTACCTTTTCTGAAGGATCAATTTGTCCAAAGATTTTAAGCAGATTACAAAAGGAAGCACATCAAACTCGATATTGGATACCAAGGTTAAATCACAACATTCATACAGTATTTTAAAAAGTTATTTTGTTAGTTGTTAGATATGTCTAACCAATTGGATGATCACAACTCTTTCACAGATCACTTATTCGAGGTCAGGCATATAGAGCTCTCTATCATTAGAGAAAAATTTGTGGTTAACTTGGATATAAAGGAATGCAACTGCCGAAAATGGATGTTGATTGGAATACCTTGTTGTCATGCACTGTGTGCAATGAAATTTGTGAATCTGGATCCAATTAACTTCATTTCATTTTGGTTGAAGAAGGCAACATATGGAGAGGTGTACAACTCAATTATCTATCCAGTGAACAGTGAACAAGTGTGGGAGAAAATTGAAATGCTAGATGTTCTGTCACCTCCCACAAAGAAGATGTTTGGAAGACCAAAAAAGAAGAGTGTTGGAAGCATGGGGGGTAATGAAGAACAAGACTCAATTAGGCCAAACTGGATTAAAGAAAAAATGTGGTATCTATCATAAGCTTGACCACAACAAAAAGTCCTGCACTGAAAAACCATCTCAGTAAGCTTTATGTGAGGTAGGTCCATCTGACCCAGGACCATCTTAGCCACGTCCATCTGAGGCAACTCCAACCCCCTCCACCATCTCCTCCTACTCAACCAATAGATTCACAACCACGTCAACCATCTCAGCCAACTCCAAGGACAATAAGATTAAATATAACATTGGGCAGACCCAACACGAGGCTTAAGTTACAGTGTAGGAGAGGGTGCTTTTGGAAGCCATGATTGATTTCAGTATATAACTGGGTATTTTGAAAAACAATTATTGTAGGCTCATGTTAATGTATTTTGGAATGACATTTAGGTTCATGTTCATGTAGCCAATGTGTTTGGTAATTTTTTAAGTACATTGATGTTATCAGGTGGAGAATACATTTGTTATTTACTTGAACTGAATATTGTTGTATGATAATTGAATTTGGTTCATTCCATATAGCTTTGCTGATTTGATTTGCTTCAAGGTTTCATTTTATACTATACTTTGCTATCATTAAATTTCATTCAAATTTCATTCTACATTTGACATTATACTGAAATCATATTCAAATATTTGGTTCATTAATTAATACTCAAATTCAAATATTTTGTTCATTAAAATTTATTTTGCATTACTTGATACTCAAATACAAATTAAAATTTCGGGATAACCTCAGTACATTAAACTAATACATATGACATTAACTCATTTAATCATAATTCCAAAAGAAACACATACATCATGGGAATTTTAAGAAAATAAACAACATAACAATGTTTATTACAACAACGATAACCCTACTAACAACATCTTAATCCACTTTCTTGATACCTTCAGATGGTTTTCCAAACTACAAATCTTGTTTCTTTGTATAGCAATAATTTCATCTTTGTTATCCCTAGTGTCTTCAATGCACCATCTGAAGAAATTACATCCCATGCTTTGTATTGGACAAAACGTTAACCAAAACAATCAATTCCAAATATGCATATTTTTTCATAAAACACAGTTCAATACATCTCACCTTGTACTTTGGACAACCCCAAAATTGCCTCCCACCATTTTTGACAATTGTTGCTGTTCTCAAAACTGCAAATCCCTACAATCAAAATGGGAGCAACCAATGTGGTCCTGCTCCCACCACCATGGCTACAATTAGATCAGTTTTGCACTCCCATCCAATTACAAGTGCATGATGGTGCATGATGATGCAAATGTAGATGTATAGCCAAACATTCATGCCCACTAAAGGAAACACCAAATAACAACTAAATCTAGCAACGGATCCACAAAACTGAACTCCACCACAACCTCCAACACACACCCTAGAATCGAACCACCTCCACAAACGACCTCGGTATCTATTGACAGACCACCCTCCAAAAGTGTTAACGAATGGGAGAATCCCTAACCCCCAAACTTTACTAATCTCTGCCAAACCCCTCCACTTGCCACCCCACACAACACCCAATCCAATTTGTCTTTTAATTCACAATCAATATGAACAATTCTCTCTCCCACATAAGCACCACTTGACGTCGTTGGGGGGGAGTTAACAGAAAGGACCAATTTGGGTATTTTTTAAAAAACAAAGGGACTAAATTAAATTTTGTAAAAATCACTGTACTAAATTGAATATTGACCCTAAATGTAAAGACCTAATAAGATAATTATACCAATAAATTATATAAGAATTATATGAGCTATCAAAGTAGTGCAATAAAATACATAAAACTAATATATATATATATATATATATATATATATATATATATATATATATATATATATATATATATATATATATATATAAAGCATACATAAAAGTGACAAAACTAACAAGTATGAAAGTTAAAGTAACTAATACCTGAAAAGAGTAATAAAATGTACTATAATATAGTATATAGTTGCCAAGAGAGTGAAAGAATAATAATAAAACTATTCACCACAAAACTTACGATTTCTGGTGTTTCCTATTGAAAAGTTTATTATTGTTCAAATATATTTGATGATATTATCTTTGATGCCATAACTTCCATGTCAAGAGTTTTCTAAGCTTATGCATAATGATTTTGAAATGAGCATGATGGGAGAACTCAGATTCTTCTTAAGAGAGACAAATGGTTTAATCTACATACATTAGATGAAATATGTAAAAGAGTTACTGAAAACGTTCAAGCTAGAAAATGTCAAAGTGATAAGCACCCTAATTTTTCTAACTACATTTCTTGGACTAAAGAAGGAATCAAAACTAGGGGATAATATTATGTAAAAATAAATGATTGGATCCTTACTCTATCTTACAACCTCTACATTTCACATCATGTACAACGTCTGCTTGTGCGCTCATTTTCAATTTGAACCAAGGGAAGATTATCTAACTACTATTAGAAGAATTTTTAGATATTTGAAAGGTATTACTAATATTGATTTATGTTACAAAGGCAGAAAGCTACCATCTACAAGCATTTTGTGATGCTTATTATGCAAGATATTATCCGCTTTAAAATTTGGAACTCCATCATTATTTTATCCTCAAAAGACACCTGAGAAGATTAAGGAAAATAAATGTTTATTTAAATTATTCTTGATCTAAACCCCTACACGATAAGATACTATTAATACTGAAACATAAATGATAACATATATTATGAGATGTTGTCTACTTTAGAACTCAAAACTCTGTTATTATTTTATCCTCAGAAAACACTTAAGAAGATTAAAAAAAATAAATATATATTTCAATTATTTTTCACCTGAACTTCTAAACAATAAACAAACAACTGTTAAAGTTTTGAAACAAACATAGATGATAACATTATATTTAACATCTTACTATATTTAATCTTTATATTTTCTTATAAAAAATTCTTACCCACATAAATGTGTATAAAAGAATCTTTCATTTTCAAATCAAACTTAATTTAAAAAATTAGAAGACTTGAATAACTAAAATATCTAAAGATATTATTTTTTGCATCACATCAACGAGCTAATGCCAACTAGTTAACATGCTCTTGATTTAATTCCTCACAACCCTGATTTCATAAAATAATTTTCCCAGTTTAGATAATATTGATTTTTCAACAACAACAAAAGAGGTAATATTGATTGAAGAATGTTGCAACCGTTATTTATTTATAAGTATCACACAATTTCGTGAAACAAACGTAGAAACAAACTACATTCGAAGCTTTTGTCGGCACACTTCGAATTTCCACTCCAATTCCGAAATTCCCATCACCGTTTCTCGGACATTTTCCGGGATAAATTCCACCCGTCTCCCTCGCTCGGAAAGCCGAGCAATAACTAGACCCTCTTTCGATTCTCACCTGCTTCGGTTTTTTGGGTTTTTTTGTTTGGCGTATAGCAAGACCACCCACTAGGGTTTGCGAGGAGGTGCAATGGCTATGGCAGCCCCAGGGCAACTCAACGTGAACGAGTCACCGTCGTGGGGGTCCAGAAGCGTCGATTGCTTCGAGAAGTTGGAGCAAATTGGCGAGGGCACATATGGGTTGGTGTTCTCTCATTTCTCACCATGGATACTTCTTGCTTTTCCATTTTTATATTCTAAGTTTAATTGCTTTTTTATAGTTATTTTTTCACATGCTTGTGAAGGTGCGATGTGGTTCGAGGTTTTTGTTATAGTTCATTTATAGAGTCTGATACGTAGAAACAGAACTAGAACTGTTATATGGGGTTATATATAACATCCGTTCTATTAGGGAGGTATAGAAGTATTGAATTGAATTGTTCCTGTTCAACCTTTTTGTGTTGGGAGTGAGTGTAATAGAAGATTGCAAATTGTTTATAATGTATTAGTCAGATGGTGACAACAAAGGAGCTTGAAACACCCGTGATACAATGACTTAGACAATGGCGGATTCTCAAGAATTAACACAAAAAACACTGGAAGCTTTACAGCAATCGATTGAGGGCTTAGTTGCTTCCATTGCAGCTTTGAATACTAGCCGGCAAATCATGTTAACAACGGAAACCCACAAAGATCCACCGCAAAATTTCTTGGTGGTTCTTGATAGAACCCAACTGCAATTTCCATCTTTTGATGGTACCAAGTGCTCAAAGTCAAAACAATTTTTTGAGCTTGAAGGCACACCAAAAATCAAAGAGGCTTTTTTTCTTCTTTCTATGTATGGCAAGGCATTCTCATGGCAATGCCATTATATTCAAACTGTCGATTTTTTAGAGTAAAACATGAATTCAAATCTGGAAACAGACTTGATGATGGAGCATTTTATGACTGACCGAGTGGTGGAACTTGTGAGATTGAAACAGGAAAGTTCTTAATCGATTATTTGGAAAATTTTGATCACCTCTTGTTTAGGTGACAATTTCTGAGGATATAGTCTTTAACTATTCGGCTTAAGCTTGAAGTTGGAAAAAGCTAATTCTGTCCATAGACCAAAGACAATTCAATAAGCAGTGAGATTCACACGTTTACAGGATGAGGTGCTTCAAGAAATTACAAAGAAAATCAATGGGAATAAATTAACTCTTAGAAAATTCCTATATTCAAGATTGTGGGCTAATCCAAGTCAAACCAATAGAACACCACCTATCACTACACTGAAGCAAAATCCTACTGCAGTATCTCAGAAGTCAGCCTCTATTGCTGATTCCAAATCTCCTGCAGTAGGTTCAATTTCACTAAAAGAGGTCATTGAAAGAATTTCAATAGGATTATGACGATTCTGTGGGAAAACGAGACAAGAATCATAGGTTTTAAGTGTAATGTTTGGGGAAAATTGAATGCAATTTTCTTTGTCCAAGAGCAACTGGATGAAGGTGTCAATTCACATTCAGATAAAGACAAGACCAAGACAGTGAATTGGTGGAATAAAGTCGTGCCTTAGTCAGTGATTCCCTTTACATGCTTTACAAGGTGTAGCAGGTGGGAACACTTTGCAGTTGATAGGATTAATAAAGAAACAAGAGGTTCTTTTTTGAAGGATATGGGAAGAACACACAATCTCATCAGTGAAAAATGGATGAAACTGTTAGTATTAAAAACAACTTTCATTAGAGATTTTTCGGTCATAGTCGCATCTGATACAACTTAGAATTACAAGAAAGTGTCCTCAAGTGACATGGAAATTCAACAACCACAAGGCTTATTTCCTCGTCTTGCCAAATAGCCATTTTGGAGTAATTCTTGGAATGCAATGGTTTAAGACACTGGGTGAAATTCCTAGGAGTTGTGCTCAATGGACTATGACTTTTCAGCATTAGGGAGACATAGTTAACGGGTAGGAACACCCACAGGACAATATAGAAGTTTAAAGAAATTTGAAGATAGGACAAGGCCAACCTATGCTTTTTTCTATACAAGTTGTTGTTTGCTTTTAAGCTTCTTCATCTAATCAAAATTAACTTCAAAACAACAATTACAATTGGATACCTAATTATACCAATTTCAGACTGTATTCCAAGAACCTGCTCAATTGCCTCTAAGAAGGTATGATCATAAGATTATAATAACTAGTGAAATGCCTTTTGTTTAAAGCCATACAGGTACCCTCAAACTCAAAATGCTGAAATTGAAAGACAAGTAAAAGCTTTGTTGTCCATGGGCTTCATCAGAGAAAGTTCAAGCTGCTACGCCTCTTCTCTGGTTTTGGTTAAGAAGAAAGATGGTTCATGGAGATGTTGCATAGATTTCATAAAACTTAATGCCCTCATGGTTAAAAATAAATTTCCAATACCCTTAATTGAAGACCTCTGGGATGAATTACATGGTGCTAGGTATTTTTCTAAGTTGGATATGAGAAGTGGGTATAATTAAGTGAGGATGCATGAGGAGGACATTTATAAGACAACTTTTTGAACACACAGTGGCCTTTATGAATGGGTGATTCTACCCTTTGGTCTCAGCAACAGTCCTGCAAGTTTCTAGAACTTAAGGAATGATATTCTTCATCATGATTCTAGTTTTTTTTATGTCATATTGGTTTACACTAAGACATGGGAAGATCATTTAACTTGATTGCAAACGACTTGACAATCTTGTAAAACAATTTGTTGGTCCTAATTTAGAAGAAATGCAGCTTTGGCAAATCACACGTGGATTATTTGGGACATCAGATTTCTACAAGAGGGTTGCAACCAAATCTTGATAAAAAGTATAGCGGTTCAACAATGACCACAACCTACAAATTTGAAAGAACTCAGGATTTTTAGGATTATCTGGGTATTATAGACGGTTTATACATGGATATGGCAAAATATTAACACCTTTAACGCGTCTTTTATGGAAGAATGCTCAATACTTATGGACTGAAGCATTCCACAAGTTAAAACAGGCTTTAACTTAAGCACCTGTCATAATTTTTCCAGACTTCATGAAGCCTTTCACTAGTAACTCATGCTTCACGGTGCAGTCCTAATGCAATCAAAGCATCCAATTGCTTACACAAGCAAGGCTATGGGACCAAAGTATCAACTGCTATCAACTTATGAAAAGGAGTATTTCACTACTCTATGTGCAGTAAAAAATTGACAACACTACCTCTTAGATCAACATTTAATTATAAAAACAGACCAGAAAGCTCTAAAGCATCTCTTGGAACAACCTCCTACTACACTCAGGCAGAATTGGGGATTGGAGAAATTAATGGAATTGAATTTACGAGAAGGGCAAAGAAAATATTGTAGCCGATGCTTTATCCAGAATTGAAGGTAAGGGTACTTTAGCAACACTCTTAATTTTGACATCTTAGTTAACTGAAGAGGCAAAAGAATACTGGAAGATAGATCATAAGTTAAAGAAGGTAGTGGATAAAATTCGAACAACACAACAACCTTGCAAGCACTATACGTTGAATGGAGAAGTTCTCAAAAGGAAAGGCAAAATGGTGGTGGGAAATGATGCAGGTTTGAAGACTAAAATTCTCCAACACTTTCATAATTCAGCCATTGGGGTCATTTAGGTTATGAGCTAACTTATTGGAGAATTGAAGAACAATTTAATTGGAAAGGATGTGTTCAACAATGTCATATATGCCAAATGAACCATTACTTCAAGTACCTCCTAGAATTTTACAAACTTATCTGTTCTTGATAGAGCATGGAAATCTATATTTGTGGATTTTATAGTTGGTCTTCCTAAATCTAACTTTATTATTGTTATTTTTATTATCATTGATCAATTAACTAAGTATACTCCTTTTTTGCCTTTATCTCATCCTTTTGGGGCTGCAAAAGTTCCACAACTCTTATGGGATAATGTTGTCAAATTGCATGGATCGAACTGATGCAAAGACATGGGGTCAAGTTGCTGTGGTCTACTGCTTTTCATGCTCAACTGATGGCGAAACTAAAGCTTTTAACAACTTTATAGAAGTCTATCTCATATGTGTTTCCGAGGAAATGCCTAACAAATGGGCTAGTTATTTATTGTTGGCAGAAGGACCAAATTGAATCAAATTTAAGAGTTAAAGGACAATAACAACTTAGAATTTGGATACTTGTTTTTTTAGCTTATTCGCACCTTTTTGGTTTGGATACTTGTTTCTTCTTCTACAGGACATTGGACTTCCATGAAAATGCTTTAAACTTTTGCCTTTGGAATGTTTCTCCATCATTGCTTATTTTTCCTGGAGGGAAATAATAGTTTTAATGTTTTTTATTGCAGTCAGGTTTATATGGCTAGAGAGATCAAAACTGGTGAAATTGTTGCTCTGAAAAAGATACGAATGGACAATGAGAGAGAAGGGGTATATCTTTGACCTCATTGCAGATGCTTCATTATATATTAAATCTGTGGAAGCATAACTTATAAGTTAATGACATAATGCTCTTGGTTTGATACTTCACCTGTGATACCCTTGGTATTTATTTCCTGTATTCCCAAGCAATTGATTGTCCAAATCAGTGGAGTCAAATCTGAAATTGCAGTAACTATGCGTTGCCCTGTTTGTAACAAGTCTCCCTTTGTATTGTACTTTGAATTTTGTGATTGCAGTTTCCTATAACAGCTATTCGTGAAATCAAAATTCTAAAGAAACTACACCATGAAAATGTAATCAAGTTGAAAGAAATTGTGACTTCCCCAGGTACATTTTTCAATGATCTAAATGCACTGTTATCAGAATAGTGGAGGTTTCAATTTAATTTCTCAAATTTGGGTTATTTAACAGGTCCGGAGAAAGATGAACAAGGGAGGCCAGGCAAGTTATTATTTTTCATCATAATAGTCAATTTGCTAATTTCAATGAGATAGTAGCATGTAGTTTGCTTTACCTTGTGTTTGGATAGAGAAGTTCACAATTTCTAACACATTCAAATACATTGAATTTGAATTGATCTCATTTCAAATTGTTTCATTTCTCAAATGTTTTCTTTGGATAAGGCAATTCAAATTTAGTGGATTTTAATTTTCTTATTTGGATAAATTATTTCAATTACCACCAAATTCAAAAAATTATTTAAATATGAAATAATTTTAAAAATTCAAAAACATCAATATTGATAATCTTTTGTAGTCGATCTTTATTGATGTTATTTTTTGGCCAAAGTTCTTCAAGATTTTTTTAATCTTATATTTGCGCAACTTCTTCCTAATTGACGTTAACGAGATTATTTTCAGTTTGTCTACAATTATTTAGGCTGTCATTAATCAAAATTTTTCTACCTGACAGTTGGGGGTTTTTTGCCAACTTTTTCTATCAGTGTTGACTGTCAAATTTCCCCATTTGAGATCGGTAAAAAAAAAAGCAATCCTATTTAATGCTGGCTGACAGTTTTTTGGTTAACATTAGAAAATAAATACTAACTAACTATTGACAGAAAATAAAATTTGGTTATGATAAAAAAACCACTACATACACCAACAAAAAAATAATCACGAGATGTCTCTTGAAAAAAATTTAATTCACATCTGCAAGAAAATAGTCTCCCGATATGGGTCAAGATAACTAATTAATATCGAGCAAGAAATAATAGTGGTCTAGAAAAAAAAATTCTAACAACTTCAATTACAAAATAACTCCTATTAACATCAATAAGAAAAACCTGTGGTCGACATCAACCATAAAGTAGTCATCCCGAAAATATCTAGGTCTTAGTGAAGCTGATGACAACCCTACCATAATTGAGCTAAGGGGAAATTACAAAGAGCAAAACATGAATTTGAGAATATGAAGAATTTCAAATTCTTATCTTTTAAGTGGAATTTGAAATTCTCTAATTTTAAGCAATCCAATTACTCTAAATTCTAGAATTTCAATTTCTCTTAAAATTCCTTACCCAAACAACTTATTTTGCCATAAAGCATTTCACATTCTCTAAACAATGAATTATCTTTTTAAAATTCCCTATCCAAACACACTATTACTGTTTTGACTGGGGGAATATCTTCACCTCCTTTGAATTCTGTTTTTTTTTTTTTTTTTTTCTGTAGTTCCTACTACATCTTTGTTTTGTTGTTTTTAACTGTGCAGACGGTAACAAATATAAAGGTGGCATCTATATGGTCTTTGAATACATGGACCATGATTTGACTGGTCTTGCTGACCGACCAGGGATGAGATTCACAGTTCCCCAAATTAAGGTATTACTGTTAACGTTAAGTGTTGATTGATATATTATTAGTATTTTAATGATGCTTGAGTTGTCTTTTTTCCTACGGTAGTGCTACATGCGGCAGCTTCTGACTGGGCTGCATTACTGTCACGTAAATCAAGTACTTCACCGTGATATCAAAGGTGTCCTTCTGCCCGTCTTTCAAAGATACATACATATACAGGTTTTGATTATTGATCTTATCAAATCTGTTACTCGTATTTAACGTGTTATGTTTTATTGCAGGTTCAAATCTTCTAATAGATAATGAAGGTAATCTGAAACTTGCTGATTTTGGATTGGCACGATCATTTTCTAATGAGCACAATGCAAATCTTACTAATCGCGTCATTACATTATGGTACAGGTAATTCGTGTTCTTATTAGGTTTTTAATTTTGACCTGACTATGTTTATTTGGGAGGGTTGCATCATGAACTTGTGCCTACACACATTGATTTCATTTTATAATTAGACCCCCTGAGCTGCTGCTTGGGACAACAAGGTATGGGCCAGCTGTAGACATGTGGTCTGTGGGGTGCATCTTCGCAGAGCTTCTTCATGGGAAGCCTATCTTTCCTGGAAAAGATGAGGTTAGTGATAATATATAATTTCGTGTGAAATTAGGGTAAAATATTACTGGTTCTAGGGAAATTGTTTGGTGGCTAGGCATACTTTAATCCAGTATATGATGACTACTAACTATACAACTTGTTTTAATGCCTGGATGAAAAGATACTTCATATTACTTCAAATATTTGGTGCCAATCTAAATGTTTATTTTAATCTGCGAATGTTTGCGTCATTATGTGGTTTACTCAGCAGGGCTAGACGGAATGGAAATAATGCTGTCTGATTTATTTCAAGATCTAACCTTAATACTTTTAAAGAATCTATTACTTATGTTTTATTTTCATTCCATTTCTTTCTTATATGACGTGTGGCCTTCAATGTATGTACCCTTGCTAATTGTTTATAGTACAGCTGGATGGTAATTCATGTTTTCTTTGCAACGATTGTAGCCAGAACAATTAAATAAGATTTTTGAGCTGTGTGGAGCACCAGATGAAGTGAACTGGCCTGGTGTTTCTAAGACTCCTTGGTATAATCAGTTTAAACCAACACGACCAATGAAAAGACGCCTCCGGGAAGTTTTCAGACAGTAAGTGTCAGTATGAGCATAAGTAATTCTACATGATTTTTATCTCCTCCCTGACCAATGGAAAGACCAATGTTGCATACTATTTTATTTTACATGTGTGCCTGTTGATCTTAAGAGCTTGTCTCTGTGACTGAATTGTAGTTTTGATCGCCATGCTCTGGAATTGTTGGAGAAGATGCTGACACTTGATCCTGCTCAGGTATTTTCTTAATTGCTGAATAAATGTTGAGTCGTTTCATTTTATCTGTTTCAACTTTCAAATACCTGCTATTCCTGTTTTCTTACACTACCCTGACTCTTTTAATGTGATATTGTTTAATTGAATGTTTGTATCCACTATTATTAAAGTTGTCTAAAATGTTGACATATTTCCTTCTGAGCTAATGAAAGAAATGATATCATCTGGTTTTGGTTGAGTGGCTGATGTTAGGTGATCAAAAAGATGAAAAGAAAAATAATAATAAAAAATGGCAGTTTTGGTGTGAGACTAAACTGAGAAATAGTATATTCATGTCTATCAATGACAGCCTCATTGTCCATGCAAGTGGATTAATTCATTAGGCTCTTATCGGTAACCTTATTTGTAGAAAAATTTATTTCTTAAATTACCAGTAGTGTCATAAACCACTTAAACCATATAATTTTATGGGTATTTTCTAGAATTGAATTTAATCTGTGATGTTATTAATTCAAGTTAACTAATTTTCTATTTTTGTTAGTCTTGATGAATTAGTTATTTGATTTTTATAAGGGAATCGGGGGAAGTATTTTAAAACATGACACACTGTTCCTTTTTGGCGTAACCCCAATGATAGTATTATTCAGTATTCACTACTGGGAGATATCCTTTCTGGATGGCTGTTCTTGATCTGCATCCTAATATTTTTTGCCAATTTGATTTCTCGACAGAGAATTACTGCCAAGGATGCGCTTGATGGTGAATATTTCTGGACTGATCCATTACCATGTGATCCTAAGAGGTATGGCCTCCCATGATAGAGTTTTTATTTTCAAAATATTAATTTTTCTTGGAAGGAGTGTGTGATCTTCATAGGATTATATGCATATATTGATAGAGCCCAATTAGAGAGTGAAGGTCTAAATGATCAGCTTGCACATCAACAGTCATGAGTGGAATTCGGTTATAGGATGTTTAGAAAAGAGAGGAAGGGGGCAGATCTTTTTGAAAAGAATCATTTTCTCTTAAGGAGGGAATTCTCTTTTTCTCTATAGGAGCTGAGCTATGTGGGCACTGGGGATATTCTCCCATTTACAGTTATTGTCATTTTCAGAATTCAAAGAATATATTATGTTCACTGATATTTGTTTTCGTTTGTTATTGCTCTGAGAATTGGTTCCTAGCATTATATCGTGTGTTGCTTCTATCAACAATCATTTACAGTTTTTTTTTTTTTTTTTCTCGTACTTCTTTGTTTGCCTTAGTTTACCCAAATATGAGTCATCACATGAGTTCCAGACCAAGAAAAAGCGCCAGCAGCAACGACAAAACGAAGAAAATGCCAAGCGTCTTAAAATGCAGCATCCTCAACAGCATTCTCGACTGCCCCCTATTCAGCAGGCTGGTCAGCAGCACCCTCAAATGCGACAAGGTCCTAACCACCCTATTCATGGGTCTCAACCAGGAGTTGCTGCAGGGCCTAGCCATCATTATGGGAAGCCTCGAGGTCCCTCTGGTGGGCCTGGAAGATATCCTCCTGGTGGAAACCCTGGTGGGGGATACAATCACCCGAATCGTGGAGGTCAAGGAGGAGGAGGTGGCGGTTATGGCAGTGGGCCATATCCTCCCCAAGGGCGGGGTGCATCTTATGGTTCAAGTGGTATGCCTGGTGGGCCCAGTGGTGGTCCTCGTGGTGGGGGTGGTAGTGGCTACGGAGTCGGAGCTCCAAATTATCCTCCAGGTGCTCCTTATGGTGGATCAGCAGCAGGGCGTGGTTCAAACATGATGGGTGGTAACCGCAACCAACAGTATGGTTGGCAGCAGTAAAACCCTTTCTTTTCTTATCATATGGTTGGTATTGTGATTTGGTACTATGTAGTTGATGAACACTTGTAGAAAGATCAGCATAGTGATGGATTGAGTTATTGAGAAAAAGCTCCTATTCATTGATTATTGATATTATATACTAACAGTATGAGTACTTGAACTGCAATGAAGTGTTTGTGAGGCACCTAGCATGATGCTTTTTGTCCTTGAGTCAGAGAGAGAGCATAATGAAAGAAGGTAAGTGAACCTTTTAATGCTTTTGTAGTTGTTCACATTTAATATTTTATGCCTTAGATTTCTCTGGGGCATGTACTAATGATAGCAGTATGCTTAGAGATGTATAACAGGTTACTGTTGTAGCTGACAGTTTTTCTGGGAATCTTGTACCAAGTTTTGGTTTCTTTATCTTTTAAGATGCTCTGTAACCCTTTCTATCGTGATGTGAAGGCCAAAAATATCAACTTACCGTTGTACACGACTTAAAATATGCTTAATTTTGTGATGAGAAATGATATTCATAGTTTGGAGAAAGCTTTCAAGTTTGTGTATGCAGCTAAATATAAAAGGTCAATGTTTAGTTTGGTTCTTATAAGTACCATTGGTGTTACTTTGGTCTGCGAAGTTTTTGCATATATATAGTATCAAATGCATAAAAACCTAAACTAAACTGTGTTTAACCCTAAATCTAATTATGGAAAATATGTAGAAATCAAATCCTAAATGTATTGGAATAAACACGTGAAATAGTAGTTGTTAGCAGGATATTTATAATTAATAAATGCAAGATTTTACATTACTTTCTTTCAAATTAGAGCACCTACTATTTACTTGTTACAATGTTAAACATATTTGCAATGAAAACCGAAAGGTGATTATTGAAGTTACAATATATAAAATTCACCGATTTTAATAATGACCTGACTTATCTAGCATAAACCAGAGTAAATTTCTGGTGTTATGAAAAGGCAGCTTTCAGTCTGGTGAATCATCTCGGTAATGAAATATATTTTTCTTATGAATGCCATTTGAATTCAAGCTGATAATTTCTGCATTTCTTAAGCCAATACGTTTAGAGTTGGCGTATGCAGAAATTAGACTATTTCTTCCTGCACCTCCATACTTTCTTCTCCCAACTCCATAGATTTTTGTATTTCCAAAAATGCTCCTCAATATTATTCCGGATTGCGTAATCCGGAAGTCATTTTTTAAATTTGTAATTAGCTACCGGATTACATAATCCGGAAGCCTTTTTTCAGATACATGATTACTTTCCGGATTACATAATCCGGAAGTCTTTTTCAGCTTCCGGATTATGTAATCTGGAAGTCTTTTTTCAAATGCATTTTCGGATTACATAATCCGGAAGCCTTTTTTCAGATACATGATTACTTTCCGGATTACATAATCCAGAAGTCTTTTTCAGCTTCCGGATTATGTAATCCGGAAGTCTTTTTTCAAATACATTTTCGGATTACATAATCCGGAAGCTATTCTATGGGGGTGGCACAAGGAGGATAAAAATGTATTTTCATATTGTGTATGGAGGTGCCAGAAGAAGATATGGAGGTGCAGGAAGAAACAGTCCAGAAATTACCCTGGAAAGTCAGTAATCCAGAGTCCTCTCCTATAATCTTATGGTCCTGTGGTGCTGGGTTCCAGCCCAATAGTTAACGCCACAGTACTTGAGTTGAAACATTGACATAACATGGAGGAATGAAAAAAGTTATTTAAAAGATAAATCCTGGTTACTTTTAGTTCTTGATTGGGAGTTTGTTTTATCTTAATAGTTTTACATTGTCTAAAATTAAAGTTAAAGATATTTTTTCTATAATCTCTCAAAAGTATCTTTTAAGAACAAAATCATAATAAAATTCAGAATTTCAAAACAAATAATACTTTAAATATGATGATCGGATGTTATCTTAAAAATCCTGAAATTGAAACAAGAATTAATTCAAACAGTTGATAGCACAAAGCGAAGAGCTAATAGTTATAAACAACAAAGTACTTCACTTTTACATCTAAATTTGATTCATCAATGCATACTGATCACTGGTTAATCTCACTCATCTACTGTGCCTAAGGATATCTTATAATAAATTACCATAATATTGTCCTTTTTTTTCTATCCTAAATGAAGCGAAATAGATCACCATACAGTTAGAGTACTGCCTTGACTCATCCACAATTATTTTTCACATTTCAAAAGAAAACCTGCTCAACATGCAAATACAACACAATGTTATAGCAATATTATGCATAATCTTCTCCAATAAAAAGTATTAAATATTAAAAATTTATGTATTTGAATGACTAATCTCATTACAGAAAACATACAATCAAGGAGTGGGTGAAGTTTCGTTCTGATGAGGTAAATCTATTGGATAAGTGGATCAAGAAGCTATCATAGATGTGTAAGAATACTAGATTGTTTAGCATATACCGAAAGCCTAAAAACGTGTAAGGGAAGTTAAATCTATATTCTAAATTGTCTCAGAGTTAGTAGACTATTTAGAGCTTTAGACTGTCTAGTGGTTCAAGGTTGGTTTATGTTTAGACCATCTACCTCTTTTGTAGAACTTCCAAGTGTTAGTTGGTGTTTCGTACTCCTTAACTGAATTACTATGCATGAGACTCGTAACTATTTAACACGTCTTCTGTTGAGAATTAGTTAGACAATTTTGTCTGTTTATATAGGACTTTATATTGAATAGTTATTTTCAAATTTGAGTTGAGTTTCAATAGTAAGACTTGAAAGAAACTTCATGGTGTAATGTCGTATTCTAGTTACAGTGAATTTTTGATTGGGGACGTAGATTGGGTTTCAGTCGAACCATGTTAAATTTTCTTTGTGTAATTTTTCATTTACTGTATTCTTATTTACATTCTTTGTTCTTGCAATTGTCTCTATTATTGTCCCACATTTGTGTGTGTTAGACAGTTCAATGAATTGTAGGTTTACAAACTGTTGCAGTGAACGTGGAGCGAAGAAACTCAATCATTATGAATGCCATAAAGTATGAGGTTGAGAAATTCACTAGCTTGAATGATTTCAAGTTATGGTGGTTGAAGATGCATGCTCTTTTGGTTCAACCGGGCCTACTTGAAGCTTTGGAAGGTGAATCAAAGCTTGACAGAACCATGGACGAAAAGGACAGGACTATGTTGTTGGAGAAGGCTTATAGTGCAATTGTTATGAGTCTTGGTGACAAGGAGTTAAGGTAAGTTTCGAAGGAAAAGACAGCAATGGGCTATGGACAAAACTTGAAAGCTTTTGTATGACTAAGTCCCTGGTGAACCGTTTATACTTGAAGAAGGTGTTGTACTCGTACAAGATGAGCAGTGATAAGGCTGTCAAGGAACAATACGAATTTAATAAATTGAATATTGATCTTGAAAACATTGATTTTCAAATTAATCCTAAAGGTCAAAGGTTGTTGTTGTTGCGTTCCTTGCCAAAGATGCATGATCATTTCAAGAGACCTTACTATATGGGACAAAAAATTTCTCTTGAAGAGGTTCAAGCTACCTTCTTGAAAGAGTTGAATGAGAAGTTTGACGTGAAGGCATCCAATTTTGGTAATGGCCTAATAGCAAGGGGAAAACCGTCTAAGACTCGTGATAGGAATTTAGTGAACATTTATGGATGTTATCACTGTAAAAATAAAAAGATCACATGGAGAAAGTATTGTCCTCAGAAACTAAAGAAGGATGGAAATCCTGATAGATTGTTTGGGTCTGGCAGACGCTCTAATGGATCATCTACATCTAGTGAAATAACTTTAGTGGAAGATGATTATGAAACATTAGAGGTCCTCATGGTGTTGACTAATTTTGATGATTGTGAATGGATTATTGACTCTAGCTATGCATTTCAGATGGCACCTAATCGTCTATGGTTACAACAATTTGCAGAACTTAAAGGAGGATACGTTCTCCTTGGTACAATAAGTCCTGCAAGATAACTAGTATTAGAATAATTAAGTTTCGTCTGCGTGATGGAATCGAGAGAATGCTAGAAGAGTTACATATGTACCAAGATTGAAATGAAATCTGATATACCTTGGAGAACTTAAAAAGAAGGGATGTGTATCCGAAGGTGAGAAGGGGGTGTTGAAGGTTCTGAAGGGGGCCATGGTGATCATGACAAATGTATAAACATAGCTAAATTCATAGCTTAAAAGACATGTAAAATAGAAAGAAATAAGCACAATTATCATCAAGGAGCATGCCAAAACACTTCAACTCAAGTTGCACATAAAGAAAATAAAGAAAAGAAGGAAATCAATGAAGACTGTCCAAAAAAACTAGTAATCAAGGATGAGCATTAGAAGCCAATTCGCTCAATGCAGGGAGAAAGGCTCAACATAATGAAAAATATCAAAACCTTGAGCACATCTCCATTTATTAAGCGAATTAAGGCCAAAACGATTGAAGATTCCAGAGACAAAAGCGTTGATTGAATCAAGTACTTAACCATGAAATTCGCTCTAGAAAGGCTCAAGCCTAAGAGTACCAAAGTTGGAACTTGGATGATCTACGTTGGATATGAAGCCAATCCTACCTTAACTCATAACCAAGATTTGGTAGAGATTGGAATAATCTAAAACTAATCCCTGACAAATCTATAACTTTGGAATACCTAAAAGCCCAAGGATTGAAGCCAAAAAGGATTACTTAAGGATGAAGAAAGCCAATCCAATGAGCGGATTGGCCTGCGCCGAGCGAATGTTCTATCCCCATGATCCCTTTGAATCCTAATTCTAAAATCTATAAATAGGGACCTTGGGTTAACATCCAAAACATCGAGAGGGAGTCCATCGAGAGGCTCAAGACATTATGAGGTATTAGAAATTAGCCTATTAACATTTAGGAAGGTTAGAAGGATCAGGTGAGATCCTCATAGAGACTTAGATAGTTAGGTTTTGATGATTCAAGCTTAAAGATTCTGAGCTTTAGAATCCAATCGGGTTAAGTAGGCAAGAGCCTTAGAAGAAGTGAAGACCAATCTCAGGAGAAGGCAGCCTTGAAGCCAAGTTGGCCAACACATCAACTCCTGGCCACTCTTGGATAACCCATCAATGTAGCCACTCCTAGACAATCCGTTGAGTATTATTTTGGAACATAACCACTACTAGCTAACATGTTATGTATTCTTTAAACAGTTAGTCACTTTTGGCTAAAAACATGAGTATTATTTTGGAATCATAGTCATTTCTAGCTAACCCACAAAGTCAACTTTAACAAACAACCCCTCCTAGCCAAGACAAAGATTTGTCTAAGCTATCATAAAAAAAGATACAAAGGCTCATCACTAGAGAGGATAACGTATTTCAGTGTGTACAAGGTTTAAGCTCTCTTTACTAGTTTGTTTATGAACACGACAATGTTCTTACAAAACTTTTAGGGTACATAAAATTTTAACAGCATTTTGGCACTTTGAAAATTGAACTTCTTTCACTTTTCTTCTGAAGGATAACTTTATATAGGTGTTGAAGAAAAGATTCATTACAAATCATTTTCTAGCCGTTGAGCAGCTTCAGCTCATGAGAATGTCTTCCTTGTGCTTGTGCAACTTGAACATAAAGTACGCATTACATATGCTTTATGCATGCATTACATGTTATTCTCCTTTTGAAGCAACATCCCAATAAATGGTAGAACTTATTAGGCCTTGGCTAGAGAGTTTTACTCAAAATTGTGTAAAACACAGAATCGTAGAAGTCAGATAATCTTTTCCAGAGTAAACAAAGCAAGTGTTAGGAAGTAGTTGAAGCATAGTAGTTTTATCTCATTTTCTAAGATATCATTGATGTGACATATGCTTTAATGAATCTTCTTAATTACTAAATGAAGGAAGTGAATATTCTCTACAATGTAAAATAAGCATAAAGATATATTTGGATTACAAGTTAGCAAGACTATGTGTGTATCATCTAAGCATAACAATGCTTATCAGACGTAAAGAGAGACTTCATAGTGTTGTATCATCCATCAAATGAAATACATTTGTCTTACATTCTCTGTTGTGAACAAAAACCTTTCTTCTTACTGGCAAAGTCTGATAATATTTTATACCTTATTGTTTAATAGCTCTTTATCAAAACATGTGTTGTAGGATTTTTTTTTCTCACGCAAAAAGTTGTTTAATTGAGATGAAGTAGAAATATTTTATTATTTAAGTTAAAAAAGCTTCTAAATATAAAAGTACAACTAATCAAACTTCATTTTACAAATGTCATCATCTTTGTAAAATACTTTTTCTTTAACTTCTCCTTAAAATCCCAAAAATGTTTCTTTATCTTTTCTTATATTAGAACACACCTTAGTGTTCCTGGTGGAGATTATTATAGGAATTGAAGATTGCACTAATTCATATTTGATGCATCCAAACCCTCACGAAGATTAAAGATGCTCATATCGTGGAAAATGAAGATTATGGTTGTCTTAGTATATGTATTAAGTTGATTTCAGTGTAATTTGTTTGTATGGCTCTCTTCCCTAACTTAATTGATCCAAGAAAAAAATCCAAGAAATATTTTTCAATATGAAGCTTCTTGAATTTGTTAAAGATGCTTAATGAGTTGATTGATACATTAGTCTGTTGAAATTTTCTTAACTGAAGTCTTTAAAGACTGAAGTGAATATTTTAACTGGTTGATTTATCGAAATAATTGGTTAAAATCTCTTAAGATTTTCATAAGCTCCGATCATTTTTTCCTATAAGGAGTATCATGTTCTCAGAAAATTAAATCTTTTCATTGTCAAAATAATGTAGTTTTAATTTTGAAACTTTGACTTAATTTTTTTTATAAAAGTTATCATGTTAGGCATATGAAACCTGACATCAAACCTTGACTTAATTCCTTATTTTCATTTTCAACGAAATCAACAGTTTAATTCAAAGTATCAATCTGTTAAAACTAATAATTTTAGTTTTAAATCAAAATCATTTTTACATTTTAAATATGGCTTCGAAAAAGTTTTGAAAGAAAATGAGAAAGATAGATTTTAATATTCTTCTGAGAGCAAGAAAAGAATTACTACAGAGCCTTTTGAATCTTGGAGAAAACTTTTTGGCATTCTTGGATCGTTTTTCATTGGTGAAGATTGTTTTAAGAGTTTTCTAGAACCTAGAAGTCCCTGCTATAAAACTCAAATGTATTCGTTCTAAATTCTAAAACTCTAAGTGTGTTGTTAAACGAAATTAGATAGGGTTTCTAAGTTTCTTTGTGGGTTTGTTGTGTGAGACTTGAAAACTCTCTAGTAGGGTTCAAGAGGTGTTTTCTTGATTGTCTTGAGTTGTATTAAACTTTGGTTTAGTGAAATCTCAGCTAGTGCGGTTGGGAAACTAGATGTAGCAATTGAGAAAGAGTGAACTAGTATAAAAATTTGTGTGTGATTCTCTTTGTCTCTCTCTTTACATTTCTGCATTTAGATCTTTAAGTGTTTCTTGTGTATTCAGAAATTCAATTGATTAATTGCTTGACCTAACAAAATTTAATTGGTTAAATTTTTTGGATTTCTCCTAGTTAACTATATTTTCAATCAGTTGTTCCATATTCTAATTGGTTGATTTTGTAAAAATATTATTCTAACTCAGAAAGAACAACTTTGAAAATTCAATTCATCCCTCTTTTAAACTCGACCAACGTTTCTAACAATTAGTAATTTGATTATAAGTCATTTTTTTTAATTAGCAATCAAAACTCATGTTTGAGTAAGTTTCTCTTTTCTATCTTCTTTGGTTAGTTTTTGAATTTGGTTGCATACCTAAGTTGTGATGTTTGCATGTGTCATTTATGGGGAAAAGATGAATCTTTTCTACTCAGAGAGCATGAGGGTATGTGTAGATTCTTTATTAGAATCTTTTATGTACATTTTAACTATCCTGTGATAATAGAGAAGTTAGGAGTTTGAACTTTTTTTTTTTTTTTAATAAAAGCTTTCATGTTAGGCATTACTATGCAACTTGATATCTTAGCTAGACTGACACCTCAAGTAACAACAATCATCTGCCATCACACAAAAAAAATTATTAAAAGAAAAAGAAAAAAGAAGGAAAATACAAAAAAAAAATAAATATGGGGGGACTAGACCAAAACCCATATGTTAACAAAAATGATACACAAGTAGATTATACCTATTCATACAGAATTCTAAGAACAGACTAGATGGAAGCTTATTATACTAATGAAATTATTCTCTATAAATAAATCTAAATTAGCCAACTTATCAGCACACACATTCCCTTCATGAAAAATATGAGTGACCTTAACAGTTTTAACAGGAAAGGGAAGCTAGTTAAGCTTTTCATAGTACCTTAGGGTAGATGATATGGATATGAAGGTGATATAGTCAAAATAATTGATTTTATGCGAAGATTGTGTGTTGTTTGAATATACTTCAAAGGTTTGAGCTTGAGATTAATTTTTTAAGAATATGGTGGGGATGTTTCATGTTGTAGTGTACTTTTTTTTCTTGTTTGTTGTAAACAATTTTGGTTGATTCTAAATAGTATGATTGAGATATCGAAGGTTAAAAATATATGAGATGAAATTGTTTGATTTAAATGAATGAATTTGAAATGAAAGTTAGAATATTTCAATTGAGTTGAATTGGTTGAAGTTATTTTTATTTTGGAAAAAAATAGTTCATGTTAGACATAAGAAATGAACAAAAAACTCATTTTAAATCAATTGGATAACTTGTTATATTTTGTAGAATTTTTGAATTATGTAGAGTGAGCGAGTAAAAATCTCGTCGAGAGAAATTTAATTAATAGAAAACTAGAAATCTTTGGTTGTTGGGCGAGTCAAATTCATTGGCCGAGTTGTTTAAATAAAAAGCTCCAAGTGGTTCAGTCACTTGGTGAGCTAACTTTCATTGGGCGAAATTCAATTAATTGAACACTCAAGATTTTTGTTCGTTGGGCAAGTAAATTCTCACTAAGAGAGTTTTTTTACCAAAATTGTCAATGGTGTAGTCACTAGGTGAATACTTTTGCCGCTAGGTGAGTAGAGTTTTCACTGGGCAACTAAACTCTAATAGGAAAGTTGATGCCTTTGGCTGAGCGAGAAGAATGGTGGTTGGACGAATTTCAACATGTGCTTAATTTGTTAGGCGAGCAAAGTGTTGACGAAGTGAGAGAGTTTTTTCTAAATGTTGAAAAACATATTTTTAAATGTTTCTAAATGCTAAAATTTTGTTTTTCTTTTATCAGATTATTATATTGTTAATTAATATATTGGGTTGAATGTTGTTAAATGTGGTAAATGATGAATCGATGATAGTATTAGTAGTTAAATTGAGATGAATATATATGAATTAAAGTGTATGATGTTATGGTTGTGATATAACGTATGATGTGTAGGAAGCATAGCTATTTCTAAGGAGGGAATCCTATGTTGAGATGTATGTGATGTATTGAACTGGGATTTATGAAGGAGATATCTTGACTCTACTGATATTGGAATCACATAGAGGAAAATATTAGGTGGTGAGAGCCGAACGAGATTCTTATGACCTAGTATGCGACGTGAACAAGAATCGTGTCTGGTAAATCATAAGGATTTACCCTAATATGGGTGAAAAAATGTTTCCTATTATATATCTTTGTTGTGGTGATAACTTAGTGAAGATAATGTGATAGGTATAGATCTTTGAGTCTAACTCAATACATATGTCTTTCAAAAGTAGAGTCAAGTGTTAGTGGTGTTTGATGCCAATAGTATTCTAACATGATATGTAATCAATGGGTTGATAGTTAGACACTTGGTTTAATTAGGAATTGAGATTGTATCCATTAGAGTATATGGATGAGATGTGAATGTAATATCTGTGAATGATTTAATATATGCATGTGTCAAAGTTTTTAAAACGCTAGCTTACCCTATTTTGTGTGATTTTGTTGTTCATCAAATTTGATGATCGTATGTTACACATGAATACATAATGTAGTAGAAGGACAATCTCAGAAGAGAGAAACTAGGGATAGAGAAAATTAATTATATTTCATAGCTGTTATTTCCTTTTCTTAAAAGTGTGTGCGTCTTTGTTGAGATAATGTGTAGTCAATGTAACCTTTAAAAAGGGGATGTTACACATTGGGTCAAGATTTTGAATTTTTTTTCTCTTTTATTATAAGTTACAATTTTCAAGTATCAACTTAATTAAAAAATAACACAATATTTACAAAAACTAATTCAAGGTTAAGTAAGCAAATAAACAAAGTCATAAGCAGTTTATTCAAACTAATTAAAAACATAAAAAAATAGCAAAATTTTTCCATAACACAATTTGTCTTAAACACAAACAAAATAATAATATTTTTTATTCTTTCTTGTAGTCATGATTGTTTGCCTTTCACTTATTTAGGAGTGTCTATCTTTGTTGGTGCTCCAAAGTGTCGATTTCTTCAACCTTTGCTTGATAAAGTCAAATTGAAGCTACCATCTTAAAAAGGTAAATCTCTTAGCATGATGGGTCAGATTCAGTTGGTCAATACGGTGATTACTAGATTTCTAGCTTATAGATTTAATATGTATAAATGACCTGTTTCACTTCTTAAGCAAGTTAAGCAATGGTGTCGAAATTTTATTTGGATTGGTGATATTCTTAAAAAAGGCATAACTACCGTTAATTAGGCTAAGATTTGTTCTCCTATTGAATGGAGGTTTGAAGATTATTAACCTTTATCATGAAAATAATGCGTATCTTCTTAAGTTTGCTTGGAACTTTGCTTAGAGCAACAAGCCTTGGTCTTTTCTCCTAAAAGCCAGAGTTCTTAAATCAAAATACGAGCTTAGAATGGTTTATAGATCCTTATCTCTTTGGCTTGGAATTAAGCAGTTTTATTCTACTATACTTGATGATACTTCTTGGACTATTGGTACAGGTACTTTTATTAATTTATGGAATGATAAATGATGTTCTACTACTTCTTTAGCAAATATTGTAGGGTTATCTCATGGTGCTAGCATTCCAGATACAGTCTCCTAGTTTTGGACTGGTTGGGATTGGAATATTTCTTTGTCTTTACAGCAGATGCCTCATTTGTTTAATCATATCTTAATTAGGGAGGAATAAGATATTCCTAATTGGATTCTAAATGATTCTGGTTGGTTCACTCTTAAATCAACTAGGACTTTTTTTCTCGGAACCACGAGTTCTCTGTGGTTGGGGTAAATTCATTTGGTTTTCATCTATTCTGCTTTCCAAAACTTTAGTACTTTGGAAAACTTTTCATGGGTGAATTCCTATATATCAGCATATTCAGTATAAAGGTTTGCATATACGTTATATGTGTATGCTTTGTGGAAAGCATGTGGAATCTATTCAACATTTATTTTTTGAATGTTCTACTGCTTAGCGTATTTGGAGTTGGGTTCGACAGATTTTTCTTACTCCTCAATTCTCTAATAAGGATGATCTTCTTTATTTTATTAAGAGTGATGGTAGTCCTTTGGTTAACTTTTTCTATTTGGATGATATGGTGTATGAGAAATTATGCTAGATTTCAGGATAAGATTAATGTTTTTAGGGTTATTTCGGTAATTAAAGATTTAATTTGTCTTGTGGGAAATTCGTCTAAAGCTTCAATGAAGAATGATATGTTGGATTTCAATTTCATTATATTAAGACTCATACTAGTAAAATTCTTCGTCCTCTTTTTGTTAGATGGAAGTTCCCTTAACCAAGTTAGGTTGAAATTAACACTGATGGGGCTGCTCGGGGATATCCTGGTTTTGCTACTTGTGGAGGCATTTTTCGTGGGAGTATGTGGGAGTTTATTGGTGGGTTCTCTGCATTTCTTGACGTTCAAATTGCTTTGTTTGTTGAGTTTTATGGAGTTATATATGCTATGGAGGAAGCTCAAAGGATGGGGCTTACTAGTGTATGACTTGAATGTGATTCTGCCTTGGTTTGTGCTGCATTTACTGTTATGACTAATATATCGTGGATGTTTCGTAATCGATGGTATACTTGTAACATCCCGCCAAAATCCTTTTCATATTTATATAATGAAATAAAGGTAAAACCATAATATCGAAGTGAACATAAATATATATATGTAATGAAATTTCTCCTCACAGGGAGTTTAATACATATCCAGTTAGTTTTCCAAACTTAAACAAAATACAGCAAAATAAAAAAAAACAGGCGATCTCCTATCGGAAACAGAAAACAGGCGATCGCCTATCAGAAACAGAAAACAGGCGATCGCCTAACAGAAACAGAAACAGGCGATCTCCTTCCGGCGACCACTCACTGAGGAGTTCCACTTCCTGCAACATCATCTGCTCCCGTGTAAATTATACACGATCATCACAGGTTTAAGAAAACATCCACAAAACAAAAACGCAGGGTAAGCTAGATATTTTAAAGAGCAATTTAGATATGAAACTTAAAAATCAAGATAAAACAAATTTAAGACATCGACGTAAAAACCATCAACTTTCTCATTCCCTTCACATGACCATCAAGTAATCACATATTTCAGAATTTCCTCAAGAGTCGTTCAATTCACATAATTCCATCAAGTGTCTATCAATTTCAATATTTCTCATTTCTCACGTCAGACTTCCACTGACTCATCACACACAGACACTTGACACTACTTCCGGAAGACTCGTGCATTGACTAGACTCAGAGATCTGCACCTGTCATACTGCACCACTGTGAAATCACACACATTCACAGGGTCGCTGTGAAATCACACACATTCACAAGCGTATAAATGAATCTCAATATCATCACTATCCTAGCATGACAGGGTTAATCCATACAACGGGTCAAGCTCGTTCTCTTTCAAACAACTCACCCATACATATGAACCTCCTTCGACTCTCAACGCCCGAATAACTTCCTCTATATGATTCCATTATATCAGGAGAGTCAGGATATCTCATAATAAACGAATCACCGGTCAATGCACACTCTACACGATCTTACACGGTATTTTCTTTCCTGAAAATACTATGCCTTGATCCCACATTCACCACATTCCATACATCATACCACACATAAAGAACAATTCTATCACAGAATACTTTGAATCTTTTCTTAAACAACCCCACTCACCAAAAACAAGCATACCACCGTTCATTTTTCGAATAGCATATACATTTTTCATTTCAATCTCAACAAGTTCAAAGCGACACTAAAACAGGGGAGTTCGAAAACAACATTAAAAACCGGCGATCACATCCAAAAATAGGGGATTATGCAATAACAGTTGAAAACCGGCGACCACGTCGCCCCATCATCAAAATCATCTAACTTAAGGTTTTCGTTGGAAATAAGGCTAGCTTCCCTTACCTGGACTTGCGTAGAATCTCACTACGAGCTCTAACCCACCGAACTTAAGGATACCCGAACTCTGTTTTAGCGTCCTGATCGGAAAACTCGCAGAGAACTTCCCAGGAGTCCAAGGGCAGTCGTCGCTTGTCGTACTGGTGCTTGAGGATGCCTGAATCGCAGCGCGAAGGAGAGAAAAGAGAAGGATGAAGGTAAACTCACTCTGTCACTCTTGAACCACTGCAACGTTCTTTTTCCTCTCAGAAGTGAGTTTTTGAATCTAAACCAACTTGTCCACAATTGCCGCTGCCACCACCCACTCTGCAGGAAAGCTTGCGTGCATGCTTCCCTGAACAGTACGGCCACGTGTGTCTCTGCGCATGCCAACTCTCTGATGTCACTATTCTGAACCACCCTTTTTGTCTATGTGTCGCGCGTGCAGGACGTCTCATGCTGGGAGCCTGGGTCCCACCTTATCTGTGTGAAACTCGACATCGCGCGATAATCTTCCACCGATGACTCATCCTGGCGGACGACCGATGTCTTTCTCTGGAGGACGACTGATGTCTTTCTCTGGAGGACGACTGATGTCTCTCCCTGGAGGACGACCGATGTCTCTCCCTGGAGGACGACCGATGTCTCGCCCTGGCGATGCCCGCATGCCTCGCGCCCTGGCGATGTCCGCATGTCTCGCGCCCTGGCGATGCTCGCATGTCTCGCGCCCTGGCGATGCTCGCATGTCTCGCGCCCTGGCGATTATGTACTAACCAGGCGATCTCATAGTCTTCTAAGCTACACTTTCCTTCCTTTTTATTTTAAATAAAAACATACTTAGAATTCATTTAAAATATATTCCTTTTATTCCAATTTAATTTTACAGGTCCTTACAATACTTGTCTTAATTATTGTGGCAAAATCAGGTTTAAGTTTACTCATATTTTTCGTGAAGGGAATGAGTATGCTGATAAGTTGGCTAATTTAGGATTTATCCATAGATAATGATTTCATTAGTATAATAGGTTTCCTTCTAGTATGTTTTTAGAATTTTTTATAAATAGGTATAGTCTACCTATATACCGTTTTTATTGACATATGAGTTTTGGTCTAGTCCTTCCATATTTTTTTTTATATTTTCTTTTATTTTTCTTTTATTTTTAATAATATTTTTTTCGTATGATGACAGATGATTGTTGTTACGTGAGGTGTCAGAATAGCTGAGATGTCAAATTACATAGTGATGTTGAACATGAAAGCTTTATAAAAAAACACAATTTATCCAAACTACCTAGTTATAATTAAAAAATGAACATCTACATAAAGTTAATATACTAAAGTTTAAATAAAAGTCACAATATTTATACATAAAGTATTCCTAAAATATGAATAGTACAAAACAAAAGCAAAAATGTAATCAATTATTAATAAGATCAAGTTTATGAAAAAAATTTGTAAAATTTAAAGACAAAATAAATTTACATGTATAAAGAATGTGGGATAAGTATAAGAATAAGTCTCGAGTCATCCATACTAAATCCATCACTTAGCCCATATAAAAGTAAATTATTTTAGGTCAAATGAAATGTATCCTAATCAACATTCTTACTCAAAATGACTAAGCATACAATATTATAATTTTTTAAAATTAAAAAAAAATACTTTAAAATTTTACTAAAGAAAAATTTGAAAAAAATAGGCTTCATATTTCTTCCAAGAACATATATTATGAAATCAAGGTGTTAAACAATTATTTGAACTTAATTCATACAAATCAACATGCTTAAAAAATAATAAAACGTAGAAATTGAAAAAGGATATTTTTGCGAGGAAACATAGGATGTGACCCATTCCCATCATGGGTCCACCGTGCGTAACAGAGGGAAGACACTGATTGATTACTCAAACAGGAAGTTGGTCAAATATTTTTTGCTCAATACCTGCAATCAATTAATCAATCATCTTGTTTCGCCACTTATTTCATACAGCACAACAAACACTTGTTTTGCAATTTGACAGAGAAGAACGAGTCAAATCCCACTGGATATACTCTGTTTATTTGAAAAGGATAATATACACCAAAATAATTAAATAAAAATTAATTTTATAGATTAAAAAAAATTAATTATTATAGATTAAATTAAAAAATTATTATTATTATTATCTAAATATTTTTTTATTATTAATAAATTTGTATGTAATTAACAATCATCTATTTTAAATTCTAAAGTTAATTACTAAAACTTTATTACTTAATTAAATATTAATTTAAAAATTATTTTATAATTTTATTAATAGTAAAAACTATTTTAAATAGTAATAATTATTTTAATTTTTAAAGTAATATATAATTTAGTCATAATTAATTATTTTTAATTTTTAAAATTATTATTTAATAATTTTCTTATATTGATATATATATTAAATAGGTAACAATATGGTAATATTGAGTATTTATGGTTATTGTTGGTAATTAATATTCATTAAGAAATCTAATTAGAAATCTGAATGAGAAACTTCAGTGGGATTTTTTTTCAACTACATTGCTCTAAATTAGGAGAGTTGAATAAAATTGAGTGCAGTATGAATTTCTGGGAAGGAGTTGTTGGTTGGTAAATATATTTAAGGAGAGACTATTGAGGTATTTATTTTTTCTCCTCCATGAGTATTTTGTCGCATTCAATTTTGTGGTAATTTGTGTGCATTTTTGTTTTGATAATTAGATGGTTTGGGGTTGTTTGTAGTGGAGCAATAGTACTTGTTCATATAACACCACATATGTCTCTATCGCATTTTGGTACAGGTATTGATTCTCCCACACAACCTAGCACGATTTGCAGGAACCTATAAACTTTAGTGTCAGCTTCTTGATGAGAGAGGATTATTATAGGTTAAAGCTTCTATGTAATGGATATTTTTATTTTTTAAAAGTATATCATTTTTATTTTTTAATTATGATAGGGCTAATCTTAACCCTTGTCAAGTTTTATTAAGGCTAAAAGAACATTTGTAGACATATTTTATCCTTATTTTAGTCAATAAGTTTTGATTTTTCTTCTGTTTATTGAGGTTTAAAGGATTGGTTTTGAGAATAAGAGCTCTTCAAAAGATGTCATTGGTATAAGTATTTATCAATTTTTTCAATACTAATCTTTATGGGAGAATATGACTGATTATCCTTAATAAGATATCATGTTGTAATAATATTTTTTTCATCTATAAAATACAAATTTGAGATATTATTAAAGATCGATTTAAGTTTCATTTGAGATTTTATTTCATCACGATTTTGTTTTTAAAAGACGTATTTGGAGGATTAAGGGGAAGGTTTATTTAAATTGTTTTTTGACCTCGACTCCTAAGCAACAATTGGATGTACCGAAAATCAAGGGGGAATAAGGGATCTTCTCTGAAACCTCATTTCCATTCCCACATACGACACTAATGTTCTTACCTCAGATCTCTTGTGATGGCATAGCTAGGGTCAATCACTACTTCCGAGGTAATGTCCGCTTTGAAGCTCGAAACTCCGTCACAATTTTGTCCTTAAAAGGCACCTCAGAGGGTTAAAGGAGGAAGGTGTATATAAATTGTCCTTAGCCTCGACTCCTAAGTGATGTGAGACTATATTTGACATATCGGAACAAGCCCCTAGTCTTTGGAACAACTTTTCCCATTCCCTTAGGGAACAAGGATTCGTCGCAAGTCCGTTAAGATAACATCACTAGGGTCAATCACTACATCCGAGATATTGTCCACTTTGAAGCACAAAAGCTCCGTTATGATTTTGTCCTTAAAATACACCTCAGAGTGTTAAAGGGGAGAAATGTGTATATAAATTGTTATTGGCCTCGACTTCTAAATGATGTGAAACTATATTGGGCGTACCAAAACAAACCCCTTAGTCGAAGGTCAAGAGAACGAGTTTTCGATCCCACAAACATTGCAAATGTTTCGACCTCGAGCCTGTTGAGATAACATCCAAAGTATTGCACGCTTTAAAACTCGGAGCTTAATCACAATTTTGTCCTTAAAATGACACATTGGATAACTATCACTTCTTACATTTCATTTGTAAAGAAAATCTATAAACAACACAAATATTCTAACCTCTCAAGTCTCTTAAGATAGCACCAATAGGATCGAACACCACATTCAAAATATTTTTCATTTTAAAACTTGGAGCTTTATCACAATTTTATCTTAAAAGTAAACATAATATCACTTCTTATATTTCATTTGTAAAGAAAATATGAGTTTCGAAGAATCAAATATGAAATGCAGACTTGACTATGAATAGCAATCCTACACCACAAGTATAAATTTAGAAATTTGGAAAAGTAAAAAGAAGAATAAACCAGTCCAGAACTGTAGGTTAAAAAAAAGAACCAAAGTATCATAGCCAATGCACTGATTAATTTCACTTTTGATGCAATGTGTATCTCTAAAGATCATTCATCAAACGGCTGTGACGATTCTCTGATGATTTTACTGATCCAATGATTGGCCACAATACGTTCTGATAAGATCTACTTCTAAATATTTTGTCTTTAGTTTCCTGCAGCAGTGTGAGTGTGCCCCCTTCAACTTGATATTACCCAATTGAATTGTAAAGTAATACCTTAAAATTCCTCCAAGTGTTTGTGCCAAAACCATCTCTTTGTTTACATTGGGTAACAAATGTACAAGTATAACTCAAACAAAAGTAAAACCAAATTCAAAAGTAAAGATCACACTTTTTTGTACAGTTAGGCAGCTTTGTCGGCAAGTTGGGCTTGATGGGGTCCAGATTTCATTAATGGGAAATGAAAATAGTAATGATAGTTGCCCTCTTTAAAACCAAAAGGAACCCATAAACCTTTTGTGATAACCACAAGCACTACCAACACCACCACCAAATTACCATTATATCAAAAGCCTTGTTGAGAAAGAGTAATTGCCACTTCCAACTCCTTCATTTCCCTCTTCTTTCTACAACACAAAAACAAGCTTTCATTACTAATTCAGGTCTATTACTTCTGCTGGAAAAACTTAGAGAGTAATCTCTTGAGATTGGAGCCATGTGGCATCTTCTGACTGTGGTCACTAGGAAACTCCAAAACACAAAGAAGAGTTCAAGGGTGGCTGATGAGAACATGTTTGAGGCTGCAAACGGGGTTGAACTAGCCATGTTTCGACATGATAGAGGAAGAAGGGAGCATGGTTGGAGTGGAATCTCTCTTATATATACCATTCTTCATGCTCCCATATCAATTCTCTCATGTGTGTCTCATCCTCAAGCCAATGGCTCAGATGGGGTTTGGGTGTCTGGTGAATTTGTTCAGATTTCTGAAATGAATCATCTTATGGTAAATGACAGCATGAGATATGCAATTTTGATGTAGCAAGTCAATTACTATGTGAATATATTATATTTGTAGCCTTTGTAATTGGTTCGCTTTGGTTTCTCTAGCTAGGGACTACATGAATTAGATTGGATCATAGCTTTCTTCTGTCATCAATTTTCCCTTTTTCTTGTTTTTCTCCCCTCCTACTTCGGATCATATCAGATACACTTGGTATTGGTGTTTGCATGAATCACCAAAAAGATGTGACCTACCTTTGGTTTGAGTCCATGTGAAAGAATTTTTCACATGTGTCAACGTTACTAAAGAAGAACTACATGTGTTTGGAATGGCTAATTATATACTGTTCTCCTTCTTCCTCCTCTATTTTCCTTTATTATTTCTCTCTTTAAACTTTGGGTCATATCAAATAAATTTAGTGATGGTTATAATGTGCTTTATTCTCCTCTTGAAGTGGGCAAACCATGTTTTGTACAAAACCTTCTCTAAAAACATTTTCACAGATTATGATTTTGTTGGAACAATTTGCACTAGTTTTTTTTGGAGGATTAGGATTAAATTTCTCTTAGTTATATTATATATTAAAACTTTTTTTAATGGATTGAAGTAGTTCTAATACTTCCATTAAATATATTTTTTTTTTCATAAAAAAAGAAATCATGATTTTCAAAATTTAACTTCCAACATAAATTCAAACACATGTATGGTTGGGCCAAAGATATTAGTCATCTTTTTTATACAGTAGTAGATCATATATGTGATAGGAATGAACAATTTTGTTAATGAATTTCTTCTCCAAATTCTTCTTTGTCTTGTTCTCAAAATAATTTACAGAGGACTACTTTTTAAGTGCTGAAAATTTGCAATATATGGCCAGATTCTTGTCTTTCTATCTAAAGAGAAAAACGTTTTGTTATATATTTATTGAGCATTTGAATTATGCAGGCACGATTCACGCCCTACAAAGAAAGAGAAAACATTTAAAGGGTTTCGCTTTTGGCTGTGTATTTTATTTTATTATTTGTTCTCTTGTTTTTCTTTTGTTTTTTTTTTTCTTTATATAAAAGATCGTATCAGTATGAAACCTGAGTATCATTTAGACTGAAATTCTAGGTTTTAACTATCATTTGCCGTTACATAAAAAATATTATTAAAAAAAATAAAGAAAACTTGTTCTCTTGTTAATGGCTTCATGAATAAACATGATATATAAAAGCATAATGGAGCACTTTAGTTGATTCTGGTTTTAAACCACTTGTTTGATCACGGTTCTTATGTGTTCTTAAAGCTAAACCTCCAAAAGTGTTCTCCTTTACATGCCCAGTAGAACAATTCCTAATATTGGGTTGTGTTCTCTTATAATGAATCATGAAATAATTAATCTAAAACCATTTGAACAAATTAAATAATGAATTGGGATATAATTAAGAATGAAGTGGCATGAGTAGGTGGAATTCAACTTGGCTCACTTTATATATTTGGAGCATGTTTAAGGAACAATTACAAGACTCTCTTTCTCAACATTTGCATTTTGATTCTCATTTTCATATTACTATATATAACTTCTCACATTGATATATATATATATATATATATATATATATATATATATATATATATATATATATATATATATATATATATATATAAAATAGTAATTCTCTTATTACTAGTCAATACATTTTCCTTTATAATCTCTTAATTGTATTTAACAAATATTCAAATTGATTATAAATAACATGGAAAGTGTTATAGACAAACTTAGGGTATAAGCCATAAGTTTCTAATTTATACCTTTTAAATCGATATATAAACTGTCTTTTTTACTTAAAAATGTTTGATAGAATTGGAGATAAACTAGATCTAGCATATAAATTGAAATAAAAGATATAAATATATAACATTTCTTATATAACTAAATTTGTGTTTTTTAAATAAAAATATATTGTTATATAATTATAATTTTAAATATTTTAAAAATAATTAAACGCTTATTAAAAATATTTACTTTTGAAAATTTATATATATATATATATTATTTGAACAAGTCATTTTATTTAAATTAATTCATTTAATATGTATTAATGAAATTTAATTTTATTTACTTTTAAAATTTGAAATATTTTAATTTCTCTAGTTAAACTATTGTTACACTTAGTCTTTTATTTAATAATTTTCATTGTGTAATTTCACACAGTATCACATAATGAAACATTAATTACTTCATCTATAATGTTAAATATTTTTTAATTTGTACTATATAACAAATTAAAAAAATAATATATCAAATACTAAAAATAATTTAACAATTAAAATAACTATTTAATATCTTTTGAGTGAAATGAAGTACTAAGGATGATATGGGTTATAAATACACTAGTACAAAATCATTCATTAACAACGGTTAAAAAGGCTATATAAAGATGGTTCTAGAACCGTCGTTATTGTGGGTGTTGCTATAAATCAACCATTTATAACGACGATTATAGAACCGTAGTTATAAACCAACATAAGTGTACAAAATTAAAAAATTAAAAATAAAAAAACACACTTATAATGACGGTTCCAGTGGGGAACCGTCGTTGTAAGTGAATTTTTTTTAAAAAATAATTTTTATAATTTTATGTGCATAAAATATCAAATTCCCAGCATCCAGAACATATCAAATTTCCAAAGTTTTCTTATAAGTGCAAGTATGAGAACTAAAATCTTAAAATACCCTAAAATATACCTAAATAATACTAAAAATTTAAAAAATGATAGTAAATGATGGATTTTGGGAATTTTGGTGAAGGATTGGTCATGGGCTCCGTTACCTCGTTTCAGACAACTTTCATTTTTTACGCGTCTCCATCCGACTTCTCTATCAAAAGTTATGGCCGTTTGAAGTTTTTTCATGATAATTTTTTGCATATAACCCCTAAAACCTAAATCTCTTCTCCTCAATATCAACACATACATTCAAATATTTATTTAATTCTCTAAACCCTAAAAATACTAACCTTTTAGAGCCAAGTTCGTGGTGTGGCAACATGTGGTGGAGAGAAGGTGTTGAAGAGGGTTGGCGCGGTGCGAAAGGTATTGCGGTTGCGGTGGTGCGGTGCGAAAAATTTGCGGTTGCGGTGGTGATGAGGGTTGGCGTGCGGAGGAGAGAAGCTGCTTGATTGGGGTTGGAGTTGGAGGCGTGGAGCGGCGGAATTGGAGGATGACACGAGGAGATGACAGGAGAAGAAGAGTGCATGGAAGAGGCGAGAATGGGAGAAGATGAGAACTGAGAATGGGAGAAGAGAAAGAATGGTGAAGGAGAAGAGTTTTGACAGAATGATAGGCGCGAATGGAAAGAGTTTGGTTTATGTAGCGGGATTTTCAAAATTTGAAGGAAACAAAGACGGTTAAAAAAGGAACCGTCTTTATATGTCACTCTGAATGACTTATAAAGACAGTTCCTTAGGGAATCGTCATTATATGTCACTCTGATTGACTTATAAAGTCGGTTCCTTAGAAAACCGTCGTTATATGTATCTCTTAATTACAAAATCGTCACCGCACATTTTATAACGATGATTATTTTTAAACCGTTTTTATATGGTGTCGTTAACGTATGTTTTTGTACTAGTGATATTAAAATATAGTGGTAATAATGAAAAAAATTAAATAAACTATGAGCTTTTAATATAAATTATTCTAAACTATTTTATTAAATAATTTTATATTTATCAAAATTGAAGCTAAAGTTGACTCTAGAAGGGGGTGTTGAATAGAGTATGAACTCAATTTGAGTACCTCAAAAGTTATCACAACAAATACAACATCTAGAAGATAAAAGACACTGAGAGAAGTACACACAAAATTTATACTAGTTCACCCAAATCTTGGACTATGTCTCGTCCTCTTAAGCAACCCGCTTAAGAGTCTTTACTTACACAAGTATTTTACACATCTCCAGATAGACAAGTATTATACACCTCTCAAGGTACAGGTATTCTAATCTCCAGGTACAAGTATTCTACAAATCTTCATGTACAAGTATTCTACACCTCTCTAGGTAACCAGGCTTAATCTCCCCTGATACCAAGACCTCTGAACAAGTGAGTAACACTCTCATTCTGATAGCAACAATGAAAGCACACAGGATTATCTTCACACAATGAAGGATTTACAATGTATGGCTCACTTCCCAAAGTATAAGTACTATAAACAGTAAATATGAAATACAAATAAAGTAAGACTATGCACACTATAGATTTTGATCGTGTTGTATATTCGTGGTCTTGTGTGTGTCTTCTTCATCTTCAAGGTCTTTATATAACTTTCAGATTATGACCGTTGAAACTTTGAACTCTTCTCTTGTTCACATAGTCGTTAGAAGCTGGATATGGAAACTATTTAATCTAATTGATTCTTATGCATCTTGGACTTTAAATGTATTTTGAATTGTTTCTTCTTTAGTCGTTGATGCTTCAATATTTAATCTTGAGTATCTTTATCATATCCTTCAATAGTGTGCATTGTTCATCATATTCTTCTCATCAGACACTGAATATGGTAACTTCTACTTTGATTGAATCGTGCACATCCTTAAGCGTATGAAACAATTTGAATTATTTCCTTTTAATCTTATGATGTGAACATTAACCCTTCAACACTTTGTGACTGAATCTTCAATTATCTTTATGACACTGTGTCTCCATAAATGTAGTAGACGCTGGATTAAGATATGTTTCCTTATAAAGTAATCTTTATGTCATCTTAATTTGATATTTCGATGAAACTCTTTTGAATTATTTCCTTTCTAGTGACATATATTTGGAAAAGCTTGAATCACGTTCTCCACTTCTTCATACTCAATATTTTTCATTCTTGTATAAGAGGTTGAATTAGGAATGTTATTATATGAGCTCTGAATACGTCTTTGACACTTGATTACTTTCAGAATATATCTGTTGCATGTGTTTTCTCAAAGTAATGTCTAAATGACGTGTTAATGCTTAATTTCACAGATCTCGCTCATCAACTTCATGGTTTCCTCAATCAGACGCTGAGTATGAAAACTATGGATGTTGACTTTGTACACGTCTTTGAGTTCCTAAAAAACAGTTAGAAACCCTTCGTGAATCTCAACAATCAATATAATCTTTACATTAAAGCATGGGTATTGCTAAAAATAATTTCTTTGAGTATCTATGAATTATCAATACTTTCTATTTTCATATATTAATTTTGAAATTGTATTATCAAGACTTTCCAGATTAACTTACATTAAACATTCAGGCGCAAATAGATTTAATCTAGTTTATATATAATTCGAAAAACTCTTTAATACATAATCAAACATATACTCTGTTTTTCGAAGTCTTATACATACTTGAATTTTATCAATAAAGCACAATTGTATTCGTAAGCAGTTTATGATCACTTAGAAAAATATATTTCTTCCTTGAAACATTAAAGCACATGTATTTTCACAAAATTGGTTGCTCCCTGTATTTCAAATTAATTTGAAACACACATTCTATTCCTTAGGAAAATACATATTTATGATCACTTAGGAAAATATATTTCTTCCTTGAAACATTAAAGCACATGTATTTTCACAAAATTGGTTGCTCCTTGTATTTCAAATTTGAAACACACATTCTATTCTCGATTTCAATTGTTCGTATTGATTTAATTATTTTTCAATGAATTCCTAATATCAAAACGAGTTTAGAAAAATTTGACAATCATTTGAATATATATAGAATGGAAATGTTAAGTTTGTGAACTTCCCTTTGAAGATCGTCTAATGTGCATCATCGTCTGTGATGTATGATTTGATCTTTGTCAGGCATGTTGTTGAGCTTTCATTATTTGTCAATTATGTTATCTTTTTCCAACACTATGTAATGAGTTTGGTCCATTGAGTTCTTATGTAAACACCATCTACCATACTTTGTGAGACTTCCGTATAACTCTTTCATTGTTTGAACATCTTTTGGCGAGTTCCTTTGAAACATCGTCTAAAACTTTCTATGAAGACAAACTTATAGTCTTTTCAGTACCTTGTTCGTATGACGCTTTCAGGTAATACTATGTTCACTCCTGTCATTGTCTTGTAAGGATATATAGTGTTTGACATTGTCAAATACTTTTTGTGTAACATCATCTTTGTTCCTTCCAGAACAATGCCTACTGCACTCTGCACTCTTAATATTGTTGTTAAAAATCTTAGCATATCTTTATAGTTTTCTTATTATCATCAAAATATACTTAGAATCTCTTATCATGAGATCATCTAAGACTGATTTGATCGTCTAAAGTATTAACAAAAATAATTTATAAGCTAGTAAAACAAAGTACTAACTACTTATTTATGTTACCATCAACCTCTAATATATTTGAGTTTTCATTTTTATTAAATAACTTTTTCATGGTACTCTTATTAAATTATATGTAGTCAGATGCCCCTTTTCCTTTTATGACAATGTCCAATCCTTTTACGACAATGTCTATTGAGCTTTTAGATTCAATCAAATCAATTTGTTTTCCTTTTTCTTTAGTCAAGGATAATATTTTCTTTTCTTAATAGTTTTAACTAACATAAATTTCTTCAATAAAATATTAAACATATGATATATTATCAATACTTTTATCCTTTTATATATATATATATATATATATATATATATATATATATATATATATTACAGCAAGTATTATAATTTAAAAGATAAAAAAATATTTGTAAAATGAAGGATGTCATATAAAGAGATTATTGACGTTAAAGTCTTTTAAATTTATACTACATAATATATGAGTTATGTTTGTATGTGTGTGTATATATATATATATATATATATATATATATATATATATATATATATATATATATATATTAAATATAAGGATAAAAAATAAATAAATAAAATAAATTACAAGTTAAAAGTTTCTAAAATAAATTATTTTTAAAATACTTTACTAAATATTTTTATATTTATCAATATAACTTATAAGTTAATCAAATAAATCACTAACTCACTTATTTCACTTATCAAATATCAAATATGATGAACCTCTATATTATTGATTTTCATTTCATTTTTATTACATATTTTTTAAAGGAATTCTTATTAGAAAAAATTATGCAGTCAGATGGCTTTTTCCTTTTGTGACAATGTCCATTGAGCTTTTAGATTCAATCAAATCAATTATTTTTCCTTTTCTAGTTATTCAAAAGGATAATATTTTTTTTTTCTTAATAATTTTAAATAACATAAATTTCTTAGATAAAATATTAAACATATGATATATTTATTAATATTTTTATCCTAATTAATATATATATATATATATATATATATTCTATATGTTATATATTTATAAAGCTAATACAATGTATACATAATAATTATTAATGAATTAGATATGGAAATATTTGAATTTTTTTTTATATAAATTTTTTTAGAAGAGAAAAGTTAAAAGAATTTTTTTATAAATTAAAGTTTTGTTATACATAAGTTAAAAATAAAAATGAGATAAATTATATAAAACAGTGTTTATAAATTAACTTATGCATTAGTGAACTTTTACTTTACGAGAAAAAAAATTATGTTTTAAAATATTTAAAAATTTGTCCAAATATATTTCTAATAAAACTTTTAAATTAAAATTGATGCCCGGTAATATGATGTGAAAGTAAATTTGGACGTTTGCTACGTGAATAAAGACAGTCTTGAGTTAGGCTTTTGGCACTAAAAAAAATCAATTTGAGAATCTTAATATCTTTTTGGATATCAATTGGATTATCCATTGATGTAGATCTCTCTTCTATTTAGACTTTTGATTCATCTTATTCATCACATTAATCACTTCTTATAGGATAAGCTTTTTTTTAGTTTTTTAATGATAACTATAAGAAAAGCTTTGATCCTTAGGCTTTTCAAATTACTATATATTTGTTTACAAGATATGGGGAATAAATTCCTGGAGTTATTCTAAATACTCTTAAATCCCAAGATGCTGATATTAATTTAACCATGGATTCCAAGGCCACGATAATTAGTAACGTTACTTATATATATATATATATATATATATATATATATATATATATATATATATATATATATATATATATATATATATATGTATGTATGTATCATCATCATCATATCAAATTTTATAATTTAAAAGAGAAGAAAATATATTAGTAAAATGAAACTGAAATCACTAATAGAAAAATATATAATGATGATTGTGTAATCATCATTATTAAAAATTAGACACTGATGATTTTGTAATTGTAATTCTTTTTATGTTAATTGTTTATTGAAATAACTTAGTATGTATTTACTATGATCAATAAAAGTTCGCCAGTCATATATATATATATATATATATTAGATCAAATAGCAATTGGCATAAAAAATCTTCTTGAAAAAAAAAATAAAAAATCGACCTTTTCTTTTTAATGTAATTTCTTATGATAGTTCTTATATCCTTCTCCTTCTTTTGAATTCACGAGTCTCCTCATGCTTCATTTTTATTTGTTGTTCTTTGTTGTCTAGTATGACATGCAATTCACTATTTTTCTTCAACTATCTTCTTCGTCAACAAGTAATGCCTGATGAATTGTGGGAATGTTTGCTTGACTTTTGCAAGAATCGTGGCTTTGGAATATTCAACATGGGAGTCCTTCCGTTGTTCTTGATTTATTTAATTTTCATGAGTGAGGCTTTTTAGTGTATTGAGAATGGTTTAGTGTGGTGATGAGAGTGACTCAGTTGTGTGATAATTATTTTCGTAAAATATTTTCCATTTATCACTTGAATGTTTGTTGTAGTTTGAGATTATAGAAAAAATTGATATTATTTGAGTTGAGTTTGTTTTCTATCTTCTTCATCTAGTTATTCATTTATATCATCGCCTAGTTGATGTATCTAATAGAGTGTGTCTAATGGAGATCGTTCAATGAACGACATTTATCTTTTGATGCGTTAATATTTGCTCATGATTGTTTAGGGTTTAGGGTTTATAGTTTAACTTGAAATAAAAGGATCAATTCTAGAAGTGGGATGGTTGAGTACAGTTATTAAAACACTTTAGAGAACTTTCACCAATACAAAGTCTATTAGATGTTAAAAGAGGGACGGTGATGTTCTAACCACAAAACCTTTTATTAAGAAGATAGAAGAAGATGGAGTCTAAAAAAAAAAGTAGTCTATATTTTAAGAGTAAAATACTAAGATTTTCTTCTTTCTTCTTAGTCTTGTACAAATTGTATAGGTGTGCATTCTTACCTTGTAATTATAGGATTTTGTAGAGGTATACATAGATTGGTTTTAGGTCTTAAATGAGCCTCAATTCGAACTTGAAAAGTCAGCCGAAAACCCTAGGAAACATAGTCAATTTCGTCCAAGGAAAACATGAAGAGACATATATGAAGCATGGAGTCGCACATTAAGTACAATAAGCTTAAAATAAGATTAAAATGGGGCTCTACCTTTAGGTAATCATGAGTCTGACTTCTCTAACTTTTTAGTCTCACATTTTTTGTGTCATGAAGTGCCAAGGGGTTAGACATTTGTAAATAATACCCCTTGGTCTAAGTACAACTCACTTTTTGATGAATGAGAATTTGATTTGCTTAAAAGCTAGTCTTATTGTTCTTAAGGCCAATATGAGGTAATCTTTTCCTAATTCTTCTCCAAGGAACCTTCCTTCAATAAACTTACTTGGAAAATTTCTAAGCATATTCTTTCTTCTAGTTGAAGATACTTCCATCATTTGGGCATTACACTAGTGTAAATAGGATTTTTACATATGTTATTTAGGGCTTATGTTTGATAATATTCTAATGTAGATGCAAGTGAAATTTATATCAAATCAAATCAAATCTCACACGTAAATATTCTGTTTTACGTTGGACTAAAATATTAACAAGGTCCAAAATTTACGTTGGACCAAATCTTTGACATAAAACACTATCTAATGTAAAGTTGTAATAAGAAAATAAGTTAAAAAGATCCAAAATCTCACGTCGAAAATGCACTATCTAATGTAAATTTACATCAGGCTTGGTATAGTCTGACGTAAATCTACGTCAAATACTGTAGGATCTGACGTAAATTTTGAACTTTTTTTAAACTAATATTGGTTTTGACTTCAAACCAAAACCTGAAATACAGAAAATTCCAAATAACAATAAATAAACATTTCAAAAACTTAAATTTGTTACTAAATAATTGGTGATAGGTTTCTCTCCAAGATCTTGGTTGGGTTTTTCATATTTCTTTGCTTTGCTCTGTTCTTGGTGTGTTGTTTCTTTTCCCTCATTCCATCTCTTGTTTGGGGGTTTGATCAACGTTGGTCTCCTAGTATTTTTTTTTCTTCTAGTTTTTCAATTTTTTTTTTGTTTTTCCACTTTAGTCAGTTTGGTTCTCGCTAAGCGCTTTTGGAGTTTATCCTTTGCGTTTAGGCTCTCTCTCGTGCTTAGCGATTCACAAGTGTTTTTTCTGGTTCCTTGTGAATTTGTTTGGGGTTTTTCTCTCGGTTTCTTTATCTTCTTTGTGTTTGCACTTTTTTTATTGCTTCTTCTCATGGGTGTTTTAGGATCCATGGGAAGGAATTTGGGGGATTTCAAATCCCTTGGGATTGCTTGAAAGAATATGGTTTTAATCAAAACTTCAAGTCTTCATAAGTGGTTGTGGCGCAAAGAAGAACCTTCACTCAAGTGTTGCATAATGTGTGGAACATTCCCTTTTCTTAGTTACTTGCTCCATGCATAAAAGGGGATATGGTCTTTGTCCATATTTCAAAAGAAGTCTTCCTTGCTAGTTTGGACGAGTGCGAGAATCATCTCCATGGAAAAATTGTTTTATCCAAGGGTATTCATATGGATGTTCACAAAAAGTTGATATGGCATGGAAATCTTTGGATTCTTGGAAATTTATTCCTCTAAGCAAGAGTTTTTACAAGTTTTCCTTATCTTTTGGAAGACATGTGTAAGGTGTTGTTTATTAGTTCTTTGAGTATTTCACTGAGTACTCTTATAGTCTTTGTCTGGTCTAAAGATTTTGTTCCTGCTGCAATGAAGATGACTAAGGCTTAATGTTGGATGCGAATTCATGGGCTTCCCATGGAATATTGGAAGCCAAAAGTCATTTTCTCTAGGGTTTGGAACTTCTATTTCCTTAGAGATTGTAACATGAATAAGATAAGAGGTTTCTTTGTTAGAGTTCTTGTGGATATTGACATGCTTGTTGAGTTGCCAAATCAATTGTTAGTGGAGCTCTTTGGCTTCACTTTTGTGGCAAATGTTGAATACAAAATATTACATTTTTTTGTCTGCTTGTAAAATGATTGGGCATTCTTTCTCTTACTTCATGAAACATAACACGGGGAAAACATAGCCGGTCCACATAATCTAATCTCTCTTACCAGATACACAACTAAATAAACCATAATGTCAAAAAAAGGATGGAGGAAAACCATATTCAATTGACACAAGATAACAACAATCTCATCTTGAAGTTCATCTAACTTTATCGGATCAATGAGTTTACAACAAAAATGGAAGAGAAAAATGAGCACAAATGGGTTATGGTGTGTCATACATTTTTCGGTAAAATCCCACAAATAGCTATCAGAACCAATTGTTGCATCAAGATGTGACTATTGTGAGACATCAACCAAATTAGCTTCAAGTCTTGCATATATACTAGGCTCTTCACATTTGATGAATGTCCTCATGACATTTTCACACCCTTTAGACATTGGCAAAAACTTATTTTTTCTTCTTTCAACATGGTGTAACAGGTTGGGGGCAAATATGTCTGCTTACCCACCTGTATTGGTGCCAACTCGCCTCGTATATTGATGTCAATCAAATCTAAATGAGCATTTAGACCATCTTTTGTCTTT
Source organism: Phaseolus lunatus (assembly GCA_013389735.1). Classification (NCBI taxonomy): domain Eukaryota; kingdom Viridiplantae; phylum Streptophyta; class Magnoliopsida; order Fabales; family Fabaceae; genus Phaseolus; species Phaseolus lunatus. The sequence goes on along the minus strand of CM023862.1, from coordinate 15,603,305 downwards.
CCGTTAATATTAAGGAGTGGACCAATTAAGTTATTACACATATTCTTCTCCATATGCATTACGTCAATACAATGTCTGACTTCTAACTTTGACCAATACTGAAGATCAAAGACGATTGGTATTTTCTTCCATATGTTTGTCACAAATGACTTCTTTTTCGACTTTTCGAATGTGTGGTGTATGTTATTTACCTTTTCATAAATCTTAACACCAATCAATGGAGTTGGTGGACTGTCATTCTCTTGTTGTCCATTAAAGGCTTTTTTTAACCTTCGATAAGGATGATGACTTTTAAGAAATCTCCGCTGTCAAAGATATATTTTCTTCCTTCTATGTTTCAATTGTTGAGAAGCGGTGTCTTCTTCGCATATTAGACATGATTTATGACCCTTGACACTATACCTTGACAAGTTCCCATATGTAGGAAAGTCATTAGTTTCATTAACAAGTCCGTTAAAGACTTCAACACCATGATCTCACCACAACTTTAAATCTTCAATGAGGGGACTTAAATAAGCATTTATGTCATTTCCTAGCTATATTGGAATGAATAACATCATAGACAACATCATACATTTTTTCTTCATGTAAAATCCAGGAGGTAAGTTATAAATAACTAGTAAAACAAGCCATGAACTGTGGTTCATACTTAAATTACTAAACAAATTCATTCCATTTATAGCTAAATCAAGTTGAATATTTCTTAAATTTTTACCAAACTTGAGAAACTCGTCATCAAATTTCTTCAATTGAATAGAATCAACTGGATGACAATACATGTCATCACATCTCCTCTCATTTGCATGCCATCTGAGATATTTAGTATCATTTGGGTTTGCAAACAAACACTTAATCCTTGGAATGATCAAAAGATACCACAACACCTTCATTGGGAGCCCATGCTTTGTCATCTCTTGAATATTATCTTCATCTTTGTCTTTCAACTTGTAATGTGATAACCCACACCCTAGACACTTTTTCAAGAATTTAAACTCCTTCTGGTATAATATGCAATCAATAGGACATGCATGTATCTTTTTATACTACATACCTATCGGACAAAGAATCTTTTTGGCCTTAAAATTAGAATCAAGTAGAGTATTTCCCTCTGGAAGCATTTCCTTCAACAAAAAAAGCAATTATCTGAAGCTTTTATCAGTCTATCCATTAATTGCCTTCAAACTCATCAATCTTAACATTGCCTACAACCATCTCAAGTTAGTTGACTTAGGATATAAGTGAGTCTCCATATCGCTTGGCATACTTCCATATCCATAAGCTTCTACAAAAGAGTCAATTCCAACATCATGAATCATGTCCTCCAATCGATCATCATTGATGTAAGCCACGACCACAAAAAGATGACCAAGAATGCCAACTATAAAGGGTCATCTCAACAAGCAAAGGAAGACCTCTTCAATAGGAGGAATGGACAAGGTCCAGAGCACTTGAAGTTATTCCTATTAGTCTTCTTAAATATTTAGAAAAATGTTGTAAATAAATTGGGCTCAAATGAGGGGTCCAAATAGTAGAAATAAGGTAGAATAAAGTGCCTTTAGCATAGTAGGGGGTGTGTGTAAGGACCTGTAAAATTAAATTGGAATGAAAGAGTATATTTTAAATGAATTCTAAGTATGTTTTCATTTGAAATAAAAGGAAGGAAAGTGTAGCTTAGAAGACTATAAGTCGCCTAGTTAGCACATGATCGCTGGGGCGCGAGGCATGCGGTCATCGCCAGGGCGCAAGGCATGCGGGCGTCGCCAGGCGCGGGACATGCGGGCATCGCCAGGGCAAGAGCCATGTGGACATCGGTCGTCTTCCAGGGAGAGACATCGGTGGTCCACCAGGGTGAGACATCGGTTGTCTGCCAGGATGAGGAACCAGTCATCACCGGGATGAGGAACGTCAGTCATCGCCGGTAAGAGAGGAACATCGGTCGTCTCCCCGGGAGAGACCTCGGTGGATAGTCATCGCGCCATCTCTCATCGGTGTATAGTCATCGCACTATCTGTCATCGGTGGATAGTCTTCGCGCGAGAGGTCATCGGTGGATAGTCTTCGCGCCAGTGGTCATCGGTGAAAGGTTATCGCGCGATGTCGAGTTGCGCACAGAGAAGGTGGGACCCAGACTCCAAGCATGAAACGTCCTGCACGTGCGCCACGTAGACAAAAAGGGGGTTCAGAATAGTGACCTCAGAGTGTTAGCCTGCGCAGAGGCACGCTTAGTCATACTGTTCAGTGCAGCGTACACGCAAACTTCCCTGCAGAGTGGGTGGTGGCAGCGGCTTTGGTGGACAAGTTAGTTTAAGATTGCAAAAACCCACTTCTGAGAGAAAGGAACGTTGCAGTTGTTCAAGAGCGAAAGAGTGAGCTACCTCCTTTCTCCTCCATTTCTCTCCTTCGCGCTACGGTTCAGGCATCTTCACACAAGAGTACGACGAGCAACGACCACCATTAGAGCACCTGGGAAGTCCTCTGCAAGTTCTACGAACCAAACGCTGAAAACAGAGCTAAGGCACCTTTAACCTTCGGTGGGTTTTGGAGCTCTTGGTGTTTTGCGCAAGTCCAGGTAAGGGAAGCTAGACTTCATTTTCAATACAAGCCATAGTTTAGCTATTTCTGAAGTGAGGGCGACGTGGTCGCCGGTTTTCGTTTTCATCTTTGTAAAATGCTCTGTGCTATGTGTTTGGGCGGCGTGGTCGCCGGTTTTAAATACAGACTTCAAAATACCTTGTTTTTGAACCAGATCGCCGGTTTTGGCGTTGTTTGCGAACTCACTGTTTTAGTGTCGCTTTGAGCTTGTTTGAGATTGATATGTGAAATGCACGTGTTATTGGAAAAATCTGAACCTGGATACGTTTGTTGCTGTGGTTGAGATCGTTCATTTAAGTATTGTATGGTGCATTGGGTGAATTGATGATCTTTAGCTGTCCTGTGTGGACTTTGCTTGCTGTCCTGTGTGGACTTTCCTTGCTGTCCTGTGTGGACTTTCCTTGCTGTCCTGTGTGGACTTTGGTTGCTGTCCTGTGTGGATTTTCCTTGCTGTCCTGTGTGGACTTTGGTTGCTGTCCTGTGTGGACTTTCCTTGCCGTCCTGTGTGGACTTTGGTTGCTGTCCTGTGTGGACTTTGGTTGCTGTCCTGTGTGGACTTTCCAGTGGTGTGGTGTGTGTCTATGTGTGTTAAATCAGTGGAAGTCTGACGTAAGAAATGAGAAACTCTATAGTTTTACGTGAATATCTTGAAAACTGTTTACCTTGATTTAATGTTTTATTTAAACTCTCTTTAAAATATCTAGCTTACCCTGCATGTTTTGGTTCTGTGGCTGTTTTCTTAAAACTGTGATGATCGTGTATAATTTACACGGGAGCAGATGATCTTCCAGGAAGTAGAGCTCCTTAGTGAGTGGTCGCCGGGGAAGAGATCGCCTGTTTCTATCTCTTTGTGGTGATCGCCTGTTTTCTGTCCTGATAGCAGATCGCCTGGTTTGGGTCTTCTGTTAGGAGATCGCCGGTTTATGTATGGAGACCGCCGGTTTCGATGTATTTGACTGTATTTTGTTAAGTTTTGAAAGAATTTGACCGGTTATGTATTAAACTCCCTGTGAGGAGCAACTTCATTTTATATAAATACGTATGTTCACTTAAATATTATTGTCTTACCTTTAATTCATTTTATATTTATGAAAAGTATTTTGGCGGGATGTTACAGTGTGGGGAGCATTCTTGCTTGTTCCTAGCCTATTTGAAGGCATTTTGACCTAATTTCTAGAAGGATAAGCCTAGAATACGGGATTGACATAGTCAAACCCTATGGCTACCCCCTTTTTTCCCTTTTCCCATTCTACCCTTTAAGCTTGCTTTCCAAGGCTCCTAAATCTATAAATAGGGAGGCCTACCTCATGTATTCACAAGATTGAATTTAGAGTAAAGTTACTATACATAAATTTGTGTGAGTGTGAGAATTGCTTTCTCCTTCCTAGTCTCATCTTGTGAGTTTTGGGAGCTCTCAAGTGGTGGCAACTTTGCACTTATCTTGGATCATCACCTACAAGTGGCGTGTTCATTCCCAACAATGGCTTCAACCACATAAGTTTCATCTTCTTCCATTTTCCATTCTTCATTTTCGCACCTAGTTTCCTATTCAATTCGGTTTTGTCTTCCTTTATCTTGTTTTGATGTTTTGTTCGGTTCTTTGTTGTTGTTTCCTATTCTCCTTTCAATTATACACTTGATTCTTTAATTTTCATTCGGTAATTGTTGTGTGCAAGGATATTTGAGTTTGGTTCATCATTTGGAAGGCATTGACTCCATTGATGATTCCTTAAGCTTCCTTGAATCTTGTGTGTTTTCAATCCTGTTTTTGTGTTATGTTTTTAGTATCAATTCTGTTTTGGATTCTGCACCTTCATTTGTCATCATTCTTCACCTCTTATTGTGTTTTTATCTTGGACCTTTGGAAATGAACCTTCACATCTACTTAACACATCATCCATGGTAGAATGAATATATTCTTGGGATACAAACACACTTGATAAATGTAATAATGCACCATGTCATGTCCAAGTTGTATAGAAACCCATCACAAAGAAGGTGCTCCCTGATTCTACTAACATCCAATTTTTCCTCGTTCAAACAATTAATGCACGGACACCTAAACTTTACTCCATCACCGCTACTATTGCATACGTTGTGCAAATTGTATAAATTCTTCTACTCCTCTTTCGTAATCATCACTTATTGATAAATGTATAATGATATCTAAATTCATAGGCTAAAAGGCATGTAAAATAGAAAGAATGAGAACAATCATCATCAAGGAGCATGTAAAAACACTCCAACTCAAGTTGCACATGAAGAACATGAAGAAAAGAAGGAAACATATGAAGATTATGCATAAAAACCAGTAATCAAGGATGAGCATCAGAAGAAAATTCCCCCAGCAGAGGGAGAAAAGCTCAGCAAAATGAAAAATACCAAATCGTTAAGCGCATCTCAATCCACTAAGCAAATTAAGCCCTGAACAATTGAAGATTACAGAGGTAGAATCACTAACTGATGTGAGTTGATTTTAGATTCATTAATATTGTGACACTTTTAAGAATTAGGATCAAGATTCTTAGCAATTTAAAGTGAGTCACCTAAGGAAAATTTCCACTGGACATTAACTTAACAAGTGTTAAGTAGATGTGAAGGTTCATTTCCAAATGTCCAAGATAAAAACACAATTAGAGGTGAAGAATGATGACAAATGAAGGTGTAGAATCCAAAACAGAATTGATACTAAAAACAGAACACAAAAACAGAATTGAAAACACACAAGATTCAAGGAAGCTTAAGGAATCATCAGTGGAGTCAATGCCTTCCAAATGATGAACCAAACTCAAATATGAGTGCTATATCCTTGCACACAGCAATTACCGAATGAAAATTAAAGAATCAAGTGCAGAATTGAAAGGAGGATAGGAAACAACAACAAAGAACCGAACAAAACATCAAAACAAGATAAAGGAAGACAAAACCGAATTGAATAGGAAACTAGGTGCGAAAATGAAGAATGGAAAATGGAAGAAGATGAAACTTATGTGGTTGAAGCCATTGTTGGGAATGAACACGCCACTTGTAGGTGATGATCCAAGATAAGTGCAAAGTTGCCACCACTTGAGAGCTCCCAAAACTCACAAGATGAGACTAGGAAGGAGAAAGCAATTCTCACACTCACACAAATTTATGTATAGTAACTTTACTCTAAATTCAATCTTGTGAATACATGAGGTAGGCCTCCCTATTTATAGATTTAGGAGCCTTGGAAAGCAAGCTTAAACGGTAGAATGGGAAAAGGGAAAAAAGTGGGCAACCATAGGGTTTGACTAAGTCAATCCCGTATTCTTGGCTTATCCTTCTAGAAATTAGGTCAAAATGCCTTCAAATGGGCTAGGAACAAGCAAGAATGCTACCCACAACCCCTACTATGCTAAAGGCACTTTATTCTACCTTATTTCTACTATTTGAACCCCTCATTTGAGCCCAATTTATTTACAACATTTTTCTAAATATTTAAGAAGACTAATAGGAAGAACTTTAAGTGCTCTGGACCTTGTCCATTCTTCCTATTGAAGAGGTCTTCCTTTGCTTGTTGAGATGACCCTTTATAGTTGGCATTCTTGGTCATCTTCTTGTGGTCGTGGCTTACATCACTAAGTGACTGACAAAGGGCTTAGAGAGTCATGTACTTAACAATGACGAAAGCTCATATTCACTCAGGAAAGGCTCAAGGCTAACAACACCAAAGTTGGGACTTGGAAGATTTAGCTTGGATCTGAAGCCAATCCAACCTTAACTTGTAACTGAGATTTTGTAGATATTGAAAGGATCTAAAGGTAATCCCTGACAAAAATATGACTTTGGAATCCTCAAAAGCCCAAAGATTAAGGATTGAAGCCAAAAAGGATTGTTTAAGAATGAAGAAAGTCAATCCGCTCAGTAGATTGACCCTCGCGCGAGCGAATTGTCAATCCCCATGATCCCTTTGAATCCTAATTCTAAAATCTATAAATAGAGGGACCTTGGGTTAACATCCAAGGGTATTGAGATGATGGAGTTCTCCTTGGCAAAATTTATTCAGTTTTGAATAATTTTATTGAATGGAGAAGACATGGCAACGAAAGATAGGATAAAAGATGGGTCAAAAATAGGTTTGGAACAATGGGTGTTGTAGGAGAATGGTGTTGAGAATGAGGTTAGGCAAACCTTCTAGTTCTCTTTAAGGCTTCTACACTAAAGAAGGAGAGCAAGAGAAAAAAGATACTTGAGAGAAGTTCTAAAACCAAAAAGACAAAAAACCATTACACAATTCAAGTCTAAGAATTACACAATAGAAGCTCTCTATTTATAGAGCTAGAAGTCTCCTAATGTGACTATTAGAACTCTCATAAAATCTCCATTCATGGAGTGCCATGTGGCAACTTAAAAACTTTCTAGTGATGGATTGCCATGTGACAATCCGTGTCTTGAAAAGCTCTCCATTAACAAACGGACATGTGGCATAAGGAAGTGGAGAAGGCATGCATGAGGCGCTCCATGTGCTTCATGTAAGGACCTAGAAACTTTAATTGGAATAAAAGTGTTATATTTAAGTAATTTCAGAAGATGTTATTATTTAAAACACAAAGAGTTGGTAAATGAAGTTTCGTAGTAGTCGGACATCGGACGTCGCCCAAGGTCTGGGGTAAGCTGGTAGAGGTCGGTCGGCTGACATGTGGATCAAGAAGAGAAAAGGAAGGAAAGTGTAGCTTAGAAGTACGAGACCGCCGTTCTTGAAGGCGGAGGCAATCTCCGACTTCTCTGGCACATAATCGCCTGTCGCCTAGAGGAGACATAATCGCCTGTCGCCTAGAGGAGACATGATCGCCAGTCGCCTATGGTGCACATGATCGCCGAAAGTGCACTCAGTATGTGGTCAGGATACGGGATCAACCAGAGTGGGTTCCACAAAACCACACGTATCAAGGTGTGGGTTAAGCCTTAGATACGCTGTGCATGCAAAGCTCTATGCTTGAGCATAAGAAATCGTCCTTGGTGTTGCATGCATGGGCGCACGAGGAGTAGTGCTGACCTACTCTGGGAAATGTGAAGCTACCGACGTCACCAAGTCATGTGGAGATGATACCTTGAACGTAACATAGTGGGATGAAGAACCTACAGCAAGGCATGGCAATGTGTCGTCGGGCATCGCCGAGTGCGAGGCATGCGGTCATCGCCAGGGCGCGAGGCATGCGGGCATCGCTGGGCGTGAGGCATGCGGGCATCGCCAGGGTGCGAGACTTGTGGGCATCGCCAGGGCGAGACATCGGTCGTCTCCCAGGGAGAGACATCGGTCGTCCTCCAGGAGAGGCATCGGTGGATAGTCATCGCGCGAACGGTCATCGGTGGAAGGTTATCGCGCGATGTCGAGTTTCACACAGATAAGGTGGGGCCCAGGCTCTCAGTATCAGACGTACTGCACGCGCGACACGTAGACAAAAAGGGTGGTTCAGAATAGTGACCTCAGAGTGTTGGCCTGCGCAGAGGCACGCGTAGTCGTACTGTTCAGGAAAGCGTACACGCAAACTTTCCTGCAGAGTGGGTGATGGCAGTGGCTTTTATGGGCAAGTTGAGTTAGATTTAAAAACTCACTTCTGAGAGGCAAAAAAGGTGTTGTGGTTCAAGAGTGACAGAGTGAGTGAGTGAGTTACCTTCATCCTTCTCTTTTCAGGCCTTATCACGTTCCTGCTTAGCTATCGACGACTGCCATAGAACACCTGGGAGGTTCTCTGCAAGTTCTACAAACCAGACGCAAAAACAGAGCTAAGGCATCCTTTAAGCTCGGTGGGTTTTGGAGCTCTTGGTGTTTTGCGCAAGTCCAGGTAAGGGAAGCTAGCCTTATTTTCAATAAAAGCCGTAGATTAGCTGTTTCTGAAGTAAGGGCGACGTGGTCGCCGGTTTCATATTCTTTTTCGTGATGCTCTGTTCTATGTGTTTGGGCGACGCGGTCGCCGGTTTTAAACCCCTTTTTCATGATGTTCTGTTCTTATGTGTTTGGGCGACGTGATTGCCGGTTTCTAAATACAGATTTCGAAATCCCCTGCTTTTGGACCAGATCGCCGGTTTTGGCGTTGTTTCTCGAACTCCCCTATTTTTGGTGTTGTTTGAAAACTGTTTGAGATTTAAATGTGATATTCGAAAATCTGAACCTTGGAATGAGTTTTGCTGTGATTGGAATCGGTCATTTAAGTGTTATATGATGTGTTGAATGTTGTGAATGTGGGATCAAGACATAGTATTTTCAGGAAAGGAAATACCGTGTTGAGATTTGGTTATGAGGTGTATTGATCAGTGAGTATCCTGTGAATGAGATGATCCTGACTCTGCTGATATGATGGAGTCACATAGATGAAGTCATTCAGTTGGTGAGAGTCGAGGGAGGTCCATATGTATGGGTAAGTCATTTGAAAGATAACTGACTTGACCTGTTATATGGATTAACCCTGTCATACTGTGAGAGTGATGAAATTGAGATCGAGATTGTGTTGATGCGCATGGCTGTGGAAACATTACAGCAATGAAGTATGACAGGTGTAGGTCTTTGGATGCTAAGTTCAACGCACGAGTCTTCCGGAAGTAGTGTCAAGTGTCTATGTGTGATTAGTCAGTGGAAGTCTGACGTGAGTAATGTTAAGAAATTGCTGATAGACACTTGATGGTTGTGTGATATGAATGAGAAAGTGATGGACTCTTGTGAATGTTTAAAAAGGCTGATCTACGTTGGTTGTCCAGTTTATAATTTAAAGTTTTAAAAATATCTAGCTTACCCTTTGTATTGTTCTATGGCTGTTTTCTCTTAAAAACTGTGATGATCGTGTATTTTACACGGGAGCAGATGATCTTCCAGGAAGTAGAGCTCCTTAGTGAGTGGTCGCCGAAAGGAGATCGCCTGTTTCTGTCTCTATGTGGTGATCGCCTGACTTCTGTTCTGATAGCAGATCGGCTGTTTTGGGTCTTCTGATAGGAGATCGCCGGTTTATGTAGGGAGACCGCCGGTTTCAATTTATTTGGCTGTATTTTGTTTAAGTTTTGGAAAAATTGACCGGTTATGTATTAAACTCCCTGTGAGGAGCAACTTCATTTTATATAAATACGTATGTTCACTTAAATATTATTGTTTTACCTTTATTTCTTTTTATATTTATGAAAAGTAATTTGGCGGGATGTTACACTTCATGAAGCAGAGGAAGAGTCACCTTGTGGAGAAGGAAGGAAGGGAAAAGGAATGCGCCATGTTAGAATCTTAAGTGGCGCCTTGTGTATGCCATGTAGGCATCCCTCTTAGCTTCTCTAAAGTCCTACAATCCTAGAATAAAATGGCCCAAATTCAAGGCCCAAAATTCCTATACAGAAATTAAAGACTCAAATTGAAATCATATTTACTTTATACAATTTTTACAAGGCTATAGAAAGAGAATTCTCTAGAAAATTAACTTTTGATCAAAACTTCCTCTCTTCTGAGCCTGATTGTTTTGGTGGTGGCGATGGTCCTCCATCATTCCCTCCCTCTTTAAGAGGATTTTTCCTATATCTTAGTTTTTTTCTCTAGGATTGCCATATTTATTTCTTTCTCTTCATTGTCCTTCATTATCAAACACTATCCTGTAGAAATAAGCAAATGATAAAACATATGGTATTTCTTTAAAAAGAACAATAAAAAAAGTAGAAGAAAGGACCTCAATTCTAAGGTCTTTGTACCTGTTACCTGTTAGATGGACAATATTGACCTAAGGAATATGACAAATTTTCTGTATTTCTACCTAATGAAATTGCTTAATCTTTTGGTCTAATTGTTTTATTTCAAGCAATATTTCACAAGGTTTTCCAAAGGAATTTATATTATTGTCTGGTTCAGCCTCAAACAAAAGTTCTTTCAAATGTGTTTGTAGTTGGTTTTCCATTACTCATCAAGATAATGAAAATCTAAACACAAACTTATTTACTCTGTGAGTGAAAGTGATTTTATTAAAACAACCATGGTAAACAAGAGTACAGCTACATTGCATAGGTTATTCTAATAAAACATCACAAGCTTCTAAAGGCACAATGTGACTCAAAACATTTTTAACATGTCCTAAAGAAGGCTTGACTTTCACTTGTTGACTCACAACTAGATCCCCGTCATTTTGAATCCAAGAAAATTTATGACATGGAAAAAAGATAGCTATGTTGTGTTTTAACATTTTAATTAACCAAGTACTATCCATAATGAGAGAACAACTCTCTTTAAAATTTGTTTGAAATATATTTTCTCTATGGATAATACCAAGTTGATTAACATTTTTCAACAAAATAATTTTATCAAAGCAAGAGTCAGCGTAAACAACATGAAAGTACTGTGTTTAGACTTTTCTTCTTTATACTCTTTGTCAACCAACCCTTCACAAGATTTTTCTATAGACGAGGAATTTGACAAAGATTTTCTTTAAACACATCCTCACAAAGGGTTGTATAAAGAGGAATTTATGTCAATGTCTGGTTCAACTCCAGACAATAAAGTTGTTACTCATTCTTTCTTTTCTTCCTTTTCTCCCTGGTGTAGAAAAGCCAAAAAAATGCGGCTATTTTACATTTATAAGTGCGGCTATAACACGTAGTCTTAAATATGAGATTTACAAATACGGCTATTTAGCCACATTTGTAAATCACATTTATAAGTGCAGCTATCCTAAACAACCGTATTTGTATGTGCTTCTGGGAGAAGGGGAAAAATAATAAAATATTAGATTTATAAGTGCGTGAAAGCAATGTTGGTGAAAAGTGGAAGGAGAGTGGCAACGGCAACGACAATGAACATAGTAGTGAAGGAGCGCACAAAAACACAACGAACAGGAGCGCAAGCCAATGAAATAATGCTTAAACAATGCAAATGCCAAAAACAAAGTGAGAAGGAGAGACGAAGAAGAAACAAAGAACAAAGATGAAGAAGAAGAGACGAAGAAGAAGAAGGAACTCACAGTGGCAAGAGAATGATGCTGAAGCGAATGCGAATGGAGAGGAACAATGAGGAACAACAAACACAGAAGAAGAGGAAGAAAGTATGAAAAACGTAAGTGGTGCGCTCCAGATTAGGGTAAAATTTGATTTGAGTGCGGCTCTTTCAAATAGCCGCAGTCATAAATCAAGCGCTTGATTTCTGAATGCGGCTGTTACAAATAGCCACACTCATAAATCAAAACGCTTGATCTATGAGAGCGGCTCTTTCAAATAGCTGCACTCATAAATGAAAATAATTTAAAAAATGCCACTGCATTTTGTAAGACTATGGCTGAGGTAAAAATGCATTTAATAAACAGTAGTTATTTTACAATTTTGCACTAGTGTCTCCTTCTATTTTCTCTCTCTTTCTTCTAATATTTTCCTCTTTAATTTCTCATTCTCCCTCTTTTCTGGTTCAATATTATTATTCAAACTTTCATCATAATGTTATTTTAAAAATAACTTTTTTTATACTCACAAATGTAGTATTGTTTTCCATGATTATAAGAGTTTGAAAAATACTCGAAGTGTTTTTAATAGGAGAAAGAAATTTCTTTTTCAAGGAGCTGGCTATCCTTAGGGAAAGTTTCTTGGTATTGTTCTTTCTTTCTACTAAACTCTTTCCTATGCTTATTTTTAGACTTATCTTGTGCATCCCTATAATTTGACTTGGAGGGATAACCCTCACTCTTATGAACAAGGATAATCTAAATTGAGGTAATCATTCACATTATGGTGGTTAAGGAAAACCTCTTTACTTGGAAAATATGAAGAATAGGGTTTCCTATAAGATTCTTTATTTTTATCATACTCCTTCCCTTGTCTACTCCTAGGTCTTTCTTGTTTATCCAAAACTGAGCAACATATCTTTCAGATTAGAGATTTCCCTCCTAGCATTTTACATTTCCCTTTTAAGATCTTTACCCTTGCTTTCCCCATAAGCACTAGAACCATATGATCTATTACTCATTGTTATGACTTGAGAAATCAAAAAGGTTTTCACAAAAAGTTTAAAGTCTAACAAGAGTAATGGTAAAGGTTTTCATAAAGATATTTAATATTTTCAAAAAGGAAATTGAAACAAGAAAGTTTACAAAAACTAATATTGTTGGGTGGTAGTCACCTAAAGGTTCTAAAGAGACACTAGATCTAAGTAGACCCCTAGGAAAGAGAGGTGAGTCACAAGGACTGCTTAAGTACTAAATTTTTCATAGCTAGAGTTTTCCCTAGATAGTCTTCACAAAATATCCTTCAAGTAACTTCTAAAACAATTTTTCAAAAAGCTACCAAATGTGTGTGGGTGAAGATGCAAATGAACCTTGTAAAACAAAGAAATGTTTAAAATATACAAACAATAAAGGAAACTATCATAATACCACAGAGACCTAAAAAGCAACAACAATTAAAAAAGGAAACATTAGAAATATTAAAAGCAACTAAATGTAAGCGAAGAAAGCTAGACGTTCCTAATAGAAGTGCAATTGACACTTAGAGCCAATTGACACACTTCTAGTCTAAACGAAATTACTAAGAAAAATTTTCAATGGAATTTCGTAAGAGGCATTTTTCCAAACACTTTACAAGCTAGAAAATTAAATGCACAAATATATAAAGTCAATTGTTTCTTGGTATAAGCCAATTTAATTCTTTCACTCTTCTTGAAACATTTTGTGTAACCTTTGGTGTGCTTTTGAAATCAACTTGTTCAGCTCCCTTTTTTAGTCTCTTCTTTTCCCTTGGTAACACTGTCAAAGTTACAAGAAAGCCCCAAAAGTTGCAGCTGAAAAGTTGCCTCAACTTTCTTCCAAGAATGTTCACACCTTTCTCCAAAGATTTGAAAGAATAAAAGCAAGAATCCTAAATTTGAAAAGGCTAAACTCAAATTTCAGAATTATATGTAGACATGAGTGAAATAAAATTGAAGAATTGACAATAAAAAATTAAGGCATAAGAAAAAATGGATGGCGCAAAAAATGGAACCTATCATAGGCACCTAGAGTAGATTACAAACCAAAAATAGAACTAGATCTGCATTTGGCAGCAAGGCTTTCTAGAATTATGTAAAATGTTCTTGATGGAATTTGGCTTTGAAATTTTAACCAGATACAACTAACATCTTAATAATAATGCTCATAAAACTTAAAGTCAAACGAATCATAGGATTATTTTTAACAAATCAAAAATCGAGGGCAAACTATTCTCGCCCAAACCCTGTTTTCAGCACTGTGTTGAACAAGGTGCTTTCATGTCTTCAAATCTAAGAGGAAAGCTTGAAGACCTTGCTACTAGTTGTATGTGTGTGTATAGAGTATTTGAATTTGTTAATCCACTCTTTATAATGATCCAAGGTTAATTGAATTTTAATCCTTTTGAAAAAGATGTGTTTTCTAAAGAGTGAAAAAATTCAACTTGTTGAAATGTTGATTCAATCGGTTGTTTTACAGTTAGTGGATTTTGTAAAGGTTTTGAAAAGCTTGACTTTGTTGTCAAACCAATTCAACCGGTTGATTCGTGATTTCAATCAATTGTTTTTCTGGAAACCTTAACAGAATTTTGTTAAGTTGGTCAAACTGATTTTTAATGATCCTAACTGCTTTTGGTTTTTGATCTAACTGTTTTGACCACTTGGTTGGTGTATAAAAAGGTTGTTTTACGCTTCTATTCTTGAACTAAGAAAGAGAGGTTAATCAAAAACAGTTTTCAAGATATCAAAGAGCTTTTGGATCATCTCAAGTGTCAAATAGGATTGGGTCTTGTAATTCTGAACTTTAATCTTTGATTACCTAGGTGTATTATATTCCTTTCTTCCTTAATCATTGTATTTCTATGTGATTTGGTGTGGTGCAGTTTTAGAGGGTTGTTTTGAAAACTGTGTGGTTTGCCAAAGAGTGGTGTGTGTTCTTGAGGGGTTCAAGATCATCACTCTTGGTGTGTGTTTTGTAGTCTAGGTTTGATTACATAGTGAATTCTCAGTGGTTAGCTGATGACTAGATGTAGCTCTTGGTGAAGAGTGAACCAGTATAAACATTTTGTGTGATTCTCTCTTTCCCTACACTTATTAAACTGTTTTAACATTGTTTTTCAAATCTGTTGGTATAAACAACCAATTGTTTCGTAAAAACAACTGGTTGATTTTCTGGAGTCAAACTTAAAACAGTTTTTATTGGTTGAACAAATTTATAAATTGATTGATTCTTCATAGCCTTTCACTCTATCTTCAATACTTGCAAAAATATTTCAAAAACAATTCAATCTCCCTTTTGTTTAAGGCCTCAAATTCTAACAATTGGCATCAAGAGCTGAGTTCTTGAAAGTTACTCAAGCTTCAATCCTAAAACCTTTTTAAAATGGATGAAAAACTAGCCTTTAGGGAGGGTGCTTCAGTAAACAAGCCACCTCTGTTTTGTGGACTGAATTATCAATTCTGGAAGGTTATAATGAAAATCTTTGTTGAATCAATTGATAGAGGAATCTGGGATGCCATTGTAAATGGCCCTTTTATTCTTAAGGTTGAAAAAGATTATGTTTTCATTTAGAAACCTTGGTCTCAATGGACTGAGAATGAAAGTAAAAGAGCCCAATATGATTGTATTGCTAAGAATATCATCACTTCTGCTCTAAATTCTGATAAGTTTTTCAGGGTCTCACAATGTCAGCAAAGGAGATGTGGGACATCCTAGAGGTTACCCATGAAGGCACCACTTATGTAAAGAGATCAAGGAAGCATGCTCTAATTCAAGAATATGAAATGTTCAAAATGCTTAAAGGGGAAACCTTCTCAAATGTGCAAAAGATATTCACCCACATTGTGAATCATTTCATCAGCCTTGGCAAGATCTTTGAAAGAGAGGAGTTGAACATCAAGATCCTCAAATGCTTGGATAGATCTTGGCAACCAAAGGTCACTGCAATCTCTGAGTCCAAGGATTTGACAACCTTGACCACAACCTCCCTTTTTGGTAAGCTAAGGGAACATGAACTTGAGATGAACCGGCTAAATGACTAAGAACATGAAGAAAAGCATGTGAAAAGCATTGCTTTAAGAGCGGTTGGTCATAAAGATGGTCAAGACTCAAGTGAGGACAGTGATGGTGAAACTCTTAACTTGCTCACAAGAAAGTTTAACAAATTCTTAAAGAAGAACAATCGAGACCAGAACCAATCTTCAAACAATTACAATCGTTAGAAAGTAAATGATTTCAATTCTACAAACTATACCTTTTTGGATGCGGTAAACATGGTCATATCAAAGTCGATTGTCCCAACAATGAAAGCAAGGAAAAAGGAGCAAGCAAGAAATTTGAAAAGAAGGGCAAAAGCTAAAAGAGCCTACATTGCTTGGCAAGATAATGATGATTCTTCCTCTAGCTCATCATTAAATGGAGATGAAGAGGCAAATTTGTGCTTGATGGAAAAAGGAGAATCATAAACAAGTAGTGTAAGTTTCAACACTTCCATAAACTTTGAAAATTATAGCCAACTTCTTGATGTTTTTAAAGAGACTCATGAAAAAGCTAATAGGTTGGCCCTTTTGAACCGCTTGAAAGGCTTGAATAATTGGTTGGAAAACAGAGTTAAGACTTTGGAAGAAGAGTTGAACAATTCAAAAACTGATTTGGAAATTTGGAAATGATTTACAAGAACTTTTCTTGCAAGTGTGACTCTAACTCTTGTAAAAATTGTGAATCTCTCCAAAAGAAAGTTCACTATCTTTTAAAAACTATGGACAAGTTTTCCAAAGGCCAATCAAACTTTTAATCTGTTCTTGCATCTCAAAAATGTGTTTTTGGAAAAGCTGGACTGAGTTTTGATCCAAACAGCAAGAAAAGATCAGTCTCAAAACCTTTTTCAAGATTTTTTGTAAAACAACCGATTGAATTGTCGAAACAACCGGTTGTTTTATGCTTTTATTGCATGAAAAGGGGTCACTCTATTAGATTCTGCAGAGTAAGGAAATTTTTTGTTCCTAAAGGTATTTTGAAGTGGATTCCTAAGAATTTTGAGGCTCCTAATACTCTAGTTAATACCTATGGACCCAAATTTGTAAGGGGACCAAACCTTGTTGCTTGATCTTGTTTTCTTGAAGGGTTTTTTTATGGAAAGTCAACACATATGATATCTCACCTATGGTTGTTCCAAGCATATAACAAAGGACAAATGCAAGTATGTCATAATGGATTCTTAAGCAAGAAGATCACGAGAAGTATGAGGATACCAACAAAGGCATTCTTGGAAATCAAGAAATGCTTGGATTAAAGAAGAAGTGCTATGGTGAAAACTAATCAAATTTATGCTATTGTTATAGTTAAGAAGCATACACCTTACTCAGATTCTTGACAAAGTCAAAAAATCTTGACCTATGTAATGTAAGTTGTATATGTTCATCCTTTGTCTTTGCCTCACATGTCCAAATGAACTTCTAAACATTTATCTCTTGGATAAACTTGTTGAGGTAGTCTATGTGCAAAGGTATGAATGAATTTCATTATGATTTTTCCATCACTTTGAAAGCTTATTCTTTGTGAAAAATAAGTTTTTGTTTTTTTTTTGCTATCTCAGTAAAACAACCGATTGTTTTCATGGAAAAACTGATTGTTTTACCTCTGGCACCACTGGTTTATTTTTGTTTTGAGTTCCTATGCATGGGTACAACTGTTTCTTTTCTTTCAAAACCTTTTGTGGGTCAAATATACATTAATTGTGACTTTGAATATGATCAAGATGGAATATATTCTTTGGGGTTATTGGAAATTTAAATGTTTTTTATGGTTGGTCAAATCAACATAAAGGGGCTTTGAATGTTATATCTGTTTGGGTCTGACACTCCGCAGATTCTCTCTACAACAGATTCTTTTCCCTTCAGAAAAACAACCCACTAAATGCCAATGCATATTGATTGCCTTTTCTTTTTATATATATGTGCTATTTCAACTGAATATTTCACAGAAACAACCCATTTATTTTTCTTGCTACTTCAATTGAATCTGCTGGTTTCACTCCCTCTTCTCAA
This sequence comes from Phaseolus lunatus, assembly GCA_013389735.1. Taxonomy (NCBI): domain Eukaryota; kingdom Viridiplantae; phylum Streptophyta; class Magnoliopsida; order Fabales; family Fabaceae; genus Phaseolus; species Phaseolus lunatus. Next base: position 15,585,737 of record CM023862.1, on the reverse strand, counting down.
ACTTCATCTTTGCATCTTGTCATCAACACCTCCCTCATAAATAAGAATGAAAACACGTGGTGTAAAAAAGGGTGGGCACCTAGAGAACGAGTTTTTAGGTGATGATGAGAAGATTGGGATGTTCTTGCATGAATCAAGTACAAAAACCATCAACAATCCCAAACTGATTTCATTCAACTGGCTTAAAGGGCAGAAGCTCAATGATGTGTGGAATGTCTTGAAGGAACAGTAGCTGAAAAGGTTTATGAAAATGTCAGGAAACATATATCCTGATCTTGTGAAGGTCTTCTACATAAATCTTCACTTTGATGGTAAAAATTTGTGTTCACACGTGAAAGGGGTTGACATGGAGATTACCTCAGATGTGTGGACTGCTGTCATAGGGTTAAAATATGCTGGGCTGAGAATAAACAAAGGGAACATTGGTATAATGGAAGAATTCAACAAGATGCAATATTATAGGAGTTGCCTCAAGAATCCTCAATCTAAAGAGTAGGGTTTTTCTGTGGGAGGCTTGAAGCTAAATGAAAGACTCATTGCTTTCATAGTTTTTTGGATGTTGACTCCAAGAGGGAACAATCATTCAGTTCTTATTGAGGAGGATCTTGTTCTCATTTATTGCATCATGAATAAGATCAAGGTTAATTGGATTCACATCATCAAAGAACACATGCAAAAGTCAATAAGGTTAAGTGACTACCATTTTCCCTATGCTATTCTTATTTCAAAATTTTTGCATTACTTTGAAATTGATCTTGAAGTGGAACTATCTGAGGTGGTGAAGCCATCTCATGAGGTCAATAATAGTTCACTTATCAAGATGGGGATCACTAAAATTGGAGGCAAGTGGGTAAGCAAAGATGAAGAACAAAGAGGTTCTTCTAGTGGAAATCAAGCACAAGATGATGAAGATTATCAAGTTGTTGCTAATACTAGAGATGATGGTGCTGATGAACATCAAGCTTGACAGGGGGATCAAGGCAATGATGTTTTTGATGAAGTTTATGATGTTGGGCCAAGTATTAGAAACATGGAGGATCATATTACTTCTATGTCACCTTTTGAGAGGTTAATGATAAATCGCATGGATAGCATGGCTTATGATCAGAGAAATCATTATGAGTTTTGTCTTGCAAGGTTCCAGAATCTGGATGATCAGATTGAAGTCGTCCAGAACCACCTTTTTGAACTTCAATATGGCAAGGAAGATTAAGGGATTTCATGCATCAATTTATATTTTGCTTATTAATTTTGAACAATATTTCTTAATTATGTTTTTATCTCTTCTCCTATTCTATTTGTGAAGACAAATAGAGGGAGAATTGGTGGTTTGTGTATTGTAATTTGCTACTCTATGGTGTGTTTTAAATCTTCTTTAAATTGTTGTTGCTATAAGCTCTGTTTCACCATAGTTCTGCTGCTGCACACACACTAGTTCACACTGGTTTTATATTATTTTTTCTGGTTTTTTGCATAAGCTTGTGCAAATTTGTGTGTGCCTTTTAAACCTGGGTTATCTTGCTGCTATGTATGCTTTGTATATGTAACATCCCGCCAAAATACTATTCATGTTTATATAATGAAAATAAAGGTAACAAATAGATTGAAGTGAACAAAATTTTATATATGTAAATAAAGTTTCTCCTCACAGGGAGTTTAATACAAATACGATCACTTTTCCATTAAAACGTAAACAAAATACAATACAATGGAAAGATAGGCGATCTCCTGACAGAAGGGCGATCTCCTATCATAAAGGCGATCTCCTATCAGAAAGCAGTAAAAGGGGTGATCGCCCAACAGATATAGAAAACAGGCGATCTCCTTCCAGCGACAATTCACTAAGGAGCTCTACTTCCTGCAACATCATCTGCTCCCGTGTAAATTATACACGATCATTACAGGTTTAAGAAAAGGCCAAACACAACACAAAAGAAACACAGGGTAAGCTAGACATTTAAAAAGAGTTAGATATGAACTTTAAAATCAAGGTAAAACGAATTCAAGATACCCACGTAAACCATCAATTAAACACATATTGCACGATTCCTCGAAGGTCATTAAAATCACAACATATATCAAGTGTCTATCAATTCAAAGTTTCTCATTTCTCACGTCAGACTTCACTGACTCATCACACAAGACACTTGACCCTACTTCCGGAAGACTCGTGCGTTGAACCTAGCATCCAGAGACATGCACCTGCCATACTAACCCACTGTGAAATCACACACATTCACAGGGGCGCCGTGAAATCACACACATTCACAAGCGTATAAATGAATCTCAATATCATCACTATCCTAGCATGACAGGGTTAATTCATATAACAGGCCGAGCTCGTTCTTTTTCACACTACTCGCCCATTCATATGAACCTCCTCCGACTCTCCACAACTGAATAACTTCCTCTATGTGATTCCATTATCTCAGCAGAGTCAGGATCGCCTCATTCACAGGATACTCACAGATCAATACACTTCATAACCAAATCTCAACACGGTATTTCCTTTCCTGAAAATACTATGTCTTGATCCCACATCCACAACATTCAAAACCTCATACCACTCAAATGAATGATTCAAATCACAGCAACAGTCATTACAAAGGTTCAGATTTTCGAATATCACATGTATATCACATTTAAGTCTCAAACAGCTTCAAAGCAACACCAAAAACAGTAGAGTTCGAAAAACAGCACCAAAACCGGCGATCTGGTTCAAAAACAAGGTAGTTCGAAGTCTGTATATAAAACCGGCGACCACGTCGCCCAAACACATAGAACAGAGCATTCACGAAGATGAAAACGAAACCGGCGACCACGTCGCCCTCACTTCAGAAACAGCTAATCTATGGCTTGTATTGAAAATAAAGCTAGCTTCCCTTACCTGGACTTGCGCAAAACACCAAGAGCTCCAAAATCCACCGAGCTTAAAGGATGCCTTAGCTCTGTTTTCAGCGTTTGGTTCGTAGAACTTGCAGAGGACCTCCCAGGTGCTCTAAGGGCAAACGTCGCTTGTCGCACTGATGCTTGAGGTGGCCTGAGTCACAACGCAAAGGAGAGAAGAAGGGAGGGAGGAAGTTGCACTCACTCTTACACTCTTGAGTCTGTAACGCTCTTTGCCTTCCCGCAGTGGCTTTTGAATCCAAGCCTACCTGTCCACGTATGCTGCTGCTGCCACCCCTTCTGCAGGAAGGCCTGACAACCACTGCCCTGAACAGTACGACCATTGTTGTCTCTGGTGCATGCCAACCACTGCCCTGAACAGTACGACCACTGTTGTCTCTGGTGCATGCCAACCACTGCCCTGAACAGTACGACCGCGAGTGTCTCCTGCGCATGCCAACATTCTGATGTCACCACTCTGAAACACCCTTTTTGTCTACGTGGCGCGCGTGCAGGACGTTTCATGCTGGGAGTCTGGGTCCCACTTTCTCTGTGTGAAGCTCGACATCGCGCGATAACCTTCCACCGATGTCCTCTCGCGCGAAGGCTATCCACCGATGTCCTCTCGCGCGAAGACTATCCACCGATGACCTCTCGCGCGAAGACTCTCCACCGATGACCTCTCGCGCGAAGACTCTCCACCGATGACCTCTCGCGACCCAGCGATGCCTGCATGCCTCGCGCCCCGACGACGCCCGCATGCCTCTCGCGCCCTGGTGACGTCCACATGCCTCGCGCTCTGGCGATGCCCGCATGCCTCTCGCGCGCCCTGGTGACGTCCACATGCCTCGCGCCCTGGCGATGCCCGCATGCCTCTCGCGCGCCCTGGCGATCATGTGTAGTAGGCGACCGGCGATCTTATAGTCTTATAAGCTACACTTTCCTTCCTTTTTATTTCAAATGAAAACATACTTAGAATTCATTTAAATTATACCCTTTTATTCCAATTTAATTTTACAGGTCCTTACAGTATATGCACAAATTCTGTTTTGCAGGTTCATTCAAATTCAAACACTACAACACAAGCAAACTAGGGATTTGCCTTTATCAATTAGGGGGAGATTATTGAACAAGGTGCTTTGATGTCTCCAAATCCAAGAGGAAAGCTTGAAGACCTTGTTGTTGATTGTGTGTGTGTTTAGAGTATTTGAATTTGTTAATCCAATCTTTATAATGATGAAAATGTTTAACCAAAAGAGACTAGGGTAGATCTACCTCATTTTTATGGGAAGGAAAATGTTGAAATTTACCTAGATTGGGAAATGAAAGTAGAATAACTTTTTTCTTGCCATCATGTTAGTGAAGAAAGAAAGGTACCCTTAGCAACTTTAAGCTTTCAATCTAATGCCATTTATTGATGGACAGCTCTAGAAAGAGAAAAGCGCCTCCACAAGGACCCTCCCATAGTATATTGGATTGAACTTAGGGGAGCCTTGAGACGCTGCCATAGTCCTTCTTACTACAATAGGGAGGGATGAATATAGTAGCCAAGATGATGAGTCGGGGAAGAAAAAAAGAAAAGAAAAGTGAGGGAGCATATCCATGTGAGGGGGGAGTTATTGATAATTAAAAGAACCCTCAACAATCAACCTAGCATGAAACAAGAAACACCAAGAGAAAATATCTTTCATACAAGATGTAAAGTTTTAGAAAATACTTGTTCTCTCATTGTGGATAGTGAATCTTGCTACAATTGTTGTAGCACTAGGTTGGTTGAAAAGCTTGATCTACAAGTTATACCCCACCCAAAACCTTATAAACTTCAATGGCTAAATGAAGATGGGGACTTTAGATAAGCAGGTAAAAGTCAGTCTTTATGTGGGGAATTACAAAGATGATGTTTTATGTGATGTAGTACCCATAGAAGCTTGCCATATCTTATTAGGAAGATGATGTGAGTTGGTTTTAAGATTGCACATTTTATGGGTTGCACTTTGTTTATGGTTTTTGATTTTAAGCAGAATATGGTGAGAAACCTAAAGAAGATTCTCACTAGACACGAACTTAACCAAGTGGTTAAGTAAGTGTGAATGTTCACTTCTAGAGGGCAAAGAGAAAACACAATTATATGGTGATGAAGATGATGATATGTGGAAATAAAGAACATATAAGATGGAAGGAAACAAGATAAAAACCGAATGGAAAAGAGTAACACAAGAACATAAAAAGGGAATGGGAAGTGGCGCAAATAAGAAAGGAAAAAGATGAAGGGATGAAGAAAGCTTATGGAGAAAGAGCAAGGAATCACGCCACTTGGAATGGTGGATGGTTCCAAAATGAGTGGTGAGGAGTCACCACTTGAGGTGCACTACTCTCAAGATAAGACCCAAAACAATTTAGGAGACAAAGGTCATTAATCACTCAAGCAGAGTTTCTCTTCTTAATTCAAATTCAGGTGTAAAAATACATGAGGCAAGACACCATTTATATAGGAGAGAGTGACTTGGGTAGCAAGAGTGAGAGGGGTAGAGGTTTCATTTGTGAAAAACCTTCTAGGAGGTAGGTCAAAGAAACCCTAAACCTAGATGCAGATGTCATGAAAGGTGGGCTTGCCACAAGCCCAATTTACTAAGTACACCCTACTCTACTTTATTCTTCTATTTGGAACCCCTAAAGTTAGCCCAATTTATGCTAAGCCCCCATCATATGGGATCTGCTCCTTGTGGTCCTCTAAGGAATGATAGGCTCTGAGGAACTGGCTATGGAGTGATCCTGACCTAGTCCTATGTCTTGTGACATGCTCCTAGTCATCCTTCTGGAAGGTTGGGCTAGCTTAGTGGGTTCTCTATCTCTCAAGGCTTCATCAGAAGACAATGGCAATTTGATAAGAAAACTACCCATGATGGTCTTACCAACAAGATAACTTTTACCCACAGGGAAAAGAAGTTTGTACTCTATCATTTAACACCTTCAAAAGTCGTAACGGACCAAGTACAAATGAAACAAAAAAGAGAAAATGAAAAGAAAAGAAAAAACCAAAGTTAATTGAAAGTCCTTAGGGACAATACTGAGGCGTGGGAGAAGAGTGCTCCTTCCCACTAGGTCATTTAGATAGAACAAGAAATTGAAAAAAAATAAAGTTAAGAAAATATTTCTATCTGAACAACCTTCTAGCCTTTTTTTGTGTAAAGTGTTAGAATTGTAGGCCTTGAACAAGAGGATGGGTGATGATGTGAGTTGATTTTATGATTTAGCATTTTATGTTGGCACTTTAATTAGAATTGAGATTTTAGGATGATTAAGGTGAGAACCTAAGGAAAATCCCCACTGGATATTAACTTAACCAAGTGGTTAAGTAGATGTGAAGGTTCATTTCACAAAGGCAAAAGGAAAAGACATGGATTAAGGTGATTATGATCCAAAACTGAAACTTAGAATTTAGAAAGGAGGAAAGGAATGCATCAATGGTGTACAAGCCATTCCAAATCATGCTTCCAACTCACAAACGAGTCTCCAAAACCAAGAACAACATTAAAGAACCAAAAGAAACTAAAGACATAAAAAGGGAATGGAATAATGGAAGAGATGATGAAAGAAAGAACTTATGGATGGTGGAGCAATGGTGAATCACGCCACTTGATGGGATGGAACCACCAAGATAAGTGAAGGGAGGCCGCCACTTGAGAGCATCAACACCCACAAGATAAGACCAATTTAGGAAGAGCTCACTCACTCACAATTCACACAAGAATTTGTGTATAGTAACTTTACTCTAATTTTCAACTTATGAATACATGAGGTAGGCCTCCCTATTTATAGATTTAGGAGCCTTGGAAAGCAAGCTTAAACGGTAGAATGGGAAAAGGGAAAAAAGTGGGCAACCATAGGGTTTGACTAAGTCAATCCCGTATTCTTGGCTTATCCTTCTAGAAATTAGGTCAAAATGCCTTCAAATGGGCTAGGAACAAGCAAGAATGCTACCCACAACCCCTACTATGCTAAAGGCACTTTATTCTACCTTATTTCTACTATTTGAACCCCTCATTTGAGCCCAATTTATTTACAACATTTTTCTAAATATTTAAGAAGACTAATAGGAAGAACTTCAAGTGCTCTGGACCTTGTCCATTCCTCCTATTGAAGAGGTCTTCCTTTGCTTGTTGAGATGACCCTTTATAGTTGACATTCTTGGTCATCTTCTTGTGGACTTAGTTTTGGAGTCTTTGTGGGTTTGTATCATGCTCCCCAGGTTCGAAAGAATTCGTCCACGAATTTAGTAGTCCTGCACAGAACACAGTAAGTTTGTTCACATTAGATGGATATGGTAAGGGTGAAGCAAACTTATGGTGATTAATGTTAGGGAGATGATATGTGGGAATTCTAGCTACAAGACATGTTTGAAAAGAATATTTAAGGTGAATTGTTGATAAACGTTTTTTTGCAAATATTTAAGGTGAAGTGAAAGCCAATTAAGAATCAAGAAACAAGAAATCATATCAGCAATGAAACAAATTAGTTTTAGTGTATTTCTAGAAAATCAACCAATTGTTTATGCGAATCAACCGATTATTTTTATCAGCAGTGAATAAAATCAAGCTAAAATAGATTTAAAGGAGATAATGGATAGAAAGATCACACAATAAATTTATATCAGTTCACTCTTAACCAAGAGCTACATCCAGTTCCCAGAAACCTCTAAGCAATCCACTAAGCAATCAAAAACCTTGATTACAAACCACACACACCAAAGAGGTGATCTTGAACCCTTCAAGAATACATACCTCCTTTGGCTAAAACCACACCACAAATTAGAACACCCTCTAGATCTGCACACACCAGACTTTATAAAATTACAAAAATCAAGAGAGAAAAGGAATGATCACACCTGATACAATCAAAGATTGAATTGAAAAATACAAAGCAATCCTATTCCACTCTTTGAAAGAATCTAAAGCTTGAACCAATCTTGGAGAAAACTTATTTGAAAGGTATAATCTGATTTCATAACAACTAGGAGCGTATAACATATTTATTTATACTCCAAAAAAGTTGTTCAAAACATTTAAAGCAAAAGCCAAATCAGTTTTGAATCATTTAAGACAGATTCAACAAACTTAACAAATTCTGTTAAGGATTTTCAAAAGCCAATCGATTGATTTCTCAAAACAAACAATTGAATGGGTTTGACAGCAAAGTCAAACAAAGTTAAGCTTTTCAAATCCTTTTAAAAAACCACTAAGTGTAAAACAACTGATTGAAACAATAAAACAACTAGTTGTTTTTCCACTTCTTTAGAAATCACTCTTTTTCAAAAGATCTTGATTAAAACAAGTTTGGATCATAGCTAAGAGTGGATTAACAAATTAAAACTACCCAGAATCCACACACACAAGCAGTAACAAAGATCTTCATGCATTCCACTTGGATTTGGAGACATCAAAGCCTATGTTCAACAATCTCCCCCTATTTGATGAAGAAAAATCCCTAGTTTACTTGTGATGTTCTGTTTGAATTTGAAAGCACTTGCAAAACTGAAAATGTGCAGTACTGAAAAGCAATCCTATATAGCTTCTACTGGCACCAAAGAACTAGTTTTTACCATGTGATTTTCATAGAGAAAACCAACAAAATCAGTGTGAAAAACCATCAAAATAGGTGCAGAAATCAGAGTTTTGTTAGCAACATTTTAAACCACATAAGTCCAGATTAAAACAAATATTCAGACAGAATAGTAGTAGCTTACAAACTAGAGAATTCTCCCCCTATTTGTCTTCACAAATAGAGTAGAAGAAGGATAAAAATAGTTCATCAAGCATAGGTAAACTAAGCATTACACCATGAATTTATTCATCTTCCTTGCCATTTTGGAGCTCAAATAGCTGGGTCTAGACAACCTCAATCTGCTCATCCAGATTCTAAAACCTAGCAATATAAAACTCATGATGGCTCCTTTGTGCATCAACAAAGTTGTCCATCCTTTTTAGCATCAATCTTTGAAAGGGTGACATAGAAGTGATGCGTTCTCCCATGTTTATAGCACTTGGACCAGCATCATAAGTATTACCATGACCATCATTGTCTTGTCCAACTTGATTTCCATCATCATCATCATTTCCAGCAGCTACAACAGGTTCTCCTTCATCATCTTCAACATGAACACCAATTTATGAGCCAGCTTGATCACCATCCTTGCTAACCCATTTTCCACCAATTTTGGTGAAACCCATCTTGCTAAGGGAACCATTGTTCACTTCATGTGATGACTTCACCACTTCGGTTTGCTCCTATTCAAGATCAACTTCAAAATAATGCAAAAACTTATAGATAAGAATAGCATAGGGATAGTGATAATCACTAACCTCATGGATTTTTGCATGTGTTCCTTGATAATGTGGATCCAATTTATCTTGACCTTGTTCATGATGCAATAAATGAGAACAAGATCTTCCTCAAACAACACAAAATGATTACTTCCTCTTGGAGTCAACATCCATGTAACTATGAAGGCAATAAGCCTCTCATTAAGTCTCAAGCCTCCCACTGAAAAACTCCTCACTTTGGATTGAGCATTCTTTCTTCAAGCAGCTTCTATAGTATTGCATTTTCAACCACTCCAATGTTCCCTTTATTTATCCTTAGTCCAGCATACTTCAAACCAGTGATGGCAGACCAAACTTCATGAGTTATCTCCATGTCAACCCCTTTCACATGTGAGGTGAGGTTATTGTCAACGATTTTGAGATTGGTGTAGAAGACTCTTACAAGGTCAGGATAGATGTTTCCTGAAATCTCCAATAATCTTTTTAGCAGCTGCTCTTTCAAGAGACTCCTAACTTCAGTAATCTTCTTCACTTTCAACCAGTTGAATGAGATAAGTTTTGGATTGTTGATGGCTTTCCTACTTGTTTCATGTAGGTATTTTTCAATGTTGTCATTTTCACCCGAAAACCACCTTTCTAGGCACCCACCCCTTTTCATAGCACCAGTCTTCATTCTTTTGGAGGAGGGATGAATCCATGGAGAAAACAGAAAATTTCAGTAACAAGAGGAAGAGGACATCAGATTCGATATGAAGGTAGAGAAGTAATCAATGGGTTGATTATGTGAAGAAAAACAGCTGACAAACATGGTTATAAAAGCAATAAAAGCAGTTACATAGTTTGGCTTTTAGTGGGTTGACTTCTTCAAGAAAAAGAATTTGTTCAGAGGAATAACTAACCCACGTCAGCCTTTGAATAGAAAACACATGACCAACACATGGAGAATTAACTATTCATAAAAGCTCTTAATTTTCCAAGAAGATATGGAATATATTCCATTTATCACCCACATAACTTCCTTCTAAAGCTAAATCAGAGCCATGATAAATGCAATTTTGACTCACAACAGCCTTGGGAAGGAATCAACAGCAGAATCAATGCATAGAGAAATAAATCAGTTTTAATGCAATGCTACTAGAGGTGAAACAATCTGTTGTTTCGTGAAAACAATCGGTTGTTTTTTAGTGACAACATTTATGATGTTTCATAATTCAAGAAATCTTGACAAAAAGGAAACAAAATAAAGATGATCACATAAACTTTGCATAGATGAAAGTTTCAACATTAAAAAACATCAAATGAGGTCAAACTTAACTCAAGGAAAGAGTAATACAAGTTTAAGAGTTAAGAAGACATAAACTCTTAGCCTCTTGACAATGTTCCTTTCTTAAGGAGCCATAGTACATGATTCAAGAATTCTACTTGACTTCCAAGATCATAGAGTGCAATAAAGATTTGCAACTAGAAATCCAGTTGGTATCTTTACCTTTCAAGCTTGATTCTTTAATCCAAAGGTTCTTGGTCCTTAAGAGTACCTGCAAGAAAATAAGATCAAGTAGCAAGGTTTAATCCCCTAACAAATTTGGATCCATTGGCATTAATCGGTTCATTATAACCCTTAGGATTCTTAGGAACCCATTTCAAAATACCCCTGGGAATAGAAACTTTTCTAATTTTACAGAATCTGACAGAATGACCCTTTTTCATATAGTAAAAGCATAAAAGAACTGGTAGTTTCGACTTTTCAATCGGTTGTTTTTCCCTAATGGTTGAAAAGGGCTTTGAAATACCACTTTTCTTACTCTGTGGATTAAAACCCAATCCAAATTTTCCAAAAACACACTTTTGAGATGCAAGAACAGTCTCAAAGTTTGATTTTCCTTTTAAAAGCTTATCCACAGTTTTCACAAGATAGTGAACCTTCTTTTCAAGAGATTCACAAATTTCACAAAAACTTGAGTCACATTTGCAAGAGCAGTTTTTGTAAATCAATTCCAGATTTTCAAAATCATTTTTTGAATGTTCCAATTCTTCTTCCATCGCTTTGACTCTATTTTCCAGCCAATTATTCAAGCCTTTCAATCGGTTGTTCAAAATAGCCAATCTATTAACTTTTTTATGAGTTTCTTTGAAAGCATAAAAAAGTTGGCTATAGTTTTCAAAATTATTTGAAGTGCTTGAACTTACACTACTCATGTCAGATTCTCCCTTAGCCATTAAGCAAAGATTTGCTTCTTCATCTCCTGAGGATGAGCTAGAGGAAGAGACTTCATTATCTTGCCAAGTAATGTAGGCTTTTTTGACTTTACCTTTCTTTTCTTTTCTCTTGCTTGTTGCCCTTTCTTTATTCTCAATGTTGGGGCAATCAACTTTAATATGGCCCTGCTCACCACATCCAAAGCAAGTATATTTGTTAGAATTAAAATTACTGAGTTTCTTGCTATTATACCTATTATAGGGGTGATTCTTACTACTGTTCTTCTTTAGGAATTTACTAAATTTCTTTGACAGCAAGCTAAGTGTCTCTCCATCACTGTCCTCACTTGAATCTTGAAAGTTTTTGTGCCCAACAGCCTTTAAAGCAATGTTACTTACTTGCTTTTCTTTATGCTCTTGATCATTTAGCCTATTCATCTCCAATTCATGTTCTTTAAGCCTTCCAAACAGTAAAGTTCTTGTCAAGGATGTTAAATCTCTGGATTCTAAAATGGCAGTGACCTTGGGCTACCAAGATATGTCTAGGCACTTGAGGATTTTTATGTTGAGTTCCTCTTTTTGAAACATCTTTCCAAGACTCATGAGATGGTTGACAATATGGGTAAATCTCTTTTGTACTTATGCAATTGTCTCCCCTTTCTGCATCCTAAACATCTCGTATTCTTGGATAAGAGCATGCTTCCTTGCTTTCTTCACATCATTTGTTCCTTCATGAGTCACTTCAAGTGTATCCCACATTTCCTTTGTGGAGGCACATTGTGATACCCTGAAAAACTCATCAGAATTTAAGGCAGATGTAATGATATGCTTTGCAATACAATCATATTATGCCTTTTTGCTTTCCTACTCAGTCCATTGGGACCAAGGCTTTTCAGAAATCACATAATCTTTTTCAAGCATAGGAACAAAAGGACCATTTTCAATTGCATCCCAAATTTCTTTACCAATTGATTCTACAAAGATTTTCATCCTTACCTTACAAAACTGATAATTTAAACCACAAAACAGAGGTGGTCTGTTAATAGATGCACCCTCCCTAAAGGATAGTTTATCAGCCATGAAAAAATATTTTTGGATCAAAACTTGAATGACTTTCAAGAACCTAGCTCTTGATGCCAATTGTTAGAATTGTAGGCCTTAAACAAGAGGGGTGGTGAATTATTTATAAACGTTTTTCACAAATATTGAAGGTGAAGTGAAAGCCAATTAAGAATCAAGTAACAAGAAATCAGATCAACAATGAAACATATTAGTTTTAGTGTATTTCTAGAAAATCAACCGGTTGTTTTTATCAACAGAGAATAAAAACAAGCTAAACAAGATTTAAAGGAGATAAGGGATAGAAAGATCACACAACAATTTTATACTGGTTCACTCTTAATCAAGAGCTACATCTAGTTCCCAGAAACCTCTGAGCAATCCACTAAGGAATCAAAAAACCTTGATTACAAACCATACACACCAAAGAGGTGATCTTGAACCCTTCAAGAACACACATCTACTTTGGCAAACAACACACCACAAATCAGAACACCCTCTAGATCTGCACACACTAGTTCTTACAGAATTACAGAGATCAAGAGAAAAAAGGAATGATCACACCAGATAAAATCAAAGATTGAATTGAAAGATACAAAGCAATCCTATTCCACTCTTTGAAAGAATCCAAAGCTTGAACCAATCTTGGAGAAAACTAATTTGACAGGTATAATCTGATTTCATAACAACTAGGAGCGTATAATATATTTATTTATACTCCAAAAAGTTGTTAAAAACATTTAAAGCAAGAGCCAAATCAGTTTTGAATCATTTAAGATAGATTCAACAAACTTAACAAATTTTGTTAAGGATTTTCAAAAGGCAATCGATTGATTTCTCAAAACAACCGATTGAATGGGTTTGACAGCAAAGTTAAACAATGTCAAGCTTTTCAAATCCTTTTCAAAAACCATTAAGTGTAAAACGACTGATTAAAATGATAAAACAACAGGTTGTTTTTCCACTTCTTTAGAAAACACGTTTTTTAAAAGATCTTGATTAAAACAAGTTTGGATTATAACTAATAGTGGATTAACAAATTCAAACTACCCAGAACCCACACACACAAGCAACAACAAAGATCTTCATGCATTCGACTTGGATTTGGAGACATCAAAGCCTATGTTCAACATAAAAGAGCACTTACATACACTGCCACACTTTCTGAAACTAGTGTTCTACCTCCTAAAGTCAAAATTTTTTGAAATTGTAGGCCTTAAACATGAGGGGGGCTGAATTATTTATAAACATTTTTTGCAAATATTGAAGGTGGAGTGAAGGTCAATGAAGAACCAAAGAACAAGAAACCAGTTCAGCCAACTAACAAATATGTTTTTAGAGTTTCCAAAAAATCAACCGGTTGTTTATGCGAATCAACTAGTTATTTTTATCAACAGTTAATAAAAATAAGCTAAAACAGATCAAAAGGAGATAAGGGATAGAAAGATAACACAACAAATTTATATTGGTTCACTCTTAACCAAGAGCTACATCCACTTCCCAGAAACCTCTGAGCAATCCACTAAGCAATCAAAAACCTTGATTACAAACCACACACCAAAGAGGTGATCTTGAACCCTTCAAGAACACACACCTCCTTTGGCAAACAACACACCACAAATCAGAATACCCTCTATATCTGCACACACCAGTTCTTATAGAATTATAGAGATCAAGAGAGAAAAGGAATTATCACACCTGATATAATCAAAGATTGAATTGAAAAATACAAAGCAATCCTATTCCACTCTTTGAAAGAATCCAAAGCTTGAAGCAATCTTGGAGAAAATTGATTTGAAAGAGATTATCTGATTTCATAACAATTAGGAGCGTATATCCACTTATTTAAACTCCAAATAGTTGTTAAAAACATTTAATGTAAGAGCCAAATCAGTTTTGAATAATTTAAAATAGATTTAACAAACTTAACAAATTTTGTTAAGGATTTTCATAAAACAATTAGTTGATTTCTCGAATTAACCGATTGAATGGGTTAGATAGCAAAGTCAAGCTTTTCAAATCTTTTTCAAAAACCACTAAGTGTAAAACAACCGATTGAAACGATAAAACAACAGGTTGTTTTTTCACTTCTTTCGAAAACACTTTTTTTCAAAAGAACTTGATCAAAACAAGTTTGGATCATAACTAAGAGTGGATTCACAAATTCAAACTACCCAGAATCCACACACACAACTAGAAACCAAGATCTTCATGCATTCCACTTGGATTTGGAGACATTAAAGCCCATGTTGAACAATCTCCCCCTATTTGATGAAGAGAAATCCCTAGTTTGCTTGTGTTTAAATTTGAAAGCACCTGCAAAATAGAAATTGTGCATGTACCAGAGAACAATCATGTCCAGCTTCCACTAGCACCAAAGAACAAGTTTTCACCACGTGGTTTTCATTGAGAAAACCAGCAAAATCAGTGTGAAAAACCAACAAAATTAGGTGCAAAATCAGATTTTTTGCAGCAGCATTTTAAACACCACATAGATGCATATTAACACAAAAATGTAGCAGCATACAAACTAGATATTTCTCCCCCTATTTGTCTTCACAAATAGAGTAGAAGAAGGGACAAAAACAGAATTAAGAAAGAGTTTGAGAATCAAGAATACCCAACTCATTTCTTAAGAAGAAAAACCTGTCTTTTGGCAAAGGCTTGGTGAAAATATCTGCAAGTTGCTATTGTGTTTCAATGAACTACACTTCACAATCTCCATTGCTCACATGATCCCTTATAAAATGATGATGGATCTCAATGTGCTTTGTTCTTGAGTGCTAAATTTGATTTTTGGTGAGATTAATAGTAGTTGTGTTGTCATAAAGCAAATGTACTTTGCTAACTTTCAACCCAAAATCTTCTAGCTGTTGTTTGATCCAAAGAATCTGTGCACAACAGCTTCCAACAGCTATGTATTCAGCTTCTGCAGTTGAAAGAGCCACACAAGCTTGCTTCTTGCTATGCCAAGATGAGACTTGAACCAAGAAGATGACAAGTCCCACTTGTGCCTTTTCTGTCCAGCTTGGACCCTGCAAAATCAGAATCAGAGTATCCAACTAAGTGTATAGGAGAGTGAGAAGGATACCATAAACCAATAGTGGTTGTGCCCTTACGATATTCTAGAATCCGTTTGGGAGCTTTAAAGTGAGATTCTTTTAGATTGGACTGAAATCTAACACAAAGACAAACTGCAAACATGATGTCCGGCCTGCTAGCAATGAGATAAAGTAAAAAAAACAATCAATCCTTTGAATTTTGTTTGATCTACTGTTGTTCCAGCCAAGCCAGCATCCATATAACAGCTTGTGGACATTGGTGTTGTTGCCTCTTTGCAGTTTTCCATCTCAAACCTTTGGAGAATCTCTTTACAATACTTTTTTTGACTTAGGAAGATGCCATCTTTAGATTGCTTGACCTGCAGTCCAAGAAAGAAGGAAAGTTCTCCCATCATTGACATTTCAAACTCCCCCTGCATACCGAAAGAAAGCTTATCAATCTTCCCTCTCTCATAGCCATTAGACAAGAGGAAATTACTTAGCCTCTCATACCATTGCCTTGGGGCTTGCTTAAGTCCATACAAGGCCTTTTTCAACTTGTATACATGCTTGGGATGTTGATGATCTTCAAAACTGGGTGGTTGTGAGACATAGACCTCCTCATTGATAAATCCATTAAGGAATGCACTCTTCGCATCCTTTTGAAACAATTTGAAGCCACTCATGCAAGCAAAGGCAAGCAGTAATCTCACAACTTCCAATCTAGCCACTAGTGCAAAGGTTTCATCATAGTCTATGCCTTTTTCTTGATTGTATCCTTTTGCAACTAGCCTTGTTTTGTTCCTGGTAATCACCCCTAATTCATCCAGCTTATTGTTGAACACCCACTTGGTTCCAATGATGTTCATCTTATCTATTTTAGGAACTATAATCCACACATCATTTCTGGTGAATTGATTTAGCTCCTCATGCATGGCAACAACCCAATTTTCATCTTTGAGAGCTTCACCAATTAACTTAGGTTCAATTTAAGAGATAAAAGCCATGTGCCTGCAGTAGTTTGAGACAGTTCTTCGAGTAGAAACTCCTTTCTAAATTTTCCCAATGATGTTATCCAAAGAAGGGTCTCTAGGATTCCTCCATTCTTTGGGTAACTCATCATATTGCAGAATTTCAACCGGTTGTTTCGCAAAATCAATCGGTTGTTTTTCTGGGCAATTTTTCAGATTCTTCATAAAGATGTTCTGCTCATCATCTTCTACATAATTCTTCAAAGATTCTTGTTCTGCATGATTAGTCTCATCAAATACAACATGAACAGACTCCTCTACAGTCATGAGCCTTTTATTATATACCTTATAAGCATGGTTGGTTGAAGAATAACCAAGGAATATACCATTATCTGCTTTCTCATCAAACTTGCCAAGGTTTTCTTTTCCAATGTTCAAAATGTAGCACTTGCATCCAAACACCTTCAGATGACTAATGTTGGGCTTCCTTCCATTGAACAGTTCACACAGAGTCTTCTTCAAGATAGGTCTTAAGAGAATCCTGTTCATCACATAGCATGCAGTACTAACAGCATCTGCCCAAAAATATTTTGGCAAGGAGGATTCACTCAATATGGTTCTTGCAAGCTCTTCAACAGACCTGTTCTTCCTTTCCACAACTCCATTCTGTTGAGGAGTTCTAGGAGTAGAGAAATTGTGGAAGATTCCAAGCTTTTCACAGAAGGAGCTAAACTTTTCATTTTGGAATTCTCCTCCATGATCACTACAGATTGCACACATGTTACTGCAGCTAGTGTTTTGCAACCTCTTGGCAAACTTTTTGAATGCAGAAAATGCATCACTCTTTGACTCCGAGAACAACGTCCATGTGAACCTGGAGAAATCATCAACAATAACAAGAGCATAGTAATTTACACCAAGACTCATGGTTCTTGAAGGACCAAATAACTCCATCGGTAGCAGCTCAAGCAGTTTTGAAGTAGAAACCACATTTTTCAGTTTGAAAGAATGTTTTGTTTGCTTCCCCTTTTGGCATGCTTCACATATATGGTCTTTCTCAAACTTGAGCTTGGGTAGACCTACCACAAGATTCTTAGATATCAACTTATTTAAATGATGCATGTGAATATGAGTTATTCTTCTATGTCATAACCATGATTCCTCGTGTTTGGTTAGAAGACAACCAATGGATGTGGGATGTGAGATATCAAGAAGATAAACATTGTTGACCCTTTCACCAATCAACAGTACTTCCTATGAATTAGGTAGACGTATCTCACAAGTGTTACGCTTGAAGGTTATTGGATAACCTTTATCACACAACTAGCTAATGCTAAGGAGACTATGCTTGAGCCCTTTCATATATAGGACATCACGAATCAAGAAGTTGTTCTTGTCACCAATGGTGCCTTTCCCAAGAATCTTCCTTTTACTGTTGTCTCCATAAGTCACATGACCTTCTTGCTTGAGGATAATTTTGACAAACATGGATTTATCCCCTGTCATGTGCTCGGAACAACCACTGTCCAGGTAACACATGTGCTTGTTTTCCATCAAAGAGTCCTACAAAAGACAAGATCAAGTAGCAAGGTTTGGTCCCCTAACAAATTTGGGTCCATTGGCATTAATTGGATCAGTAGAACCCTTAGAGTTCTTAGGAATCCATTTCAAAACACCCTTGGGAACAGAAAATTTTCTAATTTTGCAAAATCTGATAGAGTGGCCCTTTTTCATACAATAAAAGCATGAAACAACCGGTTGTTTCAACTTTTCAATCGGTTGTTTTTCTCTGATGGTTGAAAAAGGCTTTGAAACACCACTTTTCTTACTCTATGGATTAAAACCCAATCTAGATTTTCCAAAAACACACTTTTGAGATGCAAGAACAATCTCAAAGTTTGATTTTCCTTTTGAAAGCTTATGCACAGTTTTCACAAGAGACTGAACCTTGTTTTCAAGAGTTTCACAATTTTCACAAAAACTTGAGTCACATTTGCATTAAGAGTTTTTGTAAATCAATTCCAGATTTTCAAAATCATTTTTTCGAATGTTCTAGCTCTTCCTCCAATGCTTTGACTCTATTTTCTAGCCAATTATTCAAGCCTTTCAATCGGTTGTTCAAAAGAGCCAATCCATTACCTTTTTCATGAGTTTCCTTGAAAGCATGAAGAAGTTGGCTATAGTTTTCAAAATTAATTGACGTGCTTGAACTTACACTACTCATGTCAGATTCTCCCTTGGCCATTAAGCAAAGATTTGCTTCTTCATCTCCGGAAGATGAGTTAGAGGAAGAAACTTCATTATCTTGCCAAGCAATGTAGGCTCTCTTAGCTTTGCCTTTCTTTTCACCTTTCTTGCTTGCTGCCCTTTCTTTATTCTCATTGTTGGGGCAGTCAACTTTAATACGGCCATACTCACCACATCCAAAGCAAGTATATTTGTTAGAATTAAAATTACTGAGTTTCTTGCTATTATACCTGTTGGAGGGGTGATTCTTGTTATTATTTTTCTTCAAAAATTTGCTGAAATTTTTGGACAGCAAGCTAAGAGTTTCTCCATCACGGTCATCACTTGAATCTTGGCAATTCTTATGTCCAGCAGCCTTCAAGGCAATGTTCATCACGTGCTTGTCTTCATTTTATTCAACATTCAGCCTATTCATTTCAAACTCATGTTCTCGAACTTTCCAAACAATGAAGTCGTTGTCAAAGTTGTTAAATCTTTAGACTCAGAGATGGTGGTGACCTTGGGTTGCCAAGATCTGTCTAAGCACTTGAGGATCTTGATGTTGAGTTCCTCTCTTTCAAGAATTTTTCCAAGACTCATGAAGTGGTTAACAATATGAGTAAATCTCTTTTGTACTTCTACAATTGTCTCCCTTTTCTGCATTCTAAGCATCTCATATTCTTATATGAGAGCATGCTTCCTTGCTCTCTTCACATCATTTGTTCCTTCATGAGTCACTTCAAGTGTATCCCACATTTCCTTTGCAGAGGCACATTGTGAGACCCTGAAAAACTCACCAAAATTTAAAGCAGATGTTATGATATTTTTAGCAGTGGAATCAAACTGTGCCTTTTTGCTTTCATTCTCAGTCCACTGGGACCAAGGTTTTTCAGTCAAAATATCATCTTTTTCAAACATAGGAACAAAAGGACCATTTTCAATTGCATCCCAAATTCCTTTATCAATTGATTCTACAAAGATCTTCATCCTTACCTTCCAAAAACGATAATTCAAACCACAGAACAAAGGTGGCCTGTTAATTGAAGCACCCTCCCCAAAGGGTAGTTTTTCAGCCATGAAAAAAGATTTTTAGGATAAAAAACTTGAATGACTTTTAAGAACCTAACTCTTGATGCCAATTATTAAAATTGTAGGCTTTAAACAAGAGGGGGTGAATTGTTTATAAACATTTTTTGCAAATATTGAAGGTGGAGTGAAGGTCAATGAAGAATCAAAGAACAAGAAACCAGTTCAACCAACAAAAAAATCTGTTTTAAGAGTTTCCAGAAAATCAACTGTTTGTATATGCGAATCAACTGGTTGTTTTTATCAGCTGAGAATAAAAACAAGCTAAAATCGATTTAAAGGAGATAAGGGATAGAAAGATCACACAACAATTTTATACTGGTTCACTCGTAATCAAGAGCTACATCCAGTTCCCAGAAACCTCTTAGCAATCCACTAAGGAATCAAAAACCTTGATTGAAAACCACACACCAAATAGGTGATCTTGAACCCTTCAAGAACACACATCTCCTTTGGCAAACAACACACCACAGATCAGAACACCCTCTAGATCTGCACACACCAGTTCTTACAAATTACAGAGATCAAGAGAGAAAAGGAATGATCACACCTGATACAATCAAAGATTGAATTGAAAAATACAAAACAATCCTATTCCACTCTTTGAAAGAATCCAAATCTTGAACCAATCTTGGAGAAAACTGATTTGAAAGGTATAATCTGATTTCATAACAACTAGGAACGTATAACTGATTTATTTGTACTCCAAAAATTTGTAAAAACATTTAATGCAAGAGCCAAATTAGTTTTGAATCATTTAAGACAGATTTAACAAACTTAACAAATTCTGTTAAGGATTTTTAAAAAACAATCGGTTGATTTGTCGAAATAACTGATTGAATTAGTTTGATTGCAAAGTCAAAGAAAGTCAAGTTTTTCAAATTCTTTTCAAAAATCACTAAGTGTAAAACAACCAATTGAAACGATAAAACAACATGTTGTTTTTCCACTTCTTTAGAAAATACTCTTTTTCAAAAGAACTTGATTAAAACAAGTTTAGATTATAACTAAGAGTGGATTAACAAATTTAAACTACCCAGAACCCACACACACAAGCAGCAACAAAGATCTTCATGCATTCCACTTGGATTTGGAGACATCAAAGCCCATGTTCAACAAAAACCTTATAAAAGAATTTGGTCATGTATTCCCTAAGGAAGGACCCATTGGACTTCCACCTTTTAGGGGTATAGAACATCAAATAGATTTAGTTTCGGGAGCTAGTCTACCAAATAGACCGACTTACAGAACTAATCCTGAAGAGACTAAAAAGATAGAATCACAAGTTTAGGAATTGTTGTAGAAGGGTTGGGTTCAAAAGAGTTTAAGTTCTTATATTGTACCTGTTTTGTTGGTGCCTAAGATGGCAAGTGGAGAATGTGTTGTAAGTGTAGAGCCATCAATAACATCACCATCAAATATAGGCATCCAATTCCTAGACTTAATGATATGCTTGATGAATTGCATGGGTCCACTATATTTTCCAAGATTGATCTCAAAAGTGGATATCGCCAAATAAGAATCAAGGAGGGTGATGAGTGGAAAATTGCTCTTAAGACCAAGTTTGGACTATATGAGTGGTTAGTGATGCTTTTTGGACTCACTAATGCACCTAGCACTTTCATGAGGTTTACGAATCATGTCCTAAGGGATTGCATAGGTAAATTTGCAGTAGCTTATTTTGATGATATATTTGTTAGAATTAGAGGCCTAAACAAGAGGGGGATGAATTGTTTTTGAAAGATTTTTGCAAAGATTAAAGGTAGAGAGAAAAGCTCTAAAGAATCAACCAATTGAAATCTGTTCAACTTACTAAAAATTTGTTTTTAAGTTTGATTCTAGAAAATCAACCAGTTGTTTATACCAGTTCTATTGGACCAGGGCACGTAGAGCTTGGTGCTCTGGTGGTCAGACATCAGCGTCTACGACAATCAGGTCAGCTCGACAGTTGCATCAAGTTGGTGGGCCATACGATTGTGCTCAGGTATGGGTATATTAACTATCATACATTTAAGGTAATCCTTCGTGTATAAGGCCTGGCTGGCTAGCGAAGAGTGTCAATAGGCTTAGGGGTGCATCTAGCGCATTCAAGTCCAGTATAAGTAAAGCATTCTCTGTAAGCCCAAGCTCAAGTGCGTTAGGGTTTATAGAACAATCTGCATGCATGATATGCGGGGGCGTAATCAGTTGTTTGTTGCACGATGGTAACCCTAAAGATATGAGCATACATTTAAAACAGAATGACTATCTGCGGTTTGCTTCTTAAAGATAAAAGATAATATTCCCAGTTATATTTCAGTTGAGATTTTATTCTTTCTGGAGCAGTTGCATATGTTATACGTAGAGGCATTTCAAGGATGCCTACCTGGAACAAATCGGACCCTAGGAATTGGTACTTGAGTTGGTACCCAGGTGGTTATTCTGTTAAGATTCTATGCACTCCAAGGAGATAAGATTTTGTGCAGTTGTGGTGCTAAGATTGCGCACACTGTAGCGAGATCTTCTCCCATTGAATATGCTCTCACTCGAGATAAGATTCTCGTGAGGGAAGGTTATTACAAGAGGTAGCCTAGAGCTATTCTATAAAAGGGACTTGAGTTCCCAGGTGAAGGTACGCTGTTTTTAAGCTTGAAACTAGATACTTCTTATTTCTTATAACTTGATCGTCGGAGTGCAATCAACAGGTAGGGCACCCTCTGTCTCAGCGGAGCGTCATTCAAAGTGCAACAACAAAGAAGTGCAAATTCCAGTAGAGGCAGGCGGTGTTAGAGCTCGTCTTCTTAGTAAATCGACGACCAGGTCAACTGGTAAGAACATTTGGCACCCACCGTAGGGTCCGATAAAACTAGGTCTCATCCATAGTTGTGATTAAAGCTATCAGGAGATATGAGGAATACAAGGCAAGGTCCCGCAGGATCTGAAGGAGGTGATAACCTCACTATACAACAACTCATGGAGACCGTTGTCACTCTCCAGGAGACAGTGGTGACGTCCAGGGCTGATCAAGAGAGGATCTTGGCTGAGGTTCGAGTTGAGCAGGCCCTCAAACAAGGCCAATTCATGGTCGAGCTAGATGCATCGTGAGCCAGCAATGAGGAGTTGCAGGGCCAATGAGGAACTGCGTAGAGATCTACAGCATTTGGGGGAGCGCGCCGTAGGAGAGCGGAACCCACCTATCCAAGTTAGGGCTCGTCCAATGTCCTTCTCATAGGCGATCATGGATGTCGTTATACCAACAAACTTCATGACACCTAAGATTACATTCATAGGTACAGAAGACCCGAAGGCTCATCTCACAGCTTTCAATGCCCAGATGATGATCTCGGGAGGCACAGACGCCATGCACTGTAAGTTGTTCATGGGCACGTTCACAAGCACGACACTGCATTGGTTCATTGGCCTTCCAGATGGCCACATAACCTCGTTCGACCAGTTCTCTACATTATTTAAGGAACAATTTATAGTCAATCAAGGATGAGGCTTTGATGGTCCACGCCTTCGAGCAGGGGGTCATGTCAGGGTCATTCAACGATTCCTTGATAAGGAATCGGGCGAGGACTTTCGGCGAGATTAGGCAGCGAGCTATATTGCCCACATCGTTGCTGAGGAAGCTATGACCATGAAGCGAGGGAACATAGGTGTTGGGCAGGACAAGCCTCGCGAGAGCAGTTGTACCCAACCACTGAGGGTGCACGAAACTACAACAGAGAAGAAGTCGTCGGCACGACGTACACCTTATGAGTCAAAAAGGCATCAGTCTAGATCAAAGGCAAAGGACAACCTGCCTTTTCGACCTAAGTTCAAAGTTTCCTACAAAGAGTTGCTTGCCATGTCGGGCATGGAGGACAAGTTGAGGTTTCCCTTAAAGACTGATAAGATTTTGGGATCGAGCAAGAATACCTAGTGTGAATTCCATAAGGCTTTTGGGCATGATGTGGAAAATTGCATAATCCTTGGCTACCAGTTGGTAGGACTGTTGAAGGATGGCCTCCTGCAGGAATATCTGGAGGGAGAACAGGAGGGATCAAAGGAGGAAACGCCAACAGAGGAGCAGAGGCATGAGGTGCCTATCCATTTCGAAATCAACACTATCTTTGGAGGATTCTTTGGGGTAGGTTGCACTGCCTCCCAGCGAAAGAGGTATGCGAGGAAAGTAATGACAGTAGAGGCCCGGGGTTCTGATCGGCCAGCTGAGCCTGACCTCTGCTTCACCCAGGCTGACTTGAGGGACGTGGTCCCACATGATAATGATCTAGTAGTGATCTCGGTGGTCACAGCAGGGACAAGGGTGCACCGGGTCCTCATCGACTAGGGGAGTTTGGCCGACGTGATGTTCTGGTCGACGTTCAACAAACTACAATTATCGCCAGATCAGTTGAGGCCATACGATGACTATCTGTATGGTTTTGCAGGAGACCAGGCGGAGGTGAGGGGGCACGTAGAACTGAGGATGACCTTTTCAGACGGCACCTCATCCCATACTATCAACATCAGATACTTGGTTGTTGATGCCGTTTCTGCCTACAACATCCTTTAGGGCAGACCTGCCCTGAACAGATTAGGTGTTGTGGCCTCACCAAGGCACATGAAGATGAAATTACCCTCCCTTGAGGGAGGGGTTAGCGTTATCAAGTCTGATCAAAAGGTGGCGAGGAAGTGCTATGAAAATAGCTTGAAAAACAATAGAGGGGTATGTGTAGTCACCACCCAACCTCAAGAAACTGAAGACACCACTCGTGTGAAGATCGCCACGAATAGGTGACCTGAACCACCTGGTGAGGTTCAAGAAAGGGAGATTGGTGGAAAGAAGTTCAAGCTTGGCAAGTCTCTAAGCCAAGACATGCAAGACAGGATTGCTGAGGTGATATCACGACATTTGAATGCTTTATCCTGGTCTGCTTTAGACATGCCCGACATCGACCCTGACTTTTTGTGTCATCGACTCACGATGGACCCAAAGGTCAGGCCTGTAATACAAAGTAGAAGAAAATTCAACAAGGAGTGATGCCTGGTCATTAGGCAAGAAACCCATAAGGTGTTGAGTGTTGGCTACATCAGGGAAATCCAATACCCTGAGTGGTTAGCAAATGTGGTGTTTGTAAAAAAGGCCAACAGGAAGCGGAGAATGTGCGTCGACTTTACGAATCTAAATAAGGCTTGTCCTAAAGATTCATATCCACTACCAGCATTGACACCTTAGTAGACAACGCGTCGGGCTACCGACTTCTCAATTTCTTGGATGCGTTCTCGGGGTACAACTAAATTCGCATGCACCCCCAAGATGAGAGCAAGACTGCCTTCATGACAGATCTCTCCAGTTATTATTATAAGGTGTTGCCTTTTGGGCTAAAGAATGCAGGTGCAACCTATCTGAGGTTGATGGATAGGATCCTCGCCCCCATGATAGGGCAAAATGTGTAGGCGTACGTGGACGATATGGTCGTCACCTTGGAGGAGAAGGATGAAAATGTTGCTGATTTGGAGAAGCTATTCACTATAATAGCTAAAAACAACTTGAAGTTGAACCCTGAAAAGTGTGTGTTTGGGGTTGAGGTAGGAAAATTCTTGGGGTTTCTCCTCGAAGAACGGGGGATAGAGGCAAACCCCGAGAAGTGCGTGGCGATCATTGCAATGAGAAGTCCCGCCACCGTGAAGGAGGTTCAACAATTGACTAGGCGAATGGCCGCCCTGTCCCAGTTTTTATTAGTTGGAGAAGATCGGGGGTACCCTTACTTTCAGTGTTTGAAGAGGAATAATCTCTTCGTATAGACTTGCGAGTGTGAGGAGACATTCCTGAAGTTGAAGGAGTACTTGGTTAGCCCGTCTGCTCTTTGTAAGCCACTACCTGGCACTGCCCTTCGCCTTTACATCGCTCACAGACCGAGCAATCAGCTCAGTCATAGTGCAAGAGCAGGAGCATGCCCAGAGGCCCATATACTTCATCAGTAAGGTACTGCAAGGCCAGAGGTGCGCTATCAGGCCATTGAGAAGGCGGCCTTAGCAGTTGTGTTTGCAGCTCGAAGACTCCATCACTATTTCCAGAGCTTCACGATGATAGTTATGACTGACCTTCCAATTCGCAAAGTCCTACAAAAGTCTGACATGGCAGATAGGATGGTATGATGGGCAGTCAAGTTGTCCAAGTTTGACGTACAGTATGAGCCCAAGGGTCCTATGAAAGGACAGGTTTATGCTGACTTTGTGGTAGAGCTCTCCTCGGAGGCTACCCAACCGGATAATGGGGACTTCTAGTGGATTCTCTTTGTTGATGGGTCCTCCAACCAGCAAGGCAGCAGAGCTGGCATCATCTTGGAAAGACTGAATGGATTGTTGATTGAGCAAGCTCTGAGATTGACCTTCAAAACTAGTAATAACTAGGCTGAGTATGAAGCATTGGTAGCTGGAATGTTGTTGGCTAAGGAGATAGGTGCTCAAAGCCTGTTAGTGAAGAGTGACTCGCTATTGGTAACTGGGCAAGTTACAGGCGGGTACCACGCCAAGGATCCCCAGATGGCCTCATACTTGAAGTATGTTATACTCTTGAAAGAGAATTTTCCTGTGTTCAAGTTGGTACACGTCCCAAGGGAACAAAACGCTCGAGCAGACCTGCTGGCCAAACTCGCCAGCTCAGGCAAGGGAGGTCACCAGAGGATTCATCCAAGAAACCCTGAAGACGCCTAGGATTGCCACAGGTTGTGCGGGAGAGATCCAACAGGTGGGTTCCTTGGAGGTCGGAGGAAGAGGGCACCGCTCATTGACCCAAGAAACACTAAAGGTGCCCAAGGTAAGTGTCTATGGCTCATCAGAGGAGGAATCACTACAAGTTTGCCTAGTCGACATGAGTGAAACCTGGATGACACCTTACAGACGTTACCTTGTCGATGGCATGCTTCCAGCAGAGCCTGGGGAAGCCAAAGTCGTCAAGAAGAACGCCGATAGATACACCCTGATAGATGGGAAGCTATTTAGACATGGCTACACCCATCCTATCTTAACTTGTGTAAGAGGAGATCAGTGTACACGTATCATGGCGGAGCTCCATGAGGGTATCTGTGGGAGCCATGTCGGGGGACGAGCTCTCTCACTAAAAGTTGTTCGAGCAGGATCTTATTGGTCGACCATGAGGAAGGACTGCATGAAGTATGCGCAGCGGTGCACACAATGCCAAACGCACTCCGATTGGCATCATGCATCCTAGAGGAGCTGTGATCGATCCACAGCCCGTGGTCTTTCCACATGTGGGGAATTGATATCATGGGTCCTTTCCCACTAGCAATTCGACAGATGAAGTACCTGGTGGTGGCCACTGAGTACTTCACAATGTGGATAGAGGTTGAGCCCGTCGCACAAATAACTGCTCATAGAGTTCAGCACTTCATGTGGAAGAACATTGTTTATCGTTTTGGGGTTCAAAAGCGCTTAGTATCTGATAACGACACCCAGTTTGCAAGCCAGTAGCTGGGTAAGTTATGCACGGAGCTCGGCATCAAACAAGTGTTTGCGTCAGTAGAGCATTCTCAAACTAATGGGCAGGTTGAGTCTACTAATTGAGTTTTGCTTAAAGGCTTGAAGAGGAGGTTGGAGAAAGCAAAGGGGACCTGGGCAGACGAGGTCTATCGAATCTTTTGGGCCTACCACACCACTTCTCAATCTACCACGAAAGAAATGCCTTTCAGTTTGGTGTACGAGTCTGATGCTATGATCCTTGTGGAGATCCAAGAGAGCTCACCATGATTCCAGAACTTCGTGGTAGAGGAATCTAACGAAGAAAGGAAAGTGAATCTCGATCTACTCGACGAAGTGCAAGAGCAAGTGCGCATCAAAGTTGAAGCTTTGAAGAGGAAGGTGGAGCAGAACCAAAGGTCCAAGCTAAGACCTCGGCGGTTTCGGGTCGCCGACCTGGTAATGCGAAAATCTCACCCTTATAAACTGGAGAACAAGTTGTCTCCCAAATGGACTGGCCCATTTCGTGTGGTAGAGGCACTCGAAAACAAAACTTATAGGCTCGAGACTCTGGAGGGTGGAGCTATACCCCAAACGTGGAATGGGGTCAATCTTAAATTTTATTTTAGCTAATGTATAATGTCATTTATGAACAATTAAGGGACACTCTTTTTCCCTCCCTAGGGTTTTTTAATGAGGTCACCCAATGAAAAGTTATTTATGAAAGATAATTTTCCATTATACTCTGTTGACATGCAAGAAAGCAACTTGGCCGGAATGATATCCGTATAAGAGCACTATGTGTGGAACAAAGCCACTTCCCCTTAGAGAGACTCCAAGTTTGGGAACGTGTAAGCCCCTAGCGATTCAGGCGTGAGGACCTTCAACTCAGTGAGATTCTGATTATGGGTACTTCTGAATCGTAGCTCGCCAACACTTTGGCTTGAGCCAAGAAAGATGACCTCCCCTTGGAAAGATTCCAAGAATGGAAGCGTATAGATTTATAGCGATTCAGGCGTAAAGACCTTTGACTCGGTGAGATTCTGAGCATGGGTACCCTTGAATCGTAGCTCGCCAACATTTTGGCTTGAGCCAAAAAAGATGACCTCCCCTTGGAAAGATTCCAAGAGTGGGAGTGTATAGGATTATGGCTACTCAAATGTGAGAACCTGTTGCTCAGTAAGATTTTGAGCATGGATATCCTGAATAATAGCTCGCCATCGTTTGGCTCGAGCCAAGGGAGATGACCTCTGTCTCAACACGACTCTGAGCTCAGGTGTCTCAAAAGGTTTTATCTGCCGTGACTTATATTGTTTGGCCTAAACCAGGGAAGTCAGCCTATCTTAGCAAGATGCCACATTCAGGCACTTTGGGTATGCAACTGAGGGTGTACAGAGTAACCCACATCGACATAGGAGAAACCCCCCGAGCTCAGGACCTTGATTGAGAGAAGTTGAGGTAAACCCTGCAAGGAAGCAAGGCGCCATGAAGGTGTTCAAAATAGACTTGAGGGGAGAATCAACACCCAAGTCAGCCAAGTCAGCCATCCTTGTCCTCGTGGAGGGATGTGCAAAGGAAAGTGCATAAGTCTTGCACCACTAAGTTAAAGGAAAGGTGGGATACCCACTGCAGCCACAAGGTATAGGTTGTCTTGTGGATGGCTCTGTTAAGAGCACCATAACTCACCATGCTTGACTGGTATGGTTAGTTACATCAAATGCATTACAAATTACCTTGTTATGTTTGGATTTGTCATTAGTTGATTAATGCATGATCTTTATAATCGTTTAAGTGTGTGGTAATCAAGTGCATTGTCATTAGTTGGTCAAGCCATGATAGTTGTGTCTATTAGAAGCATGCATTGTCACTATACTAGACGAAGTATGGCAAAGAAAGGCATAATGGCATAAATAAACTATTCATACATATATACAAAGTATTGGAAATTGTTTTGATGGCTACAAAAGGAAGTTGAATACAAGGAAGCCTAAGGGCACTACCTCTGCTCCACTACTAGCTGCCCATCTACCACAATCTTGTCCAATCACAGTTGGGAGAAGTCTGAATCGGGGTAGAGGCAGGTGGCCTGGGCGACAGCATCGTCAAAGCCTGCCATGTAGGAGTTGGCAGCATTGTTCGTCAAGTCTTCCTTGGTCTTCTCTAGGAGCTCATCCTTCTGCAGTAGCTCCTCACCCTTCTTAGCTAGCTTGCCATCCAGTTTTTCCATCCCAAGATGGAGTTCAACATTTTTTGCAGATAAATCCAAGGCCTCCTTGGACTTTTCAGTTAGGAGGGCCTTGGCCTCTTGGTGCATCCTTTGGAGTTCCTCAACTCGCTGGGTGAGCTCAACTACCCTGAGGGCTTCCTCCTTTGTTGAATCTTTCCACTTCTTGTGCTTGGAAAGAGCAAGGCAGTGCGCAGCCAGGGCCTACCCCAACTGCCTCATCGTTTGGCTCATCAGCTGGTCCTCCTCTAGGTTGTCCAACTCTTCTCCTGCCTTGGAGGGAAGTAGGGTTTCCTTGAGGAAGGAAGTGGCATCCAAAGAGGGATCCCACAGTCCTCCCTTCCGAGAGTACTCTCCCCTACTTCCTAACATCATGATGTCATGTGGAGGGGAAGGGCTGGGTAGAGGGGCTTGTTGGGAAGGAGCCCGACCATCTAAGGTTGAGTGCTCAGTAGGCACAACGATGACTCCTCGCCTCCTCTTGAAGACGGGTCCTGAACAGGTGTCCTCGTCATCTGTAGAGGGCACTTCAGCTACTACTTTCAACTTCAAGTTCTTGGCAGGAGGAGCTTGGGTAGCAGCCTTCAATGACAAGGCTCTAGCGGCCAAGTCTCTCTTGTTCAGGGTACCCAACATACTATTTGCATGAGAATAAAGAGAAGATTCAGTGACACATACATACAAGACATCATTAGAAAGAGTAAAGGGAAGGATGGATACCAATGTATGTTTTGAGTCCTTTTGGGGAGATTGGAAAGGAAGAGACACACCTTTCGTTCTCGCTAGGGCATGTCTTCTACGCGCCTGTGGGTTTGAAATTTGGGTTCCTTAGTCCAGTACATAGGGAACCCATCCAGAAGTGTTGGGTCCCTCTTGTTGCTTCGGATTTTGAAGAACTTTCCTTTAAACCCTTTGTAAGACTGCTAGAAGAGGGACAACAAAGCTCTCCCAACAAACCCATTGAAGCTAACCCACAACTAGCGGCCTAAGTGTTTGGCTTCAAAGAAATATAGGAAAACTTCCAGTAATAGCAGATGGCCAAAGTGGTTACAAAGAATGGAGAAGCCCCAAACAAATGCCCATTTATTGGGATGTAGCTAGGTAGGGGCGGTATTGATTTCTATGAAGAGGGCTCTCTCAAAGTGGTAGAAAGGTAAGCGAAGGAGAACCTTCTTGAAAACAGTGGAATATATGAAGCAGAAAGGACCCTCTGGGTCCGATGATTCGTCACAGCACATTGGCTCGTCTACCCTACATGGCACTACCTTAACATATTTGTCATCCTCTCTACAAAAAAGACATGTCTTCTTAGGGTGTTCACTCTTCCTATACTCTACTATCTTTGCACGGGTGGTAAAGTCAGAGACTTCAGCTAATAGGTTAGCAGGGGCCCAAGGGTACAAGGTTTCGTAATCCATTATACAAAGAATCTAAAGACAGGAAAATCAAACAAGCAGACACAAGCAAATGTTCAGAAAATGGAAGCGCATGCGATTCAAAAAAGAAGAGAAAAACGAAACAGAGACAGAGACAATGATCTAATCGTGTAAAGATAAACAGTCCCAACGCAATTAATATGAATAGACTAACAATGTTAAAATGAAAAGGACGAGCATTCATGAGTTAAAAGGCGTACCTTGCTTCATTTGATGAAGAGAGGCGTGGAGGCTTTGTTTGAGTTGGAGGAGAGGAAGCAGAGAACTTGAAGAGAGGCGTGAAGGCGTAATGAAACAGTAAAGAAGGGTTTTGGTTTTCGAAGTATTAACATATGGAGGAGGCGCAAGGGGTAGCACTTTCTAGCCATTGATTAGGGCCATGTGTACGCTCGCGATAGAGTATGGTAAGATGTCACCTCGAAACATTGTGTTCATCATTCATAGGACACGTAGGTCACTGTGGACAAGCAGTTAATCTCTTCACTGAAACAAGTTTAGCTCGAGACTGGGGGTTGTGTATTGGACCAGGGCACGTAGAGCTCGGTGCTCTGGTGGTCGGACATCAGCATCTACGACAATCAGGTTAGCTCGGTTGTTGCGTCAAGTTGATGGACCACACGATTGTGCTCAGGTATAGGTATATTAACTATCATTCATATATTTAAGGTAATCCTTCACGTATAAGGCCTAGCTGGCTAGTGAAGAGTGTCAGTAGGCGTAAGGGTGCATCTAGCGCATTCAAGTCAAGTATAAGTAAAGCATTCTCTGTAAGCCCAAGCCCAAGTGCGTTAGGATTTTATAGAACAATCTACATGCATAATATGCGGGGGCGTAATCAGTTGTTTGTTACACGATGGTAACCCTAAAGATATGAGCATGCATTTAAAACAGAATGACTATTTACGGTTTGCTTCTTAAATATAAAAGATAATATTCCTAGTTATGTTTCAGTTGAGATTTTATTCTCTTTGGAGCAGTTGCATATGTTATACGTAGAGGCATGCTGAGTGCCTACCTGGAACAGATTGGACCTCGAGAGTTGGTACATGAGTTAGTACCCAGGTGGTTATTCTGTTAAGATTCTATGCATACCAAGGAGATAAGATTTTGTGCAGAGTTGGCACTAAGATTGCACACATTGTAGCAAGATTTTCTCCCATTGAATATGCTCTCACTCGAGATAAGATTCTTGTGAGGGAAGGTTGTTACAAGAGGTAGCCTAGAGCTATTCTATAAAAGGGACTTGAGTTCCCAGGTGAAGGTACGCTATTTTTAAGCTTGAAACTAGATACTTCTTGTTTCTTATAAGCCATGTACTGACTTGATCGTCAGAGTGCAATCAAAGAATAGGGCACCCTCTGTCTCAACGGAGCCACATTCAAAGTGCAACAACAAAGAAGTGCAGATTCCAGTAGAGGCAGGCAGCGTCACAGCTCACCTTCATAGTAAACCAGCAACTAGGTCAACCGGCAAGAACACCAGCAGAATTGAAAAACAATGTTAAAATAGTATATTAGTGTAGGGATAGAGAGAATCACACAAGATGTTTATACTGGTTCACTCTTAACCAAGAGCTACATCCAGTCCTCAGTTAACCACTGAGAATTCACTAAGTAATCAACCCTAGATTACAAAACACACACCAAGAGTGATGATCTTGAACCCTTCAAGAACACACACCACTATTTGGCACCACACAGTTTCCAGAAAACACCTTTCTTGAAATTGCCTTGCACTCCAATGCAAAAAATACAATGTTTGAAGAAGAAGAGGAATAGAATACACCTGGGTAAATCAAAGCTTAAAGTGCAGAAGTACAAAACTCAATCCTATTCCACACACTTGAGATGATCCAAAGCTTTTTGAAATCTTGAAAAACATTTTTCATTAATCTCTCTTTCTTAGTTAATGCTAAGGAGATTTAAACAACCTTTATAGGACCTCAATTAAGTGGTCAAAGCAGTTAAATCAAAAACCAAAAGCAGTTAGAATAATTTAAAACAGATCAAACCTCTTAACAGAATTCTTTTAAGGTTTTCACAAAAAACAACCGATTGATTTTGTTTAACAGCAAAGCCAAAACAAAGCTAAGATTTTCCAAACCATTTTAAAAACCACTAAGTGTCAAACAATAGGTTTATTCGACATTTCAATAGGTTAAAATTTCACAGCCTCTTAGAAAAACCATCTTTTCAAAAGGATAAAGATTCAAATGAACTTGGATCATCTTAAGGAGTGAATTAACAAGTTGAAAACTACTAGACAACACACACACACACAGCAACAAGGTCTTCAAGCTTTCCTCATGGATTTGGAGTCATCAAAGCATCTTGTTCAACAATATTAGTATATAGTCAAAGTCTAGAGTCCCACCTAAGTCACCTTAAGGAGGTTCTATTAGTTCTTAGGAATAATAATTTGTTTGCTAATGTAGATAAATTCACTTTTTGTGTAGATAATGTAATGTTCTTAGGATTTATAGTTAACGAAAATGGGGTTCATGTTGACCCCGAGAAAATCAAAGCCATCCAAGAATGGCCAACACCACAAAATGTATGAGATGTTAGGAGCTTCCATGGCTTAGCAAGTTTTTATAGAACATTTGTTCCTAACTTCTCAAGTCAAGCTTCACCACTCAATGAGTTAGTGAAGAAAGACACTCCATTTTGTTGGACTGAGAAGCATGAACAAGCCTTTCAAAGGTTGAAAGCTCAACTCACTAATGAATCCATTCTAGCTTTACCAAACTTTTTGAAAATCTTTTGAGCTAGAGTGTGATGCATCAGGAGTAGGAATAGGTGTTGTGTTGTTGCAGAGTGGGCACCCAATTGCATATTTTAGTGAAAAACTTCATGGTGCAGCACCTCAATTACCCCACCTATGATAAAGAGCTCTATGCACTTGTGAGGGCCCTGCAGACTAGGGAACACTATCTAGTTTCAAAAGAATTTGTCATACATAATGATCATGATTCTTTTAAATATTTGAAGGATCAACACAAGTTCAACAAAAGACATGCAAAGTGGATGGAATTTCTTGAAAAATTTTCATATGTTATCAAATACAAGAAGGGCGGTACAAATATTGTTGTAGATGCTCTTTCTCGGACACATGCCCTATTTTCTAAACTTGGAGCCTAAATTATTGGATTTGAAAATATACCTGAACTTTATAAAGAAGATCATGATTTTGCACCCACTTTTGCTAAGTGCCAACATAGAGGACAAGAAGGGTTTTATGTTTCTGAGGGGTACTTGTTTAAAGAAGGAAAAATTTGTATACCTCAAGGAACTCGTAGAAAACTCCTTGTAAAAGAGTCACATGAAGGAGAACTCATAGGCGATTTTGGGTTGATAAAACTCTACAGCTTTTAAAAGAAAAATTATTTTGGCCACACATGAGGAAAGAAGTTCAAAGACATTGTCATAGATGCATCTCATGTTTAAAAGCTAAGTCTAAGACAATGCCTAATGGACTTTACACTCTTTTACCTTTTGCTTGTCCTCTTCGCAAGATATAAGCATGGATTTCATTTTAGGAACTCCTAGGACACAAAGAGGTTTTAATTCCATCTTTGTGGTAGTGGACAAGTTTAGCAAGATGGCTCATTTTATACCCTACCTTAAAGTGGATAATGCTAACAACATCTCTAAGCTCTTCTTTAAAGAAGTGGTAAGACTTCATGGTTTACCTAAGACCATAGTTTCGGATAGAGATCCCAAATTTGTTGGCCATTTTTGGAGAACTCTTTAGGAAAGGCTAGGAACTGAGTTGAACTTTTCAACTTCTTGTCATCCTCAAACAGATGGACAAACGGAAGTTGTGAATAAAGCTCTCTCAAGTATGCTTAGCTTAGTCATGAAGGAAAACCAAAAATCTTGGGATGAGTACCTTCATCATATTGAGTTTTCATATAATAGAGTAGTCCACAAGACTACTAATATTTCTCCATTTGAGACTGTATATGGTTTCAATCCTCACACTCCTTTGGATTTTCTACCTTTTCCTAATCCACAAGAATTTGTGCATAAGGAAGGGGTAACAAAAACTGAATTTGTAAAGAAATTGCATGAGAGGATTAGAGACCAAATACAAAAACAAATAGAGAAATATACAAAATATAACAATAAAGGGAAGAGATAGATGACTTTTGAAGAGGGAGACTAGGTTTGGCTTCACCTCAGAAAAGATAGATTACCTAGTTAGAGGAAGTCTAAGCTTAGTCCTTGGGGAGATAGTCATTTCCAAGTCCTCAAGAAAATCAATAATAATGCATATCAATCAGACCTGCCTGAGGAATATGGAGTACATACTACCTTTAATGTGATGGATCTAACACCTTTTGCAGGTAGTGTAGATGAAGGGGTAGAGGAATGTGATTTGATGACAAATCCACTTCAAGAGGGAGGGGATGATGGCAAAAGGCCCAGCTCAGGACCAACCACTAGGTCAATGGCAAGAAAGATTCAAGAAGACTAGGACTCTGCTACTGATGATAGAGAAACCCATCTATATATGTTCAAAAAATTCCATAACCTAGTGTAGATTTTCTAGAGTAGAATTTATTTTTCTTGCAAAAAGTGGAGTAGGTAAAATAGTTGTAAATTTTCTTATTTGTAATTAGGGTTGAATTAGGCATCTAAAAACCTACCTAGATTAAATTAGGATTTCATTAAGACCCCTAATTTAACCTAGGTCATCCATTTAACCTAAAAAGAGTCACATGAAGCACAACTAGGCCATGCTTGCAACGTGACTCCAATTAGGCACCAATTTCAAACCCTTTGTATTTGAATTTTCCCACTTAAAATGTGTAGTGCTTGGCTGGACCTCTCCACTATAAAAGGAGGTGCTTGGATCTCATTTTATGAGATCAATTTTATGAGTGAATTGCTACCAAGTTGCTAGCTTTCTCACCCTCTTGTCTAGACCTCTCTAGGATAGACATCTTTGGTCTTCTTCTTCAGCTCTCCAAGTGATATTTGTCCAACGAATCACTCTCCCTTCTCTTCATGCACCTTCAAGGAATCCATAGCTCCAGTGGAGCTATCCTTGTTCCATTCCATCCATCAAACTTTTGCCAATCATCTCAAAAATCCAAGGAAACAATTCGGCTATGAAGGCGCAACATATCACATGGTTATTCTAATTACAACATATGTGCTATATTGCCATCTCTTTGTTTTATTGATTGATCTAACACTTCACCTCTCAATCTAAATATTTATTTGGATATTATTATTATTAGCATTACTTTTACTATTATTGTTGTATATGCAAACCATCTCCAATTCACATTTCACTTCATTATGAAAGATAAAATATATTGTGATATCATTAATTCTCTATGAATACGACAACCCTCAGTTGTATTACAGTTGACTCGGTCCTCCTGCTAAGTAAAAAGAGTGGAATTTATTTTAGTTTAATTGATTTACACCAAGGATTTCTGGAACCTTACCAGTGACTTACATATCCCACTCACCAAGGTTTATGAATTAATTACCTGGTACTTTTTTCTTTTAATTTGAAGAAGTAATTGTTAGAAAAGATGGCTTTAAACTAGAGGGGGGTAAATTGTTTAAAGGGGTTTTCGCAATCTTTTTAGAGCTAGAATGAATTTATTTAAGAAACCAATTGATTCAGCAATTCAGTTAGCCAAAACAGCAAGCAAAACTGTAACACTAGAAAAAAACAATCGGTTATTTCTTCGAAATAATCAGTTGTTTATACCAGCAAACAACAAACAAACTGAATTTAAAGAGATAAGGATAGAGAGATTGTACACAGGTGTTTATACTGGTTCACTCCAACCCAGAGCTACATCCATCTTCTCAGAAACCCTGTGGAAATCCACTAAGCAATCACACCTTGATCACTTACACAACAACCAAGAGAATGACCTTGAAAACCTCAAGAAACACACTCTCCTTGGCCAACACTAAGATTGCTGATCTTGAACACCTCAAGAACAGACAGCCAATCTCAGCAAAAACACACAGATGAAATGTTTCAGCAATTTACAAAGATTACACTTGTTATAGATGAATATCTGAAATCAATACAAGTAGAATCCTATTCCAGCACCTTGATCAATCACAAAACTCTTAAGCAATCTCAGCACTTTGAAAAACTCTCTTAGAAAAACTTTTTCAAAAAGATCTCTCTTTCTTAAAAATAGTTTTTCTGAATTTATATCAAGATATAGTTTGTTATCAAATCTTAACAAACTCTTAATTGCTTTAAAAAGATTGGTCAAAGCATTTAATGACTGGAGCGTATTCTGTTTCAAATCATTTAAAGCTCAGTCAAAGAAAACAGTTATTCTGTTATGGTTCCAAAACAAACAATCGATTGTTTCCTCGAATCAATCGGTTGTTTTGTTACTTAACATATTTCACCATTTGAAAACAGTTTTCAAACTTTCTCAAAACACCTAAGTGTAAACAATCGGTTGTTTCGACAGAACAATCGGTTGTTTCAACTTAGCTTAAAAGACTCTTTGCTTTGTTAAAGATTGAGATGCTAATTGCTTTGAGATTTAATCTAAGGGTGGATTACAACATAAAACTACCCCAGAACAAAACTATAAACCAGCACAGCAGCAACAAGCAAAGCAGAGGCTTCAACATCCTTCAAAGGATTTGGATTCTTCAAAACATTAAACACCACTTTGTTCAACAGTAATATTGTAAATTTTGTGAATAAATGACATCTAAATATAAATCTAGATTTTAATTTCTTTTTAGATTAGACTAACATTTTTAACCATTAACTCTATTTTCTTCACTTTTGTTTTATTTTAAATCTTTTGAAGGAATCATTTTAGTAGGATATTGAGAAACTCTTAAGATCTGAAAGAAAGAAGCTCAAACAAATCTAAGGAGATTTAAAAAAAGGATAAGACCCTACCTCACCTAACTCTCAATCTCACTCACACCAACCTGAAGATATGGATGAAACAGAAATAATGAAAGAGGAAGCATTGTTAATCCTCTAAGAAGAACTTTGGGCGACTATGCCATACAACAAGGACCAAGATATTTCTCAAGCATAAGCATTGTTATGTCCACTACAACTAGATCAATGGAGATGAATCCAACCTTTTTGAACTTAATTAGCAACCATCAATACACAGGAATGGATCATGAGGATCGTTACACCCATTTATCCACTTTCTTTGAATTGATAGGTACCATGTGATTTGAAAAAGAGGACCTGAAATCAGTATATCTTAGAGTATTCCCTTTCTCACTAGCTGGCAAAGCAAAATAGTTGCTTAAATCCTACCCTAATCAACATTGAACTAGCTGAAGTGTTTAAGAATTAATGGCTAAAATAAGAGGGGGGTGAATTTTTTTCAAAAGATTTTCGCAAAAGATGATTAGGAATGAATGTCTTTAAAGAATTATAGAAAGAAAGATCAGAGAAGTCAAGAGAAACAAGCCTTCAAAACTGTTACCAGAATTTTAACCGTTTGTTATTTCGATATAACCAGTTGTTTAAAGCACAGAGAAAGAAAGCAAGTTACAAATAGTTAGAACAGCAAAATTTTAATCGATTAAAAATTTCAAATAACCGGTTGTTTATGACAGCTTCAGAATTATCAAATAGTTTATGAAAGAGAGAGATAGAGAGATTCACACAGTCAAATTGAACTGGTTCACTCACCTTTGAGCTACATCCAGTTCCCAGAACCACACTGGGCAATTCACTACGTAATTCACAACAGATTATAATCCACACAATTACAAAGAGATGATCTTTTCACACAAGATCACACGCACACTCTTTACTACACAACACACAACTAGAACAGCCCTCTGTCAAGCAGATTTACTATTTTATAGAATATATCACACTTAAACAATTAAAAGAAAAGATTAAGAACAGATTACACCTTAACCACAAGCTTCTGGAATCATTTCTTAATCATAAGCAAAGCCTCTAAGCAATCTTGACAACTTTTATAAAAACTCTTTTCTCAAATCAAATTTCTAAATCTCTTTTCTATATTTTTGAAAGAGGAGGGAGATCCCTTTTTATAGCTCTCAGAAATGCCCGTTGAAGGTAGCTAATTACAAGCCAAAACAGTTTGAAAAGCCAATTGAAACCAAATTTAACTGTATTTTGAAAAGCTGTTACAAATTTAAAAATCAACCGATTGAAAGCACGAAATAACTAGTTGAATTGGTTAAAACAGTTAGGCAAACAATTGGAAAACCCTCCAGACAGGCTATGTAACAACCGATTAAACTGTGAAATCAACCAGTTGTTTATCACTTAGCTTTGAAAAACTCTTTTTCTCTTTCAAAACAAGATTGCTCCGGCTAAGCTATGATTCAAGAGTGAAACATACAAATTCTAAACACCCTAAAACTAATCCCTAACACTAGCAACACAGCCTCCAAGCTTTCTTCACAGATTTGGGGTCATCAAAGCCTTATGTTCAACAAAGTGATGTTGAAGAACAGTTTTTTAAACAGGTTTTTCCCACTCTCTCGCTTTATTAAATCTAAATTTGATATCTCCACATTTAGGAAAGGACCAGGTGATCCTTTAAGTGAAGCATGGGAGCACTTCAAAACACTGGTAAGTATGGTGGTTTGAGGCCTAAAACAAATATGATCCTAGATGCAATAGTAGGAGGAACCATGATGACTATTGAGCAGGCAACAAGAGTCATATATGCTTTGGATTTTACGGACTACCATGTACAACATGATAGAATTGTTGGACATAAGAAAGGAGTGATGGAACTAACCACAACCAATACACTTCTCGCTCAAAACAAGATTTTAACCTAATAGATTGAAGCACTAACAAAGCAAATGTCAAAGTTATCTCATCAACTGCATGCCATCAATCCTCACCAATCTCCTATTTAGCCAAGGACATATGAGGTATGTAGAGAAACCCATTATCCTATTCAATGTTCCTATAACTCTATAACAACAAAAGAAGCTCAGTACATGAACAATCAAGGAAGGCAAAGCTAGAGGAGCAATCCAACACATAACTTTGGATAGAAACTAGACAAGGTTTCCTCCAATATCAACCAACCCTATCAGCAACAACATCTTCATTCAATGAAGGAACATCAAAGTTAGAGGATATGTTGGAAAAACTCATGCAGGGTTCATTAACAAATCATAGAACACTAAAACTTCAATTAGGAACCTGGAGACAAAGATGAGTCAGGTGATCCATCACTTAGCCAAAGAACAATAAAATCAATTGCTCGTTGAAGCAAAAATCCACAACAAGGAACAAAGAGAATTAATTACTATAAGAAGTGGCAAAGTGATTGGAAGGAACATTGACAAAAATACAAAGGTTGAAAAATACGTTGAGAGAGGAAGCTGAGAAAGAAAAAAATCCAAAAACAAGAAAAATAATCAAAAAGAAAAGAAAAATTGAGGGAGAGAATGTGGAAAATGAATAAGAAAGGGACAAAAATAAAAGTGCTGAAGATTGAACGTCGTTTCATCAATACCTTTCATACCCTAAAGTTCCTTCCAAAAGAGATAGAGAAAGGCAATTTACAAGATTCAAAAATATCCTGAAGCAGTTGCAGATAAACATGTCTTATGTAGAAGTCTTGGAGAAAATGCTTGAATATGCTAGATTTACGAAAGAAATGCTCACCAAGAAAACAAAATTTCTAGAAGATAGGGTAGAATTGGCACCTAGATGTAGTGACTCATTCAAAAGATAACAAAATCACAAGAATAAAACAAGAACGAAGAAAAGAAACTGCACATGCCAAGTCTTATGGATAAAACAATAAGTGCATATGATAGTTTCAATGAAGAGGAAGGAAAGACTGGAGAATGCTTGAAGACTTTATAGATGCATGTTCCAAAAATTGAAAGTGAATGACAATCAAAAACCTGTGCAAGTTGAAGTAAAAATGTTGCCTACTCATCTAAACCATGTTTTCCTTGATGAATATCACAAGAAAGCATTTGTGGATTGGAAATGGTTGAATTCAAATTCAACAACTTCAGGATGGAAGACAACTAACTAGGTTTGTGTCCATGCATTGAATTGTTGTGTTTTTTTTTCTGCATGTAGATTGTTTACTTTAAACGTTTGTTTAGGGTTTAATAATTGTGTTAGGTTTAGTGTGTGTTTTTTATTATTAGTTAACTTTTAAACAATTGTGTGTAATAGAATAGTAGTGGTTATGTAAGTCTTTGTATGATTGTCAATAATGACCAAGGAAGCAACAAAGCTACATGGAAAAACAATGAGAAGCAGAAGCATTGCATCCAAGTCAAGAACTGTCTCTGAGGTATTGAATCGAGAGAGCAAGTACCTATAGAGTGGAGTGAGCCACAAAGAAAGGATCAAGTCAAGTAAGTGACTTCAGATATTCAAAATAGGTTGTGTAAGTTTCTATGTTTCAAGTTTGCACATTGAATGAATATCTAAAGTCTGGCCTAAAAACTGCACTCTAAACCAAAAACAATGAAAACAACCAACCTTATATGTAAAAAGAAATATACAAAAAGGCATACTTGAGCCCCAAAAATAAAAAAGAAAATAAGAATAGGCAATAAGGTAAGTTGGGTAATCAAATAGGAGCAAAAGTCCTCTGAATGGCCATCAAAAGCCCTTGATTAATTAAATCATGTTATTTGTTACCTTAGGAACTAGGAAACAAAATACAAAACCAAGTTAGAATTTTGAATTCACTTAAAAGAGTGAAAACAACTAGCTAGGTAGGGGA
Organism: Phaseolus lunatus; assembly: GCA_013389735.1. NCBI lineage: Eukaryota > Viridiplantae > Streptophyta > Magnoliopsida > Fabales > Fabaceae > Phaseolus > Phaseolus lunatus. Next base: position 15,544,114 of record CM023862.1, on the reverse strand, counting down.
TTCGGGACTCCATTAGGAAAATTAACTAGACTAATGCATGTCTTAGAGATTTTAAATTGATTTGAATGTGTATGTAATATTAACTTAGTAAATCAAGACTTCTTATCATAAATAAAAGTCTGGAAGCTGTCTAGGATATTTACACAACTTTGCTTGAGGGCAAGCAAAGAGTTAAGGTGGGGGGAGTTTGATAAGTGTATAATCATAGCTGAATTCATAGGCTAAAAGGCATGACAAATAGAAAGAATGAGCACAATTATCATCAAGGAGCATGCCAAAACACTCCAACTCAAGTTGCACATGAAGAACAGGAAGAAAAAAAGAAAACCACTGAATATTGAGCAAAAAATTGCAGAAAAACCAATAATCAAGGATTAGCATCAGAATTTAATTTGCCTAGCGCAGGAGAAAGGCTCAGTAGAATGAAAAATACCAAAATGTTGAGCGCATCTCATCCGTTGAACAAATTGAGGCCAAAACAATTGAAGATTCCAAAGACATAAACACTCAGCGTATGATAAAGGGTTGAACGAATCAAGTACTTACCATGAAAAAAGCTCATATTCGCTCAGGAAGGGCTTAAGCCTAATAGTACCAAAGTTAGGATCTGGAAGATTTAGCTTGGATTTGAAGTCAATTCAACCTTAACTCATAACCAAGATTTGGGAGAGATTGGAAGGATCTGGAGCTAATCCTGACAAATCTCTAACTTTGGAATCCTAGAAGCCCAAAGATTACAGATTGAAACCACAAAGGATTGCTTAAGAATGAAGAAAGTCAATCCATTGAGCAAATTGGCCCGCGTTGAGTGAATTGTCAATCCACATGATCCTTTTGAATCCTAAAGTATCGAGAGGATACTGAGAATGTACCAAGAGGCTATGGAGAAGGTGTCAAAAGGCCTCAAGATATTACGAGGTATTAGGAAATAGCCTATTAATAGGCATTTAGGATTATTAGAAGGATCAAGTAAGATCCTCGTAGAGGCTTAGATAGTGAGGTTTCGTTGATTTAGGCTCAGACAATCTAAACTTCAAAATCCAATTAGGTTAAGTAGGTCAAAGCCTCAGAAGAAGTGAAGACCAATATCTGGAAAAGGTAGCCTTGAAGCCAAGCTGGCCACAACATCAAAAGGATCATGGTTGTTGTTATTTAGCTTCTCATCATGTGTTGAACTGTAAGATCTTAATATGAGTTGTTAAATATACTTTGTTAGGATTGGATGACACTGTGATATTTTTGGAGTTATTGTTGTTTATAGATGCATATTTCTCTTTTGTATTCAATTTCCTTGGGTTTCATAGTGTGCTTAATGCTCAATGGTGAAGAGCGACCATTGATTGTCATGAATGAGATAGGAATGTGATTTCATGTTTCTAAACCCTATTCAGTAAGCCATAGGACTCAATGGTCGCAGAGCGCGAAGCTGTGATGTGAGTTGATTTTATATTCATTTAATTTGTAACACTTTATTAAGAATTGGATCAAGATTCTTAGCGCAATTAGGGTGAGTCACCTAGAGAAAATCCCCACTGGACATTAACTTAGCAAGTGTTAAGTAGATGTGAAGGTTCATTTCTAGAGGTCCAAGAAAAAAATACATGAATAGGTGACTTTTATGATGAACAAAGGTTAGAACCGAATGGGTAAACCCAAGAACAACAACATATATTCAATAAGAACACAAGAACAACACAAGAACACAAGATTTTAAACAAGAACACAACTAGAATTGAAACTAACAATAGAAACACAACAAAGAACAAAACCCACTAATGGAAACTCAAGAATTCAACATAAAAATGGGTAACCATGGAAGCCGAATCAAAACAGCATTATATAACATGTTTGAACCGATTAAAATGGAGATTAAGTGCAGCAAATGAAAGAGGACAACTCAAGGAATCAAAAGAACCGAATAGAATTGAAAACTAACAAGGAAAACACAAAAGGATAATTATGGAAGATGAAAGGAAATGGACTTATGTGGTTGTAGCCATGGAGGGAGGTGCTTCACACCACTTGGAAGGTGGTTCTTCCAAGATGAGTGAGGAGTGTCGCCACTTGAGAGCTCTCAAGACTCACAAGATAAGACATGGAAGAAAAGAAGAGAACAAGTCTCACACAACTTTCTCACCAATTCAAGATAGTTTCTTTACTTCAAAATTCAACTTGTATTACAAGGTACCAAGCACCCCTATTTATAATGGAGAGGGTCGGTCATGTTACAAGGGAGAAGGAGTGGGAAGAGTCACTTCTTCCAACTTTTCCTAAAAAATGCGCCTATAATGCCTTACAATGAGAGGTATCTTTTGGTTTTCCTCTTTTGGCATTCTCCTAAGGCTATTTCTATATTATTTACAAATTTATACAAGGGTAATTACAAAAAGAGATAGCATTTGATGCTCTTTACCCAAAACTTTAGCCTTGTTCCTTGAAATCCTTTGAGGCATGAAGGATTTTGAGCTAGTTTGTCCTTGAGCTTCTTGGGCTTGGGCCTCACTTTCCTCTTCTACTTGATCTCCATCAAGCTGAGACCATGGTGAACTACTACATCAAGGATTTTTGGCCCCTTGCCAGTAATTTGCATATCTCACTCACCACTTATGCAGGCTAAATTAATCTGATCTCAATACATGAGTATGTTCTGTAATGGTCATTGAGGTGTGGACTAATGCATATAAAATCTCATGGTTTTTTATTAAAGGTATGAACCTATCCCATTCGAGAATATTCACTTTTATTATAATTCAATAGTAGATACACTTTAATCATCATCCTTTATATTATACGAAATTTCAGCAACATTTCACGTTAGTCATTAGGTGGCACGAAATGAAAGTGGTGGCATGAAATCTCCACAATCAAATATGCCCGAAGAACAATACAAAATGAACTGGACCAAAATTATGTAAAATATATGAGATGTACATTACGAGTTATGTACTAATGAACTAATAAAAGTTATTGGTCTTTCCAAAATCTCCAGCTAGACAATTCAAGACCCAATACATTTACTGTCACTACAACCTCCTCATCTTTTTATCAATTTTTTTTTTTTAAATTATTATTGAAGGAGTAGTAGACAAATACATGTATTAAATCTCAAATGGAAAACTAAGGATCTCTCAATGAAAGTCTACTAAATTTTGATCTCTCAACTCAAAATCTAACAATTTATCAAGGTTTGAACACCCCCGAATTCAATACAAACACGTATTAAAGAATTATAAATATACATGCAATTCAAAAAAAAATAATTTCTAATTATACATATGCAATTCAACAAATAAACAGTTCTAATTATACATGTAATTCAAAAAATAATCAATTCTAAATTAAAACAATTACAACTAATAATCAAATTAATAATTTAAATAATAATATAACTAAAATATTAATTATAAAACTAAAATTTCATTCATATTAATTATATAAATAAAATAACATTAACTAAAATAATATTAATTATAAATTCTAATATTAATTATAAAATTTTGTTAATGGAGGGTGCAACTCCCACCTACAAAAAGTTGTAATATTAATTTTTAATATATAGTAAATATTAATAAATAATATTAATTATAAACCTTAATATTAATTATTAAATTTTATTAATCTTAATTATATAATTAAAATAATATTGATTATAAACCCTAATATTAATTATAAAATTTTGTTAATATTAATTATATAACTAAAATAATATTAACTAAAAAAATACTAATTACAAATCCTAAAATTAATTCTAAAATTATTTCAACACTAATTATAAAATTTAAAGATCTAGTGATGGAATGCAATCAGGGAAGCTACAAGGAGAAGGTAAGAGCAGAGGAACAGTGGCAGTGGCGATGATGGAGGAAGCCAAAGAATAGATAAGTATGAAGTTTGAATCAGAAATAGACAACTTAGGATAACCAAAACACAACATTAGTAACTACAAATGGAAGAAAAAACAAACAAACACAGCAAATGAGTAGCAAACAACATACTAGCGGGGATGTAGCGAGGAGAAACCTTTCAAAATTAAAAAAAAAATAATGAGCGCACAGGGAAAGAGGGTTAGGATTTTGATTAAAAAAAGTCCATAGACAACAGTTGTTACTAAAATCATCGTCTATGGTGGCACGCTCAATAAAAGGTGACAGTTCCCCATATAAAAATTGACTATGTCCACTCAAATAGGCGACGGTCCACCATATAACCATCACCTATTCCCTCTCACTTAGTATACGCGACAATCCTCCATACAACCATCCCCTATACGTTCATATTATTTACAAAATTATCACTACATCTTTTAGAAGATGTTTGGCTTCAAAACAACGTCTGTAGTTGTTGTTAAACAACCTATTGCACTAGTGCTCACATTAGATCGTCATATTATATTTTTTGGCAGCAAGATCTACAACGGTATGTGAAACCATCACACGCATACTTAGCAGCGTTTATAAATGACATTATATACAAAAATAATCGTCACTGCATACACGAATTTTTGTAGTAAACTCAACAGTAAAATTGTTAAAAATGATAAAATAAAATCAATGGAAGTATGTTGATATTATCAAAGGGAAATGTCGCCATCTATATATATCAACATGTTAACACTACATAATTATAATTTTGTAAGTTTTGCATATAAGATTTAAAATTACATTCCTGGATTGTTGCTTATATATGACAAGGTGTTGTTCAAATTTCCTAGCCAAAGTTTCCTGACAAACGTTATATGTATTGATCTCAGCAACGGGGTGATGACACTAGCTCCTGAAAATGTTTTCATTCTTGGAATATTTCTTGCCCGCACAATTTGTATGTTAGGCAAATGAATTGTTCCATTTTGTTGATAGAAACTGAGCAATTTTGGAAGATCCTTGAGTACAAGACATTGCATTTTTGGGAAATTGATTGTCACATCTCGATGAATATCAAAAGATATTACCTCCTCTACATTCTCACAATTGCACAATTTAAGAAATTTGAGATTCTGAAGATTTTTTGTAGAAGAAAATGAAAATAAACTTTTGAGAGTTCCACAATGAACAATGTGAAGTGACATCAAATTTGGGAAAAATGAAACTTGAGGTTCCTTGTTCCAGACACAAGTGAAACTTCTTAGCTTACTCAATGCAAGTTCTCTCAATTGAGGAAGAACTTCTTGAATATTATTATTTGGTTTGTCATCTTGAAGATCAAATATCTCGGTCAATACTTCACATTCTTCCAAAGCCAATTTTTTCAACTTGTTAAATCTTATAATAATGTTAGAAGAGATGACATTCAATAATTTTTTGTTGTTACACAAAGTTAGATATTCCAATTCACAAAATGATTTGGAAGGACAATTATTGTGCCAAAGCTTCTCAATATCTTGATTTTTCATATACAACACTTTTAATGTATCCAATGATAACTGTGAAATGAACAGATGGTAAATTTCAATGGTAGGAACAAACATGATTAAAAAACTAAGAAATATAAACCAACAAATATGACACACTCGTATACCATTAAGTTTCATACATACAAAGACGAGATATATATTTTGTTGTATAGTAAATTTTTCTTCAAAAACAAGAGGACTAACTATAAACCATATAATCATATATGAATGGTCAAAATTTAAAATTATATGATTACTTAAAAGTATCATGCAAATTTTACTAATATGCATACTTTTGTATTTTAGACTATATATTTGTGATAAGATTTAATGATAAATATATATTTTTATCATTTTCACATAAAAAATACTTTCACTATACACCTTCCCTGTATACACATATGATCATGATATCATTTATAGTTTTAAATCGAAACTTACTGAATTTAGGAAGAAACTTACTGATTTTGGAAAGAAAATGTTTGAAGCACCGAATTTTGCAAGATCTTTTCCCTCCTTGGACTCTTCAACAAAAGTCTTCAAATTGGGACAATTTGTTATTTTCAATTCTTCTAAGGAAGGAAATTGAGATGTAAAAGGGAAAATAGTATACAAGTTTGTCAAGTTTTCAAGACAAACAAACTTCAATTTAGAAAATGTTTCTTCTCCTCTTGTTACTTCATCTTTATCAATGATCATAATTTTCTCCAAGGCTTCACAATCTGAAATTTCTATATTCTTTAGCATTAAAGACCCTGGTAGCCAAGTAAGAGACTTGCATTGCTTCACTTGTAGGATTTGCAGGCTTTTACAGAAACTAACAACTTCTTTGTTGATGACATGGGTTAATTTTGGTAGATCAATCAAAATCAATTCATCTAGAAGTAGTAGAAGCTTTGAATGATCCAATATTTCATCATGAATGTTGAATACAATTTCCAATGTGTTGCAATGGCTCACAATGAGTTTCACCAAATTCCTCAACTCTTGTAATGCCCTAGAAGAGGCTACATATACCAACTTGTGGCAGTTATCTAACTTGAGTTCATTCAACTTAGAAAACGACCTGTGGTTAGTTATATCTGATGCATTTATAGTTGCAAAACCAGTTGTGAATTCTTTCAACTGAGGACATTTTTCAATTATCAAGGCTTTGAGATGTGGAAATTCTAAAGGATATAAGTAGAAGTAAATCAATTTTGAGAGAGACTTGAACTCCACCTTATTCAATGTTGGGAATTTAATTGTTTTAATGGTACCATTTTGAATAACCTTCTCTAACATTTGACATGTCTCTAACTTTAGTTCATATAGTTGGGTGAGCTTCTCAGCTGCAGAAGCAGTGAATAAATTGTTCAAAGAGAAACAACCCTTTATGTGTACCATTTGCAAATTTTCAAACCCAAAAATTCCCACTGGATCCTTATTCCATATGCATTCCAGCTGATGAACTTCTGTTAATATTAATGCCTTTATTTGTGTAAAATATTTGCCATATCCATCCTTGTCAGGGGTAAGTTCATCGAGGTCAAACAAATGTTCTAATGTTTTACATTGCTCAATGCTTATATCTTGAAGCTTGTGTGCTCTCTTCATCAAAATAGACAAAAAATTGTTTACCCTTTCATCACAACATTTTATCGAAAGTTTTAGTAGGTTGATGAAATGTGAAGGTTGAATGTTATCTATGGCCTTTCTTAATTCCTCATTATCTTCAGTAAAGTACTTATCAATCGTTGAGAGTTGATCCTACAAGATTTGAATTCTATTGTTATCATTTTGGAGTTATTTTTATACTTATTTATTCGTATAGTTTCACAATAAATATATATATATATATATATATATATATATATATATATATATATCATTATTTAATCAAATTAGTTTTATCCTTTTACTCTGAATAATTTTTGGTTTTTTAATTTGTCATTACAACTTTTAAAGTATATAAAATAATTTTGTTAGTCTCTAAAATAGTATCTAATTTAGTCAATATAGTAACTAATTATTTTTTATCTCTAAAATTGATTTTTATTTAATAATTTTCTTGTAATGAATGTATAAAATCTTTGTAAAAATTTGGCAAGAGAAAAACAACAAATTAATAAAATTTGAAGTATTTTACAAATTGTTGAAATGATTTAAAGATGGAAAATTTTGGCTTATTTATTTAGTTATTTTACATTAAATTTGATGTTTTAAGGTTAGTGAGTTTTGGGTAAAGGTTTAAAATAATTTTCAATGTGTAAATATTTTTAATAGGAAATGAATTTTTTTGTAGAAGATAATTAATAGAGAAGACATTTGTTTAATTTTAAAAGTAAAAAACTCAATGAGGTAAAAATATTAAAAGGATAAAATATCATACATTGTTGTTTGTTATTTTGTTAATAGTAGGTTTCACAACAATGCTATAATGCTAGTTTCTTTCTCTTAAGGTTCTTTTGGGATTGTTGGCTCTTTTTGGTGGTCAAGATAGCATACCTATATCTTTTTTATAAAAAATTTATATACTACAAGTACTTAGATGATTTAAAGTTTGAAACATAAAAAAAATTATCAATTTTGTATTATAGTAAAAGAGGAAAAAATATACTTAATTTAATTAATTATTTGTCAAAAATAAAATAAAAAAAAACTAAAGAGATGAAGTATAATTAGTATTTTGAGAACTAACCGATAATTCAAAAAGGTGGAGAATCTTTGTATCAATGTCAACTTGCTCTTGGTTGTCTAAGATGAATCTCTTTAATTGTGATTCTTTTATCGTTCCCAACCCAAATTTCTTCAATTTAGGACAGTAGTTCACAATCACATCCTCCAAGGATGCCCATTCAACAATATCTCCACTTGAAAAGCCCCTAAAGTTAGGTAACTCCTCAAACTGTAATTTGGTTATTTCATAAAGTTTTATAGGAATCGTGGCTTCTTTGACCTCTTGAAGTTGTCTTGATGCTAATTTTACTGTTGGAGAGTCTGATAATTGCAAAAATAACTTAAAACTAAATGGAAACAAATAAAGAAATTAAATAAAAAAGTATAGTTAAAATAAAAGAAAGTGAACAAGTGTTCTTAAACCATTAACCAAAGAATCAAAAGTGTGTATTGTAAATAAAAAAATGTTATTGATACAATTCTACTTTATTACTAATGCTGGTGGACTGATTTCTTGTAACACCCATTTATATTGCATCCATAATTTTCATAATATCGGCACTAATTAACGTTTTTCTCTAATAGTGTAACTATAGTCAAATAAATAAAGGTACATTTATATATCCAATATGTAAATTCACAAATAATACCAACATGACATAACAATTAATTGAAAATTTTACATTAATTAATAATATGAACAAAGATCATGATATATAAGTAAGCTGAAAATTTTATTTTACAAGTGAGTTTTCTAAAGTAAACTTCCTCACTAAATGATATGATATCATAGTCATGTTTAACCAAATCTATTAAAACATTATCGAACTTTTATTAAACTACTTACGGTATCATTGTTTAAAATAAAATAAAATAAAATATAAATAAACAACTAGCTAACTGCATCTTAAACAGTATTATAAATAAAAGTTCAGTTCGTTCCTCAGTATGTCTAAGATAAACCTGACCTAAAGTTAAGTAGTACAAGGCAAAATACCAGCTTAAATGCATGAAGTTGGTAATACACAAACACCTCGTAAGATGGCTTTTAATTGTCAAGTTTTCTGCTTTGGAGTTACTCAAAGCGTCTTAGTGGTCTCTTAGACTTTTTAAGGTGCAACTGTGACTAGAAAAACTCTAATAGGTGTGGAGTTTCTCTCTTTCGGAAGGCAACTCCAGGAAATCTGCTATGCAAGTATTTTAGGCCACCATGGTTTAATATGGAATTTATAAAGCTGAGGCAGGTTATATTCAGTATACCAGTTGCTTCCCACAACAAGCATCTTCTGGAATTCTGTTAAGGGGTTAGCTGCTGTACTGATATGCTCATTGAAAATTTCCAAATTCTTTGAAGCAAGCCCTTTATCAGTTCAAGTCATAGCTGGATTTTACACAGCTAACATCGCTGAACTTAGCTGCTAGGGTCTGTTTCAGCATCTGCCTGTTATTGATTCAAGTGTTTTTTGTTGGGCTTGGTGGTGCTGAATTATTTTGCAAATCAGATATATATTTATTTGTACTAGCCTTTCCACATATAGCATGTCTATATATTTTCTTATGTGTTGTTATGCCCGTTGGTGTTTTTTGGTTTTGATTTTGAGAAGATCAACCCGGTGTAATTGAATTTCCAATTGACCACATTGTTGGGAATCCCTCCTTAATTTAGTGGGAGATTATTACCAATGAATATTGGTAATTGATCCATTGAATATATTCAATGATAGTCATTCAAAAGTTTTTTGGAATTGTAAATCTCTCTTGAAAATGTAATGAGCATTAATCTCTTTATGAAAAAGTCTTTCTCTCATTCTCCGTAGTAATTGAATTTCCAATTGACCACATTGTTGGGAATCCCTCCTTAATTTAGTGGGAGATTATTACCAATGAATATTGGTAATTGATTCATTGAATATATTCAATAATGGTCATTCAAAAGTTTTTTGAAATTGTAAATCTCTATTGAAAATGTAATGAACATTAATCTCTTTATGAAGAAGTCTTCCTCTCATTCTCTGTAGTAATTGAATTTCCAATTGACCACATTGTTGAGAATCCCTCCTTAATTTAGTGGGAGATTATTACCAATGAATATTGGTAATTGATCCATTGAATATATTCAATGATGGTCATTCAAAAGTTTTTTGAAATTGTAAATCTCTCTTGAAAATGTAATGAGCATTAATCTCTTTATGAAGAAGTCTTCCTCTCATTCTCTGTATAAAGAGAAAAAATAAGCAAGTGAGAAGAGCAACATAGAGAGAAAAAGAGAGTGTAGATATCCACCATAGTGTGAGATTAGAAATCTTGTTGAGAGACTACATAGACATTGTATTCCATCTTGGTTGGGTGAGATTGAGTGTTAACTTCACAGAGTGAGAGAAACAAATATTGTAATCATACTTTTCATAGTGTAGGCATTTTCTGGACTAGGTCCCGTGGGTTTTTATTTCTCAAGTTGAGAAAGTTTTCCCACATTAAAAATTCTTAGTGTCATTATTCTATTTTGCTCTATTTTCTATTAATTGCTTATTGCTTCCGCAAATGCCCATTTTGTATCTACACTAAAGAGGGAGAATTCGTTCTGAATTTTCCCAACAGTGGTATCAGAGCTTGGTCCTGATACAAGATGGAAGGAACCATTTATGATGGAGGATGTTCAAGTTGACTGCAGACAACTACTCCTATTAGAAATTCATGATAGAGGATCACTTATACTGTAACTATATGCATGAGCCCATTTCTTGCATAGATAGGCTTGAAGGTAAGAGTGATAAAGATTGGGAACTTTTGAATTGAAAAACTGTTGCAATGATTCAAAAGTATATTGATAGAAATTTTTTGAGCATGTGTCCACATACACAAATGCTTATGAGTTGTGGTCAAAGCTTGAATATATGATTCAAAAGAAAACTCCAAGAAATAAAACATCTCTTATTAGAAGACTGGTGAAACTTGACTACACAGATGGTCAAAGTTGATAGAACACTTGAATTCATTCAAGGGTCTTGTCAATCAATTGACAAAGATAGATATGAAGATTGATGATGAGTTGCAGGAACTTTTGCTTCTTAGTTTGTTGCCTAAGAGTTGGGACACACTAGTAGTCACGCTCAGCAACTCAGTCCCAGATGGGAAGATCTCAATGGACACTGTTTCAGATACCTCGTTGAGTGAAGACTCCAGAAGGAAAGAAAAAAGTACAAATTTTCAATGTGAAGTAAATATGATTGAAACTAGTGGGAGAAATGAACCTCGTGGAAGAAACAAAAGCCAAGCCAAAAGTCGTTCTCAATCTCGCACAAGAATAATATGTTATTATTGTAGCAAAGAAGGTCATAAGAGATTTGAATGCAGATTTCTAAAGAAAGATCAAAAAGTCGGAACTGTCCATCCAGACTTATTTAATCCAAAGAAGAAGGATTGTACTCCAACCACAGTCATCACTGTAGACGATGATAGTCTTCTTATTGGAGAAGACAATTACCTAAATGTTGCATATGGTGATTGCTCTTGGATCGTTGACTCTGATGCCTCTTTCCATGTAAGTCCACATAAAGATTTTTTTTCAAATTATAAGAAAGGTGACTATGGTACTGTGAAAATGGGAAACCATGTTACAAGAAAGATTGTAGGTATTGGTGATATCATGTTACAAATAGACACAGGAAACAAGCTTGTACTGAAGGAAGTGAGACATGTTCCTGAAATGCGTGTCAACCTTATCTCAACGGGTAAGTTGATGTTAGTTTTATAAGCCACTTTGGTACTAGAAAATGAAAACTAGCAAAAGGGAACCTAGTCATTGCTAGAGGTTCAAAGGAAGGATCCTTATACATTATGCAAGGAAGAACTTGTTTTAGAGAAGCAAATGTTCAAAGGTCTTTGGCATAGACAATTGGGGCATATGAGTGAGAAAGCACTCTAGATGCTCGCCAAAAACCACTTGCCAAGTATAAAGGGTCAAATATTGGAATCCTGTACTGGTTGCATTTATGGTAAACAATACAGAGTCAATTTTCAGAGATACAATCCCTCAAGGAGACCGAAAACACTTGAACTTGTAGGAGAGCTGAATTATTGATACCCCTCAATTAAGTAAGGAAAGGAGAGAATTGTTGGAAATCCCTCCTTAGTTTAGTGAGAAATTATGACTAATGAATATTAGTAACTGATCCATTGAATATATTCAATGATGGTCATTCAAAAGTTTTTTGGAATTGTAACTCTCTCTTGAAAATGTAATGAGCATTAATTTCTTTATGAAGAAGCATTTCTCTCATTCTCTGTATAAAGGGAACTTTTGAGGAAGAGAAAAAATAAGCAAGTGAGAAGAGCAACATAGAGAGAAAACTGAGAGAGTAGATATTCGTCACAGTGTGAGATTAGAAATCCTAGTGAAAGACTAGAGAGGCATTGTATTTCATCCTTGTTAGGTGAGATTGAGTGTTATCCTCAAAGAATGAGAGAAACAAATATTGTAATCCTACTTTTCATAGTGGAAACATTTTGGACTAGGTTCCGTGAGTTTTTATTTCTCAAGTTGAGAAAATTTTTCCACCTTAAAAATTCTCAGTGTCATTATTCTATTTTTCTCTATTTTCTATTAATTTTTTATTGTTTCCACAAGTGTCCATTTTGTATCTACATTAAAGAGGGAGAATTTGTTCTAAATTTTCCCAACACACATTTCACATTTTGCAATCTAAGGATCATATCTTGGACAAGCCTGCCATTGACATAAGAGATGTAGCTCTCATGAGCCAGGAAGTTGTGCTTGCTTGGTTGTATTCTTTTGATTACAGTACCGTTTGGGATGGCCATTAAGTTGATCTTCAAGGCTTCAACAAAGGGAAAGATTTCAAATTCTGCATCTCCCATTTTGTCATTTGTGAGAAAGGGGCTATGGTTATAGACGATGAGTTTAACTGGGTGATTCGGATCTATAATAGAAAGCGTAAAGTCTTGATTCCACTCAGGATTCACATTCTTTCTAACGATTGGTCTTTAGTCTCTGATACAACATCTTGATCACAACATAAGGGTCGCTGCTTCTGCTTCGGAAATTAAGAACGACAAGGTTCACACCACGCTTCACGCGAACCCTCAAAACCCCACCCACATTTTCCATCACAGACTTTGCTGTTTAATCCAATTCTTGAAATACGTTATTTTTTTTATATATGTACTAATATTTATTTCAAAAAAATTATTTTACTTTACTTAATTCAAGAAAATTATTTTCAAAACAAGTGTTTTAAAAATTAAAAGATAGAAAAAGTTTGAAAATGATTAATTTTTCACTTCTCAAAGAACAAATGTACAAAAGCATATACGTTTCGTACAATCATATACTATAACAGAATCATTAAAGTAATTAAATTTAAAGATAAAAAATAATTAGTTACAACTAAATTAGATACTATTTTATAAATTAAAAAATTATTATTATTTAAAGTGGTTTTTATTATTAATAAAAAATTATGAAGTAGTTTTTAAATTGTTATAGTTACTAAGATTTTAATTATTCATTATTTTTTATTCTAAATTAATCACTAATTTATAATTATAGTTTAATTTATAATTTAAAATAATTAGTAACTAAAATTTTGGTAGTTAATGTTAGATACTAATTTAGAAATTACTTCAAAAAATTGTATTAATAATAGAAACTATTTTAGATATAATTAACTTTTTTTTTACCTAAGACAATATTATACATTTTACAACACCTAAGACAATATTATTGATGTATAGTTATATATAATGCCTTTCAATTGCTTTCATAAGAGCCATTTTTGCACAACCATAGCAATACCAACCCATTTATCATGTACACCGTGATTCATCATCAAAATTATAATGCTTGGCAAAGGTAACATAAATCATTTTTCCAAAGTATAAGTCAAACATTAGAATATCAAATTACGAAGTTTTATTGTTTATGATCATCCAAAAACACGTTGATTGAATTATTTATTCCACATTATACAATATACTATTATTAAAAAATCATTAAATAAAAATTAATTTTAAAAATAAAAAATAATTTATTACTATTGATTAAATTAAATATTATTTTAAAGGCTAAATAAATTATTAGTATCTAAATTAGTTTCTAAATTAATATATAATTAACTACTTTGGTTTTAATTACCAATTATTTAAATTTTGAAGTTGATATATAAAATCTTGGTAACTAATTACATTAGAAATTATTTGTTAATAATTTTTATAATCTCTATTGATGTATTGATATGTAATGAAGTACTATTAAATTTTTTTCTTAAATTGAAAAACTTTAATACATGTGCAAATTAATTGAGGCCATAACTACTCAATACTTTTTTTTACATTTTATTCACATGTAAGACACGTATAAAAGGAAATATAAAGTCGTAGCTCATTAATTGGAGATTCTCCTTACCTTGTCGACGGAAGGGAACAAGAAACCAAGGGTAAACTGCATATTCAAGCGAAGCAAAATCATTAGAAAATTAAAATAGAATTTTGAAGATACATATACACATACTATCCAAGACATGTGATAACTAGAAACACAAGAGAAACCTCAAAAATTCCCGTCTGCATCTTCAATCTAACCTTGGATAAACTTGTAAGGATTATACCCAGTTAGTTCTTGATTAATCTAACCTTTTAAAGTGTCAACAATTAGCTTGAATAGGTTACAACCGTATTCTAATTTAATGTTTTCAATTTATATTTTAAAATTTTTTTAGAAAATCATTAACTTTTTACCTTATATATTAATACATAACTTAATCAAATAATAATTAATTATTTTTTATTTTTAAATTAGTTGTTATTTAATTATTTTCTTGTAGTCATAACAAACATATCTTAATGAATCACTACAAGAAAATTTATTATTAGATACAAAACTTATGTAAGAGACCAAATTTAGTATTAGATACAATACTTGTAAGAGACCAAATCTATATGTAAAACTCTTATGCTCTAACCTCCTAACAGCAACTGAAAAATCATGCAAGCAGACACCTTATACTTCCACTAACTATCTAACTATCTTTTAGGAGTATTGACTGACATCATACAAATCAAATGATCAAAACATCAATCTAAATACGAAAAACTTACGCACTTTTTTCGAAAGAAATTGGGACCACGTAGTCTTCATCTGTGCCTGAGTTTAATATAAGAGTAAAAATATTATTTTCTCTGCTCTTATGGGACAAACTTAAGTGTGATACTTTAGGTGATTATTATACAGTAACTTTTATTAATAATATTTAATGTTTTACTTATGTTTCTTTTTTGGGCAGATTAACAAAATAAAACTCCAATTTTAATTAACAGCATACAAAACTAGAATTTATGTACTAAAATTTCGTCACTTTAAGTTGTTTCCTTTTGTTTAAGGAATTTAGGCAAAATCTTGAATAAAATAACTTATCTTCTTTTCAAGAAAGATAACAGTATTCCAACTTACAGTTGTTTCGGGAAATTATTATGGGCATATCTTCTCCAAGCCCACTTTGTCTGCTATTTGGTGCAGGAACGTGTAGTTTATGCAGGAACACAAATAGACTTTTTTTTTTTTTTTGGACTCTTTCTGATTACACAACAATATCATATTATCAGTTACATTATTCTCCTTAACTTCAACTAAAAATCTTATTTCATGGAGTTACAATATTTTTATGCACATTTCTGTAATATATTGTATAACTATTTTTAAACTTTATGGTTTAAAGCTAATTGCACTGAAATAGTGGAAATTTTGTGGCCAAGAAAGGGGAAATGGTTTTTATCCCATGAATAAAGGAATAGAACATTTAAGGTGTGTTGTGGAAGAAAAATCCCAAAACATATTAATTATAAGAATAAATCACACTCATTACTTTATTCACAAACTTATTTTATGAAAATTTTTCATATTCTAAGAATGATAAGGAACTCATATTTTTTTTTATAAATATTTATTCAATAGTACTAAAAATAATTTATTAAGTTCTAATTAAATCAAATCTACATAAAATATTTCATATTTCATTATTCAAATATTTTTAAAGACAATGGTAAATTTGTAAACTTACATTTTACATTTTTAAAAATAATTCAAAATACTCTCACAAGCATCACATCATTCACATATTTCAATAAACTTTTTTCACACATCTATTCTAACATATTCCAATCTAAAGACACAAACTTTCTTCTCAAATCCTCACACTTCTACTTCTTAATTCAAACACAACATAAGTGATTGTAATGGAAACACCGATCTATCTAGCTCTACTTTTCAGGTGGATTAACCTTGTAAAAGGCATGATGCATCATGTTTAGTCTTAATCACAATGAATTGTTTCCAACATAAAACTAATTATAATCTTCTTAATTATATGGTCAGATGCAATCAACCAAACATATCTGGAAAATAAGACAAAAGAGTTACCTCACTCATGCCAAACCCTACTTTATTACCTCACCATGGTTTCACTGAAACTTGCCAACATAAAACTAATGGACAAATGTAATTAATTCTTGGAAGCTCTCCATTTAAAACATAATGCATATCTTGTCATGTATGTATGCCTAATTTACCTTGCTCTCCTAAGATAAGATCACAACATGTAATGCCTCACTCTACCACATTTCCCATAATCTCACCATTCAACAAATTGCCTCCTTTTACTCGGTTACTTATTCCCATATCACAGCTATATAGCATGACACCAAACAAATTAAATAGACACATATTTCTTACACTCACTCTTGAAGTAAATTTCTTTTTTATTTTACTTTGTTTGCACAAAAGAAACTTAAGTGGACAACGACAATAATTGGTATCTTGAGTGACATTCCTTTCGGTTATTACAACCATCATTCTCATTGTCAAGGTAAATAAAGTTAATCAAAATGAGTAGTGAAGGTTCACAACTTATGTTTAGAAGATCAATTACCAATAGAATTATTTCTTCAAAGTGTAACTTTCAAAAGAAATATATAAGATAATTAAAAGGGCAGTTTTCGTTACAGATGCAACTTATGATTCAAATAAAAACTTTTTACTGGTAGTCTTTGTATACACTGAGAGAGAAAGACTATGATATGTATTCATGCTAACTGCAGATGTTATTTCCTTAGAATAAGAAAGACCAATTGTATACAACCTTGAGAAGATTGAAGAGGCTACGTATAACTTGATAAAGTAAAATTATCAACAACAAACACTACTCTCAAAAGTACCAAACAAATGTTTAAAACTCACAGGAATTGTAGAGAAACTACCCACAATCAACAAGTTTCAAAGAGTGTCCTTCGAATAGTGATGAACAGGTTCAATCCTACAAAACATTTCAAAATAAAATCTAAAAACTAATCAGAAATCGAATCCAAAGAAGGTTATCCCTAAACTATAAAATTGATTTTGAATCCTATTTTTGTTTTGAAAACCCTAAAACATGCGAAAATATAAGGAAGAAAGCTTACGAAAATGTTATCTCTTCACATATTTTGCTTTCGGCATGGATTGGAAGAACGAACCGCTTATGAATCGTTTAAGAATGAACTGCTTACCTTGCTCACACACACTGGCACTCTGTTGGTAAGCAATTTGACTTCGAAAATGCTTAGAATTTTTGGTTTAAGAATTAGGGCATGAATTTGGTATTTAGGTTTTGGAGAAGAAAGAACGAAATGGAGAAGAAGTTACCTAATATTTATTTATTTTTAATTATATTCGAAAATCATTCACACTTCATACGCCAACATTACATACTAATTAAATTCGTATGTAATTTTACCTTAGATAAGAAAAAATTTGTATATAATATATATTTACATATTGAATTAAATTCATATATAAATATCCATATGTAAGTATTCATATATAAATATACATATCTTTTGCAATCGTTTTATACAATTAGTTTTCATAAGTTTCTAAGTGTCTTTTAGACAACTTATAGAATGAGCACTTTATTTATAAATCTTTTAAAATGGTTGTACTTACCGGAAATGTGACAGATAAGTACAGTTGTGAATAAGGTGATCATAGATTGGATTTTAGAAATCCAGTCCAAATCCAAATATTTGGATCAGATTTTAAATCCAAATTCATATTTTTTATAAAGCCAATTTGAATTTTTATAAATCCAAATTTAAATATTTGAAATGGATTTAAAATCCAAATCCATATTTTATATAAAAAAAGTTAAATTAGATTTTAAATTCAAATTCATATTTTTTTTAATAAAAATAACATAATATTAATATAGTTATATGTAAAAAAGTTTAATATTGTAAAAATATTAAATAAATATAATAAAATTATAATTTAATAATACCAAAATTTACATATTACATAAATTCTTAACATTCAAAGTATATCTACCTATAATACTTTAATTAATTTTAGATTTATTTAAAAAAAAATTAGAACCTTTAAATGTTCATTTAAATTTGATTAATGAATTTTTTTAACAAAATTTTTCAGTTGAATTATTATTTTTAGTTGACAAAATTTGAAATTGTGTGAGTCTCTATAGAAATTTAATATGGTTCTAATTGCCATATATATATATAAATATTAAAAAAACACGTACTGTACTAAAAATAATAACATAAAAATGGTACTGTGATGTTCAAAGGAAAAGCAGGTATATGTGAGGAAAAGGAAAATAAAGAGGAACGTGCATTCCTTTGTTATTATAGAATCTGAGTAAAAAGTAATCCGTAATGTCGAGAGACGAAGATTAAACCAAAATGTGATTAATTCAAACAAATAAAATTTGGATCGGAAATTTAGATTTTTATTTTTTAAATCTGTATAACTTAAATGGAAATTTAATTTGAAAAATATTATAAAATATAGGATTAAAGTAAAAATCAGATTTTAGATAAATGAATTTTTAATGGATAAAGTAATAAAAAAATAGAGCAGGTTTGGTTCAATCAGATTTTTTTGTCCACCCTAAGTTAAGTCTCTACTTATTGTTGAGAATCATGTAAACATTTGTAAAAAATACTGTAAACATATCTAAATAAGAACTATCGGAGAGTATTTTTACCAATGTTTGATATACCTTATCAAAAAATAAACCCAATTTTTAAAGTAATTTTAGCTTTGCTCAAACTCATCCTTTTTCTTAAACCTAACCTTTCATTTTGTTAATACATTTTCAAACTCACCCTTTTAGAAGTGTAACATTTTCCCAAAAGCATGTGCATTTTCTGGTCATTTTAGATTTTGACGTTAATTTTACTTTAAATAAACACACATGATAATTATTAACATTAATTATATATTTAATTATCTCAATTATTAATCAAATTTAAACAAAATTAACCAAATTAAAAAAATTATATTAAACTGTAATTTTTTTATTGTACTAAAAACAAAATATGACTAATAAAACCCAATATTTAACCAATCTAAATTCCATCAAATATTACCCTCTCCTATTATATGAAGATATGTATTGGAGATCATTATATTAAATTGTAATTTTTCATTTTAGTTGATTTTTTATTTTTAAATCGAATTTCAATTATTATTATTCTGGATTAAACTGATAATCTCTATTAAAATTGATTGTTATACTCAATAAGTTCTGAAAACATAGAGAGAGAGTAATGATTTCTCACCAATTAAACGCGATTGAACAGGCTGATCCAACGAATTTTGAACTCTCTTGGAATGACAGTTTTTATGTGCCTGTTTTGTGGAGGAGATGTCATGAATGCTGAAAAGTAGCAGCACCACAAATATATATATATATATATATATATATATATATATATATATATATTCTATTGCGATGCTGTACTTCAAATGGAAGAAAAGAAACTAATTAAAGAAATTCAAAATCGTAGTTCCTTTCAGAAGACAACAATATATAAAACTTCAAATAAACCATGGGTATCTTTTTCTTTTAGCTATCTCATTATTGCTTCTATATATACATAAGGATTATTCATTCATCAAGCAATTGCAATAAAATATTGGTAACAAATACCTTTTATTAATTTTTACTTTTACTTTAATTAATATCCTTAAAAGAATTTTCTATTTACTAATAACGTGATCTATTTAGCTACTAATGTCAAGTTAGTTTAGAAGATAGAGATTGTGTTTTCAAATTTAGCATTTTTTATGGATGATATCTCTCATGCCAATAACATCAAATGTAAAAATAAAGGAAGCTTTCATAGTGAGTAATATACTATATAGTAATTAATTATTTTTAATTTTTAAAATTATTTTTTATTTAATAATTTTATTGTAGCGACAATATATATTTCAGAATGCATATAGAATGAAAAATGCTTGGCTTGCTTATAATGCAAAGGAATATGATGATGAGCCTTTTGTGGTCTGAAGGCAAGCACATGATGCATTTCTTTCTCATCAGGATTTGGATTATAAAGAGTCCAAGTCTTCCATATATGCTTCATTTGTTTAGGTCTACTCTACCACATCTCACATCTAATTAATGCTTTCATTCTAAACTCCAGATACACTTACTCAATATATGCTTATGATTTGAGTTTAAACCTTTACAATTATTTGTTATTTTTAATTATTTAAACATGAATAATCTTGATGATATCAAATTATGATTTATTGATTGGATACAAAAAATTATATATCTTTTATATATAATTACAGCCTAATATTCTATAAAATAAAAAGAGTTTATTTAAAAAACATAGGCAATTAGTAACTTAAAGTAATTAATGCATTTACATAATTTATATCAAACTACATCAAAAGAAAATTAATAAGTGCTTTGTGAGAGAGGTATTGAATGGTGCCTTTGAGTAGAGTTTGAGTCTCGTATACTATAAAAACGTTATTAGATACAAAATAACGTTATTGGAATATCTATTAGAGATAAGTAGTAAATTTTTTGGATAGAAATTAATTCTCAACTGAATTCATGTTACCTCATATCAATAATCACTAAAAACTTGATTGATGGTAACTAATTTAAAAATTAAAAAAAAAATTCTATAACTAATTTAGTTACCATTTAATACTAAAATGGTATCTATTATTAATAAAAATTATAATATAACTAGATATTATATTTTTGATAGCTAATAAAAAAAATTAGAGACCATTTTATTAGTCTCTTGTTATTAAGATGTAATTGAAAAACATTTTTTAAATCACTTTTAATCTATTTTAGAGACTAATCTTTTGGTCTATAAAAATAATAAAATTAGAAATTAATTTTTTAGTTTCTAAGTATCATATAATTAGTACTAAATTTTTAGTCACTATTATTTAAATTTAGATACTAATTTTAGAGTAATTAAATTTTTTAAAATTAATTATTAATTTTTTTAATTTATAAAATATTTTTAATTAATATAAATAAAATTACTAATTTATTAATTTTAGTATAATATTAAAATAATTAATATCAATTTAAAAATTTCATTTAAAATAGTATTTTCACCTTTTAATTTTTTTTAAACATAAAATTAAATTAATAATAAATTCAAAATTTTATTTAAATTAAAAATTTTATGAATTAAGTTAAATAGATATGCATACTTTTTTAAAACTTACTTAATTTTTTTAAGTTTGAACAAATAGTGGAGGGTTTGAATTTTTAACTTATCTCTCTCTTTAATCTTTTCTACCCATCTCTAGCTCAACAAATGCACCATGCAAATGCACCTTGCAAACACACTTTGCAACACTCTTCAATGGCGACGAAAATGGCAACGCACCCTGCAGCAACGACGACGGCAACGACAATGCACCCTGTAACAATGCCGACGAAAACGGCAATTCACCTTGCAACAACGATGGCAACGACAATGGACCTTGCAGCAATGGCGATGACAACACACTCTGCAACGGTGACCGCAACGCACTCTACAAGAATGGCGCTTCTCTGCTTTGAAGGAGGCCAACCTCTTCAAGCTTATCATCGTAAGTTACAATTCGTGCTTCATTCTCGTCCTTTGCTCACTGTGTATCTTCCCCATCTTAAAACCCTAGTCATCATTTAAAGACTTCCTTCCTGAACTAGCTTATGGATAGTCATCATTTAATTATTAGGGAACTACAACAGAATTTTTTCAGCATGTTATCACTTATAGGAACATTTTCATTGTTACTGATGGCTCTGAATGAAGTACAACTGCAACTAAAATGCATTCAAATTGTTGTGCTTGTTATGTTAGCCGATTTGCCATTTGTTTTCAATGTGATTAAAATTGGAGAAATTATAACTTGTCAATTGAAACACTTTCAGTTTGTGGATGATTGGTGAATGATTTAGTGAATAAATAAGAAATATGTCAAAAGCTTCAAGATATAACTTTCTGTGGTTGATTGATTAATTATTCTATTGTTATTAGTTGTCTCTTGTAGTGTCCTAACAAGAGAAAGCAATTTTTTGTTTTGAAGGTCAGTTTTGATGTGAGTTAATTTTAGGATTGTTCATTTTAAGAGGTGAAACTTTACTTAGACTGAGATTTTAGCACTTTTAATGGTGAAACCTAAGGAAGATTCCCACTGGACACGAACTTAACCAAGTGGTTAAGTAAGTGTGAAGGTTCACGTCACAAAGACAAAAAGAAAACACATGATATGGTGAACATGATGATGGTGCGGAAAATAGAAGAACATGAAAGGAAACCAATTAAAGACAATATAACCGAATGGAAGACAAGAGCAAAAACAAGAACATAAACTCTAGGAAAGACAAACATAAATGGAAATGAAAACAAGATGAAGGAGAGGAAGCTTATGGTGATGATAATGGAAGAAACATGCCACTTGGAGTATAGAGGTCCTCCAAGATAAGTGAAAGTTGGCCGCCACTTGAAGAGCTTACACTCTCACAAGATAAGACCTAAGCTACAAGCTCACAAATCTCACACAAATTGTATAGAGTTTCTTTACTATTCAATTTCAACATGATAATACATGATTTAGGCCTCCTTATTTATAGGTGAATGAGCCTTGGAGAACAAGCTTAAGGGGTAGGATGGGAAGAGGGAAAAAATGGGCAGCCTTAAGATTTGACTAAGTGAAACCCGCATCCTAGGCTTGTCCCTATACAAACTAGGTCAAAATGCCTTCCAAATGGGCTAGGAACAAACTAAAATGATACCCACATCCCCTATTATGCCAAAGGCACCTTATTCAAGCCTATATTTGCTATTCGAACCCCTAAAATGAGCCCAAATTATTTACAACATGTTTTATTCTTAAGTACACTAGTAGAAAGAACAACAGATGCTTTGTTCCTTGTTCATTTCTCCCTCTGGTGAGTTCTGCGTGATCCATGGTGGGGTCTTCACTTGAATATGGGAATGACTTCTCATAGCTTGCACCCTTGGTCAACTCTTTGTGAGCTTGGTTTGCATCAAGTTTACACTGAGTCTTTTGCTTTTTGTTTTTTTAGTTCACATTGAGTTTTATTTTGAATGAAATTTTATCCCCTATTCAATCGTGTTCTTGATTTAGAAAGTTTTACATGTAAATTTTGAAATAGTGAGTTGTGTGTTTTCTAATATCATCAACCTTATAAAATTGTATTTTTCGAAACTAATAATTTGAAGAGCAAAATGATGAATGGAATTAAAAAAGTTATAATTCATAAGAACTATATACGATTAGTACATCTAAGAATTTGAAGAGAAAAAAGGGTCCACCATTTATTTATTTTTGAAATTGGTCACATTTAAAATTAGGTTGTAGATATGCAGAGTAATATATTAATGGTATTGGTGAAAAATGGTGGTGACCCAGGGGTTTAACATGCATGAGTTTGTCTTTGTTAACTTTAAAATTTTATTTTTTTATTTTATTTTTTTGCTTTTTCTGTTTCTTTGATCTCTTTGTTCCAATCCAACAGAGGCACCGAATTTTCTTGGCCATATATAAAGCCAAGAAAGAAGGAGGAGTGTGCGCAAATAGGAGAAAGTAATGTTAAATTAATCTAGTTATTCTAACTCAGACTTAATCAAACATTCTAATTTGAATGTTAGATTAAAAGAAAATGAAGAATGAGCATAAATGATGCTTTTTTTAAGTTAACTTTAAAACAAAATAGTCACTTCTCTTTTTCTTAATATAAAATATAAAAATGCTCATAAAATGAAAGAAAAAGGTTATTAGTTAATATTAACATAATTATTGGTGGTAACGTTTATTTTATTTCCATGCCCTTTTATGTTTTGTGCATTTTTCCCTGTATATGTTGCAGGGGTGGAAGTGAGAAAATTAAATGGAAGGGAGAAGGTGAAACACCTGATCATGAAGAATAGTACAGATTCATCATTGAATCTAGCTGTTAGAGTCTCCCCAAGACAATATCTATAAACACTTATGCCTTATGGAAATATCTATGAATAATTATGTTTTTTTTTTATTAGATGATGAACAACAAAAGAGTGGAAAATATTTTACAATTCTTTATCCAAATCGAAGTGTAAATGCCACCCTTTCATATTGGCATCTAGGAAAGGGAACCCATTTGTCTTCATTTTTTATTTGATATTTGTGTGATGTTGCACATCTCTTATTCAATTTGTGATTTGCTGTCATAAGGTGTGCATTAAATAGACACACTAGATATTAATCTAAATCCTCTTATTACCCTTCCCTCATACTATGTGCAAACTACTAAAACATAATTAGATGGAAGATGGTTATGTTTTCCAACTTATAAAAGACAATAATCGAACTTCTCCATTTACTAATAATATCTCTTTCATAAAGGCTAAAAAATTGTCAACGGAAATAATGGTTTTTAGAAGTCTTATATTTATTCACAGGTTTTATATATGAAACTGTTTTGTTGAATGCCTACATAGCTAACATGTGTGTGGTAGGTAAGTAAATAGGTTGAATTCTTTTAGTCTAAGACTAGCACCTGTGGGACTACAAGTTTCTCTCGTTCTTCAGGCAAAAAACAAGGTTAGACATATTTTATTTTAGTCATTTTATGTTCGTAGTTTAGGGAATATTTTATTGTTCTCAAATAAATTAAGCAATGACACATTATAAGATTTTCTTTTATAGTTGCATGATGCATTGTGTTTATACACAGGAAGGACACCTCATTAGCTTTATGTTCATGATGGTTTTTCACCTTTTAATAATTCGATTCCACCTTATTCTTGTTGGCCGATAATTATCACTCCTTACAATCTTCCTCCAGAATTATGCATGAGTACTCCTTTTTATGTTTTTGACATTAATTATCCCTGGGGGCCACATAGTCCAAAAGGTAAAATTCATGTGTATTTGTTCTTTGTTGTTTAGTTGTTAGTATTAGAGATTATAAGAGTTTCACTCAATAACAATTGTGCAAGAATGTGAATTATTCATCATCATGGTATAATAGTAATGAGAAGCAATCATTCATGAAATAATAATGCATGTGCATGGTGATTTCTGATCTTTGTTCTTTGCTCGAGGCTTTATCTTTGAGGCTTGTACTTATATATATCTTTTTCCTCCCTCTTTCTTCTTTTGTAGCATGAAAAGCAGATTGAGAACAAAAGAAAATGGAAAGATTGAAAAACAAAAAGGGAATAAATTAATACTGCATGCATGCTTGGATCTTCTGAGTGAAATTCTTTGCTTTTTCTTTTAGTTTAGCTCATGGATCCAAGTAACCCAATTCATTAATTATCATGTTTTTCTAAAACATGATAATATTTGTTTGTTTTCTTGATCAATATTCTATTGGTATGAACATTCTATTGATGTTAACAGGCATAATTTACTCGTAAATTTGAAGACTTAACACAAAGTGCATCTGCACAAGGAATCGCCGCCCCCCCCCCCCCCCCCCCCCCCCCCCCCCCCCCCCCCCCCCCCCTCCTCACCATAAATGAATTAGATGTTTGGTGTGATATAGTTGGAACCAAGAATGGGAGGATATATGGTCTTAGAATGGAATCTATCGTTATTGGAGGTAGGCCTTACTACTTTAGCTCATCTTCTTCCCCAAATGGGCGGATACAAAGTCAAGAGCTTGATGAACTTAAAAAAGATATGGAAGTAGTTAACAAATAAAGAGATGAGCTTCAAATCAAAATTTTAAATATTGAGCAACTTTTTGAAAAAAATAATGCAATGATTCGACAAATAGATGGATAGCATTAATCGTCAATCCATGCCACCAAGTTTTGAAGAAACTCAAGATGAGGATGAAACACAACCACCCAGTCTACCACTCAGTCCTTATCAAGGTAATTTTCCACTATTCTATATATATTTTTAAATTTCAATCTTGCTAATAAATTTTATTTTATATTTTTTGATAGGTAGATGATTATTGTTATAGCTAGCATCAAAAGTTCACATGGTACACCACTGAGTATTGATTCTTCATGGAATAAAGTTCACAAAAAAATGATAGATAAAGCTTTTTACTACTGTATGCCTAGTTGTTCCAAATAGATCAAATGAGCCACCAGAACAATTGTATGCCTCCCAACTTTCATAATTTCTAAGAAATGGGATTCTTTGACACATAAGAGAACATAAGAGCTCTTATTGCTACTTCGGGTAATGTTCATGCAGTTGAACGACTATTAGGGAACTCTGATCAATAGCAATAATGCTTGCAAGTTCTCTTCTATCTTTTTATGAGGTTGGTCAGTTTGAACCATAAGTTTTCAAGTGCCTTCTTGGGTATTCAAATAAAATCATAAATTTGTCCAATTTATAGTGGTACTGTGATTGTTCCTTCTAATGATCCAATTTCCTTCATGTACATACTTATATTGAAACTAGTTTTAGACGTAGCAGAAGATCTTAGAATATTTCAAATGAATTGATTTTTACACTTGATAAAAAATAAAACAAATAAAAAATAAAATAATATTTTATAATAAATAATATTATTTAGAGACCAATATAGTTACCATTTTTTGGTATTTATATATTTGGTCACTAAATGAGTTTCTATATATTTTGGTCACTAGATTGGTTTCAATGAAATTGGTTGTTAATTTGGTTTCTATATAATTGGTTAGTAAATTAGTTTCTATATATTTGGTCACTAAATTGGTTGTTATTTAATGGTAACTAAATTGGTTTCTAAATTAGAATCTAAATTTATATCTAAAATTAACTGTCTAGAATATTTGCATAACTTTGCCTAGACAATTTGCATAACTTTGCTTGAGGGCAAGCAAAGAGTTAAGGTGGGGGGAGTTTGATAAGTGTATAATCATAGCTGAACGTGAGAATGCATATAGAATGAAAAATGCTTGGCTTGCTTATAATGCAAAGGAATATATGATCATGACCTTTTGTTGTCTGAAGGCAAGCACATGATGCATTTCTTCTCATCAGGATTTGGATTATAAAGAGTCCAAGTCTTCCATATATGCTTCATTTGTTTAGGTCTACTCTACCACATCTCACATCTAATTAATGCTTTCATTCTAAACTTCAGATACAATTGCTTAATATTTTCTTATACAGATGAGACATTCGTGAGTTTAAAAGTGTTATGATTTCAGTTTAAAACTGTATATATAATGACTAATTGTAAGAGAAGCACTACATAGTAAATTATGATTCTTTGTTATTTTTAATTATTTAAACACGAATAATCTTGATAATATCAAATTATGATTTATTGATTGGATAAAAAATTTATATATCTTTTATATATAATTACAGCCTAATATTCTATAAAATAAAAAGAGTTTATTTAAAAAACATAGGCAATTAGTAACTTAAAGTAATTAATGCATTTACATAATTTATATGAAACTACATCAAAAGAAAATTAATAAGTGTTTTGTGAGAGAGGTATTGAATGGTGGCCCCTTTGAATAGAGTTTGAGTCTAGTATACTAGTAAAACATTATTAGGTACAAAATAAGGTTATTGGAATATCTATTAGAGATAAATAGTAAATTTTTTGGATAGAAATTAATTCTCAAAAAAATTCATGTTACCTCATATCAATAATCACTACAAGAAAATGTTGATGGTAACTAATTTAGAAAAAAAAATAGTTTCTATAGTAACTAATTTAGAAAAAAAATAGTTTCTATAACTAATCTAGATACTATTTTATAAACTAAAAATTATTGAATACTAAAATGGTATCTATTATTAATAAAAATTATAATATAATTAAATACTATATTTTTGGTAGCTAATAAAAAAAAATTAGAGATCATTTTTTTTTGTCTCTTGTTAAGATGTAATTGAAAAACATTTTTTAAGCACTTTTAATCTATTTTAGAGACTAATTTTTTGTCTATAAAAATAATAAAATTACAAATTAATTTTTTAGTTTCTAATTATCATATAATTAGGTACTTAAATTTTTAGTCACTGTTATTTAAATTTAGATACTAATTTTAGAGTAGTTAAATTTTATAAAATTAATTATTAATTTTTAATTTATAAAATATTTTTAATTAATATGAATAAATTTACTAATTTATTAATTTCAGTATAATATTAAAATAATTAATATCAATTTAAAAATTACATTTAAAATAGTATTTTCACCTTTTAATTTTATTTAAACATAACATGAAATTAATAATAAATTCAAAATATTATTTAAATTAAAAATTTTATGAATTAATTTAAATAGATATGCATACTTTTTTAAAACTTACTTAATTTTTTTAAATCTAAACAAATAGTGGAGGGTTTGAATTTTTAACTTATCTCTCTCTTTAACCTTTTCTACCCATCTCTAACTCAACAAATGCACCATGCAAATGCACCGTGCAAACGCACTTTGCAACACTCTTCAACGGCGACGGAAACGGCAACGAACCCTGCAGCAACAACGATGACAACGGCAATGCACCCTACAACAACGCCGATGGAAACAGCAACGCACCCTGCAACAACAACGACGACAACGACAATGGACCTTGCAGCAACTATGATGACAACACACTCTGCAACGGTGACCGCAACGCATTAAGAATGGCGCTTCTCTGCTTCGAAGGAGGCCAACCTCTTCAAGCTTATCATCATAAGTTACAATTCGTGCTTCATTCTCGCCCTTTGCTCACTGTGTATCTTCCCCATCTTAAAACCCTAGTCATCATTTAAAGACTTCCTTCCTGAACCAGCTTATGGATAGTCATCATTTAATTATTAGGGAACTACAACTGAAGTTTTTCAGCATGTTATCACTTATAGAAACATTTTCACTATTTTTGATGGCTCTGAATGAAGTACAACTGCAACTAAAATGCATTCAAATTGTTGTGCTTGTTATGTTAGCCGATTTGCCATTTGTTTTCAATGTGATTAAAATTGGAGAAATTATAACTTGTCAATTGAAACACTTTCAATTTGTGGATGATTGGTGAATGATTTAGTGAATAAATAAGATATATGTCACAAGCTTCACAAATATATTTTTCTTTTTTTGATGAATTAATTATTCTATTGTTATAAGTTCTCTCTTGTAGTGTCCTAACAACAGAAAGCAATTTTCTATTTTGAAGGTCAGTTTACATTGAGTCTTTTGCTTTTTGTTTTTTTAGTTCACATTGAGTTTTATTCTGAATGAAATTTTATCCCCCAATTCAAACGTGTTCTTGATTAGATTCAGAAAGTTTTTTGAAATAGTGAGTTGTGTTGTTTCTAATATCATCAACCTTGAAACATAGTGTTAGGTTGGGCTCATTTCCTATGTGGAGGCCCAATCCAATATTAACCTTTAGGGTTTTTTCGAACAGAATGACAACCGTCAACAGAAACAGAGAGAAGAAAAGAAAAGGAGAAAAGAGTAAAGATAAGTTTTGCCCAGCAACTTCCGACCGTCACCGACACTTTGTTCATCGTTGGATCGGGCTAAAATTTTGTCAGCAGGTTCATACTTTGTTTGAATTCAATCTGACCGTTTGGATATTGCAGAAGTTGTTTGAGCAGAGAGAAATTCATCTCACATTGCAACAACGTTTTCAGCGTTTCTATTGAAGATGAAAATTTTTGGATTTCTACTGATGTTTCATCCACTGTTGGATCGGGCTGAACTTTTGTCAGCAGGTTCATACTTTGTGGTGCTTCAATTGGACCGTTCGGATTGTTCAAAAGTCACCGAAACAGTGACATATAGGCCGCATACAGTAGCTACAATTTTGTGAATTTTTCAGGTTTCTTGTTCTCTGTTTCATCTCTATTGTATTGCTATTTGGCTGGTTATTGAGCACAATTTGTGCTGTGATTTGAGACTCTCTTGTAACCATAACTTTGATCATAGTGGAGCTTGATTGACTGGCTTGTGCCGGTGGTTTTTACTTCTCACATTGAGAAGGTTTTCCACATTAAATTTTTTGTGTCTTCTTGAAGTGTGTTTTTGTTGCTACCATTATTTGTTATTGCTCCTCACAAATTTTTTCAAGTTGGGGAAATTATTATCCGTTGCTTATTGCTCTTGTTGAGTTATTATTTTTATTGTGTAGAATTTCCCATAAGAGTGCTATCAGAGCTCCTTGGTTGTATCTATTTGACTGCTTGAATGATGGAGGCAAATACAAATAAGATGATCTGTTTGAACGACACTAACTATCACTTATGGAAGGGAAAAATGAAGGATCTGTTATTTGTGAAGAAATTGCATCTTCCTGTGTTTGCTACTGAAAAGGCAGAAGACAAGACTGGTGAGGAATGGAAGTTTGAGCATCAACAGGTTTGTGGTTTTATTCGTCAGTATGTTGAAGACAATTTTTATAAACACATTGCTAATGAGGAAGATGCAAAATCCTTGTGGAAGAAAATTGGAACTTTGTATGCTTCTAGTACATGAAACAATAAATTATATTTGTTGAATTCCTTAATGAATTTGAGGTACAAGGAGGGGATTTCTATTTCAGATCACTTAAATGATTTTCAGGGGCTCCGAGATCAATTGTCACAAATGGGCATCAAATTTGATGATGAAGTGTTGGGATTATGCCTGCTGAATACTCTACCAGATTCTTGGAAAACATTTCGGGTTTCAATTACAAACTCATCTCCTGATGGTGTTGTCTCCTTAGAAATGTCAAGAGTAGTGTTCTTAATGAGGGGATGAGAAGGAAGGCTCATGGTACTTCATCTCATTCCGAGGTAATTGTCACTGAAAATAGGGAGAGGTCAAAAAAAGGAACCAAAAGGGAGTAAACAGAACAACAAAAATAAGTCCAAGTCTAGATACAAAAATGTGGAATGTCATTATCGTCACAAAACAGGACACATTCAGACAAACTGTTTTCTTTGGAAAAGGGAGAACAAGGATAAAAAAGGGAAGCAAAAGGAGAAACATCATAACAATGATGATCGTGTTACTACTGCTATTTGTGATGATGATCTTATTATTCTCTGTGACCATGATTCAATTAATCTTATATCAGATGAGAGCATGTGGATAATTGACAGTGCTGCGACATTGCATGTTACACCAAGGAAGGAGTTCTTCACATCTTACACTTTTAGTGATTTTGGAGTGTTGAAGATGGGTAATGATGGTGTGTCTAAGGTAGTTGGTATTGGTGATGTTTGCTTGCAAACCAATATGGGAATGCACTTGTTGCTTAGAGGAGTCAAACATGCTCCAGATATCCGCTTTAATTTGATCTCTGTGCAAATGCTTGATGATAATGGTTATGAAAACCATTTTGGTTCAAGAAATTGGAAACTCTCCAGAGGTAGTCTAATTGTGGCCAAAGGGGAGAGAGTTAGTAAATTGTATTGGACAAAAGCATTTGTTGCTAAAGACAGTGTGAACGCCATGGATATGGATGCTTCTTTGTGGCACTGAAGGCTTAGTCATATTAGTGAGAAGGGGCTAAATTGTTTAGCTAAAAAGGATGTGCTTCGAGGATTGAAGAGTGCAGAGTTTGAGAAATATTCTCATTGCATGGCTAGTAAGCAGACCAGAGTATCCTTCAAGAAGCATCCTCCCTCAAAGAAGTCAAAGTTGCTTGAATTGGTGCATTATGATGTTTGTGGCCATTGAAGGTAAAGTCATTTATTGGTGCACTTTATTTTGTTACCTTTATTGATGATTGTTCCAGGAAGCTTTGGGTTTATGTTTTGAAGACAAAGGACCATGTTTTAGAAAAATTCAAAGAATTTCATGCTTTGGTTGAGAGACAGTTAGGCAAGAAGCTGAAATGCATTCTTACTGACAATGGTGGTGAGTATTGTGGACCATTCGATGTTTATTGCAAACAACACGATATCAGACATGAAAAAACTCCTCCTAAAACTCCTCAGCTAAATGGTTTAGCAGAAAGGATGAACAGGACATTGATCGAAAGAGTTAGGTGTATGCTTTCTAAAGCAAAGTTGCCTAAGCACTTTTGGGGTGAGGCATTGTACACCACGGTGCATGTTATTAATTTGAGCCCTGCAGTTGTTTTGAATGGTGAGGTGTTAGACAATATTTGGTTTGGCAAGAATGTCAGGTATGATCATTTGCGAGTCTTCGGTTGTAAAGCATATGTGCATGTTCCAAAGGATGAGAGATCCAAGTTGGATGTGAAGACAAGGCAGTGCATCTTTATTGGTTATGGTCAAGATGAATTTGGCTACAAGTTCTTTGATCCTGTTGAGAAGAAGACAGTTAGAAGTCGTGATGTGAAGTTCATGGAAGATCAAACCATTGAAGATATTGATAAGATAGAGAAGACGACATCTGATATAGATAATAGATTGTCTAATGTTGATCCAATTCGAATGCCTTTACATGACCTGGATACTATTGAGAATAATGTTCAGAATGCTGAGCAACATGATGATGTTGATGAATAGCAACTTGGAGATGATTTTGATGTTCCTATTGATGACGTTGAAGAGGAACATGGGATGTCACAAGATGAAGATCTTGGTGATGCTCATGAACCACCTCAAGTTCAAATTTGGAGGTCTAATAGGCAGAGGGAACCTACTACCAAGTATCCTTCTGTTACTATGTTACCTTGAAAGATGAAAGAGAACCTGAGTGTTATCTTGAGGCCATAGAGAGTGAAGAAAAGAAAAAGTGGTTGGATGTAATGCAAGATGAATTGAAGTCTTTACATGATAATCACACTTTTGACTTGGTGAAATTGCCAAAAGACCAAAAGGCTCTGGAAAACAAGTGGATTTACAGGGTAAAGCAAGAAAGCAATTCTACATCTCCAAGGTATAAAGCCAGATTGGTGGTGAAAGGTTTTAGACAGAGAAAAGACATTGATTTCAATGAGATTTTTTCTCCTGTGGTAAAGATGTCATCCATTAGAATTGTGCTAAGTTTGGCTGCTACTCTTGATTTAGAGGTAGAGCAAATGGATGTTAAAACTACTTTCCTTCATGGTGATTTGGAGGAAGAGATTTACATGAAGCAACCTGATGGTTTTCTTATTGAAAGCAAGGAAGATTATGTGTGTAGGCTGAGAAAAAGTCTATATGGCTTGAAGCAGGCTCCGCATCAATGGTACAAGAAGTTTGAGTCTGTTATGTGTGAGCATGGCTACAAGAAGACTACTTCTGATCATTGTATCTTTGTTAAAAAGTTTGCTAATAATGATTTCATTATCCTGTTGTTGTATCTTGACGACATGCTTATTATTGGCAGAGATATTTCCATGATCAACAGGTTGAAGAAGCAATTGAGTGAGTCATTTGCTATGAAAGACATGGAAGCTGCTAAGCAAGTTCTTGGTATAAGAATCATGCATGATAGGCAAGAGAAGAAGCTTTGGTTGTCACAGGAGCACTATATTAAAAGAGTGCTACAGAGGTTCCAAATGGAAAATGCTAAGGCGGTAAGCACTCCTCTTGCTACTCATTTTAAATTGAGTGCAAAACAAAGTCCTTCTAATGAAACTGAAAAATCAGATATGCAACGGGTTCCTTATGCATCTGCTGTGGGTACTTTGATGTATGCAATGGTGTGTACAAGACCAGATATTGCACATGTTGTTGGTACTATTAGTAGATTTTTGTCTAATCCAGGTAGAGAGCATTGGAATGCTGTGAAATGGATCTTAAGGTATATTTGTGGTACTACTTGTTTGAAGCTTTGTTTTGGAGGTGATAAGCCTACCCTTGTGGGCTATACTGATTCTGATATGGGTGGAGACATAGATTCTAGAAGGTCTACCACAGGCTACGTGATTAAATTTGCAGGGGGAGTTGTGGCATGGCAATCTAGATTGCATAAGTGTGTTGTGTTGTCCACTACTGAGGCGGAGTTTATTGCCATTACAGAAGCATGCAAGGAGTTGCTTTGGGTGAAGAAATTCCTGCAAGAGCTTAGTTTTGTTCAAAACAAGTACTTGTTATTTTGTGATAGTCGGAGTGCCATTTATCTTGGTAAGAATTCAACTTTCCATTCTAGGTCCAAGCATATTGATGTGAGGTATCATTGGATACATGATGCTTTGGAAGCTAGGTTACTGGAGTTGGAAAAAGTTCATACAGATGATAATTGTGCTGATAAGATGACTAAGACACTACTGAGAAGCAAGTTTGAAACTTGTTGTGAGATTGCCGGTTTGTCGATCATCTCCACATAGTTGTGAGGGGGAGATTTGTTGGGTTGGGCTCACTTCATATGTGGAGGCCTAGTCCAATATGAACCTTTAGGGTTTTTTCGAACAGAATGATAGCCGTCAGCAGAAACAGAGAGAAGAAAAGAAAAGGAGAAAAGAGTAAAGATAAAAATTTTTGCCAGCAACTTTCGGCCGCTACCAACACTTTGTTCACCGTTGGATCGGGCTGAAATATTTTCCTCAGGTTCATACTTTGTTTAAATTTAATCTGACCGTTCGAATCTTGCAGAAGTTGTTTGAGTAGAGAGAAATTCATCTCATATTGCAGCAGCGTTTTCAGCGTTTCTATTGAGGACGAAAATATTCGGATTGCTACTACTGTTTCGTCCACCATTGGATCGGGCTGAAATTTTGCCAGCAGGTTCATACCTTTTAGTGCTGCAATTGGACCGTTCGGATTGTTCAAAAGTCACTGGAACAGTGACATATAGGCCGCATACGGTAGCTACAGTTTTGTGAATTTTTCAGGTTTCTTGTTCTCTGCTTCATCTCTGTTGTATTGCTATTTGGCTGGTTATTGAGCACAATTTGTGCTGTGATTTGAGACTGTCTTGTAACCATAACTTTGATCATAGTGGAGCTTGATTGACTGACTTGTGCCCGTGGTTTTTACTTCTCACATTGAAAAGGTTTTTCACATTAAAATTTTTGTGTCTTCCTGAAGTGTGTTTTTGTTACTATCATTATTTGTTATTACTCCTTAAATATTCTTGCAAGTTGGGGAAATTATTATCCGCTGTTCATTGCTCTCGTTGAATTATTATTTTTATTGTGTTGATATAGAATTGTATTTGTCAAAACTAATAATTTCAAGAGAAATATTATGAATGGAATTAAAAAAGTTGTAATTCATAACAACTATATACGATTAGGACATCTAAGAATTTGAAGAGAAAAAAGGGGTCCATCATTTATTTATTTTTGAAATTTGTCACATTTAAAATTAGGTTGTAGATATTAATGGTATTGGTGAAAAATGGTGGTGACCCAGGGTTTAACATGCATGGGTGTGTCTTTGTTAACTTTAAAATTTTAAATTTGCTTTTTTTTTTTCTGTTTCTTTGATCTCTGTTCCAATCCAACAGAGGCACTGAACTTTGTTGGCTATATATAAAGCCAAGAAAGAAGGAGGAGTGTGCGCAAATGGGAGAAAGTAATGTTAAATTAATCTAGTTAGTCTAACTCCGAATTAATCAAACATTTTAATTTGAATGTTAGATTAAAAGAAAATGAAGAATGAGCATAAATGATGTTCTTTTTTAAGTTAACTTTAAAACAAAATAGTCACTTCTCTTTTTCTTAATATAAAATATAAAAATGCTCATAAAATGAAAGAAAAAGGTTATTATTTAATATTAACATAATTATTGGTGGTAAAGTTTATTTTATTTCCATGCCGTTTTAAGTTTTGTGCATTTTTCCCTGTATATGTTGCAGGGGTGGAAGTGAGAAAGTTAAATGCAAGGGAGAAGGTGAAACACCTGATCATGAAGAATAGTACAGATTCATCATTGAATCCAGTTAGAGTCTCTCCCCTGCTATTTTGACAATATCTATAAACACTTATGCCTTATGGAAATATCTATGAATAATTAGGGAACCCATTTGTCTTCATTTTTGATTTGATATTTGTGTGATCTTGTACATGTCTAATTCAATTTGTGGTTTGCTGTCAACAGGTGCGCATTATTAAGAGTTTTGAGCCCAAATCAAGTGTTTTTCCTGTTTTGGAACATGATTTATGGCAAATGAGTATTAAGAGTGCTTAGGTATGAAAAAAACAAGGCATTTTGATCATCCTTCATGAAGCTGCCCAACCTATAACCAATCAAGAAAACTCAAATTAGGGGAATTTATCTATAGCTTATAAATAGACAAACTACTTAAACATAATTAGATGGAAGATGGTCTAGTACTGTTCCCAACTTATAAAAGACAATAATCGAACTTCTCCATCTACCAGTAATATCTCTTTCACAAGGGCTAAAAAATTTCAATGGAAAGAATGATTTTTAGAAGTCTTATATTTATTCACATGTTTTATATATGAAACTGTTTTGTTGAATGTCTACGTAACTAATATGTGAGTGGTAGGTAAGTAAATAGGTTGAATTCTTTTAGTCCAAGACTAGCACTTGTGGGGCTGCAAGTATCTCTCATTCTTCGGGCAAAACAAAAGGTTTTGATATTTTTTATTTTAGTCATTTTATGTTCATAGTTTAGGGAATATTTTATTGTTCTTAAATAAATTAAGCAATGACAGATTATAAGACTTTCTTTTATAGTTGAATGATGCATTATGTTATACACAGGAAGGACACCTCATTAGCTTTATGTTCGGATGGTTTTTCACCTTTTAATAATTTGACTCCACCTTATTCTTGTTGGCTGATAATTATCACTCCTTACAATCTTCCTCCAAAATTATGCATGAGTACTCCTTTTTATGTTTTTGACATTAATTATCCTTGGGCCACATAGTCCAAAAGGTAAAATTGATGTGTATTTGTTCTTTGCTGTTTAGTTGTTAGTATTAGAGATTTATAAGAGTTTCACTCAATAACAATTGTGCAAGAATGTGAATTATTCATCATCATGGTATAATAGTAATGAGAAGCAATAATTCATGAAATAATAATGCATGTGCATGGTGATTTCTGATCATTGTTCTTTGCTCGAAGCTTTATCTTTGAGACTTGTACTTATATATATCTTTTTCCTCCCTCTTTCTTCTTTTGTAGCATGAAAAGGGAAAGATTGAAAAACAAAAAGGGAATAAATTAATACTGTGCATATATGCTTGGATCTTCCAAGTGAAACTCTTTGCTTTTTCTTTTAGTTTAGCTCACGGATCCAAGTAACCTGATTCATTAGTTATCATGTTTTGCTAAAACATGATAATATTTGTTTGTTTTATTGATCAATATTCTATTGGTATGAATATTCTATTAATGTTAACAGGCACAATTTATATGTAAATTTGAAGACTTAACACAAACTGCATCTGCACAAGGAACCCCCCCCCCCCCCCCCCTAAAATGAATTAGATGTCTGGTGTGATGTAGCTGGAACCAAGAATGGGAGGATATATGGTCTTAGAATGGAATATATTGTTATTGGAGGTAGGCCTTACTACTTTGGCTCATCTTCTTCCTCAAATGGGTGTATACAAAGCCAAGAGCTTGATGAACTTAAAAGAGATATGGAAGTAGTTAAGAAAGAAAGAGATGAACTTCAAATCAAAATTTTAAATATTGAGCAACTTTTTGAGAAAAATAATGCAATGATTCGAAAATGGATGGATAGCATTAATCGTTAATCCATGCCACCAAGTTTTGAAGAAACTCAAGGTGAGGATGAAACACAACCACCCAGTCAACCACTCAGTCCTTATCAAGGTAATTTTGTTACACTATTCTATATATAAATTTTTAAATTTCAATCTTGCTAATAAATTTTATTTTATATTTTTTGACAAGTAGATTATTGTTATAGCTAGCATCAAAAGCTCACATGGTACATCATTGAGCACTGGCTCTTCATGGAATAAAGTTCACCAAAAAAATGATAGATAAAGCTTTTTACTACTGTATGCCTAGTTGTTCCAAATAGATCAAATGAGACACCAGAGCAATTGTATGCCTCTCAGCTTTGAAATTAATTTGAAAACACATTCTATTCCTTAGGAAAATACATGTTTATGATCACTTAGGAAAATATATTTCTTCCTTGAAACATTAAAGCACATGTATTTTCAATAAAATGGTTGCTCCCTTTCAAATTAATTTGAAACACACATTCTATTATCGATTTCAACTGTTTGTTTTGATTTAATTATTTTGCAATGAGTTCCTAATATCAAAACGAGTATAGAAAAGTTTGATAATGATTTGAATATATATAGATGGAAATGTTAAGTTTGTGAACTTCCCTTTGAAGATCGCCTAACGCGCATCATCATCTATGATATATGATTTGATCTTTGTCAGACGCGTTATTGAGCTTTCATTGTTTGTCAATTGTGTTATCTTTTTCCAACACTGTGTAATGAGTTTGGTCCATTGATTTCTTATGTAGACACCATCTACAATACTTTGTGAGACTTTCGTATAACTCTTTCATTGTTTGAACATCGTTTGGCGAGTTCCTTTGAGACATCGTCTGAAACTTTCTATGAAGACAAACTTATAGTCTTTCCAGTACCTTGTTCGTCTAACACTTTCAGGTAATACTATGTTCACTCTTGTCACCGTCTTGCAAGAATATACAGTGTTTGACATTGTCAAATACTTTTTGTGTAACATCATCTTTCTTCCTTCGAGAACAACGTCTACTACACTCTTAATATTGTTGTTAGAAATCATAGCATATCTTTATAGTTTTCTTATTATCATCAAAACATACTTAAAATCTCTTATGATAAGATCGTCTAAGATTGATTTGATTGTCTAAAGTATTAACAAAAATAATTTATAAGATAGTAAAATAAAGGACTAACTAGCTTATTTATCTTACCATCAACCTCTAATATATTTGAGTTTTCATTTTTATTAAATAACTTTTTAATGGAACTCTTATTAAAGTATATGTAGTCACATGCCTTTTTCCTTTTATGACCATGTCCATTGAGCTTTTAGATTCAATCAAATCAATTTGTTTTCCTTTTTCTTTAGTCAAGAGGATAATATTTTCTTTTCTTAGTAGTTTTAACTAACATAAATTTCTTCAATAAATTATTAAACATATGATATATTATCAATATTTTTATCCTTTTATATATATATATATATATATATATATATATATATATATATATATTACAGCAAGTATTATAATTTAAAAGATAAAAAAATATTAGTAAATGAAGGATGTCATATAAAGAGATTTTTTACATTAATTTCTTTTTAAATTTATATACTACATAATATATGAGTTATGTTTATATATATATATATATATATATATATATATAAATATAATGATAAAAAAATAAATGAAATAAATTACAAGTTAAAAGTTTCTAAAATAAATTATTTTAAAATAATTTACTAAATACTTTTTATATTTATCAATATAACTTATAAGTTAATCAAATAAATCATTAACTCACTTTATTTTACCTATCAAATATCAAATATGATGAACCTCTATATGATTGATTTTCATTTCATTTTTATTACATATTTTTTAATGGAATTCTTCTTAGAAAAAATTGTGCAGTCAGATGGCTTTTTCCTTTTGTGACAATATCCATTGAGCTTTTAGATTCAATCAAATCAATTCTTTTTCCTTTTCTAGTTATTCAAAAGGATAATATTTTTTTTCTTAATAATTTTAACTAACATAAATTTCTTAGATAAAATATTAAACATATGATATATTTATTAATATTTTTATCCTAATTAATATATATATTCTATATGTTATATATTTATAAAGCTAATACAATATATACATAATAATTATTAATGAATTAGATATGGAAATATTTGAATTTTTTTTTATATAAATATTTTTAGAAGAGAAAAGTTAAAAGAACTTTTTTATAAATTAAAGTTTAGTTTATACATAAGTTAAAAATAAAAATGAGATAAATTATATAAAACAGTTTTTATAAATTAACTTATGCATTAGTGAACTTTTACTTTATGAGAAAAAAAATTATGTTTTAAAATATTTAAAAATTTGTCCAAATATATTTCTAATAATACTTTGAAATTAAAATTGATGCCCTGTAATATGATGTGAAAGTAAATTTGGACGTTTGCTACGTGAATAAAGACAGTCTTGAGTTAGGCTTTTGGCACTAAAAAAAATCAATTTGAGAATCTTAATATCTTTTTGGATATCAATTGGATTATCCATTGATGTAGATCTCTCTTCTATTTAGACTTTTGATTCATCTTATTCACCACATTAATCACTTCTTATAGGATAAGCTTTTTTTAGTTTTTTAATGATAACTATAAGAAAAGCTTTGATCCTTAGGCTTTTCAAATTACTATATATTTGTTTACTAGATATGGGGAATAAATTCCAGGAGTTATTCTAAATACTCTTATTAAATCCCAAGATGCTCATATTAATTTAACCATGGATTCCAAGGCCACCATAATTAGTAACGTTACTTATATTTATATATATATATATATATATATATATATATATATATATATATAACTTTAAATAAAATCAATTCTAGAAAT
The DNA here is from genome assembly GCA_013389735.1 of Phaseolus lunatus. NCBI lineage: Eukaryota > Viridiplantae > Streptophyta > Magnoliopsida > Fabales > Fabaceae > Phaseolus > Phaseolus lunatus. Next base: position 15,503,320 of record CM023862.1, on the reverse strand, counting down.
GGGATAGTTGAGTACACTTATTAAAACACTTTAGAGAACTTTCACCAATACAAAGTCTATTAGATGTTAAAAGGGAGCAGTGATGGAAATCATCTAACCACAAAACATTTTACTAAGAGAGTAGAAGAAGAAGAAGCCTATGAGAAAAAGTACTCTATATTTTAAGAGTAGAATACTAAGATTTTCTTATTTCTTCCTAGTCTTGTACAAATTGTATAGGTGTGCATTTTTACCTTGTAATTGTAGGATTTTGTAGAGGTATACGTGGACTAATTTTAGGTCTTAAATGAGCCTCAATTCGAACTTGAAAAGTCTTAAATGAGCCTCAATTCGAACTTGAAAAGTCAACCAAAAATCCTAGGAAATATAGTCAATTTCGTCCAAGGAAAACATCAAGAGACATATATGAAGCATGGAGTCCCACATTAAGTACAATAAGCTTAAAATAAGATTAAAATGGGGCTCTAGCTTTAGGGAATCATGAGTCTGACTTCTCTAACTTGTTAGTCTCACATTTTTTTGTGTCATGAAGTGCCAAGGGGTTAGGCATTTGTAAATAATACCCCTTGGTCTAAGTACAACTCACTTTTTGATGAATGAGAATTTGATTTGCTTAAAAGCTAGTCTTATTGTTCTTAAGGCCAACATGGGGTAATCTTCTCCTAATTCTTCTCCAAGGAACCTTCCTTCAATAATAAACTTGGAAAATTTCTAAGCATATTCTTTCTTCTAGTTGAAGTTACTTCCATCATTTTGGCATTACACTAGTGCAAATAGGCTTTTTACATGTTATTTAGGGCTTATGTTTGATAATATTCTAATGTAGATGCAAGTGAAATTTATATCGAATCAAATCTCACACGTAAATATTTTATTTTATGTTGGACTAGAATATTAACAAGGTCCAAAATTTACGTTGGACCAAATCTCTGACATAAAACACTATCTAATGTAAAGTTGTAATAAAAAAATAAGTTAAAAAGATCCAAAATCTCACGTCGAAAATGCACTATCTAATGTAAATTTACATTGGGCTTGGTATAGTCTAACGTAAATCTATGTCAAATAATGTAGGATCTTATGTAAATTTTGGACTTTTTTTAACTAATATTGGTTTTGACTTCAAACCAAAACCTGAAATACAGAAAGTTCCAAATAACAATAAATAAACATTTCAAAAACTTAAATTTGTTACCAAATAATTGGTGATAGGTTTCTCTCCAAGATTCGCTCCAAGATCTTGGTTGGGTTTTTCATATTTCTTTGCTTTGCTCTGTTCTTGGTATGCTATTTCTCTTCCCTCATTACATTTGTTGTTTGGGGATTTGATCAACGTTGGTTTCCTAGTTTTTTTTTTCCAGTTTTTCAAATTTTTTTGTTTTTTTGCTTTAGTCAAGTTGGTTCTCGCTAAGCGCTTTGGAGTTTATCCTTTGCATTTAGGCTCTCTCTCGTGCTTAGCGATTCACAAGTGTTTTTTTGGTTCCTTGTGAACTTTTTGGGATTTTTCTCTCGGTTTCTTTATCTTCTTTGTGTTTGCACTTTTTTTATTGCTTCTTCTCATGGGTGTTTTAGGATCCATGGGACAGAATTTGGGGTATTTCAAATCCCTTGGGATTGCTTGAAAGAATATGGTTTTGATCAAAACTTCAAGTCTTCACAAGTGGTTGTGGCGCGAGGAAGAATCTTCGCTCAAGTGTTGCATAATGTGTGCAACATTCCCTTTTCTTATTTACTTGCTCCATGCATAAAAGGGGATATGGTCTTTGTCCAAATTTCAAAAGAAGTCTTCCTTGATAGTTTGGACGAGTGCGAGAATCATCTCCATGGAAAGGGAGATAGACCTCTTACTCATATGGATGTTCGCAAAAAGTTTGATATGGCATGGAAATCTTTGGGATCTTGAAAATTTATTACTCTAAGCAAGAGTTTTTACGAGTTTTCCTTATCTTTTGGAAGACATGATCTGAGTTGATTTTAGATTGATTCATTTAGGTGACACTTTTGAATTAAGATTGAGATTATTTAGCAATTAAGGTGAGAAACCTAAGGAAAATCCCCACTGGACATTAACTTAACAAGTGCTAAGTAGATGTGAAGGTTCATTTCCATAAGGTCAAAAGGGAAAACACAATTATGGTGAAGATGATAAAAAGATAAAGGTGCGGAAACAAAAGCAAAGGAACTAAGACAAAGACAATTACCGAATTGAATTCAAGAAGCAAAACAAGAACAAGACATATTTTGGAATTGAAAATTGGAATGGAAAAGATGAGTGAAAGGAAACTTAGGAGAATGAAGCTAGAGAAGTGATCACGCCACTTGGATGGTGATTTGCTCCAAGATGAGTGAAGAATGCTGCCACTTGAGAGCTCTCTAAATCTCACAAGATAAGACAATGGTGTAAGGAGATAATGCTCACAATACTCTAACACAATTTGTGTATAGTAACTTTACTCTTCATTCAACATGAAAATACAAAGGGGGAGGCTTCCTATTTATAGAATGAGAAGCCTTGGAGAACAAGTGAAGCAAGGTAGGAAGGGAAGAGAAAAGTGGTGCGGCTATAGGCATTGACCTTGGTCAAAGCCGCACCATGCTAGGCTTTCTAGAAGGTAGAGCTTTCACTCTTAACCTAATGGACTTCTCATGGCCCAATCTTCTAAGTTCACCTCCCTTTTATGCTACATAAACCTACTATACATAAATTACAAAAAGAGACACCAATTGATGCTCAGGTCCCAATGTTTGTGCCCTGCTTCTAGTAATCCTCTGAGGTATGGTGGGTGCTGAGATCATGGGTTGGTCTTGGACCTCAGGGCTCTGTTGGGCTTGGGCCTCAGGCGCCCTCTCTCCTTGGTCCTCATCAAGACATGTAAGGTGTTGTTTGTTAGTTCTTTGAATATTTCACTGAGTATTCTTAGAGTCTTTGTCTGGTCTAAAGATTTTGTTCCTATTGCAAAGAAGATGTCTAAGGCTCAATGTTGGGTGCGGATTCATGGGGTTCCCATGGAATATTGGAAGCCAAAAGTCATTTTCTCTAGGGTTTGGAACTTCTATTTCCTTAGAGATTGTACCATGAATAAGATAAGAGGTTTCTTTGTTAGAGTTCTTGTGAATATTGACATGCTTGTTGAGTTGCCAAAACAATTGTTAGTGGAGCTCTTTGGCTTCGCTTTTGTGGCAAATGTTGAATACGAAATATTAGCTTTTTTTGTCTACTTGTAAAATGATTGGGCATTCTTTCTCTTACTTCATGAAACATAACATGGGGAAAACATAAACCATAATCTAATCTCTCTTACCAGATACACAACTAAATAAACCATAATGTCAAAAAAAGGACGAAGGAAAACCATCTTCAATTGACACAAGATAACAACAATCTCATCTTGAAGTTCATCTAACTTGATCAGATCAATGACTTTACAACAAAAATGGAAGAGAAGAATGAGCACAAATGGGTTATGGTGTGTCTAACATTTTTTGATAAAATCCCACAAATAGCTATAAGAACCAATTGTTGCATCAAGATGTGACTATTGTGAGACATTAACCCAATTAGCTTCAAGTCTTGCATATATAGTAGGCTTTTCACATTTGATGAATGTCCTTGTGACACTTTCACACCCTTTAGACGTTGGCAAAAACTTTTTTTTTCTTCTTTCAACATGATGTAATAGGTTGGGGGCAAATATGTCTGCTTACCCACCTGTATTGGTGCCAACTCGCCTCGTATATTGATGTCAATCAAATCTAAACAAGCATTTAGATCATCATTTGTCTTTCCATTAATATTAAGAAGTGTACCAATTAAGTTATCACACATATTCTTCTCCATATGCATTACCTCAATACAATGTCTGACTTCTAACTTTGACCAACACGAAATCTCCACAATCAAATATGCCCCCGAAGAACAATACAAATTGAACTGGACCAAAATTACGTAAATTATACGAGATGTACATTACAAGTTATGTACTAATGAACTAATAAAAAGTTATTGGTCTTTCCAAAATGTCCAACTAAACAATTCAAGATGTAACGCCCCTCAAAATATTGTTCTTTTTTATATAATAAAATAAAGGTGAAACAATAATACCAAAAATTTAACATAGGTATATACATAATATAATTCATCCATTAATACAAAGGTGCCTCAAAATAATATCCCTTTTCGAGGAAGTTTTAATACATCTCCATACAGGAGTTTTCAAAATAAAACAAAACAACAGCATTTAAAAATCGGCGATCTCCTCCTCCAGAAATGCTCACTGAGGAGCTCTACTACCTGCAACCTCATCTGCTCCCGTGCAAATATACACGATCATCACAGGTTTAAGAAAAACAACCACGATACAAAACAAAAGGGTAAGCTAGATATTTTTAAAACTTTAAAACATGAAACTTGATATTAACGTAAACCATCAAATATTCACACATTTCACAATTCCCTCAAGTGTCATTCATTTCATATAATCCATCAAGTGTCTATCAAATTTCAATATTTCTCTATCTCACGTCAGACTTCCACTGACTCATAACACATAGACACATGACTCTACTTCCGGAAGACTCATGCATTGACTAGACTCAGAGATCTGCACCTGTCATACCACACCACTATGAAATCCACACAGGGTCGCTGTGAAATCCACACAGCCATGCGCATACATAATCTCAATATCATCACTCTCCCGGTATGACAGGGTTAATTCATATAACAGGTCAAGTAGTTATCTTTCAAACCACTTACCCATACATATGAACCTCCATCGACTCTCAACGCCTGAATAACTTCATCTATATGATTCCATTATATCAGGAGAGTCAGGATATCTCATTATAGAAATCACCGATCAATGCACATTCTACACGATCTTACACGGTATTTTCTTTCCTGAAAATACTATGCCTTGATCCCACATTCACAACATTCAACACATCATATAACACTTAAATGAACGATTCCAATCACAACAACAATCATTCCAAGGTTCAGATTTTCGAATATCACATGCATTTCACATTTCAATCTCAAACAGTTTCAAACGACACTAAAACAGGGGAGTTCGAAATCAACATTTAAAATCGGCGATCACGTCGCCCCACACATAAAAACAGAGCATCGTGAAATAGAATATGAAACCGGCGACCACGTCGCCCTCACTTCAGAACCTACTCGCCTAACATTTTTATAAACGAAAATGCTAGCTTCCCTTACCTGGGCTTGCGCAAAAATCTCACTAAGAGCTCCAAAACCCACCGAAGCTTAAAGATGTCCTAACCTGCACCATGGAGCCTTTATCACAAAACTGACTATACTACTCATTTTCTACGCTAACAAAGACGATTTAAGAGCTAAGGGAGTTGCTGGCAATGCCTATGCAGAGGCAACCCTCTCAAGCTCAGATTCGACTCGAAAAACAGAGTAAAACGACTTACTCTGTTCTAGCGTCCTGACGGGAGAACTTGCAGAGACTTCCCAGAAGGACAAAGGCAGTCGCCGATCGTAGCACTGGTACGTGAGGATAGCTGCGTCTTCGAGTGGAGGAGAAAGGAGAAAGGGGAACTAAATGAGCTGATTCCCTCAGCTCTTAAGGTCGAACGACTCTTTAGCCTTCACTGCCATTACCCACTCTCTGAGCAACCTTGCGTGCACACTTCCTTGAACAGTATGACCACGTGGGTTTCTGCGCATACCAACTCTCTGATGCTAACTATTCTGAAACACTCCTAATGTCTACGTGTCGCGCATGCAGAACATTCATGCTGGGAGCCTGGGTCCCACCTTATCTGTGTGAGACACTACCTCGCGCGATGACCATCCACCGATGACTAACTGCACGATGATGATCCGCCGATGAACGATGTGTCTCTCATCCCGACGATGACTGATGTGCCTCTCATCCCGGCGATGACTGATTCCTCTTCCTGACGGACGACCGATGTCTTACCCTGGCAGACAACCGATGTCTCACCCTGGCAGACCGCCGACGTCTCACCCTGACAGACAACCGATGTCTCACCCCGGAAGACCACCGATGTCTCACCCTGGCAGACAACCGATGTCTCACCCTGGCAGACCACCGATGTCTCACTCTGGCAGACCACCGATGTCTCACCCTGGCAGACCACCGATGTCTCACCCTGGCAGACCACCGATGTGTCTCCCATCCTGGTTGATGACCGATGTTCCTCTCATCCTGTAGGCGATCTCTTATCGCCCTTGTGTGTGACGAGGACACATCGCCTCACTCTGGTCACATCGTTACACCTTGCTGAAGGCTCGTCCTCCCATTCCTCTAAGTCTATGGTATCACGGTTCACACTACTCATGGTGGCAGATATGCCACCTATCTTCTATATCACTCATCTTTTGTATTTAGACCACATACTAAGTGCTTACCAAGTCTTCTCGAATACTCGGCGATGTGCTCTTTTCGGCGATCATGTACACCATAGGCGATTGGCGATCATGTACACCATAGACGATTGGCGATCATGTAGACCATAGGTGATTACTGATTTCATACGGGGGAAGTCGGAGGCCGCCGCCTTCTTCAACAAACGGCGATCTCATCGACTTCTAAGCTACACCTTCCTTTCTCTTACCCTTCTTGATTCACGTGCCTCCTCCCTTCAAGCACGCCCACGTGATTACCTCACGATAAAGTCATCGCACCTGACTACTTGGTTAGTACAATGGTCAACCGACCGACCTCTACCAGCTAATCCCAGACCTTGGGCGACGTCCGAGGTCTGACCACTATGAGATTTTCTATTTTTTTTATGTCCTTTTTATTTTAAATAATAACATACTCAGAAATTATTTAAAATCTATCACTTCTATTCCAAATAATTTATAGGTCCTTACACAAGACCCAATACATTTACTATCACTACAACCTCCTCATCTTTTTATCAAATATTTTTTTTTAAAAATAATTATAATTGGAAGAGTAGTAGACAAATACAAGTATTAAATCTCAAACGAAAAACTAAAGATCTCTCAATGAAAGTCTACTAAATTTGGATCTCTCAACCCAAAATCTAACAATTTATCGAGGTTCGAACACCCCCGAATTCAATACAAACATGTATTAAAGAATTGTAAATATACATGCAATTCAAAAAAAAATTCTAATTATACATATGCAATTCAACAAATAAACAATTCTAATTATACATGCAATTCAAAAAATAATCAATTCTAAATTAAAACAATTACAACTAATAATCAAATTAATAATTTAAATAATAATATAACTTAAATATTAATTATAAAACTAAAATTTCATTCATATTAATAATATAAATAAAATAACATTAACTAAAATAATTTTAATTATAAATTCTAATATTAATTATAAAATTTTGTTAATGGACCTGGTGCAACTCCCACCTACAAAAAAAAATTGTAATATTATTATATAGTAAATAGTAATAAATAATATTAATTATAAACCTTAATATTAATTAGTAAATTTTATTAATCTTAATTATATAATTAAAATAATATTGATTATAAACCCTAATATTAATTATAAAATTTTTGTTAAAATTAATTATATAACTAAAATAATATTAAATAAAATAATACTAATTATAAATCCTAAAATTAATTCTAAAATTATTTCAACACTAATTATAAAATTTAAAGACCTAGTGGTGGAATGCAAATAGAGAACGTACAAGGAGAAGGTAAGACCAGAGCAACCAGTGGTAGTGGTAGTGGCAGAGAAACCAATGGCGATGATGGAGGAAGCCATAGAACAAATAAGTATGAAGTTTGAATCGGAAATAGACAACTTAGGACAACCAAAACACAACGTTAGTAACTACAAATGGAAGAAAAAACAAACAAACACAACAAATGAGTAGCAAACAATGTACTAGCAGTGGCATAGCAAGGAGAAACCTTTCAAAATTCAAAAAATTTCAATGAGCGCACAGGGAAAGAGGGTTAGGATTTTGATTAAAAAAAGTCCATAGGCAACAATTGTTCACTAAAATCGTCGTCTATGGTGATATGCTCAATAAAAGGAGACGATTCCCCATATAACCATTGACTATGTCCCCTTAAATAGGTGACGGTCCACCATATAACCATCGCCTATTCCCTCTCACTTAGTATACCTGACGATCCTCCATACAACCATCGCTTATATGTTCACATTATTTACAAAATTATCACTGCATCTTTTAGACGATGTTTGGCTTCAAAACGATGTCTATAGTTGTTGTTAAACAGCCTATTGCACTAGTGCTTACATTAGATCGTCATATTATATTTTGTAGGGGCAAGATCGGTAATTGAAACCGTCACACTCGTACATAGCAACGTTTATAAATGACAATATATACAAAAATAATCGTCACTGCATACATGAATTTTTGTAGTAAACTCAACAGTAAAATTCTTAAAAATGATAAAATAAAAATCAATGAAAGTATGTTGATATTACCGAAGGGAAATTGTTGCCATCTATATATATCAACATGTTAACACTATAGAATTATAAATTTGTAAGTTTTGCATATAAGATTTAAAATTACATTCCTAGATTGTTGCTTATATATGACAAGGTGTTGTTTAAATTTCCTAGCCAAAGTTTTCTGACAAACGTTATATGTATTGATCTCAGCAACGGGGTGATGACACTACCTCCTGAAAATGTTTTCATTCTTGGAATATTTCTTGCCCGCACAATTTGTATGTTAGGCAAATGAATTGTTCCATTTTGTTGATAGAAACTGCGCAATTTTGGAAGATCCTTGAGTACAAGACATTCCATTTTTGGCAAATTGATTGTCACGTCTCGACGAATATCAAAAGATATTACCTCCTCTACATTCTCACAATTGCACAATTTAAGAAATTTGAGATTCTGAAGATTTTTTGTAGAAGAAAATGAAAATAGACTTTTGAGAGTTCCACAATGAACAATGTGAAGTGACGTCAAATTTGGGAAAAATGAAACTTGAGGTTCCTTGTTCCAGACGCAAGTGAAACTTCTTAGCTTACTCAATGCAAGTTCTCTCAATTGAGGAAGAATTTCTTGAATATTATTATTTGGTTTGTCATCTTGAAGATCAAATATCTCGGTCAATACTTCACATTGTTCCAAAGCCAATTTTTTCAACTTGTTAAATCTTATAATAATGTTAGAAGAGATGACATTCAATAATTTTTTGTTGTTACACAAAGTTAGATATTCCAATTCACAAAATGATTTGGAAGGACAATTATTGTGCCAAAGCTTCTCAATATCTTGATTTTTCATATACAACACTTTTAATGTATCCAATGATAACTGTGAAATGAAAAAATGGTAAATTTCAATGGTAGGAACAAATATGATTAAAAAACTAAGGAATATAAACCAACAAATATGACAAACTTGTATACCATTAAGTTTCATACATACAAAGATGAGATATATATTTTGTTGGATAGTAAATTTTTCTTCAAAAACAAAAGGAGTAACTATAAACCATATAATCATATATGAATGGTCAAAATTTAAAATTATATGATTACTTAAAAGTATCGTGCAAATTTTACAAATATGCATACTTTTGTACTTTAGACTATATATTTGTGATAAGATTTAATGATAAATATATATTTTTATCGTTTTCACATAAAAAATACTTTCACTATACACCTTCCCTGTATACACATATGATCATGATATCATTTATAGTTTTAAATCGAAACTTACTGAATTTAGGAAGAAACTTACTGATTTTGGGAAGAAAATGTTTGAAGCGTCGAATTTTGCAAGATCTTTTCCCTCCTTGGACTCTTCAACAAAAGTCTTCAAATTGGGACAATTTGTTATTTTCAATTCTTCTAAGGAAGGAAATTGAGATGTAAAAGGAAAAATAGTATACAAGTTTGTCAAGTTTTCAAGACAAACAAACTTCAATTTAGAAAATGTTTCTTTTCCTCTTGTTACTTCATCTTTATTAGCAATCATAATTTTCTCCAAGGCTTCACAATCTGAAATTTCTATATTCTTTAGCATTAAAGACCCTGGTAGCCAAGTAAGAGACTTGCATTGCTTCACTTGTAGGATTTGCAGGCTTTGACAGAAACTAACAACTTCTTTGTTGATGACATGGGTTAATTTTGGTAGATCAATCAAAATCAATTCATCTAGAAGTTGTAGAAGCTTTGAATGATCATCATGAATGTTGAATAAAATTTCCAATGTGTTGCAATGGCTCACAATGAGTTTCACCAAATTCCTTAACTCTTGTAATGCCCTAGAAGAGACTACATATACCAACTTGTGGCAGTTATCCAACTTGAGTTCATTCAACTCAGAAAACGACATGTGGTTAGTTATATCTGATGCATTTATAGTTGCAAAACCAGTTGTGAATTCTTTCAACTGAGGACATTTTTCAATTATCAAGGCTTTTAGATGTGGAAATTCTAAAGGATATAAGTAGAAGTAAATCAATTTTGAGAGAGACTTGAACTCCACCTTATTCAATGTTGGGAATTTAACTGTTTTAATGGTACCATTTTGAATAACCTTCTCTAACATTTGACATGTCTCTAACTTTAGTTCATATAGTTGGGTGAGCTTCTCAGCTGTAGAAGCAGTGAATAAATTGTTCAAAGAGGAACAACCCTTTATGTGTACCATTTGCAAATTTTCAAACCCAAAAATTCCCACTGGATCCTTATTCCATATGCATTCCAGCTGATGAAGTTCTGTTAATATTAATGCCTTTATTTGTGTAAAATATTTGCCATATCCATCCTTGTCAGGGGTAAGTTCATTGAGGTTAAACAAATGTTCTAATGTTTTGCACTGCTCAATGCTTATATCTTGAAGCTTGTGTGCTCTCTTCGTCAAAATATACAAAAAATTGTTTACCCTTTCATCACAACATTTTATAAAAATTTTTAGTAGGTTGATGAAATGTGAAGGCCGAATGTTATCTATGGCCTCTCTTAATTCCTCATTGTCTTCAATAAAGTACTTATCAATCGTTGAGAATTGATCCTGCAATATTTTGAATTCTATTGTTATCATTTTGGACTTATTTATTCGTATAGTTTCACAATAAAAACACACACACACACAATGTGTAAATATTTTTAATAGGAAATGAAGTTTTTGGTAGAAGATAATTAATAGAGAAGACATTTGTTTAATTTTAAAAGTAAAAAACTCAATGGGGTAAAAATATTAAAAGGATAAAATGATCATACATTGATGTTTGTTATTTTGTTAATAGTAGGTGTCACAACAATGCTATAAAGCTAGTTTCTTTTTCTTAAGGTTCTTTTGGGATTGTTTTTGTTTGGTGGTCAAGATGGCATGCCTATCTCTTTTTTATAAGAGATTTATATACTATAAGTACTTGAATGGTTTAAAATTTGAAACATGAACAAAATTATTAATTTCGTATTATAGTATAAGGACAAAAAAGATACTTAATTTAATTAATTATTTGTCAAAAAAAAAAAAACTAAAGAGAGCAAGTATAATTAGTATTTTGAGAACTAACCGATAACTCAAAAAGGTGGAGAATCTTTGTATCAATGTCAACTTGCTCTTGGTTGTCTGAGATGAATCTCTTTAATTGTGATTCATTTATTGTTCCCAACCCAAATTTCTTCAATTTAGGACAGTAGTTCACAATCACATCCTCCAAGGATGGCCATTCAACAATATCTCCACATGAAAAGCCCCTCAAGTTAGGTAACTCCTCAAACTGTAATTTGGTTATTTCAGAAAGTTTTATAGGAATCGTGGCTTCTTTGGCCTCTTGAAGTTGTCTTGATGCTAATTTTACAGTTGACAAGTCTGATAATTGCAGAAATAACTTAAAACTAAAAGGAGAGAAATAAAGAAATTAAATAGAAAACCATAGTTAAAATAAAAGAAAGTAAGCAAGTGTTCTTCAACCATTAACTAAAGAATCAAAAGTGTGTATTATTGATAGGAAGTTGTGTTAACAATGGTAGCTTCAACTTTAGTGTTGTTAGGATAGTCAATTATGACACTTTGTTCCACATATAGTCATGGGTGGAATGGGATATATATTATGCAACACCTAAGACAATATTGATGTATAGTTATATATAATGCAATGTCTTTCCATTGCTTTCTTATAAGACTCATTTTTGCACAATCATAGCAATACCAACCCATTTATCATGTACACCTTGATTCATCATCAAAATTAATGCTTGGCAAAGGGAATACAAATCTTATTTCAAAAGTATAAGTCCAACTTTAGAATACCAAAGTGCCAAGTTTTAATGTTTATGATCATCCACAAACATCCTCTTTAAACTATTTATTCCACGTTAACATACTACTAATATAAAAAAATCATTAAATAAAAATTAATGTAATTTTTTTTAATGTTCATAAAGAAATATGACATTGTGCCACAACATTATGCAATCAACAACCAAACATCAATAACAATTTCTCAAGATCAAACTATATTAAGAAATTATCAGGTTTTCCTATACTACAAGGCTCATAATGATATATAATCAAGTACTATTAATTTTTTTTCATAAATTGAAAAACTTTAATATATGTGCAAATTAATTTAGATCATAACTCAATACTTTTTTTCATTTTATTCACATGTATGACGCCTATAAAATGAAATATAAAGTCGTAGGTCATTAATTGGAGATTCTCCTTACTTTGTGTAAGAGCAGCAGGATCAGTACTACCACCACGAGCCAGAACAAGGAGAGCTGCATATTCAAGCCACACAAAATCATTAGAAAATTAAAATAGAACTTTGAAGATACATATATACATACTATCCAAGACATGTGATAATTAGAAGCACAAGAGAAACCTAAAAAATTCCCCTCTGCATCTTCAATCTAACCTTGGATAAACTTGTAAGGATAATACCCAGTTCTTGATTAATCTAACCTTTTAAAGTGTCAACAATTAGCTTGAATAGGTTACAACCGTATTCTAATTTAATGTTTTCAATTTATATTTTAAAAGCTGTTTTCGAAAATAATTTTACTTTGTTTTTTTGAAAAATAAAAAAGTTAAAAACTGTACTAGAGCATATCAAACAGGATTATAAATACAAGTTTAGTTTGTTCCTCAGTATGTCTAAGATAAACCTGACCTAAAGTTAAGTAGTACAAGGCAAAATACCAGCTTAAATGCATGAAGTTGGTAATACACAAACACCTCATAAGATGGCTTTTAATTCTCAACTTTTCTGCTTTGGAGTTACTTAAAAGCATCTTAGTGGTCTCTTAGACTTTCTAAGGTGCAACTGTGACTAGAAAAACTCTAATAGGTGTGGAGTTTCTCTCTTTTGGAAGGCAACTGCAGGAAATCTGCTATGTAAGTATTTTAGGCCACCATGGTTTGATATAGAATTTATAAAGCTGAGGCAGGTTATATTCAGTATACCAGTTGCTTCCCTCAACAAGCATCTTCTGGAATTCTGTTAACGGGTTAGCTGCGGTAGTGATATGCTCATTGATTGAACATTTCCAAATTCTTTGAAGCAAGCCCTTTATCAGTTCAAGCCATAGGTGGTTTTTTACCCAGGTAGCATTGCTGAACTTATCTGCTAGGGTCTGCTTCAGCATCTTTCTGTTATTGATTCAAGTGTTTTTTGTTGGGCATGGTCATGCTGAATTTATTTTGGAAAGCTGATATAGGTTTATTTGTACTAACTAGCCTTTTCACATGTAGCATGTCTATATGTTTTCTTATGTGTTTTTTTTTATAGCAAAGAAAAATAAGATTAAAGGGGACATTTCAGGAGAGTCTCAATCCTTTTACAAATACCAAAACCAAAGTCTGACAGCTAGTTTACACGAGAGATGTTTTGGCTTCCTCAAGCACTAAAAACCAGCAAACCTATGGCATCATTGTGCGGGATTACTCATAACACGTGCCCAAAATTCTCAACCTTCACTACATCTTCCAGTCACCAAGGCCCCCACTATGGTATACTACTCACTTCTGCAGCAATGAATATTAAGTACCATCAAACAACAAGTGGATGCTCCTTCATTTTCCTTGGCCGAAACCAACTCAACAGCAACCAATACCTCAGGGTACTCTGCTCCATTTAGAAGAATAATAAGTAGCAGCACCCCTTCCTCACCACTGCTGTGTTGAATAAACTTTAAATGTTAATTTGTGGGTTTTAAAATTAGAAGTTATTAGAAAATAGTAGAATGGGAGTTTGGATAGGTGAAAGGCCAAAAGTTGTGAGTGAGATTTTAATCATGTTGTTAGTGGGATTTTAAGGCCATAATGAAGACTTTTTCTAGAAGAACTTCCTAAAGTCTATAAATAGAATGCTCTCTCAGTTGTAATACACACCACAGAAAGAAATACAATTTAGAGAGTTTTACAAGAAGAGAGTGTTTTCTTTAGAGAAAATCCAAGTGTGAGTGGTTGTTGGTTTTACAATTTGGTATCAGAGCCAATGGCGAATGTGACGAGTCAAATACCGCTACCACGGTTAACGAAGGCGACCAGATATGACAACTGGAGCATTCAAATGAAAGCTCTTCTCGGTTCTCAAGATACATGGGAGGTGGTCGAAGAAGGTTTTGAAGAACCAACAAATACCACAGGTTATACGGCGGCTCAAACCAAGGCGTTGAAAGAGATGCGATCGAAAGATAAGGCAGCTTTGTACATGTTGTATAGAGCTGTTGATGAGGCAATTTTTGAGAAGATTGCTGGTGCATCCACTTCAAAGGAAGCATGGGACATGTTGGAGAAGGTGTTCAAAGGAGCTGACCGAGTTAAGCAGTGCGTCTACAAACTCTGCATGACGAGTTGGAGAACATGAAGATGATGGAGTCAGAAAGTGTATATGACTACATCACACGTGTACAAGCTGTGGTGAATCAACTCAACCGAAACAGTGAAACGTTGACCGATGCACGAGTTGTGGAGAAGATTTTGAGAACATTAACCGACAATTTTGAGAGTATTGTGTGTGCGATAGAAGAGTCAAAGGACTTAGCAACCCTCACAGTCGACGAGCTTGCCGGTTCTCTTGAGGCACACGAGCAACGGAAGAAAAAGAAGAAGGAGGAAACACTCGAGCAAGCACTTCAAACCAAGGCATCAATCAAAGATGAAAAGGTACTTTATCATCAAAATTCTCGAAGTAGAGGGCGTGGCCGTGGAAGTCATGGAAATGGTCGCGGTGGTAGAGGCAGTAGTCATGAAGGGTACTATAAGGAGAAGGAACAGTCGAGCCAACCAAATTGGCGTGGAAGAGGACGTGGTCGAGGAAGAGGCGGCCGATCAAATTACTCCAACATCGAGTGCTACAAATGTCACAAATATGGTCACTATGCGAAGGATTGCAACTCCGACAAATGTTATAATTGTGGTAAAGTGGGGCATTTTGTGAAAGATTGTCGAGCAGATATAAAGATAGAAGAGACAACCAACCTAGCCTTGGAAGACGAAACGAATGAAGGTGTTCTCTTGATGGCTCAAAATGAAGTCAACACTAACAGTGACACTTTGTGGTACCTCGACTCAGGAGCAAGCAACCATATGTGTGGTCACGAGTACCTATTCAAAGATATGCAAAAGATTGAAGATGGTCATGTGTCGTTTGGAGATGCATCAAAGGTGGAGGTCAAAGGCCGAGGTACGGTTTGCTACTTACAAAAGGATGGCCTAATTGGGTCACTCCAAGATGTTTATTATGTACCAGACCTCAAGACCAACATTTTGAGTATGGGGCAACTCACAGAGAAAGGTTACTCGATATTTCTGAAAGATCGGCTACTACACTTAAAGAACAAGCAAGGGCGTTTGGTTGCTCGAATCGAGATGGCAAGAAATCGCATGTACAAGCTGAATTTGAGAAGCATACGAGAAAAATGTTTGCAAGTCAACATAGAAGATAAGGCATCGCTGTGGCATCTCCGTTTTGGTCACCTACATCATGGTGGCCTAAAAGAGTTAGCGAAGAAGAATATGGTGCACAGGCTACCCAACATGGACTACGAGGGAAAATTTTGTGAAGAATGTGTCCTCAGCAAGCATGTGAAAACCTCGTTTCTAAAGAAGGTTGAATATTGGGCTAAGCAACCTCTCGAATTGATTCATACCGATAAATGTGGACCAATTACTCCAGAGTCCTTCAGCGGTAAAAGGTATTTCATTACCTTCATTGATGATTTCTCACGGAAAACTTGGGTTTATTTTCTGAAAGAAAAATCCGAGGCATTCGAGATGTTCAAAAAGTTCAAAGTGATGGTCGAGAAGGCAACTAATAGACAGATCAAAGTTGTACGATCTGATAGAGGTGGCGAGTATACTTCGACGACTTTCATGGAGTATTGTGAGGAGCAAGGTATAATGCGATTTCTAATCGCACCGTACACTCCTCAACAAAATGGTGTGGCCAAGAGGAAGAACCGAACCATTCTCGACATGGTTCGATCAATGCTTAAGAGCAAAAAGATGCCAAAGGAATTTTGGGCGGAAGTTGTGCAATGCGCCATCTATGTGCAAAACCGATGTCCACATGTGAAGTTAGATGATCAAACACCACAAGAGGCGTGGAGCGGACAAAAACCGACAGTCTCTCATCTCAAAGTGTTTGGTAGTGTGGCTTACGCACATGTCCCAGATCAACGAAGAACGAAGTTCGAAGACAAAAGCAAAAGGTACATTTTTATTGGGTATGATGAGAAGACAAAAGGTTACAAGTTACTTGACCCAATAAGCAAGAAGGTGATGGTGAGTTGTGATGTGCAAATAAATGAAGCAAGTGAGTGGGATTGGAACAATTCTTCAGAGGTTATAATTAAAGAATCATCAATCATTGCACCAACAAGTATAAATTCTGAAACTACCGATGATGAAGATGAACCACGAAAACCTAAAATGCGAAGTCTGCAAGATTTGTATGATTCGACAAATGAGGTAAACCTTGTATGTCTTTTGGCAGATGTAGAAAATATCAGCTTTGAAGAGGCGGTGCGAGACAAGAAGTGGCAAACTGCCATGGATGAGGAGATTAAAGCGATTGATCGCAACAACACATGGGAGCTAATAGAATTGCCAGACGGAAGTAAGCCCATTGGTGTGAAGTGGGTATTCAAGAAAAAGATGAATGCTCAAGGCGAGATAGAGAGGTACAAGGCGCGACTCGTTGCGAAGGGATACAAACAAAAGGAGGGAATCGACTACAATGAAGTGTTTGCTCCAGTTGTAAGAATTGAGACAAATCGATTGTTCATTTCCCTAGCAGCTCAATTTAAATGGCCGATATTTCAAATGGATGTCAAGTCGGCATTCTTGAATGGTGTGCTTGAAGAAGAAGTCTACATTGAACAACCACCCGGTACATGAAAATGGGAGAAGAGAAGAAGGTGCTAAAATTAAAGAAGGCACTTTACGGGTTGAAGCAAGCACCGCGGGCATGGAATACTCGTATCGATACATACTTCAAGGAGAACGGGTTCAAGCAATGTCCTTACGAGCATGCTCTTTACGCAAAGAACAGTGGAGGTAACATGATATTTGTTACCCTTTATGTTGATGATCTCATTTTTATGAGTAATAATAATGAGATGATAGAAGAGTTTAAGGGCACAATGAGACGAGAATTTGAGATGACAAATTTGGGATTGATGAATTTTTTCCTTGGCTTGGAGGTTAGACAAAAAGAGACGGGTATTTTTGTATCACAGGAGACATATGCAAAAGAGATTTTGAAGAAGTACAAGATGGTAAACTGCAACCCAGTGTCAATACCAATGGAACCAGGTGCAAAAATCTCAAAGTTCGATGGAGGAGAACGTGTTGATGCAAGTAGATACCGGAGTTTGGTAGGAAGCCTTCGCTATCTCACATGCACGAGGCCGGATCTTTCATTAAGTGTCGGCATCATAAGTCGATTCATGGAGGAACCGGTTTACTCACATTGGAAGGCGTTGAAGCAAGTCCTACGATACATCCAAGGTACTGTATCACTTGGATTGTTCTACTCAAAAGCAGAAGATTTCAAGTTGGTGGGTTACTCTGACAGCGATTGGTGTGGAGACATAGATGATCGGAAAAGCACATCGGGATACATATTCTTTATGGGCAACACAACATTTTCTTGGCTTTCAAAGAAGCAACCGATCGTGACACTATCGATGTGTGAAGCTGAATATGTGGCAGCATCTTGGTGTGTATGTCATGCGGTATGGCTTAGAAACTTGTTGAGCAAGGTGGAGCTAAAGCAACTAGGTGCAATCGTGATTCAAGTTGACGACAAATCAGCAATTGAGTTGGCAAAGAACCCAGTGAACCATGAAAGAAGCAAACACATTGACTTTCGTTTTCACTTTATCCGTGATCATGTAAAGGAAGGAAGTGTGAAATTGGTGCATGTGGCAAGTCAGGATCTAGTTGCGGATATCTTCACAAAACCGCTACCGAAAGTACTTTTCGACAAATACAAGAAGATGATTGGCATGATGGATGGTAGAAACATTTAAGTTTATGGGGGAGTTTTGTTGAATAAACTTTAAATGTTAATTTGTGGGTTTTAAAATTAGAAGTTATTAGAAAATAGTAGAATGGGAGTTTGGATAAGTGAAAGGCCAAAAGTTGTGAGTGAGATTTTAATCATGTTGTTAGTGGAATTTTAAGGCTATAATGAAGATTTTTTCTAGAAGAGCTTCCTAAAGCCTATAAATAGGATGCTCTCTCAGTTGTAATATATACCACAGAAAGAAATACAATTTAGAGAGTTTTACAAGAAGAGAGTGTTTTCTTTAGAGAAAATCCAAGTGTGAGTGGTTGTTGGTTTTACATGTTGCACACCTTCTAAGAATAAGCATAGAGCAACCCATCAGATTTCGAGACCTGGTCAAACCTGCTTAGTTAGCAGTGTGCTTGCACCAAATCCTATTGTGTGCTAATGGCCTGCAAGTGTTGCTTCCGCTCCTGCCTACATTCCTCACTTCCTCCAGCCTCCATCCTGATCCTGACATTCTTGCCAAACAACAATACACCAGATAATGCTTCTCAAACAATTCCTCCTTGATCTTCATTCAGCCAACATTCTCCAAACCAGTTCCTCTTCCTCCACTCATCCTCATTTCCTTCTTAATACTGCTCAACTCCTTCTGCAGACTTCTGGCCACTCTTTATAAACCATTTTATGCCTAGTCCAAAGCCAAATCTGCACCAGCTCAATTATGCACCAGCCCCTTCCTCTGAGAAACCAGCTCCACTAAGCATCCAAAACCAGCAGGCCCTTCTTTAGAAAGCTTAAAACTGATGAAGATGGTGCCTATGACGTGCATCATAACTGCTAGTCAAGCTAAAACAGGAGCCTCCCACTTGTGTGCTATTTCATCAGTTACGCGTGTTCCAGCAGCATAAAACAGCTTTTCCCATCCAAGCATACATATAGAAACACTGCATAAGGTAACCAGCTCCCTAACGTTTGTAATACCAACATCCTGACAGCTGCTGGCTGGCTGGCCACTAATGCAGCGCTATAAAGAGGAAAAAACCTTGTTGCGGACTCTAATGCCAATTGGTCACCCACCTAAACTGGGGTGAACCAAAGTCTCCCTGCCTAGACCTGCTACTACCACCAAGGCAGCCAAAAAAGCATCTATAAAAGACCTCCTCTTCTGCTAAAAAGCTTAACAGGACGAGCAAACCCACCCCTGGTAGTGGTGCTTACACACCCTTCCTGCCACAGAAAAGCCAACATTCCACACTCACCCTGATCAGCCTTAACCCTGCCAGCTTAGAGGACGGCCAAATCACAGCTAAATCCACTCCCTACCACACCATAACTGAACTGCCCCTGCATCAGCACCAACCAGCAGCAAGGATTTCCTATTTCCCAAAACTTTTGATGTACAAAATAGGGTTCAATTACCAATCCGAAAACGCATTTGGGTTTGATTTTGAGGTATATAACCTCTCTTTTTGTATAGAGGTTGAACATCTCTTAAATACTCTTTTTAATTCAGTTATTCATTGTTCATAAAAAAAATAAAAAAAAACTCATAAAATCATGTACCACAAAATCCTATCTTTTTTTTAGTGTTATGAGTCGGAACTTACTGTTCAAGATCATGGAAATATTCATGGAGCGCTCCGTACTCGCACTATCCATCACAGACTTTGTTGTTCAATCCAATTCCTGAAATACGTTTATTTTTTCTGTATATCCAATAATATTTATTTCAACAAAATTATTTTTACTTTACTTATTTCAACAAAATTATTTTTCAAAACAAGTGTTTTAAAAATTAAAAGACGGAAAAAGTTTGAAAATATTCATTTCCCACTTCTCGATCAACAAATGGAAAAAAGCATATAAGTTTAGTATAATCCTACTCTACAATAAAATTATTAAATTAATTAAATTAATTAAATTTAAAAATAAAAAATAATTAATTATTATATTGATAAAATATTATTTTATAAATTAAAAAATTATTGATATTTAAAATAATTTTTATTATTAATAAAAAATTATAAAATATTTTCTAAATTATTGCACATATTAAGATTTTAGCATTAATTATTCTTGATTCTAAATTAATAATTAATTTATAATTAAAATTTAATCTAATTTAAAATAAATAGTAACTAATAGATATCAGTTTAAAAATTAATTTATAAATTTATATTAATAATAAAATTATTTTATATACTAATATTTTTTTAGTTTATAAAATACTATGTAACTTAATCTGACTAATTATTTTTTTTTATAAATTAAGTTTTATTTAATTATTTTTTTATATTGATGACAGACATATCCTAATGAATCAAAACATAGCAAAACAAGGCAAATTTGATCAAAATAATGTAATGTTAAACAATCTAATGAACAAAATAAATTATACACGTCTTTTGTGATTAGAATTGTATAAGGGGTGAGATGCTTTTAAAGTGTTTCTTTTAATTTATTAATTTTTTGTTGATAAAAAAAAAATTTATGTCCAATTTTCTCTTCAAACCTGTTTAGCTTCCCTCTTCAATTTTCTTAAATTTATTTCTTGTCTCTTCTCCCCTTATGATTACACTGGAATTTGTATACTTATCTTAAAGTCATTTTGTACTTGATGCTCAATCTCTTAAGAAAAAGTAGAAAATAGTCAAAAGTTATTCTGCATACTCATTATAAAAGTAAAAAATGATAGGAATAATACTTATAATCATGTAAACATTTGTAAAATATATTGAAAACATACCTAAATAAGAACTATCAGAGAGAGTAGTGAATTATAACCAATTAAACGCTATTGAACAGGCTGATCCAACGGATTTGGATTTTGAATACTCTTGGAATGACAGTCTTTATGTTCTGTGGAGGAGATGGCATGAATGGTGAAAAGTAGCAGCACCACAATTATATATATATATATATATATATATATATATATATATATATATATATATATATATATATATATATATTCTATTGCGATGCTGTACTTCAAATGGAAGAAAAGAAACTAATTAAAGAAATCCAAAGTAGAAGACAACAATATATAATAAACCATAGGTATCTTTTTCTTTTAGCTATCCTCATTATTGCTTCTTTATATATGCATAAGGATTATTCATTCATCAAGCAATTGCAATAAAATATTGGTAACAAATACCTTTTATTAATTTTTACTTTTATTATTTAATTAATATCATTAAAAGAATTTTCTATTTACTAATAAAGTGATCTGTTTAGCTACTAATGTCAAGTTAGTTTAGAAGATAGATATTGTGTTTTTTTTTATGGATGTAGAAAAAAAGGAAGCTTTCATAATTAGTTTTTTTATCAATAAAAAATAAATTAAATTTAAAAAAAATATTTAAAAATATTTCAACCTTTACACAAAAATCACTTAGCAATTTAGAAAAAAATAAAATGGGTACACAAAGTGTACAAATATTCCTTTGAATTAGTTGCCCGTCTTACCAAAGGAAATAAGAAAGGGAATGGTAAAGAGGAGTTAGAATCAAAAGGTAACTTGAATAGTAAACAATTATTTAATAGTGGAAGGTAACTTGGAAAACAAAATTTAATGAGAAACATGGAGTTAGAATAACAAGGAGCATCACAAAGGAAATTTGTGCCTACTTAGACTATCTCCAATAAAAAAACCTAGGAGAAACAGTTTTAAAGAAAAATGAATTGTGAATTAAGTTATCCCAAACTTCAGAGAGTGCACTGGAGGGAGTATAGATTGGGGAGTAATACAAGCTATTTTTTTAAGTATCCAAATAATTATTGCTATGTTTGGAAAGTTAATGGGATTGGAGAGAGGAAGTGTGGAGATTTGAGAAAAAAGTGTAAAAAAAAGTTAAGGTTGTTTGGATTGTTTTGATTGGGATACGTTAGAGTAGATGTGTGAGGAAAATTTATTGAAATAGTGAGTGATGTGATGGTTGTAAGATTATTTTAAATTATTTTGAATAGTGTAAATTGTAAGATTACAAATTTACCCTTGTATAAAAAAAATTATTAATTGTGTGCATATTTTAGTTAATTAAAATAATTTAAAGTTTTATTTATAAATAAAAGAAAAAAAAAAGTAAAATTCAAAGAAATAATTAAATATAATTTTAAATGTAAGTATAATTTTATTATTTTTTATTTTATTAATTTAAATTAATTTTGTTACTTAAATTAATTTATTTAGATAATTTTAATATTATTTATGATTCTTTAAATTATGTTATATATATATATATAATTATTATTAATAATGATTTTCATTATTATCATTAACAAAATCAATATATTTTAAAAAGTAAATGAATATTTAGAACATAGCATGAATATTAAGTAGTTGTCAAAATATATAATATAAAGTCATTACATTTGATCCAGAAAGAGATAGAGACATGTTAATTTGTTTGTAATTTTGAAATTATGTAAAAATGAAGAACATAATAATGTTAATTAGAAAAAGAAAACACATCCCCACTAATAACATTTTAATCCTTCTAACGGAGACCTGCAAACGGTTTTCTAGAATACATATTTGCCTCGTTGTCTGACAATAATTGCATCTTTTTCATCGGCAACGTCTCCAATGCATCATTTGAAAAAATTACAGTCTAGTACCATGACACTTGTAATCTGTTTTGAAGAAAATAATAACATTGAACAATAAATAAGTTTAAAATAGCATTCTTAAGTTTGTATCAAACCTAATTCAATAAATTTTAGCTTGTACTTAGGACAACCCCAAAATCGTTTTTTTCCAACATTTTTTTTTTCTGTTTTTGTTGTTCTCAAAACAACAAACTCTCCACAATCACAAATAAGAGCAATGAAGGCACTTGTTGATACAATCCAAGTCAGCAAGGAGATGACCAAGGACCCAAGAGACCATTCACATTCATCTCCACAATCAAGTCAAGACCCCATCAAAGATCTAGCAAACCTCACCGAAAGTAGGCATAGACCAGAACACCAATTGTTCTTTCTTCTGGTCTACTTAGAAATAAAACATGTTGTAAATAATTTAGGCTCACTTTAGGGTCCAAATAGCAAAATGGGCTAGAGTAGGTTAATATAGCATAAAAGGGAGTGTACTTAGTGAAATGGGCTTGCACAAGCCCACTTTTTCAAGACAAAGCACCTAGAATTAGGGTTTTTGACCTAGTTTCTAGAAGGAGAGCCTAAAGGGACAATTTTGACCTTAGTCAAGCCTCCTTGGCAGCCCCTCCCCTCCTTGCCCACCAAGGCACCCATCCCTATAAATAGGGTGTCTTGCCTCGTGTAATTTCATGTTGAATTTGATTAAAGAAAAGTTACTTTGCACAAATTGTGTGAGCTCTTAGTGAGGTGTGATTCCTCTTTGCTTAGTCTTATCTTGAGGAGTGTGAGACTCTCAAGTGGCGGCCCTTCACTCCTTTTGGTGGCTACCACACTCCAAGTGGCGTGAACCACTCTCACAATCCACTCCATAAGTTTCCTTCTTCCATTTCCTTTCCATTTTCCATTTCTGCTTTCAATTACTTGTCTTTGTCTTAATTCTTGTTCATGATTTTATGCTCTTGATTGTATGCTTATGGATCATCATTTGGTTTGATCATGACCACCATTGATGTTACCTTATAGTTTCTCTTTTCCGCTTTGCATTCCATCCATCACCTTATATTGATTTTTATCTTTGTCTTTGTAAAGTGAACCTTCACACTTACTTAACCACTTGGTTAAGTTCATGTTCAGTGGGAATTTTCCTTAGGTTTCACCACTAAATTGCTAAAATCCCAGCGGTAAGTAAAGTGTCACCAAAAAAATGGAACCCTCTAAAAATCAATTCACATCACTTGTGCTCGCAGTAGCATGAATAAAAGTATGACGTTTTTGTACACCACACCTGGTACAACTAGACGACAATGCATTGTGATACGCAGACATTGAAGGCAACTTAACCAATGCTCTTAAACTTCCGTATTATGTCATAGAGCCCAAATTTGATTTATGCATAATAAACAATATCATTATCTAAATAAGTACCATGAAAACTACCATAAAACCTTAATATTAAATAACAACAACAATTCATTAATATTCAACATGAAAAATAGAAATAAAAATAATAATGACAATAACATAATGATAAGACAATAAATGGCCTTGATGACGTCGAATGTCAGCCAAAGTATCCTCAATTCAGTCCATTCTTTGATCAACCCTGTCAATCCAGGTATTCATGTTTTCTATGTCAGTCAAAATTTGGGTTAACATTTCGGTTTGATTGGGGATTGCGGGCTTAGGTTCACCACCTTGAACATCTTCTTGTGCCAATTGATCCTCTTCATCATCTTCTTCGTCTGCCTGGTAAGGCCTACCAAGCTGTCATACACCATTGACGTGGAATATATTTAATTTCATCATATTCTTTTTCCCAAAGTAATGATTTCATCCTAACATTATTACTACCTCATTTGACAAGTCAAAGCCATACACCTGCAAGATCCGTGTTATCAAAATTGCATACAGCATAGGCATGTTGTTATCCCTACATTTCATCATGTGTTGCATGATGTAATGAGGCCAATTAATCATTATATTATTTTTTATGCACCACAACATGAAAATATCTTCATTCAATAATCGTGCGAAGTTGCTCCCACAAGGGCACAACATGTGCATCCATGTGTAATGTAATAGTCGGTCATTTATTTTCAAACTACCGACATTTCTGACATTTTGACCTTGAACATCTTCACGAATCATGGATGATAATGCTAGCGCTTGATCAAAATTTACCTCCTCAAGGATTGTCCCAGGAGTTAACTTAACACCATCATACTTGAGATTTGTAATGTTCATCCAATCCATTGGATTAATGTGTATTCACTTTCCGCATATCTCAATAGCAAGGTCATCAATAGGTGTGATCTTTAGATTTGTATAAAATACTCTGACCAAGTCCTCATAATACGAAATTTTCATTCCAAGGAAAGGTTGTAAACCTTGAAAATTCAGAAGGTTTTGGAATTGAAACTCTGATGCAGCAAAAAATGAAGAATGCATAGCTTTTGGTAATAAGATTGGTCTTCCGTGAAACATTTTTTCAAACACCAGTATTTGACGTTTTGTATTGAAGTATCTTGATTAATCAAGAACTTCTTCAATCCCCGTTTCTTGGGTAGGAGGAACGACATGATCTTTTATTGGAGCTTTACCCTTATGGGTTCTGTGGCGTTTTTGGGATGATGTTGTCATGTATAATGCAATTATAACTTTGTATAAAAAAAATATAAAATGTTCATGACATCAAATATGAAACTCAATTTTAAGTAAATGAAAGTTATGAAAATATCATAAACAGAATAGTAGAACTTATCAAACACAATAGTACAACTTCATAAACAAAAAATTACATGACCAATGAAAAGACAATACTAGAAGTCCTCAACTAGAATACTAAAAGTTCTGATCATAATTCTCCAATAACAAACATACATAGACAAATTACACAACAAGTCAAATGAAATAAAAGGACAACATGTAAGTGAAAGACATGAAGGTAACGCGAACACAGGGATATAAATCAATGCCTAGTCATAAATGCAAACAACTTTGTCATACAACGCTCATATGGCATCCCAAATAGTTGCTTAACTCTTCCTGGATGCTCACATAAAAACTCGTAGCATTAATCCATGACCTATTCATCTTGGATATTTAGCTCCACCAACATTGCCCAAATATAGAATTGGTACGATACATGGCGATGATGATGGTGTACATGCTAAGCATATAAGTCATTTCTTTCGTCTAATTTCTGCAACTATATCTTGTGTTGCGGTTGCTTGTGCACGAGCAATGGCAACCAATTCAAAGGCATTCTGATTTCCGTCCTTCATCGACGAAACACATTATTAAAGATTTATATTCAATAAAACAAATTGTTCATCAATTTCGTCCATGGTGGGCCATTTTAATTTTGATCCTTGAGACGAGGATGTTCCCGTAAAGCCCACAGAAGGCATAGAAGGAGTGTTTGAGGGAGTGTCACTTGATTGAATATGAGGAGCAGGTGATCGTGGGATGTAGCCTTCTACCTCTTCAAAGTTGGGTTGGTCAAGGATATAATCCATATTATTGTCGTCAAGGTTGACACTGAAATTACTTATGTCAGGAAGTGAATTGATGTTACAGGCTGTCCTGACCCGACTCTCGTTTGCTCTGTCATTAGACCACAACTTTTCCATGAGGTTATAATGGCAAATGGGATTGACACGCCATTTCGCTTCAGATGGTTTCGCCTACATAGATGTCACATATTAGTACAATACAAGATGCAGTCAAATGTATTTCTTCTAAAAAATAGTTATCATGGTACCTTAATCAAGTCATTCCAAACTTCTTCCTCCGCTTCAAAACGTTTGGAGTTGTGATTCCATGCGAAACCACTCAATCCACCAAACAAATCATGTACTTCCCTCCACCTATCCTTGAGGCTTTTTTTACGGTTTCTGACATGTTTTTTCTTAATAACCGATAATCCAACCTCGTGTAGAGCCATAACAATGTTAGTATATCCCTGAGTGGTCCAGCTACCGTCAATTATGCATCCTCAACATAACTCTTCAATCATTGCATTTAGTAGAATTAGGTCCATCTCTGTCGTCCACTTAGTGAACTCTCGATAACCATCTGATGAATCTAGAGCAACATCCTTCCCGCGATCCATCTAATTAACTTAAATAAAGTTAGGATGACAAATATTGGAACTAAAGAGAAAAAAATATTATTTCATCAAATTTATTATTTACATAATCTTGCCACATTTCGTTTGCTATAGTGTCCCTAATATGACACCCTAGCCTATAATCATGCTCACGAGCATGGGTAGGGGTTGGTTGTACATCTTCTTGTAACAACTCATGATCTACTTCTTCAATCAGAGACTCATCATTGTCGACCCCGCGAAGAAAGTTATGCATAATACAACAAGCTAAAACAATTTTCGTTATACATCATAATGTGGCTCAGTCCCACTGCTATAATTGGAAAACATTTATTCATGACCCCAAAAGTTCTCTCAATTACATTTTTAAGTGATGAATTTCGATGATTAAACAACTCTTTAGAATTTTGTGGTCCTCTTTGCAAATATTCTTTCAAATGGTATCTAACCCCGCGATAAGGTGTTATTATATTTGGTTTTAACATAAAACCTGCATCGCCAAGATAGTATTTTCCTACAAATATTGTGGAAAGCTGGGCTAGTATATTCTACTATAACCTATTTATTGTTCTGCACACCCAATCCCTTAAAACTAACCTTCTTGAATAATCAAAGGATCGTCTCATACCAAAGCATCTTTCAATATCCTTGAATCGAAGGAAGTTCCTTCCCAACTGGCCATGACATATGAGAACTTCATGTCAAAGTCACAACCTACAAATGTGTTTTGGGTTGGCCAATCTTTTTTCCCTAAAAAACGAGGTGCATCAACACGGGCAACCTTAACACGTACATGAGTCTCATCTACGGTCCCTAAGCAATCCTAATGTAAACCAAATTTCATAACTTTAATTAAACACAAAATAAATAAAACATTATATATAATTTAAAATAATGTTGTCATAAACAAACCTTAAAGTAGGGGTAAAATCGATTGTTGTTAAGGATGTGCGGTTCTACAACCATTCCATTTGGTTAAATTAAGAATTCCCCCTCCAACCTTAAAATTACACTCAAAATATTATGAAAGTGACGGGAAACTGTTTGTCCAGACCGATGGAAAAAGAATGACACACTTCGATTCTTCACATTATGCCTAATAATGTGTAGAAATTTCGCAACTTGTTCTTCCACGGTTCATCGATATGCATCTTTAATAAGTCCAGTTTCCCGTATTCGTTGACATAATTGAAGGAAAGCTTCCGGTTCCAAGCATCTTTAATAAGTATCTACACATATTATTAAAAATTAAATTTTTTTCTCTAAACTTTTTCTGTCTTTTCTAATTACTGCAACATTTTTTATAATCTTTTTAATTATAACATTATTAATTTATGTAAAATATATTATAAAAAAAAACCTAAACATTAAAAATTTCGTTTCGTACTCTGTAAAAATATTAATTTTAAATAAAATAATATATTTCTTATAAACAGTTAAATGTTCAAAAAATAATAAGTATCTACACATATTATTAAAAATTCAAATTTTTTTTCTACTACTTTTTTTGCTTTTTTTTTTTAATTACCACAACATTTTATATATTTTTTTATTATAACATTAATAATTTATGTAAAATCTAAAAAAAAACCTAAACATTAAAAATTTCGTTTTCCATTCTGTAAAAATATTAATTTCAAATAAAATAATCTATTTCTTATAAACAGTTAAATGTTCAAAAAATAATAAGTACCTACATATATTATTAAAAATTCAAATTTCTTCTCTAAACTTTTTCACCTTTTCTTAATTATTACAATTTTTTTATAATTTCTTTTTTAAATACGTATTCATATCTGTAATTTCAATTCATGTCACAGAAAATAAATATTGATATTTCATCAAATTTTTTCCTTCCAATATACAATTACATAAACAATTTAACACAATAATTAATTTAATAATATAATTAATAAATTTTTCCTATTGACATCTAAAATTACAAACTAATTAACATGAATAACTTTTTAAAAATAATTTAAACAATTCAATTCCAAAAACAATACACATCCAAACACAATTTAAACATAAATAAAACATATATTTTTAAAAAAACCACACATACCTCAAGAGAGCAGAACAAAATCACCAGATAATGCAACTGTCAGCAAGATCAAACTGTGCCTAAAAAAATTGAATAAAAAATAAAAACAAAAATCAAAAAATAAAAAATCTGAAAAAAAATAAAAAATCTAGAAAAATCATGAACATAACCGATTATCAGTTGTCTTAAAATAACCACATAATTGATTATCAAAAGATTTAAGAGGAATAATCGACTTTTCTTGCAATTAAAAATCCAACATAATCGATTATGCTCCAAGATAATCGATTAAGTTCATAATTACACAACCCCCATAATCGATTATGCTAAGAAAAAAATATTAGATAATCAATTATGTCACGACCATAATCGATTATCCACTATTTTTAACTACATAATTGATTATGTAGTCCGTTGTTTGTCAATGATAATTGGTTATGCATCAAACTAAAATCAAAGAAACGTAGCCTGAGGCCAGAGATGAACAACCAAAATCACTCTCCTACCTCTATGCTTACTGAAGACCCTCTCTAAGAACCCTAAACCAATGCAAAATTGTGTAGGAAGGTTTGAAAATGTTGTGTGCTTGCTTAGCTTCGCACAACGCTCTTATATACTCGTGCATCAGAATTATGATGCAGCTACTCTCTCACCAACTCAATGATGCATTCAATTGGCATTGAACTTGGTCAAAGAGATTCTTGAACCAAAGTCAGGAATCTCATGCGCAGATTGGCCACTGTTGTGCACTCTGTTGGCCACTATTGTTGCTCCCATGCAAAGTTGTAATGGCAGTGTGTAAGTCCAAAAACATGAGAAAGTAAGGGCACCATGGTCTTTGCATACATCCTACGTGGCTTTCATCTTATTTCACTCTCCTTTCTCTTCAATTATGAGACCACCCTGAGTACCCCCATCTTTCCATTCACCTTCACCCTCAACCTCCCCCTCTCACAGAAGCAAACGAGGGTGACACCTTTAATCCATCTGTGGCTAAAGTGCCACCCCCAAAAGCAAACACACCCTATATGAGAGATTATTCTACTTTTCTTAGAAGGGAGGCACCTACCAAAAATGCCCTAACCAGAGTATGTGGTTTTTACCTTAAGTGGATAACAAGCAAAACAAACAAATAATATGGTTTGAGGTAAAGGTTTCTTAAACAATAAAATTGGTCCATATTTTGTATGACTCAAGGTCAGTTCATTCCTTCATGTCCCTTGATTTTGTTTCAAAAGATTAGAAATACCTATGATGGTTTTTACCCATATTGAGAAATATATGTTGTGACTAGTTAAGTTTTTTTTTTTTTTCTTTGACTATACCAAATTGTTCTTTTTCTGCATATCTTTTTTTTTTTTATCTTTATGTAAAAATTGTTGTTTTAGGTATGAATTGGTTAACATCTAATAAAGTATCATCATAAATTGTTGTGATAAAATCATAGAGTTTCCTATAGAACCTCCCCTGTTTACACAATCGCCTTCATCTTTGTTAAATAGTTTAATAGAGGTTTCTCAATGATGGGACATATTTAAAATCATTTTCTTGATAAGAAGACTGAGTCAATATAGCATAATTGTCGTATCCTTTTGATCATCGAATCTCAAGCTAATAAGCTATGCATTCGATGGTTCAGGAATGGAGTGACTCAAATTTGAGGATGATAACCTATGCACCGAGTGGAGAAAGTAAGAACTCCTAGTGCAAAAACAAAGTGATTTGGAAGAAATCCAAGGTTCAAGATTGACGTTAAGATTTGTTGGAAAAAAAAAATCTGAATTTGAGGTTTAAGGGCAGGATTAGGATTTGTTAAAAGAAATCTAAGGACAAATAACTACACAATTTGTGTTTTTCACATTAATAATAATAATTATATTTAAATTTAAAACATGCACTTTTAGAACATAATTAAAAAAAATACAATATATGATGTATATACATGAAATTGTTTTAATTGCAATTAGGTCCTTTTGCATAATAATTAATTAAAAAAATGCTAAGTGAATACAAATGATACTTGATTAATGGTGACATATATGGAGAGTACCGAAACATATTTTTGAGAAACGTGTACACAAGGATTAACCATTGAACATATATATTAAAGGAATATTAAGGGCATGTGCTGTGGTACTTTCCTAACATTAAAGAAGGTAGCAGAAGAACCATTAGCAAGTAGGAAGTATAGACGACTAAAAATGGAGGAAAAAGGTCTATTCAACAGTCATAGGGTTGTCGCACCAAATACATGGGCCTGTAGACCGAGGAAGAAACAATAACTAACGGTAATTCACTAGTGCCTTTACTCTCGAGCTCTGGCCGAGTTCCCCCAACTCACTCATGTAGCCATTCTCAGCATAATGCACCCCACTAAACTCCCTTCTCTAAAGCCACCTCAGTCAGCCATGCCCACCCAATTCCACCCTTGGAGGTTTGATATGGAGCATCGCACTTCTTCTTCCTTCATATGAAAAAAATAATTCAAAATGGTTTGAGTTTTGAAACAATGTCTCTAACTGAACAACCTCCTAACTCACCAACATATTTCACACTTGATTTCCTTGGTCAGTCCTGATGTTTTGTTCAGCATCCTCCGAAATTTCTGCTGAATCCACCCAATCAAGAATTTCCAAAATTAAAACAAATATAAATAATTAAAAATGCATAAAAAATCCAAAAGAAAGAGATATGATTCACTGACATTCAGATAGCTGAGTTTTTTGTAGTGGGTGATTGATTTTCAGTTTGTTTGGTTCACATGTTAGCCAGTGCAACATGCTGTCAAACACTTGCTTTATCAAGAAGTCCATAGTCAGCACATTCACTGATTTCAAGGACTGTTTGCTAGATGGGATCAGACATATGATTTCTGAAAGGCTGTCAATAACTTCACATATTGTGGGGAGATCTCATTGCTCCTGTGTAAGAGATGGTGTAGGGGAGGGGGAGCTCTTTCCAGAATAACAACTGTCCTTCTACATCATAATGCACAACTTCTTCTCATACCCAAATTAATAACCAGTTTTGACAAGAAAAGTCTCCGTTTCAATATCCAATGTGCTTATCCAATTACACAAGGAATATTTGCAGTATAATTTATCTCTAATTTCGGTATACTAGGAACCACATGTAAGTTTTTTTCCTAGGTCAATGGCTAATACCACTTTATTGCATAATTCAACCAACCCAAATTTTGTATCGAAGAACTTGAAGAATTTGATT
Source organism: Phaseolus lunatus (assembly GCA_013389735.1). Classification (NCBI taxonomy): domain Eukaryota; kingdom Viridiplantae; phylum Streptophyta; class Magnoliopsida; order Fabales; family Fabaceae; genus Phaseolus; species Phaseolus lunatus. Next base: position 15,470,843 of record CM023862.1, on the reverse strand, counting down.
AACTGATAGATTAGAAATTCCATAAAGATGCAAACACTCAAATCCATTTTCATTGTTGGACAAAAGTGTTTGCAATAGCTTTACCTCTTCTTTTTTCAGTTTCAAAAGCTTAAGAATCTCACTAATACAAGGAAAAAATGCTTGTGGGCGGGCACAGTACGGCTGAAAAATAAATATTAGTGCTTGTATATCAGCTTCAAATTGATTGGCTCCGACCTTAGAGAACCAAATCTCATTTTTTACAATGCTGCATGAAATGTAATGATCTAGCCCCTCAGCAATGCTTCTCCACAAATCCAAAAAATCCTTTTTATTGAGATTTATCTTCACAGTTTGAAGCCAGCTTTTTAAAGCCACCAAAGCTTCAACAAAATCATCGGAAACTACTAAATCAACATCCTCTCTTAGACTTGTATAATCTTTATCGTCCTTAAAGCTATCATTGTTTTGAACATAGTCCCAAGAAAGCATTTCAAACTGTCGAAGAACAACTGCAATAATTTCCATAAGCCAGTTTGTTTCCATTTCAGACAAGCTTCTTCTTTCTTCATAAAAAAAGCAGCCATTATCCATTGTATCATCCTGTATGGGCTTGCCAGCATCATTTTCAGCAATTTTCATCTCCAAAAGCTCAACAGTGTCACTCCATTCTTGTAATTTAATCCAAATATATCTGGCAGCATTTATTATCCCACACAACCTAACTATATCAGAATTATCTAGACGAAATTCCATTGCCTTGAACTGAAAAAGTAAAAGCTTAAAGAAGTACCAAAGCAATCTACCTGCAGTAAATCTAATAAATTGTGCACGTGGTAAAATGGATGGCATAGTTTTGCAGCGTTCAATCATTTCCCAGATAATTTTAAGAAAAAACTCTGCAATGGGTGGAGCTTTGTGATCTTCAACAGCCAATAGCAGATACTCCTGATTATTGTCAATCCCAGGTTTACAATTTTTAGAAATCACCCACGATTTCTCTTCTTTCAGTTCGGTATTAAGTTTCTTCCAGGCATTTTTGAACTCTATTTTTGCCCAGATCTTCAGCCAATCAGGCCTATTACAAAATATTGATAGAACTGATACACCTCTTGACTGCCCTTCAAAACTTTCAGACACAGCCAAAAAACACGTCTCCAGATTGAGAAGGGATTGCATCTTTTTGTCAAATGCAATGGTAAGATCCACAAGGTGAAGCCATGAAGATGATACATCAGGCTTCAAATGCTTTACTTTATATCTTTCAGCGAGCAAAGGAAAAACCTTTTTTTCCAGAAAGCCAGAAAGCATTTGGACCACTGCAGAGACCCACGCCTCCTTTGCACTGCAACTGATAAGCCTGGCCTTGTCAATAAGTGGCTGCAAGACACCATCAATTCCTGCAATAAAATCCCTGGTAACTTTATATGCCAAAGCAAACATATATTCTGGCTGCTCAGACCATTTGGTGAAATGGTATTCCATCCTTGATGCAATAGGTGACACTAATTCATCAATGGCCCACAGCTGTTTATACTGAGTGTGAGTGTCTTTTTCTATAAGATTATTATTAAGCTGTCTTTCTTCCCTTCTCTTTTGCAGATGCTGCAAAGAGCAAAGAGCTATAAAACTTCGAGAGTAATTTCTTCTTTTATCTTCTTGCATAAGAACCAATGGATTAGGAAGGTCTGTTATATGATCGTTTTCACTTTTTGACGGAAGCAGTTTTGGTGGCCACCCAAGAGAGACTAGAAGAGCCCGATGATCTGCAAAAACTTGTGGCCGGAGAGCAGATAAAATCTTTTCTACTCTGGTGTCAACAGACTTCAGAAGACAAAGCCACTGAGGATGGAATTTCTCAACACCAACCAATACTTCTTCGATATCATTCATTGCTTTTATGGCCTGAAGCAACTTGTCATGTTTTCTTCCAGCATCCTACAGCACAATACATTCGTGCATAACAATCCATGATCAGCTATCAACAGTCCAACTACGTATATAAACTAACTAAAAAAGGGAACAACAATTACTTCAGAGATTGGTGAATTCAAGAGCTTCAATTTAAACATATTCCCTGTGTGGCAAGCCATGACAAAGAGAGAAGCATCTTCAAGATCCCCAACTAGAGCTTCCAACTGTACAGCAGTCTCTGAGACAATAAGTAAAGTAAACTTTACAGCTAGCTACTCAAGATACACAAAAAATCAGAGGCACCAACCATTTGACTGAAACAAATAATAGCACTCAATGAATTCCACTTTTTATACAGCCCAATACAATAATCACCATTTACCAAACATAACTCAGCTTAGGAGAAGACACAATGTAAATAGGCAATAAATTAATCTAAAGAGCATATCGAGTAAATCCACCGCAAAATATCAATAATATAAATACATATACATATATTTACATATACATACATACATACATATATATATATTTACATATACATACATACATACATATATATATATATATATATATATATATATACACATATTCAGTTCATCAAATAGTTTTGTGGCGGATCCAAGACCTGAGTCAGTGGGAGCAATTTGTTTAAGAAATAAAAATTAATATACATATGAAAATAAAGACACGACGGTTAAAATCATAAAATTTCAAAACATTTAATCAAATAAATCAGATTCCTTATTATTGAAAATAGGGGACAGTGGGTTCAAATATATAAAATTAGAAGGAAAAAATATAAAATTCAAGACATTTATTTACAATTTTATCAAAGTAAAACACACCGTCGAACATTGACAGGTCCACCATGTCCAATGAAAACACAAGCTCATTCCTAACAACAACAAAATCTGACTAAAATGCCAATAAATCAATCAACCAACTGAGTTAGCATTTGGTTGCAATCGCATGCAACATTACGGCATGAAAAACAACTAAGAAAGCAGTAATAACAATAGTAGTAGTAGTAGCAGTAGTATTTTTTTTCAAAAGTGCCACTAGTTTTAACCACACACAAAAAAAAATTGAAAAAACACACAAATATAGACTAGCATAAAGACTCCGTGAAAGCACGGCAACAATGAAACAAGTTGAAGACTCAAATGGAAACCCCGCACACAGGCACAAAGAAAAAAAGGAGGAAAAACATCATAGCATTCTTTTGATCCACAATGACAAGTTTAAAACACCAAAAAGTAAAATACCAAAGCGAAATACAAACACTCACAGCGATTCAAAACAAACTCACCAAGATAACACCGAAGAGACTCGATTTGATTCATTTCGTTGGCCAATCGAGGAATCTCCTCAATCAAAACCCGCCGGAACCTCTTCGAACCAATTCCAGCTAAACATGAAAAGAGCATCCAAAACCATTCAACAAAAGCACGAAAACTAAACACACACATACACATATATATAAAGAAGCATTTCTTTTCTTTCATACGCGGAGAAGTGCGGAGGGAGAGATTGCGAAGAGCGAGAGAGAGTTGCTGGAGTGAGGATTTGGCGCGGAAGGAACGAGAGATCCATGAAACGGTGTGTTTCGTAGCGTGGAGGAGGAAGAACGACTCTAGCTCGGAGCATTGCTGCGAGAGCGAGGAGGAGAGAGAGAGGTTGGAGGATTCCTGAGATAGGTCCCGTTTGGTTTGGAAGTGCTGATCAAGAAACGCCGCGTGTTGGGGCGCGAGGTCGGCAACATTTGGCAAACAAGGAAGAGAAGAAGAAGAAGAAGGGTCCATGGATAGTAACCGGTGAGGTGTGAGTAGTAGCAGGTTTTTTTGTGTGTTGAGTGTGAATGGTTTTCAAATTTGGCTTTTCAAATTTGGTAAATCCGCCTTTTATTTTATAAAACAAATTATTACAGGGGAAAATACTTTGGCGGTTAGTTTATTGTATATTCTCGTTTCTATTGTATATTAAAATTATCAAATATAGTATACGTTTATATTTTTAGTATATTAAAATAATATAATTTTTAAAAAACTTAACAATTTTAGAATTTTGAAAGAATTACATAGAAAATTAGTTTCAATAATTATTTTAATTTAGTAAAATATAAAACTGTTTAATTAAAAATGACAAAAAAAAGAATATAAAAAAGTGTATATTTTTAGTATAAATAATATGATTTGAAAAAAGAAATAGATAACTTTGTAAGAATGATTTTGTTAACATGAGATAAATTCATTGAAAGTTTTAACTGATTGTGAGACATGAAAATATATAAAAAGATAGAGAAGATTTAAAAATATATTTGAATAATACACACGCCTCTATAGAAGATAAACATAACACACATTTCTCGAATATAAATTATCATTAAAATTTGGAAGTGAGAGAAAAAGTCTATCTTAAAGGAAAGTGAAACTTGACATTAGTTTCATTTCTTTGACGTATAAAAATATTATTATTTTATTATAATATTTTATTTAAAAAATAGTTGTTGTTCTTTATTATTAGAGTGTGAAAAAATAAATTATTGCCTAAACTATGTTAAAAAAAACTCAACAACTTTTGAAGAAAATTAATAGAAAATATGAATGAAGAGAACGATAAAGCATTTATTGGAATAGTTGGTGTTATGAAGACTTTACGGGTTAAAAAACATTAATACTTTTGAATTAGAAAGTAATTATAGGAGTAGATTTGAGTGAATTTAAGGAGAAAATGTTAGAAAAGTATAGTTGTTTAGATTAAATTAATTAATATAAATAAAAATTATTTTAAAAGAATTTAAATTGTAAATATTACATATATGACATGATAAATATTTTGTAAGATAAAAATATATTTGTAAAATTTTAAAATCTCCCTGAATGTGTAGTGTAGTGGACCAGAGCCCATAAGGACTATTTGCGGTTTACTCTTTAAAGATAAAATATATTGTTCTCAGTGATATTTCAGTTTAGATTTTATTCTTTCTGGAGTAGTTGCATATGTTATACGTAAAAGCATGTAAATATACTAGTAATCAGATTTAATTCTGGGGAAGATATCCAAGTTGGTATCCAGGTGGTTATTCTGTTAAGATTTGTTGCACTCCAAGGACATAAAATTCCACACAGTTGTATTGTTAAGATTACATACACCGTAACAGAATTCTCTCTCATTGAATATTCTCTCACTAGAGATAAGATTCTCGTATGGGAAGTTGGTTACCAGTGGTAACCTAATGACACTCTATAAAAGGGGATTAAGGTCCCAGGTGAAGGTATGAAATTCTAAATACACTTTTTGAATACTGAAGCTATATGTTTCTTATTCTTTCATAAAGCCCTTACTGACTTGAGCGTCGGAGTGTGACCGACCGTAAGGGCGCCCTCTATCTCAACAGGAACAACATCCAAACAACCAAGGAAGGCACAGATTCCAACGGAGATAGGCGGAGCCAGAATCAGTCATTGGAGTCAACCGACAACCAAGTCAATCGGCAAGAACATTTGGCGCCCACCGTGGGGCCTTATAAAACTAGGTCTCCTCCACAGTTGTCATTGAAAGTTATCAAGAGATATGAGGAATGTAAGGCAAGGTCCCGCGGGATCTGAGGGAGTCAATACTCTTACTATACAGCAACTCATGGAGACCATCACAGCTCTCCAAGAGACAGTGGCAGCGTCCAGAGCTGACCAGGAAAGGGTGTTAGCTGAGGTGCGTGCTGAGCAGGCCCACAGGCAAGACCAGTTCAGGGTCGAGTTGGACGCATCGCGAGCAACCAACGACGAGTTACGCAAGGCCAACGAGGAACTGCGCAGGGATTTGCAGCGTTTGGATGAGCGCGCCATAGGAGAGCGGAGCCCGCCTACCCGACCTAGGGCTCGACTAATGCCCTTCTCGCAGGCGATCATGGATGTTGTCATACCGACAAACTTTATGACGCCAAAGATCATGTTCACAGGTACGGAGGACCCTGAGGCTCATCTCACTGTGTTTCATGCTCAAACGATGATCTCGGGAGGCACGGACGCTATGCACTGTAAGCTGCTCATGGGCACGTTTACAGGCACGACATTGCAGTGGTTTATCGGTCTTCCTGTCAGCCATATAACCTCGTTTAAACAGTTTGCCACACTGTTCAGGGAATAGTTCATTGTTAACCAAGCTCTATCCCCCGCCCCTTTCGACCTCTTCGGGGTGAAGCAGAAGTAGGGAGAACCTTTAAAGGACTTCGTGAATTAGTTTGGAGCGTTTGTGGTGAAACTCCACACCCAAGATGAAGCTTTATTGGTACATGCCTTCGAACAAGGAGTGTTGGCAGGCCCTTTCAGCGATTCCTTGATAAGGAATCAGGCCAGAACATATGGAGAGATCAAGCGGCGAGCTGTTGCCCACATCGTCGCTGAGGAAGCAGTGACTATGAAACATGGAAACACAGGTACAGGGTAGGCTAAGCCCCGCGAGAACAATCGTACCCAACCGATGAGGGTATATGAGACTACAACAGAAAAGAAGTCGACATGATGGACACCCTATGAATCGAAAAAGAACCAGTCTAGGCCGAGGTCAAAGGATGACCTACCTTTTCGACCTCGGTTTAGGATATCTTATAAGGAGTTGCTCGCCATGCCAGGTATACAGGAAAAATTGAGGATCCCTCCAAAGACTGATAGATCTTTGGGGCCAAGCAAGAGTACATGGTGTGATTTTCATAAGGCTTATGGACATGACGTGGAAAATTGTATAGTCCTAGGCTACCAGTTGGCAGGGCTGGTGAAGGAAGGCCTCCTGCAGGATTACCTGTTAGGAGGTCAGGAGGAATCCAAGGAAGACACGCCGACGGAAGAGCAAAAGCATGAAGTACCCATCCACTGGGAGATCAATACTATCTCTGGTGATGACAGTAGAGGACCAGCGGTCTGATAAGCCAGCTGAGCCTGACCTCTACTTTACCCGAACAGATTTAAGGGACGTTATCCCACATGACAATGATCTAGTAGTGATTTCAGTGGTCACCGCAGGGAGAAGGGTGCACCGAGTTCTCATAGATCAGGAAAGCTCGACTGACGTGCTGTTCTGGTCGACATTCAACAAGCTACAGTTGTCACCAGATCAGTTGAGACCATATGATGGTTGTTTGTATGGTTTTGCAGGGGATCAGGTAGAGGTGAGGGGGCATGTAGAGCTGAGGACAACCTTCACAGATGGCACCTCATCTCGGACCATCACTATTAGGTATTTGGTTGTTAATGCTTTTTCTGCTTACAATATTCTTTTGGGCAGGCCTGCTATAAAAAGGTTGGGAGCTGTGGCCTCGTCGAGGCATATGAAAATGAAGTTGCCCTCCTCAAAAGGAGGGGTGATCGTGGTCAAATCCGACCAAAAGGCAACAAGAAAATGCTACGAGAATAGCTTAAAGAACAAACGAGGGGTGTGTGTGGTCGTCACTCAACCCCCAGAAAATGAAGAAGACTCATGTGTGGAGATCGCCACTGATAGCTGATCTCAACTTGTTTTACTTGATGTATATTGTCCTTTATGAACAATGAATGGGACACTCTTTTTCCCTCACAAGGGTTTTTTAACGAGGTCACCCAATGAAAAGTATTTGTGAAAGATGATTTGTCATGACATTTCTAGTGTTTTGTAGGAATATGGCCTTGCCCTGGGGATTCTCCAGGCTAGGGAACTTGAATATGGCCTTGCCCTGGGGAACTCTCCAAGCGAGGGAACATGAATATGGCCTTGCCCTGGGGACTCTCCAGGCGAGGGAACTTGAATATGGCTTCGTCTTGGAGGGACTCCAAGCGAGGGAACTTGAATAGGTACATAGCGACTTTCAAGTCGCAGCTCGCCACTATTGTGGCTTGAGCACCGGAACAGATACATAGCGACTCTCAAGTCATAGCTCGCCAACATTTTGACTCGAGCTCAGGTATGTGACCTCGCCTTGGAAGGTTTCCAAGTGAGGGAATTTGAATGTAACAGGTTTATGGCAACTCAAGTTTGAGAAGCCTCTTGCTCTGAAGGATTTTAAACACAGATCTTGGATGAGAGCTCGCCAACATTTTGGCTCGAGCCCAAGTATGTGACCTCACCTTGGAAGGTTTCCAAGCGAGGGAATTTGAACGTAGCAGGTTTATGGCAACTTAGGTTTGAGAGCCTCTCACTCAGAAGGATTTTGAGCTAAGACATCTTGAATGGCAACGTTTTGGCTCAAGCTAAGGAAGATGACTTTTGTCTCAGTGTAATACTGAGCTCAGGACCTCGACCGGGACAAGTCGAGGTCAACCCTGCATAAAAGTAAGGTACCACGAAGGTGTTTAAAGAAGAATGTGTAAAGGAAAATGTCAAAGTTTGCCATGACCAAAGTATGAGAAAAGTGGGAGACCCACTACAACCATGAGGTTACAAAAGGAAGTGCAAGCGGCAACACTTTTTAGCCGCTGATGTGGACACATGAATGTTGGCGAGGAGGTCGTCGTAGGCAAGCAACTTAGTCTCTTCACTGAGCTTGCTGAAACAAGCTCAGCTCGAGATTGGGGGTCTTGTGTAATGGACCAAAGCCCAGAAGGACTATTTGTGGTTTACTCCTTAAAGATAAAAGATACTGTTCCCAGTGATATTTCAGTTTAGATTTTATTCTCTCTGGAGTAGTTGCATATATTATACGTAAAAGCATGTAAATATACTAGAAAACAGATTTAATTCTGGGGAAGATATCCAAGTTGGTATCCAAGTGGTTATTCTGTTAAGATTTGTTGCACTCCAAGGAGATAGAATTCCACACAGTTATGCTTTTAAGATTACACACACCGTAACAGAATTCTCTCCCATTGAATATTCTCTCACTAGAGATAAGATTCTCGAATGGGAAGTTGGTTACCAGTGGTAACCTAATGACACTCTATAAAAGGGGCTTAAGGTCCTAGGTGAAGGTATGCAATTCTAAATACACTTTTTGAATACTGAAGCTATATGTTTCTTATTCTTCCATAAAGCTCTTACTGACTTGAGCGTCGGAGTGTGACCAGCCATAAGGGCACCCTCTATCTGAATAGGAAAAACATCCATACAACCAAGGAAGGCACAGATTCCAGCGGAGATAGGCGGAGCCAGAATCAGTCATTGGAGTCAACCGGCGACCAAGTCAACCGACAAGAACATGTAGCAATCAAATGAATTAATGTTGTAATATATCTCTTGAATCTTCTATCCCTTCCTATTTTTTTTAAAGGTGTTTTATTTGTATAAACAAAGTGAACCTAGATAGTACTTGAGATTGACATTAACAACTATCACTAGTGTCGGTCACTTCCCTGATAATCGCTCCCTCGTGTTCAGTCATTTCTTCTTGGTGCTTCAGTTTTTCAACCCTCACTCCTTTAGAGTTCAACTCTTCTATTTTTTAGCTTTTTATCGCTTAGTTTGGAGTAAATCTATAGAAGGTTTTCCGATGATCAAGTAAGTACTCTAGATTGAAAGTATATGATGTAAAACTCATAAAAGCATACATTATTCCTCTTTGGAAGACTTATTTATAGTGTTTGGTAGTGGGCTATTTGACTCATTGGTCGTATCTAACGCATATCTTCAATAAATCAATGTTAGCTGATTCTCGGGGAGTCATCCAAATTTGGCGGGGTGTGGCCTGGATTTGTAGGGAGGTTACCCTGACTTATAATCGTTATTTGTCATTTGTTGTCAATGTCGTTGAACATGATTGATTACTCCGTCAATTAGTCAATGATGCAGAGTGACGTGGTTCATTCGTCCCTGACCAGTACACTTTACCCCAGGCTTGATGAAGCTTATTTCAGAAGAGTCTAGACATGATTGTTGGGTACTTCGAGGTATGAGGTGACTGTCACATTAAATGCACTGTGTCAGAGATAGGACGTGTGTCATTCAACGCTTCGTTCGAGTTTTTCACTTTTTGATCTAAGAGATCTAATGATCTATTAGACTGTGTCGATTCAAGTTGAACGTTGTGCACCCTTAGATTGAAACGAATCTAATGGTGCCAAAGGTGACCATGTTTCATTCCTTCGTTTTCAGGAATCTATAAATAGGAGTCCATTTTGAACTTTCTTACGTTTCCATCTGCTTGCTCAGAGTCTGAGCGTGCTAACCTTCTTCGTTTGCATGCTTCACTTTGCTTTGTGCCTTTGTTCTTCAAGAGGTTAGTAATGGCTTCTTCTTCTGAGTCTTTACACCTTCTTGCTTTTCTTCATCATAACAAACACATTCCAATCCTAACGAGGTTAGGGATATGGATTGTTCTAGCCAAGCGGTCGACCTTGCTAGCTGACCACCTCATTATCATAGTTATGAGTGGGTTAATCCACACGTCCTTGATATTCTCACCCACTCTAAGGGTTCTTCTGCTATATATGGCTTTCTTTCTCAAGTCTCTATGTTAAAACTTGACTCCCCATCGAATGTGGTTGTAGCTGATAGTTGTAACTACACCGACCAAGTTTGTCTCGGTCGGGGAAATGGTCCTCGGGACTTTTTCTTTGCATATAATTGCATCTTCAATGATTTGTATGTAACTTTACCCTTCGACGAGTTTACGATGGGGGTCCTTATGATACTTAGCGTAGCTCCTACTTAGTTGGATCCCAACTCGTGGGCTGCCCATCAAGCCTTTAGGCTAATTTATGATGTCTTTCATTTGAGGTCGTCTCCACAATCTTTTTTATTTTATTATAACTCTTGGGCGGCCCATCCTATGGGTTGGCTTTCTTTGTCAAGTCGTCCAGGCAACATTCTCTTTTCTCCCTACACCTAATTTTATAAAAATTTTAAGGAGAGGTATTTCAAAATCTTTATCGAACTGGACGACAAACCCTATTTCTATGATTCTAAGGTCGAACCCTAAACCCTCAAGACAAGGAAATATTTTACGTATTCGACCAGCTTCCGAATAAACTCCCTACTCGGAGGATCTTGGCTGTGTACCGATCACTCCATTGTTGGGTGGACTTTGCTGGTATGTAGCATTTAAGCTATTAGTTTTTTCCCTTACTTTTTTTGACCATGTGTTTAATTTTTTTTTAATTTGTAGGAGTGATGGCCCAAACTGACCCTAATACCGCCAACATGCTGAAACAACTGTGTCGCCAAGCGACAAAGTGGTAGGAGGGGTCGCTTGAACTAGTTGGGGGGGTCGTCCACCTCTATAATATACTTAGTGTAACATCCTGCCAAATTCTTTTCATATTTATATAATGAAATAAAGGTAAAACAATAATATCAAAGTGAACATATGTATATATATATATATGTATAATGAAATTTCTCCTCACAGGGAGTTTAATACATATCCAGTCAGTTTTCCAAACTTAAACAAAATACAGCAAAATAGAAAAACAGGCGATCTCCTAACAGAAAACAGAAAACGGGCGATCTCCTATCAGAAACAGAAAACAGGCGATCGCCTAACAGAAATAGAAACAGGCGATCTCCTTCCGGCGACCACTCACTGAGGAGCTCTACTTCCTGCAACATCATCTGCTCCCGTGTAAATCATACACGATCATCACAGGTTTAAGAAAACATCCACAAAACAAAAACGCAGGGTAAGCTAGATATTTTAAAGAGAATTTAGGTATGAAACTTTAAAATCAAGATAAAACAAATTTAAGACATCCACGTAAAAACCATCAACTTTCTCATTCCCTTCACATGACCATCAAGTAATCACATATTTCACAATTTCCTCAAGAGTCGTTCAATTCACATAATCCATCAAGTGTCTATCAATTTCAATGTTTCTCATTTCTCACGTCAGACTTCCACTAACTCATCACACAAGACATTTGACACTACTTCCGGAAGACACGTGCATTGACTAGACTCAGAGATCTGCACCTGTCATCCTACATTGCTGTAAAGTTCCCACAGCTATGCGCATCAACATAATCTCAATCTCAATCTCATCACTCTCCTAGTATGACAGGGTGAATCCACATAACAGGTCAAGTAGTTATCTTTCAAACAACTTACCCATACGTATGAACCTCCATCGACTCTCAACGCCTGAATAACTTCATCTATATGATTCCATTATATCAGGAGAGTCAGGATATCTCATTATAGAAATCACCGATCAATGCACATCCTACAGGATCTTACACGGTATTTTCTTTCCTGAAAATACTATGCCTTGATCCCACATTCACAACATTCAACACATCATATAACACTTAAATGAACGATTCCAATCACAGCAACAATCATTCCATGGTTCAGATTTTCGAATATCACATGCATTTCACATTTCAATCTCAAACAGTTTCAAACGACAATAAAACAGGGAAGTTCGAAATCAACATTAAAACCGGCGATCACGTCGCCCCACACATAAAAACAGAACATTGTGAAAAGGAATATGAAAACCGGCGACCACGTCGCCCTCACTTCAGAACCTACTCGCCTAACGATTTTATAAATGAAAATGCTAGCTTCCCTTACCTGAACTTGCGCAAAACACCAAGAGCTCCAAAACCCACCGAAGCTTAAAGATGCCTTAACTCTGTTTTAGCGTCCGGTTTGGAGAACTTGCAGAGAACCTCCCAGGTGTCCAAGTGCAGTCGTCGCTCGTCGTACTGGTGCTTGAGGATGCCTGAATCGCAGCGCGAAGGAGAGAAAAGAGAAGGATGAAGGTAAACTCACTCTGTCACTCTTGAACCACTGCAACGTTCTTTTCCTCTCAAAAGTGAGTTTTTGAATCTAAACCAACTTGTCCACAATTGCCGCTGCCACCACCCACTCTGCAGGAAAGCTTGCATGCACGCTTCCCTGAACAGTACGGCCACGTGTGTCTCTGCGCATGCCAACTCTCTGATGTCACTATTCTGAACCACCCTTTTTGTCTACGTGTCGCGCGTGCAGGACATCTCATGCTGGGAGCCTGGGTCCCACCTTATCTGTATGAAACTCGACATCGCGCGATAACCTTCCACCGATGACTCATCCTGGCGGACGACCGATGTCTTTCTCTGGAAGACGACCGATGTCTCTCTCTGGAAGACGACCGATGTCTCGCCCTGGCGATGCCCGCATGCCTCACGCCCTGGCGATGTCTGCATGTCTCGCGCCCTGGCGATGCCCGCATGCCTCGCGCCCTGGCGATGCCCGCATGTCTCGCGCCCTGGCGATGCCCGCATGCCTCGCGCCCTGGCGATGCCCGACGACACATCGTCACGCCTTGCTGAAGGTTCTTCATCCCACTATGTTACGTCCAAGGTATCATCTCCACATGACTTGGTGACGTCAGTAGCTTCACATTTCCAAGAGTAGATCAGCACTACTCCTCGTGTGCCCATGCATGCAACACTAAGGACGATTTCTTATGCTCAAGCATAGAGCTTCGCATGCACAGCGTATCTAAGGCTTAACCCACACCTTGATACGCGTGGTTTTTGGAACCCACTATGGTTGATCCAGTATCTTGACCACATACTGAGTGCACTTTTGACGATCATGTGCACCATAGGCGATTGGCGATTATGTACCAGAGAAGTCGGAGGTCGCCTCCGTCTTCAACAGCGGCGATCTCGTAGACTTCTAAGCTACACTTTCCTTCCTTTATATTTTAAATAAAAACATACTTAGAATTCACTTAAAATATATCACTTTCATTCCAATAAAATTTTCTAGGTCCTTACACTTAGTACCCCCTCCAGTGACGAGCGGACGAAGAGGCCTAAGAAGAAGGGGAGACCCAAGCATTCTCTTCGTCATAACACTCCTCCTCCATCCTCTGAAGTGCGGTCATCTTCCCGGCTAGGTGAATGACTTCACTGGGCTCGGGGTGTGCAAGTTGCCTTCACCCCCGAGGAAGAAGACATTATTTTTGCTGCACCAGTCGAAGACAAGGTGTTGGCAATGGTAGAAATCATGATTCGGACACTCGTCCTTGGTTGTGCACTTGGGAGTGAGCTAGAGAAGAATTTGGTTGCCATCGTGGCCAAATTATAGGCAAAGCTGGACGAGTCCTCCAACTCTTTAAAGGTGACACTGGAGGCCATTGGGTCTCTAGAAGAACAATCGTTCCAGGTTAAGGCTGAACTTGACGGCGTTCGAGCCCAAAATTCTACCTTTGAGGCCGAGCTACTGGCCAGTGAATAAGGTCGTAATGATGCGATCAAGGCTCAAGAGGAGGAATCGGCAATGCTTAAAGCTTTGGCGGACGAGCTGGCTCACTTCTAGTCATTCCTCCTTCAAGTTGGCAAGGAGGGCTTTAATCAAGGGATCCGTCGTGGGATCCCAATTTATGACAACTGATACGATGATTCTAAAGATGTTGTCATTGGCCAACTGTTGGTGGCAAATGGGGAAGATAAGGAGGAGGGTGAAGGAGAGGGCGAGCACTCAATGGAGGAGTTGTTCGACCCTTTGTAATTAATTTATATATTACTATGTAATATTGAAAATTCCCTCGGGCTCGGGATATGGACCCTGAACAATTTACTCTGTTTTCACCTTTTAATTAACTAATGCCTTTTCTTTAACGTTGTGTGCATCGTTCGTTCTTCTATGTTTGCCAATTGAACGACTTTTCAGTATCTATCTGAATGTCTTGATGAACTTGCATAATTTCAATGAATGTATACTGACCGATCATCAAGACTAAGATTTGTTGTACGTCACTCGGACTTTTGAATTATTTTAATAACTTGAATGTCGATCTGATTCTTGAGTTGTTGTAACTTAGATAAACTAAGTCTTTGAATGTTGACTTGAGACTTATATCAACATAATTAAAATAAGATTTGAGCTTTTTAGAATTGAACATCGACCTAATGCTTGAGTCAACAAGTTGTCACAACAAAAACACGTGTATGTGGTAAGGGTTATTTTCGTATAACGTGACATTTATAATCGCCACATTATACACGTGTTACCGCCACAGATCTGGCCACCACAAAGTTTAATGTCGCTGTCAATTGAGAATCGTTGTAGCAGGCACCATATAATACATTGTATAAAGTGGCAGTTTTAAGCATGCAATTTATGTCAGTTACAACTGTCGCAAATTTTGAAACTGGTTAAACCAATTTTAGTGTAAATAACGATAGTTTTAAACTTCACTTAATACGGTACAATATGACGTTTATAATAACCATTATAATTGTCGTAATGTGAGTATTAAATATTTAATTTCATTTTTAATATTTCTAATAATTTATTCAATTTTATTTTATAATTTGATTTCATAATATTATTTTATTTCATATTATAATTAAATTTCAGTACACAGTTAAATTTTATAATATAATTAAATTGTAACATAAACTAATTTCATAATATAATTATAATTCATAATATAATTAAAATTAATAAATATAATAATCAAAAGATGACTTCATTCATTCATTGAGAGAACAAAGTTGATAATGTCAAACTAATCCAAACAACAAGTAAATTAAATTGTCAAAATATAAATTGTTTAATATTTGAACATATTACAACTGAAGTTCTAGTCCTAATTTGTTTTGCTACCTCCACTTGATCCTATAGTATTTTGGTTTGGTGTGGAGCACCGCTTCCAACATCCGGTGCTTGGAATAAATTAAAATATGTTTAGAATTAATTTTCAATTTTTAAAAATAAATGAAAACAATATTATAGTAAAATTTTAAGTATAGTAATTTATACCTCATTAATAGATGCCTGTACCAAATTAATGTTTTGGCACGTCTAGTCTAAAAGCAATATAGACTAGCAGAGTATGCATTTGGCTCCTTACAGTTGCAAGCTCAATTACTATTTGGTCTACCTTTTCTTCAACATTTCTTGAAGACCCACTACTAGAGGAAGCATGATTCGTATTGCTTAACCTTGTTGTGGATTTCTTGAAAGCAAGGGTAGGACAAGCTCCACATGAAAGTCCTTTGACCCTCCCTTGATGTTCCTTTCCAAAAATGGCACCAACTAGATCATTTCAAGATATATGTGATGCAGTGTTTGGATTTTCCAGCATTAGCTCATCAATTTTTTCCTAGATAAAATTAGAAGCAAAGATCAATATTCTGAAGCCAAAAACAATGTTTAATCACTTAGAACCAAAACTGATATTGCAAGGAATGTGTATTGAATGTGCATACAGGTCCATATATGCAGGGAATTATATTAACAGATGTGCACTGAATGTGTAGGGAATTATGAACGAATTAATCACTTAAAACCAAAATTGATATTGCAGGGAATTATATAGGTAGTGAATGTTCATAGTTATGGTTTCCATATTTCAAAGCAACAAAGAACACAAAAATGTGCAGGGAATTGCAGGGAATTATACATCTATAAAGTAACAAAAAACAAAAAAAATGGGGCAGAGAATGTGCGGGGAATTATACATCTATAAAGCAGCAAAGAACAGAAAAAAAGGGGCAAAGAATGTGCAAGGAATTATAACTGGTTTCTGATCAGTGAAATGTGCAGGGAATTATAACATGTTATGTCCATGACAGTGTTATGATTATATTGGCACATGCACAGTGAATGTGCATAGTTGTGGTTTCCATCAACATATATTATATAGTTCATGACACCTCAAAACAGTTCATGGACCAATCAACAATTCTCTAACCTCAAAACAGTTCATGTTCCAATTTGTGATAAGTGACAATATATATTCGTGACAATGTTATGATTATCTAGAAAAATATATGTCCATGATAGAGAATGTGCATAGTTGTGGTTTCCATATTTCAAAGCAAAACCAATATGTGCATAGATACAAGGAATGTGCACAAAATTATATAGACAGTCAATATGCATAGTTGTGGTCGGTGACAGTATATATTCAAAATATTTCATGTTCCAATGTTCCCAAAACAATACTTACCCATAACAATTACTTTGTTCAACATAAACAAGCAAATCAAAGGTTCAAAATTAATCATAATAATTAGAAGCTACCCCAATCTCCATAGCTTCATCATTAACATAGGTGTCATTCTTCCTCTTGTGTGTGATCTTCCACATCTCAGCTCGACCAATATTCCTATCAATCTCAATTTTCTATATGTTCCAAAAAGGATAATATAATTACAAAAATTCATAATATATTATAATTCACAGAGCTACATATAAGTAAATATACCAAATTATCCCTTCTTCTTGACAATGACATAGCACCACCAGTGTGAGGAATAGTTTGTTTCCTTATATCACTATTCCTACGTAGTTTCTACACAGTGAAATGAAATCAGGTTTTGCAAATTTTAAATCAAGCTTAGTGTAAATATACGAAATGAAAAGTATGTACCATTGTGGAAGGCTTCAAACAATAATCAACAAATACAACCCACTGCTCCATGCTAAGCCCATCTGGAACATTCTTCGTAGGTCATTTTTGCTTTATAGTGGGTCATAAAATTCAATCCAGGGCTTGTATCTATACTCCCTCCATAGTTTGCCAATTTTGAACATAATATCTCTTTTAGTGAAATCTTCATGTACCTTGAAGCAAAAACGAGTCTTCAAATAATACAATATTTAGTCCACATATATATTAAAAAAATGAAATAAGAATGTACATATTTAATGTTATATTGAATGTAGTGTCAATTACCTTCAGTGCACTCTACCATACAGTATCCTTGTAAGTATCAAGCATATATGACAAAATTTCAAAACTTATAGGAAACAATATATGATTTCCTACTAGCTGTCCACAAACTCCAACAAGCAAACCACATTCTTCTCCAATTGGTTGAAAGTCGTCATCATAGTTGACAACCACATGTAATCCAGTGGAAAAGTTATGAGAATCCCTAACCTTAAGCTTCATTTTATAAGTAACTCCATGCTCATCTATAAATTGTAATACATTAAGGTATCTGCATTGAAAGTAATTAAATGAAAATAAAAACACAACATCAAAATTATATATCTTTACCTATAGTATCAACAAACCAATAGTGGTTTGACTGCCTACCTTTTTTTGGTGGCACCCTTTCGGGTTCAGATTCTGATGTATGCGATTGTGCAGGCTGAGGGATATGTGGTTCTGCAGAATGAGATATATGTGGTAGTGGAGACTCAGATGTATGTGGTTGTGCAGATTGTGAGATTTGTGGTTGAGCAAACTTAGTTTATGGGTGTGCTGCTGATTCAAAAGTAGGTTGTAAACTTCGTGGTTGTGTAGATTGTGAGATTTGTGGTGGTGTATGCCTAGATGCTAGTGGTAATGGAGATCCAAAATGTGGTTGACTAGATTCAGTTATTTGTTGGTGTGTACTTTGAGGCGTGTCATTAAGTTGAACATAGTTCCCACAGATGTGTATGAACTATGTCCACCAATTGCCTTAAGCAAGTTCTTAATCCTCTTAGGCCTAGGCATATCTGCATATAAAAATGAAAGAATAAAGTACAAAAACAAGATATAACAATGCATATAAAAGTACATAATCAAATACATGTGCGACTAGAATAACCATACATGTGCAGTTTTATTAACAGTGCAGCTGGACCAAGCTTATTATTACTCTGACATTGACTCCTTTTCATGAAGTTCATGATCATTGTTGTCCTCGTTAATAATTCATCATCTTCATCTTCCTTAAACAATGGCAAATGTCCAGACTCGTTGAAAAATTGATTTAAGTCTTGTTGTGGACATGGTTGCAGTTCACAAACTTCAGTATCTCCTTCTCGCATATCATACAAGTCTCATGGTTTCAAATGGAAAACAATTGTCCAATCCTTATTAACTTAATCATTAACATAATATACCATTCCAACCTGTGAAGCTTCAATATATGGATCATGCTCCTCATGATCTCCTATGTGAATTAATCTTGAAAAATTAACAAAAGTAAAACCCCACGAATCCTTTCTAAACACCCTATCCCTTATGGTGTCAGCCCATTTACATTTGAACAATGTCACTTTAAAATTGATGGGTTGTTCTTCATGACCATTTGTTCTTCTTGAAATATAAGGTAAAAAGGTGGTGGAAGCTATGGATGATATGGGTCAAGGATGGCTCATATAGAGCTATGGGTTCCTTGTAGGTGCACGAAAGGTATGGAGAGTGATAGGTTAGGCCAAATCACTTGGAGGAAGGTGAAAATGAAGATCAAAGTGTCTAACCTAGAGAGACTAGAAAAAGAGTAGAAGCTAGCAAAAATTTGACAGAATTTACTCATTAAAATTAATCTTAAAAAAACATGAGCCAAGCACCTTTATTTATAGGTGCAAGTGCCTTAGAGAGCAAGGAGCAAGGGTAGGATGGGGAATACACAAAAGAGGGGGTTGCTAGGGTATTGACTAAAGTCAATGCCACACCCTAGGAGCAAAGTTCTAGAAGCTAGGTCAACTTCCTACCCTAAAAGGCTCTACTCAAGCTACAATGATAAGCACACCTCCCCTATTTTGCTAAAGGCACCTTATTCTAACCCATCTTGCTATTTGGACCCCTAAAGTGAGCCTTACTCTACGGAAAATACAAATAAACTAAAATTACAAATAAAGAAACTAGCTCCCATGGCTTGGGCTTTACTTCTTGTGGTCCTTTGCGGAATCTTTGAACATATAAAGAAAAGTTTCTCTGCCATCAGTAGCAGAGGCTCAATCTTCTTGAATCCTCTTTGCCATGGACCTAGTTGTTGGGCATGAACTTGGGTCGGAGCTTGGGCCTCTTCCATCATTCCCTCCTTCTTGAGAGGATCTGTCCTCAGATCTACAAGGTTGATCTCAAACAGCAGCCTTATTCCTGCTTTGAAAACTATGCTTGTCCTCCAGGATCAAATATTAACCTACAATAAACATCAAAGAAAAGTGAGATAAGAAAATTAAGACCAGTGTATTCAAATAAAATAGTAAGGAAATAAGCCCCTTTGCTATTTTTATAAAATTTTTGTTGGAAAGAAATAGGGCCCTTTACAAAAATATTTTTGCTTCCTTTGTGTTGTTCATTGCCCAAGATAAGCAACAACATCACAAAGTGTTGTTTTTGTGGTTTTTGTGATTTTTGAGAATAAGAGTAAGCATCATGATTCAAAGGAAAAGGAGAGTTAAAATTATTGCAATCCCCCTTTAAGGATTCTTTTCCCACTATGCTTGTAGGAGGTGTTGTAAGATACTCTTCATTCTTTCTAGATTCCTCTTCTTCTTTTTCAAACAACCCCTCACTTGGCTTTTCTGTGGAGGAAAGGTTTATATCTATATCTGGTTCAGCTTCAGAAATAGAGTTTTCTTCAAGCATATTCTCGTAAGGGTTTTCTATGAAAGAAGAATTTAAGTCAATGTTTGTTCAACTCCAAACAAAGGATTTTTTGTACTTTCCTTTTCTATCATCACTTTTTCTCTCTTTTCTTTCTCTTCTCTATCTTTCCTTTCATTATCCTCTCTTTTTCTTTTGTCTTTCTCATTTTCTCTCTTTATTTTTATTTGTACTTGGTCCTTTACCACTTGTGAAGGTGTTAAAGGATAGAGTACAAACTTGTTCTCCCTATGGGTAAAAGTTATCTCGTTGGTAAGACCATTATGGATGGTTTTTTTGTCAAATTTCCATGGTCTTCCCAATAAGATGTGGCAGGCTTCCATGGGTACTACATCACATAAAATCTCATCTTTATAGTTCCCCACAGAAAGACTGATTTTTACCTACTTATCTACAGTTAATTCCCCATCTTCATTTATCCACTGAAGTTTGTAAGGTTTTGGATGAGGTATTAATTGTAGATTAAGCTTTTCAACCATCCTAGTGCTACAACAATTGCAGCAAGAGCCATTATCCACAATGAGAGAACAAATGTTTTCTGAAACTTTACATCTTGTATGAAAGATGTTCTCTCTCTGTGTTTCATGGTTCACACTAGGTTGATTGTTGAGGGTTCTTCTGATCATCATTAATTCTCCCTCACAAGGATATGCCCCCTCACTACTTTCCTTCTCTTCTTCCCCACTAGACTCTTCATCTTGGCTACTATACTCATCCCTTCCTCTTAAGATCATGGTTCTCCTATTTGGGCACTGGGATGCTATATGGCCTCTACCAAGACACTTGAAGCACTGGATGTCTCTACTGCGGGGTTGTGAGGTAGACACATCTTTTCCTACACTCTTGGGAGTTTCTTTGGATTTATCCTTTGAAAAACTATCCTTCCTTTCTCTTCTATACTCTCTCTTGGGATAAGAGTTAGAGTAAGAACTCTCCTTGCGACTTGATCCCTTTCTCAAATTTTGTTGTTCAACTTTTATACAAAGTTGGATCAAGTCATTCAAGTCCCTGTAGGGCAAAAGTTCTACTTTATCCCTTATCTCAAGATTGAGACCACTCAAGAACCTAGCTATGGTGGTGGTGGCTTCTTCCCTAATAGAGGCTCTCATCATGTAGAGCTCCATCTTTTGCCTATACTCCTCTACACTCATGTTTTTCTGTTGGAGTCTTTGGAGCTTGTTCATTAACTCCCTATCGTAGTATGAAGGAATATGACGGCATCTCAAGGCTCCCCTAAGGTCATTCCAATATTCAATGGGAGGGTCCCTGTGGAGGTGCCTATCTCTCTCTAGGGCTGTCCACAAATACATAGCGTTTCCTTAAAAGCTTAAAGTGGCTAAGGGTACTCTCCTTTCCTCACTAACATGATGGCAAGCAAAAAGTTGTTCTACTTTCATTTCCCAATCTAGGTATGTTTCAACATTTTCCTTTCCATAAAAATGAGGTAAGTCTACCCTAGTCTCTTTTGGGTGGCTTTCTCTCTTAGTTCTTCTAGGTGGAGATTGATAATAATCATTTACTCTCAGACTCCCCTCAGCATGTGAGTCACTTGACCTAGAACTAGATGCATGTGATTTTTTTAATTTTCGAATGTATTCATCTTTTTCTCTAACAATCCTCAACTCCTCTTTCAAAACTGCAAGATGGGCATCTCTTTCTTTTTTATCTTCCAAAAGTTGAGCCTCATGTTGCAATTGTCTTAGTGATAGTGATTGAAAATCTCTAGCCAATTGTTTCAAAAGAGATTTTGTGGATTTTCTATCACTTTCACTATGACTTGAAGAATGAGTAGACATGTTTAGGGTTTGTGATAAAAGTAATTTTCAAAAAAGAAAGATAAGTGGAGTGAAGCAGGTAATTTCCCAGGAAAGGGAGGTGGATCACTAGGATCTCTTAAGTACCAAGCCTTTCCTTAGCCAGATACTATCCCACAACACTTTCAGAAACCTTTCTCTAAACAATTTACTTAGAGCACAATCAAAGATAAAAACAAAATTTTTATGCAAGAAAAACTATATAAAGCAATAAAACACAAATGAAAATTGCTATCTAGAAAGCTTTTAAAACTAGTCGAATCCTAAGGTGAGGCTTCTTGGCACTTTGGAACCTTGAAGACACACTCACCGTCTAAGACGTATTAATCCACTAATTAATCAATGTCCTTGCAAATTACAACTCAAAGAAATACAAAGAAATTAGGTCAACAAATTTTGATACACAAAAATTTAAAGTCCTATTCTATGCACTCCTTCACTTGTAGCTCCTTTGTGTATATTTGTGTATTTTTCAATGAGGTTGCTGCTGTCCCTTGCTTTGTCTCCTTAGGTTATTCAACCTTAAATATTTAATCCAGCTTCTCTTTAGTGATATGGCTTTCACCAAAACAAAATTTTAGCTCCACACTCACCAAAGCACTTTTTAGGTCAAATCCACCAAAGAGAGGTCAAGCAAGTTTTAAAGCAACAAAACTCAAATTTAAAATCAAGGACTACTGCCAATGGAGTTGATATTTGACAAGACTTGAAAGAGTATTCAATAAAATTTGACATGGAAAAAATTAAGGCACACAAGAAAAGGTAGCACACAAAGTGGAATCCTAGTGAATGGAACTAGAATAAATGAATAAAACCAAAACAGCACTACAGAATTTTTTGTGTGTAATTTTTTCACAACTTTCCAACTTTATGCTGGACAGAATACTTCAGATTTGAGCTTGAAATTTTAACCACATAAACTTCAATGTTTTATCTCAAAATAGGCGTTGGAATTTCACCAAAATAGTTAGCCAAATAATTGTAATAATGTTTTCGAAATCACTGCCGCGTCAGCATTTTTTCAGAGTCAGGATTTTTGCACTCTGTTTGTATTTCATTTATCATTTTTTTTTGTATTTTGAATTTTGATGTGCTTATTTTTTTCACTTTTTCTTAACACATCAAACTACTCAAATCCAAAAATTCAGAATTTTTTACCAACAAATGTAATTTCTGGGAACGATTCCAACCAGCACAGTAGCAGTAAAAACAGAGAAATCCTAACTTGGAATTAGGAAACGGTAAAGAAACTTTAAAAACACAATAAAAATGATTGGAAACGAACTTGTATGGAACTAACACACAAGTATGAACTCAAATATGAAAATATAAAAGGCACCAAAGCTTCAAAAACAGACATATAAACTGCACTCAAAACAAAATCAGGCAACCAAATCAACAATAAAAGGCACCACTTGGAATTTATGAAATTGTAGGATGAACATGACTTTGACAAAACTTGTATGGATTCAAAAATCAAAATGACTCAACTACAAACACTTTGCACAGATTAAAAACATCAATAAGACTCAAATAAAATAAAAACAAACACCCAACACAAAAGAAACCTAAAATAGTTTGAAAATGGAAGTTCAAGATCAAGTTGAACCAAAATACCAAATAGAAATTTAAAAACAGCAACACCAACTTAAAATGAAATTAAAAACAGCAAGACATTTAAGGATATGACGAACAACATGGAATAAAGAAGAAGACTCAAAAAATAAAATGAAGAGAACACTTATCTCTTGAAGAACCAAAGCTCTAGATACCAAATGATGGGTTGTTCTTCATGACCATTTGTTCTTCTTGAAATATGAGGTAAAAAGGTGGTGGAAGCTATGGATGATATGGGTCAAGGATGACTCATATAGAGCTATGGGTTCCTTGTAGGTGCATGAAAGGTATGGAGAGTGATAGGTTAGACCAAATCACTTGGAGGAAGGTGAAAATGAATATCAAAGTGTCTAACCTAGAGAGACTAGACAAAGAGTAGAAGTTAGCAAAAATTTGACAGCATTTACTCATTAAAATTGATCTTAAAAAAACATGAGCCAAACACCTCTATTTATAGGTGCAAGTGCGTTGGAGAGCAAGGAGCAAGGGTAGGATGGGGAATACACAAAAGAGGGGGCTGCTAGGGTATTGACTAAAGTCAATGCCACACCCTAGGAGCAAAGTTCTAGAAGCTAGGTTAACTTCCTACCCTAAAAGGCTTTACTCAAGCTATAATGATAAGCACACCTCCCCTATTTTGCTAAAGGCACATTATTCTAACCTATCTTGCTATTTGGACCCCAAAAGTGAGCCCTACTCTACGGAAAATACAAATAAACTAAAATTACAAATAAAGAAACTAGCTCCCATGGCTTGGACTTTACTTCTTGTGGTCCTCTGAAGAATCTTTGAACATATAAAGAAAAGTTTCTCTGCCATCAGTAGCAGAGGCTTAATCTTCTTGAATCCTCTTTGCCATGGACCTAGTTGTTGGGCCTGAACTTGGGTTGGAGCTTGGGCCTCTTCCATAAAAACCGACCATAGTAATTAAGCTCAATTATATCTTGTAATTTCCCAAATGCCAAATCTGCTTCCCTAATATTTTGATATGCCCTACTTGTAACACATGATGTTGATGAAGTTAAGAAAACTTCACTATTTTAGATTTTTAGCCCATGTTCTTGACTTTCGGTCCTAAACTTGAATCCATTTACATTGAAGGTAGAAAATATTCCAGCATGTGGAGTTGGACCTTGAGATAGATACTTAATATCATTTTACATTGTACTCGAAATGTTTGGGTTATTAATCTACAAAAATAAGGATTGGATGTGTAAACCTATGTTACAAACTTTAATTTCACAATTATAAAAGCGTATTCTACGTACCCTTTGAGGAAACCAATTCATGAAATCCTTATTAACACTCCTTTCGATCTCTGTATTTGAAATTCTTCTCCCCTAGACCTCCTTTGCAAATGATCTTTAAATTCCCTAAGAAAATAACCATGACCAATATGTTACTAATGATTCCATTAAGGAAATTTTTTTAATATAATTAAATTTATAGTTTGTGTTAATACTCACTCAACTAAAGGGGTAACTTGAGGGAAATTAAATAACACGCATCAATGTGCTTGAGTTCTTTGCATGGTTGACATCTCAAAAGTTGAAGAGGCACTTACTACTCTACCAATTGGTGGAAAAAGGGTACTCAATTGTGGCATATTTGTATTACAATAATCATCCACATGTGAAGGTCTATTACTTCTTGTCTTCATCCCTTCCATATATTCAGAGTTAAAGGTGAAAACCTCTTCAACTAGGTATCCTTCAGCAATGGAACCTTCAGGTTGTGCCTTATTTAAAACATATGATTTTAAATGCTCCAGATACTTATAAAATAATTTTGCAATTAGGATAATCAAACATAAAACTTTAAAAAATTCAAAATCTAGGTGCGCTAGAAACATTTACCTTTCTATGGGATACATCCAACGATAATGAACCAGGCCTCCAAATTTGGCCTCACCAACTAAGTGACAAGTTAAGTGAACCATGATTGTAAAAAAGGTAGGAGGCAACAACATTTCCATGTGGCAAAGAGTTTCAATGATGCAGGATTGAAGTTTATCAAGATGGTTTGACTTAAACTTTTGCCACATAATTGTCAGAAAAATGAACATAGTTCTACTACCAATGAAGTCACATTTATTGGTAAAACATTACGTATGGAAATAGGTAATAAATGTTCCATAAGAATATGACAATCGTGACTCTTAAGGCCAAAAATCTTTCCAGCTTTCAAATCAATACACCTTGAAATATTAATTATCCATCTGACCTTTTGACATTTTTCAATGTTTGTAAAAATGTTTTTTTCTTCGGTTTTGACAATGAAACAAACTTGGCTGAAATATTCCTCTATCATCTGGCCAAAGTTCCTTCCTTATACCTATTTCTTTGAGAGCCTTTCGAGCCATTAAATTATCTTTTGATTTCTTAGGGTCATTAAGTAACGTATACAAAACATTGTCACAAACATTTTTCTCAGTATGCTTGACATCTAGACAATGGCGTAACAAGTTCGTCTCCCAATAAAGAAGGTCAAAAAATATACTTCTCTTTTTCCATTGTTTTGCTCCAACAACTTAAATAACATTCTTTCCCCGAGCCCTTTTACTTGTATCCATAGGTTGTAATGGTTTTCCAAATGTAACATTAAAACCCTCAACTTGTTTAAATATGTCCCAGAGAAATGTTTTGGTGCTTCCCTTGGTTCAGTTCTTCCATAAAAAAAAAGAAAGAATCAATCTAAATCTATACTATTTATGTAAAAATCGACAGTGTCCTATAAAGCTGTATTTGCCCCTGTACAACCAAGAAGACTCAGTGTCAAAGTTACAAGTTGGGCAAGCAAGACCAATGTGCATGTTCCATCCAAATAAATTGCCTAGGTTAGGGAAGTCACTAATTGTCCAGAACAAAGTCGCTCACAATGTAAACATTTTTTTTTCAAATAATTAAATGTTTGCACTCCATCAAACCATAACTCCTTTAATTCTTTTATGAGTGGTTTAAGTAGACATCAATGTTGTTTCTTGTCATTTGTTTTCCAGAAATTATCATGGATAGGATGAAAGAGGTTTGCTTCATACACTCCCAAGGTGCAGGGAATATATATTCCACCCAATTTCAAAATCATATTCGGAAAACATGTTTACACACAGAAAAATATTAGCAACAACGTACATCTTGTGACAAGTGGCGGTAATGGCGGCCTGAAATTGCACTAAGAAGAGTGAGAAGGGTGAGATGGTTTGCAATGAGGGTGAGAATAGGGGTTTTCAATGAGAGTGAGAGGAGGGGTTTTCAGTGAGAGTGAGAAGAAGGGTTTTCGGTGTGAGTGAGAAGAGGGGTTTGTAGTGATAGTATGAAGGGCTTCTGATGAGAGTGAGAATATGAAAGGTTCCGGTGAGACTGAGAAGATAAGGATTGCGATGAGAACGAGAATGATTTTGTCGTGAGAACGAATGTGAGTGAAAAGAGAATGAAATGGCGAAAGGTGTAGGGAATACAAAATAGGGCAAGGTGCAGGGAATACGAAATGGGGCAAGGTGCAGGGAATACGAAATGGGGCAAGGTGCAGGGAATACGAAATTGGGCAAGGTGAGTGAGGGTTTATGAGAGAGAGCGGTAATGTGCAGGGAATAGGAAATGGGGCAGTGAGAGTGAGGGTTTATGAAAGAGATTCATTGACTGAGGAATACGAAGCTTGATCAGTGAGGGTTTACGAAAGAGATTCATTGACTGAGGAATACGAAGCTTGATCAGTGAGGGTTTACGAAAGAGGTTCATTGACTGAGGAAAGTTAAGGTTCAGTGGGGAATACGAAAAAAGAGTCAAAGAGGTATATTTTTGAAGAGTGAAAAAGGGGAATACGAAAAAAAACTTTAGGAAAGACCAAGGTTACGAAGGGAATGAAACGCGGGAGAGTTTTTATTTCGAGGATAGTTATGGAGGTTCTACATGCCACATTTCGAAGGGAAATTATGGCGCTTATGAAGTTGTTGTATTATATAGCTAACTGTGGCGGTTTTTAATAATCGTCATGTTATAACCGCCACCACGTACATGTTTTTTTGTAGTGTGTGTCAAGTTTTGAAATAAGTTAAATGTTGGTCGGACATTGAAGATAAATTGAATATTGTCAAGTTGCAGTATTTACTTGTTTTAATAAGTTGACTAGGAGAGATTGTCATTTTAAGATAATTTTCCTAAAGCAAAGCAAACTTTATTTTAACTTTTTGGGAGGGATTGCTTCATGGGGGCAAAGCTTCCTTAGCCGAGGGATATAGATTTAGAATATCGGTAGAGATTGTCGTTTTAAGGCGAAGCTTCCTTAACCGTATTGATGCATTATGCGTTTGTTCGGGAAGGGCTGCTAATTGTTAATTGAGTTGCCTTATCCGAATAGTGTAGTATCAATACGTTGATAAGTGTCATATTTCAATAATATTTCATATTAAAAGATAGACACTTATGAATATTTATTGATAAAATAACTATAATTTAACCCCTAATTTATGAATTAAAACCTTTTTACATATTTTGTGAATATCATATGAATAAGAATGATTTATTCCCAAATTTGTGTTAATTTCAGGATTCTAGGGGCAAATGGAGATGAAAGGGCTAAAGAAGAATAGACAAGATGAAAAGGGAAAGTTTGAATGCTAAAAACTAGCCCACTAAGCCAAATCACTCCAAAGGAACTCACCCAAGCGAGCCTAATCACGCCCAAGTGAGAGCACTCTAGAGAAGTTGGGCTTTTTCTCGTCCAACTCACCCAAGTGAGCCTAATCATGCCTAGGCGAGAAGTCATTTAGCCCAAGCCCAAATAGGTTAAATATGAGGCGTGAGGCACAACCTTAGACATCATTGGGAGAATAGAAGGAGATAGAAAACCCTAGATGAGGCATTCGTGAAGGAGAAACATCCTGTATCTTTTTTTCTTGCGTTCCATGCTTGTAATGACCAACATGAGTGGCTAATTCTACCCTCTAGGATTAGGAGTAATGTGTTTAAACTCTTATGTATTGAGGTGATATTTAAACATATTATTTTTTTTCTTGAATTGATTTTTGGTATTTGTCATTTTATTCTTAACGCTTGTTTTATCATGATTTTGATCCTTAAATTTGACTAAAAAATACTTCTAAAGATCTTACCTAAATGATAATGCTTAACATATTTTAATGTTAGGAATAGATTTGAAATGTTAAATGCTATCTAACATATGTTCGCAATGATAAGGAGTTTTTATAAATATGTGAGAAATCGAAATTTAGGAGACTATCTCAATAATTTTATATGCGAGGAGTCGATATAAATAAATTTTATATGGGCATCAATAACAATCAATGATAGAATATTATTATGCTTTTCAAAATACAAAAGAGTGAGAAAGATGAACCCTAATCCCAATTTTCCCAATTGAATCAACAACTTTTTACTTTATTTTATTTACATTATTGCAATCATACACAACAGACTTCCAACAAACTTTTTTATGTTGTTTTCTATTTAGTGAATATTATGCTTGAGAATTCAACTGTTCCTTGTAGATTGGATATCCTTTCTTAGAAACAAATTTATTACTTCGAACATGGTACACTTGCCATAAAATAGCAACACATGTTCGCCATAACTGAAAACAATAACAAGTATGTATTTTTAAAGTGCCTCGTTAAAACTTTTTCGGTCGAAAACCTTCATTAGGGATAAAATAACCGAACGATAACAGAGTGCACTATTTATTTCATTAACTGTAAAAAAATTTGAAGTGTGTGACATTCCACGTCCTTGATACAATTCTTCCTGATAAACACTCTAAATAATAAGCTTCGTCGTCCGTTGTGTCTTTAACTGGAAAAGGTCCTTCCCAGGTACTTGAAAAATTGCCCTCGTTGTTCCGAGTTTCACTGTGCATATGCCAAACTAAGTCTTTTTCTAGAAGCTTCTAGGTGTCACCTTTGAATTATATTTTCTGGCCGCCCAAATCTTGCATGCTTCTTCTCTAATTCTGCTCTTGTCTTTGTATTCGTTCATTAGGTCTAGCCCGATTGTTAAACTTTCTATATTTAAACTAACATCAAACAATTGTCATTTTAGGGAGGGTTCCTCGATCTCCACTTGGATCATGGCTTCTGTACCATATGTTAGGCTATATAGTGTTTCCTAGGTGGTGGTTTATGGTGTACATCGATTGGCCTATAAGACTTCAAGGAGCTCTTTGGTCCACTTACCTTTTCCAGTGTCGAGCCTTTTCTTTAATTCATTGAGAATTACTTTGTTCGCTATTTCGACCTACCCATTAGTTTGGGGATGTTCCATCGAATTGGCGATGTGTCTAATGCCAAGTTTTCCGTAGAACTCTGTCAACCCTCGCTCAATACCATGTGGTATGCCAAAACTACATATGATATTCTTCCATACGAAATTTTGAACATTTTGTGTCATGATCGTCGCTAGGAGTTTGACCCCGATCCACTTAGTGAAATAATCAACTCTTACTAAAAGAAATTTGCATTGTCCCTTACCTGGGGTGAAAGGCCCAATGATGTCCATACCCCATTTTGCGAATGGTCAATGGGAGAGGATGTAGTGAAGGTTCTTAGGCTTCTAATAGGATAATGTGCCATACTCTTGGCATTTCAAACATTTTCATATGAACTCGGTGTAGTCACTCTGAACAGTCAACCAATAATACTCCGCTCTAAGTACCTTTGCAACCATGATTCTCGTTCCTGAATCACTACCACATATTCCCTTATGGATTTCTCGCATAAAATAATCAGTTTGATCTTTACAGATACACTTTAATAACGACTGAGTGTATCCTCGGTGGTACAAGTTGTGACCAATGAGGATGAACTGTGCAGTTTGCTGCCTCATGGTTTTTTCCTCTTGTCCGCCACACTCACCATTTCTTTTTAGTTGTAGCCAACCTAGAGAGCATTTCGGCTCTGACGTTATGTTCTTGTCGAATATGCTCATTTCAAACCAACTCAAACTTGGAGATAAGATTCCAATTGAGGTGGTAATATTTTTACAATAAAGATTCTTTAACCTTGAACTCTCCTTTTACCTAACAGACTACTAGTTGGGAGTCACTTTTACAGAGTACCCAACGAGCTTCCATATCACATGCTAATGTTAGTCTAACCAAAATAGCCTCATATTCTGCTTGATTTTTTAAGGTTTTAAAATCAAGCTTCAAAGATTGTTCCAGGAGGATCTCGCCCGAGCCCTCGAGGACTACTTCTACCCCGCACGATCTATCATTAGATGACCTGTCCACATGTAATGTCCATTGAGGAGTTTCCTCTTTAATTGGTTTAAGAATTAGTTCGACCATAAAGTCAGCTAAAATTTGGGACTTAATCACCCCATTTGGTTGATATTGGATTTAAAATTCAGATAGTTCAACTCCCCACTCGATCATTCGTTCTGCTAAGTCTAGTTTAGCTAGGATCTTCATGATGGGATAGTTAGTCTTCACAATCATGTGATGATTCTGGAAATACATTCTCATCCACGGGGCAATGATTACGAGTGCCAAAGCCACTTTTTCAATCATTTGGTACCTTACCTCGATACCGTGTAGAACTCAGCTTATGAAATAGACTGATCGTTCCTCTTTCTCTACATCTTTTACTAACATAGGGTTGACCGCTTCTTCGGAGATCGAAAGATACACCGTTATTAGTCATTGTGCGATGCCAAAAAGGTTTTGAGGTGAAGGAATATGTCTTCATACTCGGTTGTCCAGTTGAACTTTGTTGCTTTTCATAAGAGTTGGATGATAGACTTTGTTTTTTCTGCCAACTTGGTTACAAATCTTGATAAGGTCGTTAACCGACCAATCATCTTCTAAGTTTCTTTTGTATTCTCAGGCTTCGCATTTTAGTGATACTCTTGTATTTCTCTATATTTGCTTCGATGCCACGACGAGTAAGCATGAAATCTAAGAATTTCCCCACCTTCTACCCCGAACACACACTTATCGAGATTCAGCCGTATGCCATGATCTCATTGACTTTGAAAACTTCCTGAAGATCTTGTATGTGCTGCATGCACAAATAGGATTTTACAACTATATCGTCAACATAGACCTCGACATTTCGGTCAATGGAGATTTGATCCATCGGTTGTTGGTAGGTTGCTCCAGCTTTTTTAGGCCGAATGACATGACTTAATAGTAGAAGTTATCACAATCAGTCATGAGGGCAGTTTTTTCCTTATCTCTTGGAGGCATTTGGATCTTATTATATCCAGAGTATGCATTTAAGAAACTTAAAATGTGGTAAGGGGTAAGCATCCTTCAAACAAGCCTTGTTGAAGTCGGTGTAGTCTGTGCACATCCTTTATTTACCATTGGATTTCTTTACCTTGACCACATTTACTAGCTAGGTGGTATACTATGCTTTTTTTATGAAATCGGCTTTCACAAGCTTGTCACTTTCATGTCACGCAACGTGGTGCTTCTCTTCACTCATCTTTCTTTTCTTTTGGGCAATCGGTCGTGCCTTCTTATATATTGAGAGACAATGTATAATGATATCCAGACATACTCTTGGCATGTTGGAGGCAATCTAAGAAAATAGGTCAACATTCTCGATAAGTGTATGACTTACCATCATGCTGTCGATCGGTGTCAACGGTGTTTCTATATGAGTTGAGTGTGCATTATCTTGTAAAGGTATCAAACAAAGACCTTTGCCAAGCTCAATTTGAGCCTCATTGAATCTTGGATCTAGATCTACCAGGGCAACCATATGTTCCTTCCTAGGAGTCCTTGGTTCCCGAGATCGATCTATGCTCTGTCCTCAAGATCTTTAGGAAGGTTCTTTCCTGCTATCACGAGTTTGGGAAGGTTCCATTCTGCTATCACGAGATCGTCCCCTTAGTGATTTTTTCTAGTTTGGTCAGTTGGTTGGCTTGACCTTAAGCTGGCAACATAGCACTCTTATGCTACCTTTTGATCTACATGTACTATAACTATGTTGTCGAAAGCAGATGGAAACTTCATAGCAAGATGCGAAGTTGATAATATGGCTCAGAAGTGATTTATAGACAACTACCCAAGTAGAATATTGTATGAAGTGTTGACATCTACTATTAGATACCTTATCTTGATAGTTCGGCAAAGGTACTTTCTTTCATCGAAGATGGTATATAAGTCAATATACCCCCACGAATCTACTCGTTCTCTAAAAAAAACCAACGATCTAGTCGTTATAAGGTTGGATTTCGGTCTCTAGGATCCTTATCTTTTTTAAGGTCTTCTAGTAAAGAATATTGATCGAACTCCCTTGATCTACTAGTGTTTTTGTGATGGCAAAGTTGACAACTTCAATAGTGATGATCATGGGGTCATCTTGAGCTGGGTCAATAGCTATGAAGTCATCATCAGTGAAAAGTATTGGAGGTATTCTTGGTCAACCTTTGATTATGGTCGAGTGCACCGATTGAATAAGTTGTAGGTTTTTCTTCCGAGAAGAGCTCAAACACCTTCCATATGCAAATCCTCTAGGAATCGTATTAATGACTTCACAACCTCTTTTACGTGAAGGCTCAGCCCTTCTTGGTGTTTCACTTCTTCATTATTGCTTTTCGAGTCAACGATCGTCATTATGATGACGGCGAGAATAAGGTTCCCTTAGCTTATCCCTTCGAGGATATTTCTCCCTTTGATGGGATCTGTAGGAACTCATGTTTTTGCCTTGGACGAACTTGCACCAGTGCCCAACTTGAATAAGTTCCTCAATTTTGTCTTTTAATGCTTGGCACTCTTTGGTCATGTGGCCAAAGTTGTGATGGTATCGACATTGTCTAGACGTGTCGGTGTCCTTTGGGATTTGTAGCGTTCGGAGTGCCATGATGAGATTGGCATTTAGTGCCTCATCCATGATTTTTCCTCTATTAGCATTTAAAGAGGTATAAATGTGAAACTTTGAATCCTAATGTTCTTTATACCTGCCGAATCTACCGGCGCATGTTTGCTACCATGATCCTTCTCTTTTTCTTTCTCTCCACCATTGTCCGCTCAAACACTATTGCAATAGTCACGCAATTTTTCTAATGGCATGAATTTAGTTGCCCATTGCCTTAGTTCGTCTAAGTTTTTTGCTGGTTTTTTACATAAAATATTAGCAAACGGGCCTAACCGAAATGCAGTTACTAAATGATGCATGGCTACTTTTGGGCTAAGATTCCTGATATTCAGAGATAATTTGTTAACTCTCTCCATGAATGCTTGGAGTGATTCGCCTTTTACTTGCCATATGTTGACAAGTGCTATGGATGCCAGATGATACGGTCGACTTGTTGCAAATTGAGTGCCAAATGTAGATAACAAGGTTTTGAAGCTTTCCACCGAATGTAATGAAAGTCTGGTAAACCAACTGAGTGCCCCTCTCTTCAGTGAAGTGGGGAGTACCCAGCACCATACTAATTTGACTTATGTATAAAGACTCATCTGTGTTTTATATACATCGATGTGCTCCTTTTGATCTATAATACCATGATAGCGATCGATAACCAACCCTTTCCGTTTTGGAGGGAGTTGTGCTTCCATGGTTTCATCTGTAAAGGGGTGTCCTTTTGGCTTGTCTTATCTGGTAGACTGATAAGTCTGAGTTCGAGCTGTAGCCGTTCTTTCTTGATTCTGGCTCTGTGTGTGTTCGTTTATCTGGGGAGAAGGTTGTCTTTGATGCCCATGCCTGACTCCGATCGTGGGATCGGCCAATCATCGCCTCATCTCTTCATTGTGCTTTTTAAGCACTCTCATCTCTTCTTCATTCTTTCAATGGAGGGCAACCTCCTCTTTGTTCTTTTGAAGCATTTCTTCTGTCTCTTTATTTAGAGCCTAGAACATAGCAATTTGATATTTTTTTGGCATCCTATCATTTTCCATCTGTCTCGTTTAAACCATTGCTGCTTGCTTTGCCTTTATCTCGATCCCACGGTGGGCGTTAATTGTACTTGTATAGACAAAGTGGGCCTGATAGTACTTGAGATTGACAATAACAATTGCTGTTGGTTGATGTGAGTTGATTTTAGGATTGTACATTTTAAGGGTTTCACTTTTGTTTAGATTTTGGATTTTAGCAATTTAAAGTGAGAACCTTAAGAGGATTCCCACTGGACACGATGTGAAGGTTCACTTCTAGAGGCAAAGGAAAAACACATTATATCAGGTGACAATGATGCAAATTGCGGAATTTAAAGATAGGAGAAACATATAAGATGCATAGTAAAGAGACAAAGCAAAAGAGAAGAAGATGAAAGAAGGCAAGGATAATAATGGTGACGCAAAAAGAGAAG
The DNA here is from genome assembly GCA_013389735.1 of Phaseolus lunatus. Taxonomy (NCBI): domain Eukaryota; kingdom Viridiplantae; phylum Streptophyta; class Magnoliopsida; order Fabales; family Fabaceae; genus Phaseolus; species Phaseolus lunatus. The sequence goes on along the minus strand of CM023862.1, from coordinate 15,436,005 downwards.
AAAAGAGAAAAGATGAAAAGGATTAGAAGACTTAGGAGGGATGGAGGTGGTCACGCCACTTGGAGCAGATGAACTCCAACATGAGTGTTGTTAGAGCCACCACTTGAGATGTCACTCACTCAAGATAAGAATCAGAGTCGTCGCTTAGGATACTACCCACCTAAGATAAGACCCATAAACCTAGAGTACTCAGACTCACAAAATCACCGGCAGAGTTTCTTTTCTATTCAAAATCAACTTGTAAATACATGAGGCAAGACTCCCTATTTATAAGAATGGGTGTCTTGGTGGGCAAGAAGGGGGACGGGTATGTTAGGAAAGATGGCTTTAAACTAGAGGGGGGGTGAATTGTTTAAAGAGGTTTTCGCAAACTTTTCCAAGCTAGAATGAATATCTTTCAGAAATCAAATGATTAAGCAATTCAGTTTGCCAAAACAGCAAGCAAAACAGCACTGCCAGGAAAACAATCGGTTGTTTCTTCGAAACAATCGGTTGTTTATACCAGCAAACAACAAATAAACTGAAATTAAAGAGTTAGGGATAGAGAGATTGTACACAGATATTTTATACTGGTTCACTCCAACCCAGAGCTACATCCAGTCTTCTCAGAAACCCTGAGGAAATCCACTAAGCAATCAACACTAGATTACTTACACACAACCAAGAAAGTGACCTTGAACACCCTCAAGAAACACACTTTCCTTGGTCAGCACACCACACTAAGAAAGCTGATCTTGATCCCCTCAAGAACACACAGCTCTTCTTAGCAACAGCACAAAACGAATGTTCACAGAATTACTAGGATTACACTTGTTACAGAAGCAATCTGAAATCAATACAAGAGAATCCTATCTCAGCACTTTGATCAACCAAAACTCTAAGCAATCTCCAACTCTTAGAAAAACTTTCACAATTCACTTAGGTTCTCTTTTTCTCAAATCTGTTTTTCTGTATATATATAAAGAAGAAGTTTGTAAACAAATCTTAACAAACTCTTAATTGCTTTAGAAAGATTGGTCAAAGCATTTAATGACTGGAGCATATGAATTAAAACCATTTAAAGCTCAGTCAAAGTCAAAACTGTTTTCTGTTATAAAAACATAACAAACAATCGATTGTTTCCTCGAATCAATCGGTTGTTTTGTTACTTAACCAATTTTCACATTTCAAAACAGTTTTCAAAACACCTAAGCTTAAAACAATCGGTTGTTTCGATAAAACAATCGGTTGTTTTAACTCAGTTTGAAAAAACACTTTACTTTGTTTGAAAGTTGAGATGCTTGAGCTTTAGATTCAATCAAAGGTTGAGTTACACAACTCAAACTACCCAGATCCTAACTAAACCAGCACAGCAACAGCAAGCACAGCAAAAGCTTCATCATCCTTCAAAGGATTTGGATTCTTCAAAACCTTGAACACCACTTGGTTCAACAATCTCCCCCTATTTGATGAAGACAAATCCCTGATGCTTGATCCCTGATGCTTTATGTTGATCTGATTAAATCTGAAGCAGTTCCTGCAAACGAACTTTTAACAGACATTGAACCTCTGATATTTGGTTAGAAAATATATACACAGTTAAGGCTTAAACAATTAATATCAGAAAAAAACAGCTAAAAGCAGTCTTAAACAAGCATCTAAGCAAACAAGCATAAAATCTCCCCCTATTTGTCTTCACAAATAGACAAATATAAGAGATAAAGCCATAAAAAGTTCATATTACATCAGAATTATAAAAGCAACAGCAGAAGGAAAGAAAAGAAAATCAAACTTCAACAGCAGCAAAAACAATCGATTGTTTCGACAATCCAATCGGTTGTTTTTCTTCATTCTTCCTTATCTCCAAACTGAAGATCAAAGATTTGGTTCTGAACAGCTTCAATTTGTTCATCTAGGCTTATGAACCTTGCATCCATGTTGTCAAACCTGGTATCAAACCTTTGGAAATTGCTAACACACAGATCATGGAGGTTTCTTTGGTTTTCAGCAAAGCTATCCATCCTATTCATCATGAACCTTTCAAAAGGTGACATTGATTGAATCCTTTCTTCTGGATGTTCAGCAGCTGCACTGGGTCCAGCATCTTGAAATCCTCCTGTTGGATCTTCATGTTCAACATCCATATCTGTAGGTTCTTCTTGAGCAGCACCACTAGAGGAGGCACCATGATCACCATCCTTGCTTACCCATTTTCCACCTATTTTTGTAAATCCCATCTTGCTGAGTGATCCATTGTTCAACTCTTGAGTTGACTTGACCAGCTCAGAAGTCTCATCTTCCAGATTAACTTCAAAATAGTTTAGGAATTTAGATATCAAAATAGCATAGGGATAGTGATAGTCACCCAACCTCATTGCTTTTTGCATGTGCTCTTTGATGATGTGAATCCAATTTAGCTTGACCTTCTTGGTGATGCAGAAGATGTAAACCAGATCTTCTTCAGTCAAAACAGAATGGTTGCTCCCCCTTGGAGTTAGAATCCATGTCACAATGAGAGCAAGCAGCCTCTCATCCAGTTTCAATCCTCCAACTGAGCATGCACTCACTTGAGCTAGAGTGTTTTTCAAACAGCTTCTGTAAAACTGAATTTTGTTGAAATCCTCCACCACACCAAGATTGCCTTTGCTGATTCGCATACCAGAAAACTTGAGTCCAGCAACAGCAGCCCAAACCTCATGGGTTATCTCCATGTCCACACCTTTTACATGAGAAACTAGGTTGTTTCCCTCAAATTTCAAATTGGTGTAGAAGACCTTCACCAAGTCTGGATATATGTTGCCCTTCATCTCCAGAAACCTTCTGAGATACTGATCTTTGAGAAGTTTCCTCACATTGTCCAGCTTTTGACTTTTCAGCCAATCAAAACTCACAACCTTGGGGTTATTGATTTTCTTGAGACTTGTCTCATATCTATATTTTTCTATGAGATCTTTATCTCCAGAAAACCATCCTTCCAGCCTTCCTCCAGACCTTACAGCTCTGGTTTTGATTCTTCCAGAAGTGGGAGGAGTTGATTCCATGGCAGCAGAGATGAGAAAACAGAGGGCAGCTCTTCTTTACAGTTTTTCTCAAGAGATGGTGCAAGAGATGTTGCAAGAGATGTTGCAATTGGTTGTTCATCTGCACCTGATTTTATAACCATCCGAAAACCAATTTATGATTAATTCCATTCAATGGGTACCTGATTTTCAGAGAGAGAAGACTGTTCAGAACATGTCAGAAAAAGTTGAAAAACACATGGTCTTCACATGTGGACTTTGACTTGTCATTAAGGCACTTGAATTTCCAAGATTTTGGAATATATTCCTTTATGATATTTGTAACTTCTTTTCTGAACTTGTTCAGCATTCAATCACAGTATCATTGACCAAGATTCTCTATTTGAAATGATCTGCAACGAATAGAAATCCAAAAATAGAATTAAATCAATTTTCTCACAGTGCTGTCAGACCCAAAACAATCGGTTGTTTCGAAGAAACAATCGGTTGTTTTTCTGCAGCAGTTAAAACTTGATTTTAAGAAATTTTAACCAAAAACAGAAGCAGATAACAACAGATAACATTGACCAAAGAGGGATTAAACACAGGAAAGAACTTTAATACTTAAAAATAGAGGACAGTAAAAGAAAAAAACTCATCCTTGTGTTGTTTCCTCAATGAGCCAATTGCTTGTTGATCAAGAAGGCTTCTTTTCATTGAATTGACCTTCTGCAAAGCATTGATTCAGCTTCAATGATTGCCCTTTGTCTTTCACAGTCTAACCAGTTGGCTCAGCTCCTCTTTTTCTATTAATTTTCCTGCACAAACATTAGTTTAAGCAACAAGATTTGGTCCTTTCACAAATGTGGGTCCAATTGGTTTCTTTTTCACACTTGGAACCTCACATCCTTTAGGGATCCATTTCATGTAGCCTCTTGGAACAGAAAACTTTCTTATTTTGCAGAATCTAACTGAATGGCCCTTTTTCATGCAATAAAAGCATGTCACAATCGATTGTTTCGTCTTAACAATCGGTTGTTTTTCTGGTTTTCTTAAAAAACTTTTTGAAAACCTATCTTGCTTGTTCTGTGGATTGAAGCCTAAACCAGCCTTTCCAAAAACACAACTTTGAGATGCCAAGACATTCTCAAAGTTTGATTTCCCTTTTGAAAGCTTGTCCACAGTTTCAACAAGATATTGAACCTTTTTCTCAAGATTTTCACAATTTTCACAAATGAGAGTATCACACTTACAAGAGGTGTTTTTGAAATGATTTTCCATCTTTTCAAAATCAATTTTTGCTTTTCTCAGATCCTCTTCAAGTGATTTAACTCTCTTTTCAAGCCCATTGTTAAGATCTCTCAATCGGTTGTTTGAAAGCACCAAGCGATTAGCTTCATCATGAGTTTCTTGAAAAGCTTCAAGCAATTCACAATAATTTTGTTCATTTAAGGAAGCACAAGAACTTACCTCACTTGAACTGCTTGAATCATCATCATCTTCAGCAATCAAACATAGGTTTGCTTTCTCATCTTCACTTGATGAAGAACTTGATGATGATACCTCATTTTCATCCCAAGCTATGTAGGCTCTCTTTGTCTTGCCTTTCTTCTCCTTGTAGCTTGCCTTTTTCTCCTTGCTTGTGTTGGGACAATCTGCCTTTATGTGACCTTGCTCACCACAACCAAAACAAGTATAGTTATTTGAATTTAAATCATTGGATTTCTTGTTTCCATACCTATCCCTGTTGTTGTCTTTGTTGCGGTTTCTCTTTAGGAATTTGCTGAATTTTCTTGACAGCAAACTCAGATTTTCCTCATCACTATCATCACTTGAATCTTGCTTTCCCTTGTGTTTGGATGCTTTCAAGGCTATGCTCCTTGTGTGCTTATCTTGATTCTCTTGAACATTGAGTCTATTCATCTCTAGCTCATGTTCCCTAAGCTTTCCAAACAAAGAAGCAACACTTAAGGATGTTAGATCTTTAGATTCAGAAATAGCAGTTACCTTTGGTTGCCATGCTCTATCAAGACATTTCAAGATCTTGATGTTTAGCTCTTCTTTGTCAAAAGTCTTGTCTAGGCTCATAAGGTGATTGATGATATGAGTAAACCTTTTCTGTACTTCAGCAATTGTTTCACCTTTAAGCATTCTGAACATTTCATACTCTTGGATTAGAGCATGCTTTCTAGCTCTTTTAACTTCATTTGTTCCTTCATGAGTGACCTCCAAAGTATCCCACATTTCCTTTGATGATTTACATTGTGATACCCTGAAAAACTCATCAGAATTTAAAGCAGAGGTTATAATATTTTTGGCAATGCAATCAAATTTGGCCTTTTTGCTTTCTGCATCAGTCCATTGAGACCATGGCTTCTCAATGACAGAACCATCTTTTTCAAACTTTGGTATAAAAGGACCATTTTCAATTGCATCCCAAATTCCTTTGTCAAGAGATTCCATGAATATTTTCATTCTAACTTTCCAAAACTGGTAATTCAAACCACAGAACAAGGGTGGTCTGTTTATTGAAGCACCTTCCCCAAAAGGTAGTCTATCAGCCATTTTAAAAGATTTTAGGATCAACTTGAATGACTTTCAAGAACCAAGCTCTTGATGCCAATTGTTAGGAAAGATGGCTTTAAACTAGAGGGGGGGTGAATTGTTTAAAGAGGTTTTCGCAAACTTTTCCAAGCTAGAATGAATATCTTTCAGAAATCAAATGATTAAGCAATTCAGTTTGCCAAAACAGCAAGCAAAACAGCACTGCCAGGAAAACAATCGGTTGTTTCTTCGAAACAATCGGTTGTTTATACCAGCAAACAACAAATAAACTGAAATTAAAGAGTTAGGGATAGAGAGATTGTACACAGATGTTTTATACTGGTTCACTCCAACCCAGAGCTACATCCAGTCTTCTCAGAAACCCTGAGGAAATCCACTAAGCAATCAACACTAGATTACTTACACACAACCAAGAAAGTGACCTTGAACACCCTCAAGAAACACACTTTCCTTGGTCAGCACACCACACTAAGAAAGCTGATCTTGATCCCCTCAAGAACACACAGCTCTTCTTAGCAACAGCACAAAACGAATGTTCACAGAATTACTAGGATTACACTTGTTACAGAAGCAATCTGAAATCAATACAAGAGAATCCTATCTCAGCACTTTGATCAACCAAAACTCTAAGCAATCTCCAACTCTTAGAAAAACTTTCACAATTCACTTAGGTTCTCTTTTTCTCAAATCTGTTTTTCTGTATATATATAAAGAAGAAGTTTGTAAACAAATCTTAACAAACTCTTAATTGCTTTAGAAAGATTGGTCAAAGCATTTAATGACTGGAGCGTATGAATTAAAACCATTTAAAGCTCAGTCAAAGTCAAAACTGTTTTCTGTTATAAAAACATAACAAACAATCGATTGTTTCCTCGAATCAATCGGTTGTTTTGTTACTTAACCAATTTTCACATTTCAAAACAGTTTTCAAAACACCTAAGCTTAAAACAATCGGTTGTTTCGATAAAACAATCGGTTGTTTTAACTCAGTTTGAAAAAACACTTTACTTTGTTTGAAAGTTGAGATGCTTGAGCTTTAGATTCAATCAAAGGTTGAGTTACACAACTCAAACTACCCAGATCCTAACTAAACCAGCACAGCAACAGCAAGCACAGCAAAAGCTTCATCATCCTTCAAAGGATTTGGATTCTTCAAAACCTTGAACACCACTTGGTTCAACAGGGTAGTCTTGTAATAAGAGAGGGGGCGGCCTAGGGTTTTACTTATGGTCAATGTCGCCCCTAGCCTTAGCTTCTAAAAGCTAGGGCTACATTCTAACCCTAATGGACTTGTCATGGCCCAATTTGATAAATACACCCCTCCTATTATGCTAAATGGCCCTACTCTAACCTATTTTGCTATTTGGACCCCCAAAGTGAACCCAAATTATTTACATATCTTTTCTCTTGTGGAAAAACCAGAAGGAAGAACTTCTGATATTCTAGTTTATAGCTGGTTCTTCTTCTGCTGATGCTTTCTCGAGGTTTGGTGGGGCTTGGATTTGTATACTGGGATAACTGACCTTTTTGTGAAGTGTTTGATGTGTCCTTAGTCATCTACTGGTTATTGTGGTTTGTATCATTGGTGTCAATTGCTCCCCTAGTAATTGCTCTTTCGTATTCGGTCGTTCCTCCTTTGTGCTTCAGTTCTTCAAACCCCACTCCTTTAGACTTCAACTCTTCTATTCTTTAGCTCCTTAGCACCTAGTCAGGAATAAATCTGCAGAAGGTTATCCGACGATCAAGTAAGTACTCTAGATTGAGAGTATATGATGTAAAACTGATAAAATCGAACCTTACTCCTCTGTAGAAGGCTTATTTATAGTGTTTGATAGTGGGCTATTTGACTCATGGGCCGTAATTGGCACATATCTTCAATAAATTAGTGTTAGCTGATTTCTCGGGGTGTGACCCAGATTTGACAAGGTGTGACCCGAATTTGTAGGGAGGTTACCTTGATTTATAGGATGTTTCCTTATTTTTCATTTATTGCCAATGTCCTTGAATGTGATTGATTACTCAGTCGATTGGTCAATAATGTTGAGTGACATGGTTCATTCAACCCTGACGGATACAGTTTTGCTTCTTTAATTTCTTTAATTTATTCTTATACTTTTTGTTTCTAAGTTTATAAGTTTATGTTGAGGACATATATAATAAAGTTTAATATTATAAAATATGTTTTTTATCTATATTATTAAGTTACGTAAGTTTATGTTGAGAATATATATATATATATATATATATAAAGTTTAATATTCTATATTATTAATTGGAGACCAATTGTTTATATTAATATAAGTGTAGTAATTGTTTGCTTGAATTTAGAAATTTATACAATTTCATAAGTATTTATCTAAAACAATAAAAACATAAAGTTGAAAGTTGAAAGTTAATTACAATTGTTAGTTGTCATTTACAATTATTTTTTACACCAAATAAATGTTCTTTTGTTATATGTAAATATGATGGTTAGCTATGATTTAATGTTATTTTTTAAAGTGGATGTTTGCATGAATGTATTATTTAATATTGATATGGTTATATGCGATTACATAATGGTAAAATATTAAATATGACCAATAATTGAAATAATATTAATAATAATAATAATAAATAAATAAATAAATACAAATAGTACAACAATCACTATAAGTAATATATCGATATTATCGACTATTTCCGTGTCAATTGTTTTTAGTCCGATATTGGATGTACTAGTAGTGATGTGACTTAGTTTTTATATTGAAGGTTAGAGTGGAATCAGTTCCACCATTTTCTATTATTCCTACAATGGGTAAAGGAAATTATTTTTTATAAAGCTTTCATGTTAGGCAGGGAAAATGACATTTAGTGATACAAACCATCTCGATAAACAATAAATACTTTACAATTAAGTTAGTCATCTCAACATCTAAGACAAGGTCCCATTAAACTTCAAAAGGACCTCAGCGGAAGAAAAATTGGACATAGGCCAGAGCATCAGAGGTTCTTTCTTCTAGTCTTTTAAAAGACAAGTTTATGTAAATAAATTGGCTCACTTTGGTTGTGCTTAGTAATTTGGACTTGTGTCAAGCCCACCTTTCATGACATGTGCACCTAGGTTTAAGGTTTCTTTAACCTACCTTCTAGAAGGTTTCTCATAAATGACACCCCTACCCCTCTATCTTGTTTTCCAAGACACTTTCTTCTATAAACAGAGTGTCTTGCCTCATGTATTATGCACTTGAATTTGAATTAAGAAAATAAACTTTGCTTGAATGATTAATGAGCTTTATCTCCTAAATTGTTTTGGGTCTTGGCGGCTCCTCACCATTCATCTTAGAACTATCCACCATTCCAAGTGACGTGATTCCTTGCTTCTTCTCCATAATCTTTCTTCATTCTTTCATCTTTTTCCTTTTTTTTTGTGCCACTTCCCATTCCGTTTTTATGTTCTTGTGTTACTCTTTACCATTTGGTTTTTATCTTGTTTCCTTCCATCTTATATGTTCTTTATTTCCGCACATCATCATCTTTATCATCATATAATTGTGTTTTCTCTTTGCCCTCTAGAAGTAAACCTTCACACTTACTTAACTACTTAGTTAAGTTCATCTAGTGAGAATCTTTTTTGGGCTTTCACCATATTCTACTTAAAATAAAAAATCATAAACAAAGTACAACCCATAAAATGTGCAATCTTAAAATCAACTCACATCATTTAGCTAAAGATATATTTAAGGAAGATCACCTTGGTAAAATACCCAATAGTAAGGTTAGAAAATAATTCTGGATCAATATTTAATGGAAGTCAAAACACAACTTACACTTATACTAGAAATCTCGAGAATGCTAACTTAAATAGTAGTATCTCGAATACAATTTTGGAAGTGTTAAGACAACAAATGGATCATAATAATTTTGAGATTGTTGATATGTTGTCTGAAGGAATTACCAATGTACTCGATTCTTTAGGGTGTGTTTGGATTAGGGAAGGGATGTGTGGGGATTCGAGGAAGTGGATGCATGAGGATTTGAGAGAAAAATGTAAAGAAAGTGTGAAGAAAGTAAAGTGTATTTGGATTGAGGTATCTTAAAGTAGATGTGTAAGGAAAGTTTATTAAAGCTTGTGAGTAATGTGATGGTTATAAAAATATTTTATTTTATTTTTAAATGTGTAAAATATAAGTTTGCAAATTCACCTCTGTCTTTAAAAATATTTGAATAATGAAATTTGAGGTATTTTGTGTAAATTTAATTTAACTAATTTTTTTAAAAATTATTTCTGATATCATTGAATAAAATTTTTTCATAACTTTTTTGTCTGCAACTAATGTAACGAGTGTAATTATAATTATAATTTTTTAAAGTAAAAGAGTTAAAAATACAAATTTATTCTTATATTTAAAAACATTAATTAATTAATTTATGTATTTTTTTACAATTAATATTATTTATTATTGTATAAATTTATTTTTATATAAATAAATACATTTATTTTTATTATATTATAATTTTAATTTTATTATAATTTTATTTTTGTTATAATTTTATTTTTATTATTATTAATAATATTATTATTTATTTAAAAATTTAATTATTATTAGTTTTTAATTTATATTTATTACCATTATTTTAAAAATTAATTGTAATTAATATTTTTATTTATAATTTATTATTATTTTATAAATTAACTTTAAATATTATTATTATTTAAATATTTCTATTATTAATATTAATAATATTTTTTATTATTATGAACATATAAATATATTTATATTATTATAATTAATTAGTTTTAATAATATATAATATTTTTGTAAATATATATATTTTATTTTTATAATAAATATATCTAATATTTTTGAAGCATGTGCACTTTAATATTGGATAAAATTAGAAAATATGTTTCGTAAAAAAAAATTCAAATAGTTTTAATTATTTTTTATTATATAGAATTTTTAATTAAATATCATATATCAACTTTTTATCTATAATTTTTATCTATATCATTTTGTTAATATTTAATAATTATATTTTTTTATAATTTTAATTATATTTTTTTTATGTTGGATTGTATTGTGCAGTAAAAGTGTGTAAAAACAAAAGTAAAGATACAAAGGTATTTTTTCAAGCGATTACAGAATTGTCTTAGTCTTTTTTTTTTTTTCAAATGAGAAGGTTGGTGAATAGTGTAAGCTTAAGTATATAATAAGTGACAAATTTTAGTAATATTTTATATTAAAATACATACACTTAAGGATATTAATTGATAAAATAATTATAATATAATCCCTAATTTATGAATTTAAAAATTTTTTTACATGTTTTGTGGTTATAATATAAATAAGAATGTTTTATTCCCAAATTTGTGTTAATTTCAAGATTGTAGGAAAAAATGGAGATGAAAGGGCAAAAAGAGAATATACAAGATAAAAAGGAAAAGTTGGAACACTTCAAATACTCGTCCAACCAGAGGATCTCGCCCAAACGAGAACACTCCAGAGACATTGGGCCTGTTTTCATCCAACTCGCTCAGGCGAAAAGTCACTTAGCCTAAGCTCAATTTGGTTAAAATGAGGTGTGAGACACAACCATAGACATCAATTGGAAGAATAAAAGATGATAGAAAACACTAGAGGAGGCCGTCAGAAACATCCTAGATCTTCTTTTCTTGCTTTCCATGCTTGTAATGGCCAACATGAGTGGCTAATTCTATCCTTTGGGATTGGGAGTAATCTGTTCAAACTCTTATGAATTGAGGTGATATTTAAATATAATATTATGTTCTTGATTCATGATTGGTATTATCATTTTATTCGTAATGCTTGTTTATCATGATTTAGATTCTTAGATTTGACCGAAAAGTATCTTTAAGTTTCTAACCTAAATGATAATGCTTAATATATTTGAATGCTAGGAATAAATTTGAAATGTTAATTGCTATCAACATCTAATCGTGATGATAAAGAGTTTTTATAAATATGCGAGGAATTGATATTTAGGAGACTCTCTTAATAATTTTATATGCGAGGAATCGATATAAATGAACTTTATATGGCCATCAACATCAATCAAAGGATAGAATATTATTATGCTTTTCAAAATACAAAAGAATAAGAAGGATGAACCCTAATCCCAAATTTTCCAATTGAAACACTACCTTTTTAACTTGCTTTCTTTACAATTCTTGCAATAATAAACAACAAACTTTCAACAAACTTTATTATTTTATTTTTTATTTAGTGAATCTTATACTTTGTTCTCGCTGATTAACTCTTTTATCGGTTAACTTGGACTGAACGCACCTCCTTCTGGATATGGGGCCACGCATCTATTTGCTTTTTCAGTTGTGGCTTCGTTGTGACAAAGGGCGCCCTACCTGTTGATTATACTCTGACGATCAAGTTAATGAGGGATCACAAAAAGTAAACAATGTACCTTCACTTGGGGTCTCAGGCCCCTTTTATAACCGCACATGCAAAAACTCTAGAGAGAATAAAATCTCAACTGAAATATAACTGAGCACATTATCTTTTATCTCTAACAGAAAAACCACCTGCCACAGGCACCAATGATATCCAGGTGCAAACCGCAGGTCAACATTCTGTTTTAAGTGCACACCCCTATCCTTAGGGTTATTATCAGCATCTATCAACAGGTATTATCATGCAACAAATAACTAAATCATGCACATCCAACAAAAAACAAATATGCGCATACTTATCTATAAATATACACCATGGGCCCTGCCTCGCGTGGCAGTCTCATTATATCTCACGGGGTTTACCAATAAAAGTGGGCCAAAATCATAACCCACACTTTAGGCCCAAAAGCTGAGTTGACCACTCACCAGCCCAAATCGAGATCCGACTTCCCCCAAACCCAAACCGAGATTCGAGAACCCGAGCACTCCTTACCAGTACATACTTGATAATTCAATTGTTCCTTGTGGGTTCGATATCCGTCCTTAGGGACAAATTATTACTTTTGACGCAGTATACTTGCCAAAAAAATTGTCATCGGTATACACTTGCTCACATTTTTTAGCAAATCATTGAATACAAATCGAAGATGTTCCCACGTTTCCGTCTTCGTAAATAAGAAATCGTTTGAACCAAACTGAGCATTAATGTAAACAACAATTGATACTTTTAGTATGTTAGCCAATCAAATGGGTAGTGTAGGTGAAGCTTTGGTTTTTGCCCTTGAAAACGACATAGGTAACCAAAGAGTAAATAACTAAAATTTGTGTATTACTTTCCTTCATTTATTTTCTTACTTTTATGTCTCTATGATATATAGGATTTTACTTTCTTGTTATAGTAGACTTTTCTTTGGTCTTAGGTTCATTCTTACATTCACACACTTACTTTTAGGCTTCAAAATTGTTTTGATGTTCTTTGAGGAAACTTTTATGAAAACTATATGGGGTATGCTCTAGCTAAGTCTTGGTACTTAAGTAGTCTATTGTGATTCACCTCACTTTCATGGGAATGAACTTATAGAACACTCATTCTAGATTCCTTGATTTACTTCACCAAAATTAAAAATATTTGTGAAAACCATTTATGTTTTTAATTCAAAAATGGGTGATCATAGCATACAACATATGTTTCACGATACAAGTAAAGACATTGCTGAGTTAAAATGTTTGTGTAATAATTTTTTAAAAATCAAGAAATTTCAACATTTAAGGATAAATCTCAAAAGAAAATTTCTTTTGTTGATCTTATTGTGTTTCCACCTCCAGAAAAAAAAGTCCTAAAATTCATTCTACTATTAGCACTCTAATAGATAGAAATCCTTCTTATTAGGAGAAATGTTTTATGGTAAGAAGACTACTTGGTAACCATTCTCGTAATTTGGAACAGTCATAACGGGAGAATCTATTCCACACAAGATGTAAAGTTTTGGACAAGACATGTTCTTTAGTTATGGATAATGGATCATGTTCTAACTGTTGCAGTGAAAGACTAGTCCTTATGTTAAATCTTCCTACCATACCTAGTCCCAAACCTTATAGGTTACAATGGATCAACGATGATGGTGGTATTGTTATGAGCAACCAACCAAATATTCCAATAACCCTTGGGTTTTATAAAAAAATTCATTTTATGACATTATACCATGGATACTGAACATATTCTCCTTGGACGCCCATGGCAATTTGATTATAAGGTTATTCATGAAGGTTAATCCAATAAAATCATTTTTCGTTGTTTAGGGAAAAAGATCATTCTTTGTCCTATAGCACCTACACAATTTAAAAAGGACCAAATTTGTTTACAAAAAATCATATTGACCAAGACAAACAACAAAATTATTTTGCTTTCAAAATACAAAAGAAGAAGGGTGAAAGTTTGGAACCTTGTGTCTCATCCAAATGTGTTGATCTTCCAAATTCTTTTGAAAACATAAAAGATCAACCTTTCTTCCTTCTTTAATGCCAAGAGACACACACACAACCCTAGTGGAAAACCTTCTTATGTTTCTCCATTGATTACAACTCCTAATAGTCATAGTATAATTCCTTTTTCCTCATCCACTAATAACCTGTTAGATAGAAATACAATTCAATATCCTTTGAACTCTTATGATCATGGTCAGGAACATCAACTTTTTTTTATGTTCTTCCAATGAAAAATTATTTTTAATAGTTCATGATGATAAAAGTTTAATTGATACTCAATCTTCTTTCCATGAAGAAGAACTTTTTGAATCTAAAGTTTTAAAATATGTGGAAGAATAAGACCTAACATTAAATTATTTGTTTGGAGTTGAACTAGACATTGAAATAACCTCTTCTTCCTTAAAACACTTTTGTGAGTAGTTACTTGAAGAAAATCTTTTGTATGGACACTACAATAAAAATGATTTTAAACAACAATGGAAAATCGTGACCTAATCTGTAAAAATTATTGCCTAAGCTTTGGGCAACAAATTCCTAGTCATGGCCTAGATGGTCGTGGGCTAAAGTAATAGGCAGCATTTTTTTGTTTAGGCAACAAAATTTTAAAAATTGTTTCCTAAAATATGAAAATAAGCAACACTTTGTTAAGTGTTGATTAAAGTCTAAAGCAACAATAATATGTTTACACAAAGATTATAAAATTGTTGTTTATAATAATCCATGAATCATAGGCAACACTTTCTCAAATATGGAAATATAGAAATACAACTATATTATTATTGTTATTATTACTATTATTATTAATGCTATTATTATTTTTAGTAATTTATTTGTCAAAGGGAATATAACTCAAAATTCATGAGTAAACATAACACCTATAACCATCCCGACAAATTTTGTTGTCATATTCCAATTATTATTATTATTATTGTTGATAGTAAAAATATTAACAATTTGGATTTCAATTTTACACGAGAGTTTGTTTTGAATTTTGATTTGTAAATGGAATAATTAACACTTTTTTTTTTCATTGCCTTAGACTGGTAGAATAAACGAAATTTTTTTGCCAACGTGTAAACAACACTTTTTATCATAAAATTTAGGCAACAATTTTTTAACGGTTGGATTTACATTTAGGCCATATTTGTAAAAATGTTGTCTTTTCCACTTTTAGGCCACATTTATATGTTTCTGGCCACTTTTAGGCCATAGTTTTATTGTTTAGCCCACACATTCTAAAGACAACACTTAAAAATATTGTATAAATAAGCATCAAGTTTTACAATTGTGGCCTTTGGTAGTCCTTAAACCACACTTGCAAAATAGTTATCCTTTCTATGTTCTGGAAACAATTATATAAGTGTGGCCCAATGCAGTGTTTCCTAATGTAAAAAATGGTGTACTAGGAACTGAACCGAAGATTTTTATAGAAAACTTTTATGAGGAGTTGATTTTACAAAAACATTTGTTCCTTTTTGCTAGATGATCTCAAAGCCAAGTGAAATCTCAAGGAAAATAGCCTAACCTCTTCCTTGAACCTTGCACCTAAACACACACTTATTCATCATTTTTTCCACTTCCATTCAATGCAAAACTCCCTCAAAGACTTCTGTTGCCATGATTCTCCTTCCAAACACAAGAACACATTACATCAAAGGGTCGTTGGCTCCTTAAGCATCCTAAAACTGTGTGCAGGAAAACACAAGCAAATGATATCTAGATGCTCTTTGAACTCAATGTCCTTAGGAGGAGATATGATTCTTGATTAATGGTTGAATCACGATGTTTCCATTCTTCAATAGGTTGTTTGTAAGAACATTATACCCTTCAGTTGAAGGTGATAAAGATTTCAACTTCTTATCCTTAGGAAAAAATCTCAGCGAACCGTTTGGTTTACCATTCTTGATCAACCTAGAGGTGGCTGGGTGGGGTTTGGTTGGGCCATAGAGCCTAGGAAGGTATAGGGGATAGACTGGAAACTACCATGTTGGAGGATCTAACATGACAATGGCATTCTAAAAGGTTAAGAAATTATGGTGAGGTTTGGAAAGTTGAGGAGGGTTGAAGAGGCCAATTGTTGCATGTTATGGTCTTGTTAGATGAGAAGGTATGAAAGGCAGGTTTGTATGGATGACAATATTAAGGTTCAAGTAGCCTCTGTTGTATGAAAGGTATAAAAGAGGCAAAAAGGTTGAGGTAGAATGTTGATTGTGATGGAAAAGAGTTAAAGTCTATGGATGGTAGGGAGGTAAACGGTTCAGGAAAGGAAATTATAAAGTCAAAGACTTTCATTACCTTAGATCTAATGGGTGGTGGGTGAGGTATATTTTCTAAGGGTTGAGCTAATTTTCATATGTGATGGAGTATGAATGGTTTAAGCCAGAGTCTAGTGAGTTTGAGGTAGAAGGTATAGGTATTTGTGTTTGGTTATGTGATGGTGAAAGTTGGAATTGTCTGGGGGGATAAGTGTTTAAGTGTGAAGGTTTACGAGAATAAGAAAGATGAGGAGAAGAAGGTGGAAGAACAAAGTACATAGGGGTTACCTCTAAGGGTGGGGTATACGCTCTAGGTTGGGTCTTCTCTTTTTTAGTTAGGCAGAGATAAGTTCCTTTGAATTAGTACTGGCATTGTCTACTGTGATTGGAGTTGTAAACATTACAATCTTCTATCTTTGCAATACTCCACAAGGAGGATTGGTCCTCATTTCCTTGGGAACAAAACTTCAACTTTTCTTTCTTAACCAACTTATCAACAACATGTTCTTTTGGACTATCTAATGGTCCACTTCTTAGAGAAGAAGTAGATGGTGTTAAAGGATTGTTTACTTTTTCTTTATTGGTCACCTTGATGTTTTCTTCATATATAAAGTTTGTAGCTTGTATTCAATAGGCTTGAAGCTCTCAAAGGGACCCTTGTGAGGTGGCTCCAGATTAGCCAACCTATGTGCCAACAGATCGCCTACATGTAGGTCTAACACTTTTAGAACATCCAAAACTAGACTCATTTGCATTTGTCTGATATTTACCATTGAGAAGATAGGTTATTTCACAATACAACCGGCCTTGTTGATCAGTTCCTGGTGAAGTTGATTGTCTACTTTATAAAACTTCTTATATATACTTTGATACTAGAGTAAATGGTTCACCAAAGTAGATGGTTCACTAGAGTAGACGATTCACCCGAGTAAAAGATTCACTAAAGAAGACAGTTCGCCAAAGCAGTGTTAGGGATATTTACCATTTCTTTTCCAACTTTTTTCAAGTCTCTCAGAAGATTCAGAAACAACAAATAAGGAATGTTGAATGAAATTCCAACAAGAAGATGATAAATGACAAACATTCCATAGTTTGACATGATTTTTTTTCGAGTCATATTTTTCGAACAAACTCTTGTTGCACAATGTCACAACTAGGGTTACAACGGAATGACAAAAAATTATGACAAAATCGAATGAGTTGTCACCATAATTTATTAAGAAAAACTATAGAAAAACCTTTAAAAAGAAATGGTCTATAAAACCAATTTACCATCCGAGAATCGATTAAGTGCAAGAAACCTACAACGTGTTTCTTAGTCAAACAATAATTCTTTTAAAATTATCATCATAGAGCCCAAACGATGACAGTTCCCACTTAACCGTTGGTGTGTAGTTGCTTCTTTTTACAAAATTGCTATCAATTTCACATGAATGTCAATTTTCTACGTCATTTGCTGTCGTTAATGGTACTGTTTGCACTAATAATATTATATTTTAAGTTTAACTTTTTTTTCCACTATGAGAAGAATGTATTCCTGATTAACTTATACAGTGTTTTTAGTATTTTTTTAAATATATTAAAGAAATAAGTACTATAGCTACAAATAGTTAACATGTAACACATGGAATTCATCATTTGTGTTTTAATTATTATATCTCTTTTTCACGTAATATTAATATAACCAACTTTAGTATGAACGTAAATTCTTCCATTTTTATTTCTATCATAAATTAGCTTTAGTCTTAAATCTTGAAGTAACTTTTCTCTATATATTCTCTAACTGTTTTGAAATACAATAAATATATTGTGTTGATATATATATTTGACAGTATGCTAATTTTTCGATAGATCTTATCTTGGTCTATGTAACAAAAATGTGAACGTAATAAATGTTGCAAGTATTAATGAAGAAAACAAAATGATAAATGTATTGAGTTGAAAAAAAAATAAATCAGTCTATAATGAAAAAAAAGAAAGACTTAATTAAAATAGTGAAAACTTAAGAGACTATGAATCTAGTATATAAATTCACTAGATTTTGATTGTTACTCTTGTTTCTTTTATCTTTTAGTGTAATTTTAAAAATGTGTGCATAAGTTAATTTATTAATTTCTGAAATATTTAATAATTTATGTAATTACATTAAAATTAATTAATACGATTATTTAAAATTTTAGTTAAATGAATTTTTCCTTAAAAAATATTAAGTGTTTTAAATTTTATTGTGATTTATTCTTTTTTTCAAATAATACTAGATAAGGAAATTGTTTCCATTTTTCCTATATTTCAGTTGGGTGGTGGTTTGTAACATGTTTTATGACCTTTGTTTGAAAATGATGTTGATATTGATTTATTAAACATGTTTAACAAAATTTTTTCAACACTTCTATGTGCATTGGTGGTGTAGATATTAGAGACTACATGTTTTACATTATTTTTTTATTTCATCATATTGTGAAAGACTAATGACATGTTTAGATTTCTCATTTCAAAATTTCTAAAGACTTCAGAGAAAACATATAAATAAAATTCCCTTTTTGAATGGAGAATTTGTTAGACCCTATTTGATTGGTCATAGTTGTTTCTCTGATCTGATAAAATGAGTCAGTTTTGAACACTGCTGTTAAACAAGATTTCAATATCCTCATTAAGATTTTGTTTAGTTACCAGAAAATAAGGAGAGAAAATAGGATACCAATAATTTAGATTCTTTTATGTGAGAGAAAAAATAAATAAATTATGGGATGATTTTCATTATTTATGGTCTATTTTTACTCATATCTCTCATTGTATCTACATCTCTCTTTAATTAACCATCTTTAATTTTCATTTACTTTATTTTTCTCTTATTTATTAAAGAAAACATAAGTGATAAAGAGTTGCTCACATCTATGGTTGATTATATATATGTGAAAAAATATTTCTTTTACTTCACTTGTTCTATTCCACAAACTATAGTGACCAATAATTTGGAATTTATACCCTTTTGATTCAGTCATAGCACCAAATATTCCACACAAAAAGTTGCAACTTTTAATTGGATTGCTAACATGAGTGAGAAGAAACTCTAGAGACTTGGAAGGGTGAGAGAGAAAATTGATTTTTTTGGCCATTTCATCTCATCTATTATTTCTCCTTGCTTTTCTCACTACATGCCATTTGAACCCCTATAAACTAGGTTCATTTTCAACTCTAATTTTCATTTTTTTAAATAATAACATTTTTAAAAATTTTGTTTATAAGATATTTTCTATGGCTTTTATTATCTAAAGTAAAATTTTCATTGTGTTATATTTAAAAGGGCATTTTATAAAATCTTCATTTTGATCACTTAAGTAAAATGGTCATAGGGTTATATTTATAAGAGTAATAATCATTTCTCAATGTGTAAAAGAAAACCATTTCTCAATAAAAATCATTGCTCATTGTGTGAAGAAAAAAAGCTTTATTTTTTCACTAGTGTGAATAAGCTCAATGTAAATAAGCTCAATCTACTTATCAAACTCTTTTCTCTCTCTTTCTTTTTCTTCAAACTCAATCTTTTCTCTCCTTTGTATGTGGATCTGTACTTGGTACTTTTCCTTCGCTTTCTATTAATCAAATACTTTCAATTTCAATTTCAATTTCATGTCATTTCTAAAATCTCTTTGTGGGCTTTTCTTCTCTTCTCTTGTTTTTTCTCTTCTGGAATCCCAATTTTCGATTTGGGATCACTAGTTGCGGGATTTTCTCACAAGTATGTAAATTTTTCTTCTTTCTTTGTTTGGGATAATGGGGTGTGGCTGTGTTCAGTGTTCGATTCAAGAATGTGATTCTGTCTCAGGAGTAGCAGCGTGTTGTAATTCCAGATCTTCTTGTTGCTTTCTCCAAGATTCATGGTTTCTTCAGCGAGGATTGATCTATTTTTTAGCATAAAAACAAAAGAAGTTCTACTTTGAAGGGTTATTGATTTTCTATTTCCCATTTCCAGTGGCGTCCTTACCTCAATCTCTTAATTTCAAAGAGCAGCGCTGATGAATTTTGGCTTGTTATAGATTCCGGGTTCGTTTGACTTGGAAATCATTATATTCAGGTGAATTTTCATACTTATCTCGTAAAAAAAAATGATATTTTTATGCTATGTTCAATTCTCTCATACATGACTGAAACATGCTGAACTATTACCATAAATGACAGGGACCATGGGTTTCATCTTTGTATTGCAAAGTCTATTATTAACGTGGACTTATATGTTCTAAAATTGACAAAAAATTAATCAATTGCAACTTTGTTGGCTATAATTGTTCCATGTACTCGGATGATTGTAGTATGTAGGATTAATTATTCTTATCTGCATGCTTTATGCAACAATAATTTTCATTTATGGACAGGTTTTTGTTTTATCATATTTTATTTTCCGTGTTCGGAGGTTTTTTATGTACTGGCTACTTTTGATTACGGAAAATTTTATATATGGGTTTTTGGTTTAAGTTTGTTTCACGGTGTTGAAATTGGGGTCTTCGTTGCCTTTATTGTTTTTCTTCCTGGTTTAATTCCTGAAAGTGATAGATAGATACTGTGGAAGTAATGACTTCCCTTGATTTTGATCCTTGAATTGGTTGATCACTATGTCAGTTTGGAATTTGGAACTTCACAAGTATTTTTATCCAATAGAGTCCTACATGAACATCTAAAAACAGAGAATCTAAACCATGCTGCTAATTTCTTGAGGTTTAGAGATGCTAGGTTGTAGCTTTTCACCCTTTCCACTGAAAAGTTTTAACTCTCTACTTTTTCATATTGACAGCCATGAGTAGCGTGACTAGTGGGGGTGATAATCGGAAGATATACAGAGGTTGTCGGTCATCATCATTAGATGAAGAAGGTGGAGTTGGAGGTAACATGGGAGGAGAAGTTCCTCTGAAGAAAGGTCCATGGACTGCAGCAGAGGATGCAATTTTGTTAGAATATGTTAATAAGCACGGACAAGGCAATTGGAATGCAGTCCAAAAGTATTCAGGACTTGCCCGTTGTGGGAAAAGCTGCCGTCTACGATGGGCAAATCACTTGAGACCGGATCTGAAAAAAGGTGCATTTACCCAAGAGGAAGAGAACCGAATCCTTGAGCTCCACGCAAAAATGGGGAACAAATGGGCTCGTATGGCTGCTGAGGTTTGTAGAGCTATCACTTCCTTTCAATGTTTTGTCATTATACTATGCTAGTGAAGCTAAGTTATTCAAGAAGCCCATCCCACAACCATTTGTCTTATTATATCTTTGATTTATGGCAAGGAGAGGACTTAAGACACTAAAGATGAATTTCTGGGATGGAAAATGCTATATTAATAAAATATAATATAATACTATTTTTGTCAAGATAAACATAACTATAAATATGGGAGGCTCATGACTCAAGAAAGCTATACATTATTCTCTGGATTTTGGATGTGTTTGGTGCTAGAAAATTAGAGAACTGAGTTTTTATTATTGCTATCATGATTCTTTCATGCTCGGTGCCCTCTCCCCAGGTTTTTTCCAATTCAGAATCTGTGATTCAAACCCCTCTAGTTAAGAATTGTATGTTTAATTGCTATCAAGATTCATCATTCTTGCATGGTGTCCCCTCCTTGGACATTCTTCTTGATGCTTGCAAATCCATAGTTTTTCCCTTGTTTAATGAATTTTTCTTTGGATGATTTTGATCCTCCTGGATTATATATGCACTGTGACTTTGTTGCGGTAATATCATTGCAATCTAATAATAACATTTCAATGCATTTTTGGCATTATTTTCCTGTAATATTTAAAGTTATAGTCTTGTGTGATGTCATTTTAATGGATAACTTTTAGTTGTACTACAAATCTCCACTTTTTGATTCATTCTCACTGATGGAGCTTTGTTTACTGTTATTTCTTATCAAGAACTTGTAAGGTTGTAATATTCTGTTGATTATATTACTGTGATGATTAATAAGTTATCTGATAGTAAAACTAGGTTCTTCTTTGATTGGGTTGAAGAACCTTTCTGGGTGTTTCCTCCTCTCAACTCCAATCACTAAGTACCAATTAAAAGCTTTCACGGGTTTAGTTATGAAAGCTGTAAGGAGTCTGAAAACATAAAACATGTTTAGTGCAAACATTTTCAACTTGTATCTGAGAGGAGTTAATGTAGGTTGATTATAATCTGTGAAGGGTGTTTACTCCAAAATTGGAGGTGGGCATCTATCGCTTACAGGTCGGTACACTACCCTATAAATACCATTTAATTTATGGGTACGTGGTTTTGCTTTTGTTGGACAGTATGAGTTGGGGTAAAACGTGGCAAAAATTATGGTATTTGCATTTATGATTGCGAGTTTGCATCTGCTCAGTGTCTATCCTGTGTATGTGGCCGAAAAGAGAACATTTTGCATCTAATTATTGACCAAGAAAACACTTTTTCATGCAAAATGTACTTAGTTTGTCTTCCCTTTGTCCCTAAAACTTTGACGAGGGGATATATGGAGGAAAGAAATAATCTCAAGGGGATATAAGGAGGAAAGAAATAATCTCAAAGGAATATGAATGATGGAAATGTATAGATATAAGATTGAAAAAAGTAGAGAAATTTCCTACCTACTCACTGCTCAAGGTGAAGTATGGTGTTCAAATCATGCCCTCTCACCCCAAAAGGAAAAGAATGGAAATTCAGCAGCATTAGTAGGTAGGGTTCTTTCCAGCAAAAAACTTGAATCAAATATAAATTTAATCATTTCTACATTGAGTATTTCTCAATAAATACAGGATGTATATATGTATTATTTCTCAAGCGACTAACACTAAATTATGGATGTAGTCATAGTTGAACTTAGTTTTGCAAATAGCTTAAAAAATTAAATTACTTTTTCAAATGTTTTGTTAATAGTTGAATGTTATTATGTCTGTTCTATCTCTGTCAGTGAGACCATTATGCAATTATAGTAATGTGTTTAATTCTGAGTGAATGAAATATATAATATACAGCATAAAGTATTTAGAAATTAGTGTAAAATAATATTTAACTGCACAGAGAAAGCTTAAACTGAATTACCTTTTTTGTGTATATATTATGAAATATAAACAGTATCCTTCTGTACTGCATGCTGCTAGATGATCCATAGTTTTACATGAAATTGTTTATTCCTTTTAATTTCATAGTTAATTTTTGTACCAGGTCTTAATTGTTTCTTATGACAACATAATCACCACATATGTTATTGCTGGAATAGCACTAAAATCTGATATCTTTGTGCATATTTGCAAATTTGAATGGGAGGATATGTGGAAGAGGAAAATAGAACTAAGGAAAATATGTAGCTATATGACTGGAACTGCAATGAAAACTGTTTGCATATGTTGTGTTATGCAGATGAGTACTATGTACCATTATGTACATGATAGTGTAGCACTATTGCAGAAACAGACCACACAATATTTTACTCTACTTGAAAACCTTATTTGTCTATCCCGGAAAGAATAAACAAAATTTTGTCTACTGAAGCTCAGGCCTTATAATGGCTGACATCAACCTAGTATGAACAAAGCCAGTGTGAGAATCTTTTGGACATCAACCTAAGCAGGCTTCTTGTCGCATTCTAAGGTGAGCTTGCACACACATGCACAGAGCGTAATAGGATGGAAGGGAAAAATGGAAGTGAAAGTAACAACTGCATACCTACTATTATACTCTTCTCTATATCCATTGCCTTGGTTTCTTCTCATTGAGATCAATGCAATTTTGCATTTTCTATTTTTTGATATTTAAATGTGTTTATTGCTTTTGTCTGTTTCAGTTGCCTGGGCGTACGGATAATGAAATCAAGAACTACTGGAACACAAGAATCAAAAGAATGCAACGAGCCGGCTTACCTATCTACCCTCCAGAATTATATGAGCGGATACTTAATGGAAATCAAGAAAGTCAAAATATTTGTCCCTTGACTGTTGAAGCCTCCCAGCATGATAATCTCTTGCAAACGGACCAATTTGATATACAGGATATGGATTTCAAGAATGTCAAATTTTATCATGGTCCATCACAGGTACCAGCAATTCTTGATATACCTGAAAACTTGTTTGAGCAATGTTCGGATTCATCTCATTTGTTCCCAACAATTTATCCTTCAAAACGTCTGCGGGAGTCAGAAATTCTATACAATAGTTTTGGTAGTTGTACAGCTAATGCTCTTCAACTATTTGATCAGTATGGCAATTATATTGGTGAGAAATTTTATGACCATCCTAGGTTCTATCCTCCTTTTGAATCCGTTCTTAACACCAGTAATCAGTTTCATGGTGGTAACATAAATGGCAGCCATGCCATGTTAAATGGCAATGTTTCTTCTTCTGTGCCCTTATTTGGGGCTAGGAAGTTGGAGCTCCCTTCACTCCAATATACAGAAACTCAACATGGTAGCTGGGTCACACATGGGTCCCCGCTACCTTCACTTGAGTCTGTAGATACATTGATTCAGTCTCCTCCAGTTGAGTCTATTCCATCAGATCTCATTTCTCCACAAAGCAGTGGTTTGCTGGAAGCAATAGTCTACAACTCGAAGAGCATGAAAGACTCGAATACTGATTTATTTTTTCCAGTCATAACCGGTGCATCCAATGAAGCAGCTGGGAGTTCAACCTTGAATCATCCCTACAAGACAGAATGGGAAGAGCAAGGGGAGTCAAACTCCCCCTTAGGTCAATCTGCTGCTTCAGTTATGACTGACTATACTCCTATAAGCTCAGTAGATGGACCCCAATCAATCGAAACCACTCAAGGTAACACAATAAGATATCATACATACCATTTAGTTAAACTTGAAATGTTATCATATTTAAGTGGTTTCATTAACTAGGCTTTCCCCTCCTCTTTGACAGATCATGATGATAAGCTCGAAGCAGTCACCTGGTTCCCAAATAGTTCCAGGAAGAAAGAAAAATGGGAACAGATTGATTTTTCGCAACGTCCTGATGCTTTATTTGACTTAGCTTGGTTTGGAAGTAACATTGAATGTGGAATTAGTCAATCTGATCTAAAAGATGCTCTAAGTGCACTTCTTGGTGAAGATTACAAGTCTAACTTTGGTGAAGATAGCAAGGGAAAGCAGTAGCAAGTGGGTTTACACGGATATATTGCTTTGACCTTAGTTTAGTGCTTGTTCATGACATAGTTTCATTTGATTTTTGTCAACATTTTTAACACCATTAGGTCATATATTTTTTTAAAATTTTCTGCACCTTTAGAATATTGTGTTGTGATGATAAGAGATTTTATGGCAGAAGTTTCAACCTTATCGATGTTGTTAAGTTGGTAGTATGCATTCTCTCTAGTGTTACTTTGCATGGTGTTGATAATGGAAGATTGTATTACATATTTAGTATGGATTCAGACATTCTCTTAATTTCTTAAACTGCAGTTGGTCATTAAAACTGTGTATATTGATAAAATTTGACAGTCAATAATAATAAAAGTTTTATTGGTACCATTAAGAGGTTTTCAAAAATTTTCTGAACTGCAACTTGACACGAAGGCGTGAATATATATATATATATATATATATATATATATATATATATATATATATATATATATATCAAAAAGTTGTTAGTTAAGTCGGTTATAATTTTCAAGAAACATATCAATTGGAAGAAATGATTCATACAACCTGATACATAGGAAATGCAAAACATTCTAGAGGTTGATTTGATTCATGAGGAGATGGATGACAACTCCATAAGGTGTCTAGATTCTCTACTACTTTCCTCCTCTTTCCTTTTAATCTTTTGAAATTTTCAAATATTCTGGATTTAAAAATCTGGAATTTAAAAAATATAATTTAAAAGTAAAAAATACATTCCAGAAAAAAAAAATTCTGAACACAATCTGAATTTTGGATAAGAATTTTTCGAATTCAAAAATATATTCGAGAAATCTAAATTTCGAATATTTTTGAGAAAAGATTATAGAAGTAATCTTTTATTTGCATCCTCCTTTTACATAAGGTTATTTTCGTAATGGACATTTTTATCATTTTTAATGACAAATTGGGTGTATGTTGAAATTTATATGGAAGGAGAATTTGCCTCCTTTGTTTCTTATAGTGGTTTTTTTTCTTTTAAAATCTCATTGCTATTTAGTCAATTTCTTCCTATACCTCCATGTTTTTTGCTGTTCCTCCATAAAACACATGAAATGACAATTTTACTCTTTTTTCATTTTTTTTATTGATGCCTCTCTTTTCCTTTTTTTTTTGGATTCATATATTCTAAAACTCTAGAATTTGGAATACAAAATTGTATTTCAAATATTGGAGATTGAAATGTAATACCTTACAAACTATAAAGTTTGAAATACAAAATTGTATTTCAAATTGAAAATGCATTCTAAACTCTAGAGTTCAAAAGGTCTCAAATTATATAATTCTAAAATGTAAAAAAAACAAATCTGGCACCTTTTGTTCAAGGATAATTTTGGAATTGAAAATTTTATGGAGGTGTAGGAAGAAACTATGTAGGTGTAGAAAGAAATTGTCTCCCCTTTAAATTTTTCTTTAATTACAACTAATCTCATGCTATTGTTTATTTATTTATCATTATTATTATTATTTACTATTTATCTTGAAAAGAAAAAAAAGCACTTTCTTTTATTTGAAAGGAAAATATAGACATACATAAATACACACATAATATGACAACTTCTATGATGGAGTTTTAAAAAATAACTATCCTCTCCACGTCATGAATATTTACTCATCAAAATTCATTACAAGTGTTCTTTTTTCACAAAACTTGTTACTTTTTTTATGATGATTTCTTTTTCATCCCAAAATGATTTCTTTTATAGTAAAAAAATTTGTTACAAACATATAGAAATTAAGTTAGTCAATAGAGCTACTTTTCCTTCCTTGGCTTAGGATCTAGCATCGAGAACAAAACCGTATGGGTCGGTGATTTGTATCACTGGATGAACATAAATTATATCCACCATTGTTTCGCCTTTATAACAATAAAAATAAAAAATATGGAATCAAAATCATGTTTTCTTTTGTGATCACTTTTTATAATTTCATAACATGAATATTCTTTTGATATTTTTTCCTATTTTTCAGGTGTTTAATGTTTACACAATAGTAACCAAGGGTCCTCTTATTCATTGATTTTTTTCTTAATTTATAATTATTATTTTTATTGAAATTTATTGTTGCCTACCTCTAAATTATTCATTGATTGATATTGTTGGACGCTGGTTTGATTTTTTTTTTTCTTTTCCGGTTTGTCAAAACACCGATTATTTATCCTGTTTGGTCATTGAACATTGTATCAACATACCTGTCAATTCTCTTCCTAGGATTTGCAATAATTTAGAATGAAATTTAAGTTTATTTACATTGTTTTGTTTTGTTTTCAGGTTTTTTAGATATAAAAATGTAGAAGTCTTTAATTCAGAATGATAAAAAAACGAAGAGAAGGGAGCACAAGAGGAAGATGGAAATAAAAGGTGTTTATTTATTTTTCCTCCTTTGACTTTTTCATGTAAAAAAAAGAGATGATTACTAAAAGATAATGATAAAATGATATATTAACTTGAATATAACATTAATGGTAACATTACCATTATCTTTGAACTGATGACTATGTTTCAGAAGATGAGAGAGGTCTACTTCTGAATTTATCATTGTTGATGGTTTCTTAATTTGTAATATGAATTTTAAGTTTATTACAATAAATAAAATATCAAGTTTTCAATGTTTACTTACTTCTCAAAATATCACAATATAAAATATTAAGAAATAAAGACAATATTTAACCTTATTTTTATTATTTAAAGTAATTTATTAGTTTTGAAAGCTTTTACAATAAATACGAATATGTATATGATAATGAAAAAAATAAAAAAAAATACAGTCACACAGTTACAAAAATTATGTGTTTTCGCTAGTTATTAAGAGCCATAATACATTGTCACAAACATTTTAAAATAATAATTATTATTATTTAAGAACTTTTTTCATAATACTAATAAGAAAGAGATAATGTGTGTCTATATTTTTAATAAAAAAATAACAATAATAATAATTTTATAAAGAATAGTGACTGATAAGTAATATATGGTACAGTTGAAATGTGTGAATAATTTGTAATATATATAAAGTTACTTTTAACATTTTGATAAATTTATTTTCTTGAATTCAAAATATAATTAAAAGTAAAATAAAAATATAAAATACGTATTTTAAATAAGAGAATTTCCTCTATCGTTATCTATACCCAGATTCTTTTTTAAACTGATTGGTAATTGCAAATTTAGTGTACACAATTTTTTTCCCATTTTATTCATTTAATATATCTCATTTTAAAATTATTAAAATAATCATTCAGTCATTCTTCTTCCATGGAGCAATTTTCAATTTTATTTATGGAGCAGTTATTGTTCCTCTTCACACTAGTCTCTCTCTGAACCCTAACGTTTTCATGCTGAAATTTAATATATTGCTTTGGTTAGTCCGGAATCAGAATAAGGCTCTCCTAAGTGACCGCTTTCTGTAATCCGATAAAATCTTCAAATATTTTGCCCCATTTATTCATGTGTTTCATGTTTACATACACGGTAGGAATTGAGGGCTCAAATGTAAAATGAACAAATATTACAATTGAATTAAACATTTGATCATTTTACATCATACAAGTTAAACAAATAAATTTAACTTTTATTTCTACATGCTTAAACAAATCCAACAAACTTAAAAGCTCAAAAAAAGTTAAGGACTAGCCTGAAAAAAGAAAATTAGGAAGCCTCTAATATTATAAGAGGTTATAATTTGATTCTCTGCACCCAACTGCTACAACACCCAACAACTACAACACCCAACACCTATAACACCCAACAGTTAAAGTCCTTAAATCCCACCAGCTACTAATAAAACACTATAATACTAAAACATACCGCAACCTACAAAGAAAGCACCAATGTATATTAAAACCACAAATGCACAAGCACAACATACATTTTTTTTATGAATTGAATAGAACAAAAAAATACAAAATGAAACAAAACAACTCTAGTGCCAATACAGTACAAGGCAACGTAGAATACAAAGGAGTGTGTCCAAACTTGGACTGGAAACAAGTATATCTAAACTGGAATTAATGGAGGCATAAGAACCTGGACTTGAGAAGGAAGAACTTTGTTGAAAAGAATGCTTCTAAACAATGTCACATGCAACACATGCAACACTTCACGAAAAAATATTCAACCTTCTTCTTTGTTTTTCACACTTTATATAAACATGACACATATGACCGTTGCTTGTGTTGATATTCACGGACCCAGTGCCTTGTAAATCACCATCACGGACCAAGCTCTTGGTCAAGAAAAGCTTCAGAATCTCTGTATGCCTTTTCAGGAATATATCTCTGCATGCATGGGTTATCTCAAAAGCACTATGTTGTGCTCACGTGAAACCAAATGAAGTATAATGTAATGCATAATTACACATTTTAATATATCAATTATCTTTTAAGTTTCTAATGAATAATTGAAGTTATAATAAATTTATTTTAAGTGTTTAATTATCACCGCACTCTTTTGATAAAACAAAAAGAAAGGAATACAAGAAATTCTAATCACCCGTAAAAAAGAATCTTCCCCTAACCGTTCTCTTTATTATCATCCATCACTCTAACTATATTTTTTTACACAAAAAGGTGGTTTATCATTATTTAACACCTAATTATATTTTATAAAATAATAAACAAACTTAAAACTTCCTTGAAATTTATAATGATTTGTTTTTTCATTTCAAATATTATATATATATATATATTAAAAAAAATTTGTACATTAAAATTTTCATTTTCATCTCAAACTTTTAAATACTATTACCTTCAAATGAAACACTTTGACCATATGAAACACTAGAATAAATGAGAGTAAATTCAGAAATAACATATGCTAATGTGGTTTTCCCTCTACCTCTCTTCATTTTGAGAGGAGATGATATTTACTGTTCATAGGTATATCTTTTCTTTCTCTTTCTCGTAAAACCTTGGATCCAAATAGATGATATCCCCTCACTTCTTTATCTGTAAACAGTACATCCACATAAGCAAATAGGCCCTTAGAAAACTAACCTCTCTTTTGTCTAGACGTGCTTGCAATATTGTGATACATACTTACAAAATATCACTACATGAAAATCATTAAATAAAAACTAATTTTAGAGATAAAAAAATAATTAGTTACTATAGTGACCAAATTAGAGACCATTTTACAAACTAAAATTTTTTTTAGTTTCTAAATTAGTTTCTATTATTATTAAATGGTTTCTAAATTGGTATCTAATTAGCTACCAAGGTTTTAACTACCAATTATTTAGATTCTAAATTTGGTAGTAAAAACTTTGGTAGCTAATTAGATACCAATTTAGAAACTATTTAACAATAATAGAAACTAATTTAGAAACCAACAACTTTTTTAGCCTCCAAAATGGTTTCTAATTGGTCATTATAGTAACAAATTATTTTTTGTCTCTAAAATTGATTTCTAATCAATTATTTTCTTGTAATGTCTTACTATTTTCCCTTTACCCTTTAGCAAAGCATTGGATGCGAAAAGGATGCATAAATGCTACTTACTTAATGCCACTTAATTAATGATGACTAAGTATATGTTTGGACAAACTTTTTCAACCGGACTCTTAGAAGGAGAATATGAAGAAAAATTAGCTTTTGTACAAAGTAAAAATAAAAATCAGAGTTAACAGATGTATATTGAATAGAAGATTAAGAAAATATGTCACATATTTGTTTATAGTATTTATATTATGTTAAAATGTTATGAAAATTATTATTATGATCTAACGGTTAAATTGTAGTAAAATTATTTTCTTAAATATTATTAAAGTGTTGTATTTAGTGATCCTATTTCAAGATTAATTTTAAATTATAACACTTAGATAATAAAAAATTAGAATTAATATAATTTATAAGCATGTACTCAAAAGAAGATAAATAATTTAAAATTCACTCTAAAAAAAACTTATAACGTATTTATTTTTCTTAAAATATATACATATATATATATATATTATATTTTGATAACTATATTTATAACTATTAAAAATTCGGAAAGACATACTTTAAATATATAAATAGTTCCGTATATCTCTTTCATATAAGTATAATTATATTTATTATAAATATAATTATTTGTACAGTAGCAATTTCTTGAACTTTATATTTATAATTATTTATTTTGAAAATATAATCTTTTTAAAAAAAATATTTTTTTTATTTCTCTCTTGCCATCAAACCAAGTCTCGAATTATTCAAAAATAGATTTAAAAAATATATATGCACAGAGACCATTCTTAGGCACGAAATCAATTGAGATTTCAAAAGAATTTTTTAAGTACAGAAATTAAAATATTGTAAGAGTGTAATAATTTTTTTGAAGATTTCTTAAAATACTTTTATAATTAAAATTTTATAATTTTTTAATCAACAATAAATAATAATATAAATAGGAATACAAAATATTCCAATCCATATACAAAATGTCTAGTTCTCAAAATTTACACATATATAATATATTTTAATAAAAAAATAAGGCAATAAATAACACATATCTAGAATATAAAGTATGACATCTCCACAAATAAAATTTTGTGATTTATAATATATTTTTCTTTTTGTAAAATATGAAATTATAAGGTTCCAAAGAATTATAAATTTAAAAGAATTTGAAAATTTTCATATATTTAAAATAATTCACAAGTATTTTTTATCTTAACCTTTAAAAAGGATGTGTATCTATATGAGAAAAGGGGACTCAGACACTACTTGCTGATGTGTGTACAATTGCTGACGTGTCGGTCTTCTTGTCTAGTTGTTTCTTTGAAGTCTTCTTTGTCGTCAGTCGGGCGGGGGATGGTATCTGCAAAAGACACTCCAATGCTCAAGTAAGAGGGTGTTCTAGGTGAAGTCTTTAGTGATTTGGGAAAAACATACCTTCTTTCTGGCTTGAGCATTGTATTTATAGAACTACCTTATGGGCTTTGATCCTATGGGCCTAGGATCAGTTACTGAGATATACATAACGTATCCGCAATATCAGGGAGACGTTTGAATAGGTTTCGCGGATTATTCAGAGTGACTTTGACTCTTTCAACTCTAAATGCGAAACCTTTCTTATTTAATATTTATGAAAGTGAGACTCGGTCGACCATATAAACCGACATGTGGTCATCCGGTATCCTATCAATACAGGATGAAATACATTGTTAATTATCATTCAAAATTACGAGTAACTGTGAGTACACATTACAATAAATCATCAAAGATAAAAATATATATAATATTAAGTACCATCTCATTGTTAAAAATAGTAAATAATTATATTATTTGTTTTTTAATCTTAATTTCAATAATTAACTAATAATAATAATTATTAGTATTATTAATAATGAAAGTACAGGTGTTGTGTCTATATTTTTTATTTTATCAAAAATTTATATTTATGTATCTTTATTTTACCAAAAACTTATATGTATTGCATGTTTTAGTATTGGACAATCAACTTTTGCATGTTTTAGTATTGGATAATTAACTTTTGCATGTTTTAGTATTGGACAATGTTTACATATCTTCAACTTTTAATATTTGGCTGTCTATGTATATGATTTTTTAAATATATATTAGATAATAAATAAACATAAATTTATTATAAAATTAAAATATAAAAATATATAGCTGTCAAATATTAAAAAAATATGAAGACACATACGCTGTCAAATATTAAAAAACTAGATATACATACGTTGTCAAATGTTAAAAAATACATATAAAAAACGTTATCAAATATTGAAAAATAAAATATACATAAATTTATGATAAAATTAAATAATTTAGATATATAAGTGCTGTCAAATATTAAAAAATACAGACATATAAATATTGTCAAATATTAAAAAAATACAAAATTATTATCAAATATTAAAAAAATATAGATACATATAAATTTATAATAAAATAAAAAAAATACAGATACACTGCAAAAACGTTTGTATTTCTACTAGTAAATAATAATAATAATAAATATAATCATTTAAAAATATTATTATTATTAATATTATATTAATACAAAGAGTGGTTAAGTAATTATTATTTTTGAAGAGAGTGTGAAAGTATATTTATTGGAAAGTGGTGGCCTCATTAAAAAATAATAAATTGACATAAAAAACATTCATTTAACAATCAATTTTAATAACATAATAATATAATTATTATTTTACATTAAAATAATAGAATTAAAATATTAATATTTTAGGTTGGGTGAATTGTATTTTGGCTTACCACCATTTTTCCATTTATTAAACTCTCTCTTTATTACACACTAGATATAACTCCTGAAGATAAGAAACTGATGAAACTGCACAAGAAAAAAATAAATATATCATAATTTAAGTGGTCCACTATGAAATCAATCAAATTTCACATCCTAGTTTTGAAGATTTTAACATGTTCATTGAAAGTATATCTGGTCCACCTAATCAGTTACACTATTCTACAATCAATCACAGTATTAATAAATTAATTTCTTTTATAAAATTTATGTTAGCCATTATTATAAACTTACTTAGGTTGATATCCATATTTCATCAATTACGTGTCATTACATATGAAACAACATATAAAAAAAATCATAAAATGGAAAAACTACATCAAACTCATAAAAACAAGAAAACTCTCAAAAGATAAACTAAACAAAACAATTTATAGAGAGTTTAAATCTATTATGAAAAAAGTCTAGAAGAAAAAATTGAAACTTTTGTTAATATGTTTTTTATTTGTTTGTTAATTTTATTAAATTTAATCTTACTATTAATAAATGTTATATCCAATTTATTAATTTAAAAAAATGCAATAATTTTTTATTAAATTACCACTAAAATTGTTAGCAAATAAATACTAAAAGTGTTAATTTACGTATGATATAATTTATAATAAATCATAACAATAATAATATACCGAAATTAAGTCATGAATTTCAAGTGATAAAAAATCAATTATTGCACTTTTAAAAATTGAGACTTGAATCAACCTTAATAAAACTATATTATTATAATTTAAAATTGAAGAAAATATTTTATTAATAAAAAATAAAAAAAAGATTATTAATAAAAAAAAACCATTAAGTCCTAAAATTAATGCTTTAGACATTGCCAAAACATGAGCAAGTAAAACATATCTCAATTTTTTTGAGTTTAAATGAATAGTTTACCACTTTTGTTTGTGGAATTCGGGAAGAAAGTGCAATATTTTGTAGTATGAAATTTAAAATAAGAGAAAGATAATATTGAGGATTGAACTAGTATCTCTTTCTATTATTTTCTTTCCTTTCATTTTTCTTTTGGTTTGAATACATGATGTAGTACATTCAAGTTATCTATATAGACCAAAAATACTCTTAAGAGATATATAACACTGTTATGTTATGTTATGATACTTACAAATATAGAGAGAACATGAATATCACTAAATGTTTTTAATAAATATTTAATACTAATTCAATCTTCATCAAATATTTATAACAAAACATTAACATTTTTCTCATGTGTTTTTCTTTTTAATTACTTTCTTACATAGTCTTCTTTCAAACTTGTTCTTTAATGATATTCGAAATACAACATAATAATTATATATGGTATAAATGTCATTCAAACTTCACATCTTTTTAGGAGTTGAGCTTCAAGATTAGAAAAAAACTTGAAGAATTTGATGAGGGTGAGAAACTTGATTCATTTGGGAGCAATTCCTCATTTTCACATTAATCATTCTTAGTTGCTGAATTTAACTACAAAATAGTTTTTAAAATTTGTTTTGCCCTTCCTTTTCTTCTTGGCAATTCCAAGGCGCCTTCTCATCAAATATAAGATCTAGACTAATTATCACCTTCTTTGACTTTAAGTTGTAAAGTAGTCTACAACCCTTTGACATGGAATTATAACTAATAAATATGAATCTCTCACTTGATTATTCAAGCTTCATTTTCTTTGATTTTGGAACTTGAGTATAACAAACACATCCAAAAAAATTAAGATGGTTCAACAAAGATTTTCTTCCACTCAATGCTTCAAATGGTGACATGTTCCTAATTGTTTTTGTTGGACATCTATTCAACAAGTTTGGTATTAAAACCTTTTGACCAAAACTCTTTGGGCATTCCTTTTTCAAATAACATGGACCTTGCCATTTCCATTGTTTGGTCTTACTCCTTCCTCTTCACAATTTTTTTTTTTTAATTCATTAGAGAGATACCCCTTTCCCCTATCACTTCTCGGGACTTTTATAAAATTTTCACATTATTTCTCAACAAGTGTTTTAAAATTTTTAAATACATCAAATACTTTAGATTCTTTTTCTCATAAAATAAACTTGTGTCATGCAAGTTAAGTCATCAATAAATGAAATGAAATACCTATTTTGATTATAGGAAAGAGTATTCATTGGATCACATACATTTGTTGCACCAATTCCAACATTTTTTTGGTTCTCCTTATTCCTTTCTGTTGGAATGGTTGTCAATAATGCTTCCCAAACATGCATCCTTCACACACTTTATTTTTCTTAATTTTTTATAACCAAAACACCATAATTTTTTGAGAAAGCAACATAACACCCATTTTAATTTAAGTACCCTAGTCTCTAATGCCATAGACAAGAGTTATCTTCTCTCGCCATCAAGTTGAGTTTTCTCTCAGAATTAAGAGAGGATGGAATAACTTTTGTTATTTTTCATTTTCACCACAACAACAATTTTTTCTTTTTGAATAAAAAATTATGCATTCTTGATAATCAAAGAGAATAATTGAGCTCGAAAAGTTATTCAATGCTCAATAAATTTTCATCTAATTTTGGCACATAAAGAGTATCACAAATCACCTTAGCTCCTTGCTTTGTTCAGACTCCAATGTTTCCTTTACCTTCTACTTCAACATACTTTTCATTGTCTAATTTAACTTTTGAGGCAAATGAAGAATCCATATTAACAAAAGCTTTTTTATGTTCAGTCATATGATTGTTGCAACTACTGTCCAAATACCATACATTTTTATGTTTTTGAGTTGTCTTTCGACAAGCAAAGAACAAGTTGTCTTCACCATGTTTTGCTTTTGCTAGCAAATGAATTATGTTGTTGATTTCCAAAGTGACAATCATTTTGAATATGCAAAAAATTTTCACAATTATAACATTGTGGCTTGCCTCTATTTCCTACAACTTTTTTCTTCGTGACTGTTCTTCTTACAAATCCCACACCGTTTGTTTGATTCTTCATTATTTCCTCTTTCACTATAGTAGTATCCTCCTTTTTCACATGGGTTTGTTTCTCTTCCTCTGCCAAATATGTCACCTCTAAAAGATTCACCAATATTTGTTGACTCGTCTTTCTGAGATGATATCGTGATTTTAGATTGAAATGCGTTTTCAAATGAATTTTCAACACGACATAACACTACAAGAAAACTTTGCCATAAAATGGGCCACTAACCGTCTCAAAGCGAAAAAATCGACTCTAAAGCCAGATTCACGTCGAAGTTTTGTGGGCCAGAAAGTCAACGATTTATACATGTTAGATAATAAAATAGTGTCGACCTAAGGCTAATCAAGTGAGTTTAGCTCTCGTTAAGGGGAAGCTAATAGAGTGGGCTTAGTCCTTGCTAAGAGAAAGCTAATAGCGTGGGCTAAGCCCCACTAAGGGAAAGCTAATAGCGTGGGTCAAGCCCTCGCTAAGTTGCACGTTTAGACAATTTTTTATGTTTAGATAAGGTGTAGTCGACACTACACAAATGGGCAAAAAGGATAGAGTGGGCTAAGTCATCGCTAAGTTGCAATAAAAAAAAGATAGAGTGGGCTAAGCCCTCTTTAAGTTGGATGCTTTGTCAAATATTATTTTGAAACAATGACTTGAATCAAACGTACACACAGTTGAAATAACATGAATGAAATCCATGTCTGTTTAATTTGAATCTCGTCACCATTTTTTTTCTTGAAAGATATCTGCAAGTAACCTATATTAAGTCCACGACAATAACAATCATGAGGAATGAACATCTTGAGGTTAGATTTTAGTTGCATGCAAAGTACTATATACAATCCACACCCAGAATCCAAACTCATTACTATAAAAATTAAACACAAACTCACAAATCACCATAACCAAGAACCAACAAAAACAACTCACCCTTTAATCAAGAACCAAGAACGAACTAAGAACACAAATTCGAAGCATTAACTACTCCAACTCCTACCTAAACCTCCACACTAGCTCAACCAACAAGGAGCCTTGCCAGATTTAAACAAGAACCCCCACAGAGCTCATCGTGGCCAACAATGCACCAAGAAATGAGGGGAATAAGAAGATGCATAAGCTAGGGATTTGGGAAAGTAGGGAAAATTGGCTCGCATTGAGAAATGAGATGTGTTTGGACTCTATAAGCCTTACCTAGCTTCGACTAAGCCCTAACAACCTCACCTAGCATCATGCAACAACTAAGCCCTTGCACCCTCACCTAACACTTGTGATGGTTGAGGCCTAGCATCCTCCCCCTAAGACCTTGCAACAACCAATCCCTAACATATCTGACCTACCTCCTTGTGTCAGTTAGGTCCTATCACATACTTTATTTCCATTTGCATGTCTAGAGATGCATGACCCACACAAAGCTTGATTGTGTTGCAATAGAGTCTCTTTCACCGTTTCTAACAATGTCTGTAATTGAGCTAATGTTATGCTTTGGTTTCTACTTCGCTGCATTCTTGTAGTGTAACAATCCTTGTTCATAGCATCTAAGTGACCCATCAATCCTTGAACAATCATGATTAACAAGTCCTCGATTTCTTCTATAACAAGCATCATAGGATCAAATTGTTCAGTCAAAATAATAAGAATTTTATCCACAATTCTTCTATTATCAATTATGTCTATGTGAGACTTCATTTGATCCACCAATTCAGATAATCTATTGAATTATGCATTCAAACTTTATTTTTCTTTCATTTTTTCTTTTTCCGTGGGACTGATTTCCTTCTTCAAATTCTTGTTGAAGATTATTTCACGTTCCTTGGCTAATTTTGCTCTCATGATCTTTGGAAATATAGCTAGCAAAACTTCTATTTGAATCATCCCAAGAACATCACAATCTGTGATTTTTTTTCTTTTAACTGTTGCATGTTGTGCAACTGTAGTGACTTTAGTGGCTTAGTCATCGTACTTTATTTATATGAACTCTAAGACATCCAAAAATGTAAACAAATAAAGGAACTTGAACATTGCTATGCTGCTCAATGTTGAAGTATTTGTTACCATTGTTCTTCACTTAAATTTTTTTTATTGTTGCAAGAACCTACAACGTTATGATACCACTTTTTTTTGGTATTCCAAAGATGCAATATTTTGTAGTATAAAATTCAAAATAAGAGAAAAATAATTTTGGGGACTAAACAAAGATATCTTTCTATTATTTTCATTCTTTTTTTCTGGCTTGGGATACATTCGGTAGTACATTTTGAACTCTTCAAATATAACAATATTTTAACACTTATAATATAAGAAGTCATATAATAATCACTAAATCACTAAATGCTTTTAATAGACACATTCAATCTACATTAAATTAAATATAAATACTTGTAACAACACATTATTTAAAACAATTCTATATAACTTTCCATGACCATTGCATATTTTACCTTGTTTCACACTTTCCTTCAAAATAATTACACACTTTTACCATTTCTATAGCGTTAATTTTCTTAAAAGATTCACATGCAAAGTTTAATCTTTCGAAGTAAACACAAATTAAACGTACACATTTAGGAAACACATAAGAAAGATGTTAAACTCCCATTTAACATTTCTTGAGAATATACAAGTGACGCCAAGTGAAGAAGACAAGTTTTGCAATTCAAAAAGCCATCACAAAGCAAGGTAGCAGCTGGTTACATTTGTTCTTTTCTTCACACAGATCTTAAGAAAAACTGAAGTTAAAACTTTATAAGTTCATGCAGAAATTAAATAAGAATGAAGAAAAACAACTACATTGATTCAATCCTTCTCAGGAGGAGGCATTTCATTGAGATCCAGTTGAAGATTTTTTATTGTAGCAGCTGAAGTTGTTACATGCTGTTTTTCTCCTACACCAGAAGAACCTCCATTGTCTTTTGTCACTGGAGCATCATCGGGCATTTCTCCATTTCCGTTTTGCTGCTCAGCAACACCATTATCAACAACTTGATCAACTTCAACTCTACCATTCTCTTCATTTCTCTCCCTTTCGATTTCCTCCTCCATTTCAATTTCACTGTTGGTTAGGGCACACTCATCCACATGACTAATCACAGCAGACAAAGTTCTGAAATACTGGTTGCAGACTTTGCACATCAGCATTCTCCTAGTCCAACAGATCTTATGGGCACGTGTTGCGTACCCTCGACTCCTTAACCATTTCCTTAACTTGATGTTGTCGTAGTCATCCTCATCGCAGGAATCCTCAACATCACATTCCTCATACTCATCATCGGAGTAAGAAGAATGATTCACTATCATCACTTGGTTAGTCTCTTCGTTGCTTCCCCTCCTTCCCTTTGTCTTCCATCCGCATCCCACCAAGGACATGGACATATCGTGGATCTCAGCACCACTTGCTCCGGTTTCATCAATTCTGAGTGGTGCTTCAGCATCACCTGAACCGATTTCATTAATTCTGAGTGGTGCTTCAGCATCATTTGCACCATTTTGAAGAATTCTGAGTGGTGTAACCGCAGCACCACTTGCTCCATTTTCAACAATTCTAAGTGGTTCTACGATCTCACCACCTCTTACATCCTCATTCACGACTGTTGGGCATGTTAGCGCTAGAGAGGATCCAAACCCTCTTCTGTTGCTCTTCTTCTTATGGGTAAACTTGCAGGTTCTGCGGCTCTTCTTGTGCACTTTGATGTGCCCTCCCAAGGATTTTCCACACTTGAATTCACGCTGGCAGGAAGGGCAAACTTTTTTGTTCTCTGAATAAGGGACAAGCTGAAGGTTACTAGCACCAGCACCACCATTGCTGCTGCTGCCTTCACCTGAAACCCTTTTCCCAGAAAGATCCATCTGCAAAAAAGACAAAAAAAGAGAAACTGTGTGAGAGAAAACCAAGTAATAAGGCTTTCAAAATGAAAACACGAAAGAAAACTCTAAAGGGTACGGAGGTTTCTGCACCTTCACGGAAATGATATTGACACACAAAAAGGGAGCTAAAAGGAGAGAGAGGGAATGGTAGAGACTGAGAGAATGAAAGAAAGAGAGAGAGAGAGAGAAAGACTGAGACACAGAGAATGAATCAGAGTGACAGCGAGAAAACAAAGAAGAGAAGTGAGAAGCATGGAACAGAAGAAGCAGGTATATATAGAAAATAAATTTTCTTAGGTCATAACGTACATTTAGAGAGAGAGGTAAGAACCATAAACTCAAGTTATACAACGGTATCAGTTTATTTCATTTTCAATCTCCAAGCATTAACTATTTTCTCAAAAAGAAGTTAATTCTCATTTGTTTCGCTAACATTTTATATTTTTTCTTCTTACATATTAATTATGAGTTAAATGAACATACATTATAAATGTAAATTAAGAAAGTAATATTACTTCTACAGTGATTATTAAGGTGAATTTATTTATTATATATATTATATACTACAAGAAAATTAATAAATAGATACTAAATTTAGAAAAAAATAATAATTAGTCGTGTGTATTAACTAAATTAGATATTAATTTAGAGATTATAAAAAGTATTAGTATCTAAAGTAATTTTTAAATTAATAAAATGTATAAACTAATTTTTAAATTGATATTTAATTAGATACTAAGATTTTAGCTACTAACTTTAAAGTTTAAATTAACTAATAGCTAGCTAATTAAATATCAATTTAAAAATTAATTTATAAATTTTACTATGGTTAAATATGTTTTTCGTTTTTATACTATAACATGAAATTGATTTTTGTCTATGGTTCAAACTTTAAACCATGTAGGTACCTATAGTATAGAAATGATTGGAATAAGTCATTTTGTATATGAAATACTTGATAATTTCTTTCAAAGATTGTTAATTTTTTTTTTCAAAATTCGTTGTTGTTTTGATTGCAGATCGATGCCTACCATAACTATTTCCAATGGATTGATGAAGTAGAACCTTAAATTAAATCAATTTCATATACAAAAGTATTCCAATCATTTCATACTTCCAGTACCCGGATGGTCTAAAATTTGGACTAGAAATGAAAATCAATTTCGTA
The DNA here is from genome assembly GCA_013389735.1 of Phaseolus lunatus. Lineage (NCBI taxonomy): Eukaryota > Viridiplantae > Streptophyta > Magnoliopsida > Fabales > Fabaceae > Phaseolus > Phaseolus lunatus. Next base: position 15,394,475 of record CM023862.1, on the reverse strand, counting down.
TACATTATATTATATATATATATATATATTTTGATTATTTTATTTTTACAATTTTTCCCTCTTTTCCATTATTTATTTTCTCTTTTGAATCGTGTATTCCTGAGATAATGTATTACAATAAGTGTATTCTTAAGACATCGTTGATTAATAATTTTTGTTTAAGACAATCAAAGTTGGGTTTGGTGTACAGCAAACTTTGTGGTGGATGATGCCAAAGTACATTCCTAGTTTCTTATTGGGAAGACAATTAATTTATGTTTTATTGAAAACAAATTTTGTTTTTTTACTGAAATGTATTATTCAAAAGTTAATGATTCATTTTTAACGTATTTATCTTTAACTTTCTTTTATTATTTATCAAAATTTAACACTTAATATAAAAACTCATTAATTGGTAAGAGAAATTGTTGTCACACACTCGTTATAGTGATAAGAATGAGAAGAAAAGTGAAGTGAAGTTTTATTAAATAATGCAATTAATGTAATAAATATAGAGTGATGCGATAAAAGTAAATATATTGAAAAGCTTTTGCTAGCATTTATCGCGTTTATTTATTTACTTTAATTTAGTGATAAATATGTGTTAAAAAGCATAATGAGTTTTACTGCTTAAGGTTACCAAAAACTTAAAATGCATGCCATTCAAAGTGATTCATACAAGGTAAAGAGTGATGAATAAAGATAAAAATAAAAATAAAATACAAGATATTTGGTTTAAATTATACATCAAAAATAGGAAGTTATTCAAAATCATTATGACAACTCTTTGTTAAAAAACAAACAAACAAACATGGTGTTAGACAAAAGTAGAGTAAGAAGAGTTTCTAATTAACTTCATATTATTTGACTATATTATATTATTAGTGCACAGCGTCCGTTAAATTCAGTATATTGACAAACTTATTAAATTATTTTATCTTCACAGTTACTATCAATATTAAATATTATAAGAAAATTATTAAATAAAAATAAATTAAAAAATAAAAAATAATTAATTATAATTACTATATTAATTAAATTAAATATTTAAAGATTAAAAAGTAAGTAGTTTTCATTATTAATAAAATTTATAAATTGGTGACTAAAATCTTGGTAGTTGTTTAAATATTAATTTAAATTTTTTATTAATAATATAGATTATTTTGATATTAATAATTTTTTAGTTTTTAAAATAATATTTAATTTAATTAATATAATAATTTACTTTTTTAAATTAATTTTTATTTGATAACTTTGTAATAGTGAAATTCTTGTCTTATAATAACTCCTATGATTTTTGGTGCAGTTGTGTTGGAAAGAGCCACCCATCGAGGCATGAAACCAAGATTTTATGACAAACAAAGCCGCAAAAAATAGAAAAAAATTATATTCACATTCCAAGTTACATAGGTCACATACTTAAAAAAACATTATTTATATGATATCACAAACTAGTGGATGTGAACTGGTTATATGAATTTATAATATAATTTATTTATATATCTACGGTTAAACAATAAACCTCTAAGAGAAAATATCAAAACTTTTAGGGGAGTAGAACATTTTCAAAACTTAGAAAAAATCTTCCACGAAAAGTTATCAAATATATCAGGTAAAAAAATTATTGAGATGACGTTCATTAGTGAATTCATAATATATAAATAAAGATAATTATCATCTTATAAATCAATCTTATGAGCATAAATTAAATTTAAATTTATATTTTTTAACAAAATATTATATTATATCCTAATAACATTTGTATAATCTATTGAACCATTTACAAATATTTAATGTTATAATGGCCATATCTCGATATGACATGAATGTATTGAATATCTTATATTAACTATAAATAAAATCAATTTAATATAAATCAAATTATTAATGTAATTTTGTTGGTCTCTTTAAACATTAATGTTTTTTAACACTAAATTTATTGGAAATAGTTATCAATACCTAAAATTTTTTGAGCTTCCTAATCTTTTTGTGAAATACATTTAACTATGAGACAAACAATATTATCTAATAGAAATTAAAGAAGATGAAGTTATAGAAACTCCATTGGAAAACTTAAAAGAAAAAGTCATAGCACTAGTAAAAAAGGTACATCGATGACGGTTAAAAAAAATATGTAAAGATGGTTCTCTGACCGTCGTTATTGCGGATGTCGTTATAAAACAATCATTTTTAACAACGGTTGACCAACCGTCGTTATAAACATGTTATAACGACGATTCCTTTAATCAACTTTATAAAAGAGCATCAAATAAATTTTTTTTTAGGGTTTAGCGTACGCACGGAAACTTTGTTAGGAAGCGAGGCAACAAGGAGGAGATGTTGGCAGTGAAGGAGAACACTGACGAACGTCTTCGGAATGACAAAATGCACAATGGCAGAAGCGACACGGTGGGAGGCGCGAGGGCGTCGTTAGTGGTGCTCGTCCCAATCTCGTGTGGAGCAGTCGTCAGCGGCGCGCTGGTTGTGGTGGTACGGTGACGATGCGGTGACGCAGCTCGCTCGTGGTGGTGCTTGCTCACGGTGGGGTGCGCTCGCGTAGGGGTTAGCTCGCGGTGGGGTTGGCTCGCGGTGTCGCAGCGTCGCGGTTCTGCTGGCTCGCGATTAGGTTGGCAAGTGGAGAAGAAGCTGGTGCGGCAGCATGTTGGATGGCGGCGAAATCCGTCGCAATAGTGAGTGAGGAGGGCGGCGCAAAGTCTGTGGCTATGGGTGAGGAGGCACGACTGTGGGTGAGGGGAATAGTGAGAGGGAAACTACAACAGTGGTGAGTGAGTGAAAATAGAAAATCAGAGAGTGGAATGTGAGTGAAGGAAAGAGAGGGCACGGGAATTTGACACTCACAGTAACATATAAGGATGGTTCCAAGGAGAATCGTCTTTTTAAGCTGATGCGCCACACATATAAGGACGGTTTCAGGCATAACTGTCTTTGTAAACACTCACGGGATACTTATAAAGACGATTCTAGAGAGCACCGTCATAATAAATGTCAAAAAATTGAAAAAAATAATGAAATTGCCACCGCCTCGCTTATGACGACTGTTCTTTACGAACCGTCTTTATAAACAGTCGTCAATTACGTATTTTGCACTAGCGTAGAGAAAAGAAAGAAGGAAAAAGTATAGAGAAAAGAAAGAAGGAAAAAGTATATTTTCTTTAATGTAAGTGTTAAAAAAAATAGTAATTTTGGGTCTTTCAGAGACAAGCATCCTCCCAACATATATTTTTCCTTTACTTTTCTAGATCCAAAATATATTTATAAAAAGCTCTATTATTTTTTAACTAACTCTAATGATATATGATAACTCCTAACTACTTGTAACTACATCAAATATCCCATTTTCCTTATTTCATCTTATTAAGTTGTGGAAAATGTTCGACGATAAAATGTTCTTAGGTCTACAATAAATTCTTTCATAACTCCTTTGCAATATGTCTATAATATCCACTAAAGCTAATAAATCATCTCAAATAATATTATTATTTTTTCTAATAAAAAAATAATAAATAAATAAGAAGTATTTTAAGAATATATCTCAAACAAACACAAACAATGTTGTAACCTCCAAGACTGTCTATAAGTATTGTACATATTTTTGATATATTGGTGATAAAAATAAGAACATCATACAAAAGATCCTAAAACAATAAGCTTTCTAAAAAAAGTTGAACAGCAGTCGTAAACCCAAACGACAACTAAGAATTCATAATATTTGTCATGAGTTCATAAAGTTTTCTTTATATCATCCTCCTACATCCTTATTTGAGGATATTCCAATTTGAGATCCAACTTACAAAAAATGGTTACTCCCCTTGTTTAATAATTCATCTATATATGGAATATGAAACTTATTTGATATTATAATTTTATTTTTATAAAATCAATACAAAACTGCCATATCCCATCATTTTTCTTTACTAAAATAATATGACCATTTTTCTTGACTAATATAATATGGCTAGGCATAAGAACTAACATTTTGAATGATGTTTTTCTAAATACACTACTAAAAAATTATTAAATAAAAACTAATTTTAGAGATTAAAAATAATTAATTATTTTATTAATTAAATTAGATTTAGAGACTAAAAAAATTATTGATATCTAAATTAGTTTTTATTATTGATAATTTTTTTTTTTAAATTGATATCTAATTATCTACTTTAGATTTTAACTACCAATTATTTAGATTTTAAAGTTGGTGTCTAAAATTTTACTAACTAATTAGATACAAATTTAGAAATTATTTATCAATAATAGAAACTAATTGAGATATCAATAATTTTTTGTCTTTAAAATAGTATCTAATTAAGTCAATATAATAACTAATTATTTTTAGTCTCTAAAATTTATTTTTATTTAATGATTTTTTTTAGTGATATCTTTTTTTTTTTTTGCAATCTGTCTTTTGGTAGAGAAGATGTTTGTATGGTCTAATATTTAATATTTGTGAGTCCGGTTTCAATACAATTGCATGATCTTGACTCTTGTGAGGAGGTAGACTAGCTGGAGCTTCAAAAACATTTGAATATTCACCAATGGCCCTATGTAGCAAGTCTACAACCTTGGTAATCTTAGTTGTTGTATCTAATATTTGATTCTATTTCAGAATTTACCCTTCTCCTACATCTTGCAAATCTTGCAAAACCCTGTAAGAGTTTTTAAATAAATTGTAGATTTGATAAATTTAGGTTCAACTTTAAGCAACTTCTTCTCCCCCAATAATTTTTAATTTGAAGGTTAAAATATCAAAATTTTCCTTGATCCTTCCCAAGCTTAATATCCATTCCAATCCCAACAAATATCAGCTCCATCCAAACTAGACAAGAATTTTTTTTTGGCTATTTTGTCAACTCCTCTAACATCAGTAGCAACAATCCTTTAAAAAATAGCTGATGATTAATATAAGAAAATTATTAAATATAAATTAATTTAAAAAAAAAAATAGTTGTTACATTGATTAAATTAGATATTATTTTAGAGACTAAAAAAATATTGATATTTAAAGTAGTTTCTATTATTGATAAATAATTTCTAAATTGGTATCTAATTAGCTACCAACTTTATAATATAAATAATTGGTAATTAAAACATTGGTAGCTAATTATATACTGATTTATAAACTATTTATCAATAATAGAAACTACTTTAGATACCAATATTTTTTTAGTCTCTAAAATATTATCTAATTTAGTAAATATAATTATATACTGATATTAGAAACTATTTATCAATAATAGAAACTACTTTAGATACCAATATTTTTTTAGTCTCTAAAATATTATCTAATTTAGTAAATATAATTACTCATTATTTTTTTGTCTCTAAAATTAGTTTCTATTTAATGATTTTCTTGTAGTGCAATCCTTGCTTGCATTTTCATGTTTTTTTTTGCTTTCATGATTTGTTGCAATTTATTGAAGGAAATTCATGGATTCAATGGTTGAAGATTTTAGATTGGAGAAGGTGAATTTGAATTTTGAAAATAGAATTTTAGAAGAGGTGAGATCAACTTCTAAAAAGGATTGTAGGGTAGTCACTTTCTAAAGCTAACAAAGAGAGAGCTAGGAGACAAGTGTTCTGAAAATTTTGTAGCAATTCTTTATTAAATCCAAGTTCTCTTTAAAGTTGTCTTGTCTCTAGATAAATTTTTAGACTCCTCCTAGTAGTGTTGGTCCAACCTCACTCTAAAAATTAAGTGTTGATCTAACCTCACTTAGATTCACCATCATAATTTCAATCTCCTTCAAAATTTCTATAATTCTTCATACTTTCGCAATATCTTTCATCATCCATAGAAGAAATTCAAATCAAAACAATGAAGAATAAGATCTACATTCACTGGTGCAGAAAAGGTTAAAAACGACGACTATTTTAACCGTAAAATGATGGCTTTGTAGCCACCTTTGATTAACGTGTAGTCTTATGTCCCAAAACAAAGAAGGTGACTATTTAGCTACCTTTTTAGATTCAAACAAAAAGGGTGACTATTTGCCTTAGTTGCCCTTATAAACCATTGCGGAGCATCTAAGAAGACGGCTATGGTAAATAGCCACCCTTGTAGATGGTAATTTTTTTAAGTATATTCTGTTTAATGCTAATTCCCATCTAAATTAAACTTTTTCAATTATAACCTAGTCAAACAAATACATAAATTCAGCTAATCAAATTATATATACGCTACAAGAAATATTGATGTTAGTCTCCCCAAAAAAACCCACACAAAGACTAAAAGAGAGACACTAAATGATAATTAGAGTGAGTTTAGTGTCTCTTTTAGTCTTTGTGTGGATTTTTTTGGGGAGGCTAACATCAATATTTCTTGTAGTGATATATTGATAAAAGTGTATTACAAACACTAATAACATATATCTTTACCTATATTCCTATCTATCTATCCATCTAAATCCTAAATCCTAAATCCTAAAAATTTAAAACACCACCAACCTTGTGCTTGAAGGTAACGGTGGTAGTGAAGAGTGGCGACAATGACAGCAGTGACGGAGCAAATGGAGGCATAGCGAAAACCCAAGAACAACGTTGAAGGCAATGAAATAGTAGGAAATGTGACCTTCACAGTAATGACAGAAAAGAAACAAATAAGAGAAAAAAAAAACAAAAAGCAATGGTGAAAAAGAAGTAGAAAGCTCGAAAGCAACTTACCCAATGGCACGAAGAAGACAATGGCTTGAGAAAAATGAAGCGTCAAGACAAAGGAAATATGAAAAAACGTAACTGGCACGCTATGAGTTAGGGTAAAAAAAGACTCTATAAGGGCGGCTATAAGGTAAAGTCTCCCTCTTAGACGGAACACTTTGTTGTAAGAAGACGACTTTACCTCATAGTCACCTTCTTACACGAAGCATTTTGTTGTAAGAAGATTTAATTTCAAAAATGTCACTGCGTTTTGAAGGACAACGTTTGGCCATAAAAGCGCCTTTAATGTAGTGTTGAAAAAAGTGCTTTTTGCACTAGTGATTTGAGGATGCAAAGTCGGATTGCATCAATACCTCTATCCACAATTTTATGGCCATCCCTAACCTGGATTGATTATGGATTGTATCCATTAATGGTAATTAAGGTTTGGTCACCAGTTCTACAGAAATAAAGTTGTGAGTTGTTCTACAATCAATTAATACCACCACCATATGATCCAACACATGATCCCACACCTTCAAAGTTCTTCTAGTTGTGAACCCTACTATATTGTGTTTGAGATAGTTGGAGCTGAAGCCTGTATTTGATGAATCCAACCACTTGAAGAATGAAGATCAATCTTTTGAAGAAGATGTACTTATATGTGTCTTTGTGCTTTTTGTTGGACATCTCAAGGATTCCCACTTTAGTGTTTGATGAAGCCATGGTTGAAGACTGATTGTCTTATGTGTCTAGGTAGCTTAGTTTTTAATTTGTTTCTCTTGGTCTCTTTTGAAGAAGCCAAAGGGGGAGAAACACTACATACTAGTGGCATTGTCTTATGGTTACATTATTACTGGTATGTCTGACTACATACTAGTGGTATTGTCTGATGGTTATTGGTATCGTCTACGTATGGTCCATAGAAGCATTAGTGGTATGTGTGGGTATTGTTTGGTGGTATATGTTGGTATTGTCTGGTGGTATGTACAAGTGTCATCTTGTATATATTTTTAATCATCTACTATGAGGAGATGATGGGGAGAAACACTTAATAGAACTTTGTTGACTGATATACATCTTCTGATCGTCTACCATCTACTGTGGTACATCATCTACTGCAAGATTGGTGGTTTGGCTTTATCAAATAGGGGGAGTTTGTTGGATATAGTTGGAGTTGAAGCTTGTATTTAATGAATCCAACTACTTGAAGACTTAAGATTAATCTTTTGAAGAAGATGTCATTATATGTGTCTTTGAGCTTTTGTCTCTATCTATATTGTTTATCAAGGTAAATAATATATGAAAATCCAAGAATCATGTTTTGAAATATTTTTAACTGTTTAGAATTTTGAGTTGGTATTAAGGAAATTTCAATGGATTGAAATTCTATTTTAATATGTTAAGATCACTTAAAACCTCAAAAATAATATTATAGAGATGTTTAATCTATTAAAACTTGTTATTTAACAGGTCGAAATCTCTTTTAAGGAAGTTTTTATTTGTTATGTTTTTAATAGATTAGAAATTTGAATTAATTCACTGTTTTTAATTTGTCGCAACTAGGATCACGACGACAGGACAATGAACCAAAACATTTATAAATTTTGTAAATGAAAAAAGAGAAATGGAGTTGCCACCATAGTTTATTGCGGAAAAATCAAATAGATGGTTTGTGAACCATATTTGAGGTCTTGGAGTCAGTTATGTGTAGGGAAGGTATTAACACCCCTACAATACCTATCCGAAGATGGTACCTTTAATTAAATATGTGAAAAGAGTGTTATTTTTCAAAATGTTAATTTCTCCCCGAAAATAGAAACATAAAACATGTTTAAAAATAAAGACAATATGTTTGAATTTTTTTATTTGGGACCCAATAAGGATAAACCTTGGTACTACGTATTTGAAACTGGAATTTTGAAGAAGTGAACCTGATAAGGATAAATCTTACTCCTACATAGTTATGTTTATAGAAAAACATCAGGGATCACATATTTCTGGAGGTTAATAAATGCTTTTTGAAAAACAATGCCTGGTTGACCTGGACTTTTAAAAAACTTGAACTCGACAAAGATTGACCCACTCTTATGTATTTTTGTTTATATAAGAAAATCAAGAATCACTTAATTTAATTGTGGACGTTAAGAAATACTTTTTGAAAAAGGATTCCATGATGACTTGGGTTTAGCCAGTTGGAAGTGGACTTTTGAAAGAGTGAATGCAAAATTTTGAAAGGAGGGAACTTGCACCTACAGATTTATAACAGAAAATAAAGGATGTGTAGAAATTTGCAAAGATATTGTTTGTTTATTGATATTTTTTTAATTTTTATATTTTTGAATTTGACGTTTCTATTATTTTTTATATTTTAATCGAAAAAGAGTATTGAGTAAAAGTGATGCAATCATCCAATTACTCAAATAATTATTTTAAAAATTCAAAATTCAAAATATTTATTATATTTTTTAAAAAAAATTAAAAGCTGGTGGGTGCATAAAAATAAAAGGGATGGCAGATAGCAAGATGAATGGACCTAGGCTTATTTCATAAGTGTGGTGCGGATATTAAAATTGCGGGGCAAATAGTAAATGATGCTCGGAGTGAGGATTTTAATATGAGGGGTACGAAAATCAATTAATAAAGCAAGGTGCATTAAAAGTCGTGGGGCCCTTTTTAGCTCTCTCTCTTACGCGAAAGCTCTGCTCCTCAATTTTAAGGGTATTTCTTCTTTCATCCCTACAGTTTTCTTCCTGCAACCCTATATTTTTTAAAATATCAGAATTATCTTTAATAATTTGGGTGATTCTGGAATAGAAGTTCAGTAAGCAAAAAATATTTCCAGAATAGGGATTTTATAAGCAAAATGTGTTTCTGGAATAGGAAATCCAGAAGGCAAAAAACCATTTCAGAATATTCTTTCCAAAATGGTAAATTCAGAATTCATAAAAAATATTTTAAAAAATATGTTCCAGAAATATTTCAAAAAAAAATAATCTAGAAATTATTTTTAAAAGAGATAAAATTATCTTTTTGAAAAATGATGAGGTGCAGGAAGCCATTTGTTGGGGTGCAGGAAACCATTTATTGGGTGCAGGAAGAAATACCCCAATTTTAATTGCATGCAAATTTCCATGAGCAAAAATGTGGGCCCCACACGCATATGAATGCAAATTTTTAGATTTTTTTTTGCAAATGGAATAATTTGTTTTTGTTTTTTGGATTTATTCTAAAATTGAACAAGTAGTGAAGGAGGAGTACGAAATAGTTTTAAAGAAATAATTATTTAAATTAACAATTTTTAAAAGCTTAAGAAGAAGTCGTATAAAAAAAATTAGACTTGTGGCTGATTGGACTGACAAGTTTAGTGTAAAAATCTTATTTATTACGTACGATTTTAATTAACAATGACACTTTCCCAAAAACAATTATTTAATATTAAAGTCGTACGACTAATTATATCGCAATTATTTTTAACACCAGAATTGAGTAAATTAAGTACATCTGATGAGTTTTTCATCAGAGGGTGGTAGAACATGCGTGTCTTTTGATATGTGTATTTCTGTCCATTTTCTCAAGTTGTTGACCAGAAATTCCAATATACTTCAAACTAGTGCTAGTAACTTATTCTTCACATCTAAAATTAGTATTGAAAATTCTAATCAATTAAAAATAAAATTAATTTAAAATATATAAATAGTAAATTCAAGTAACTTATCCTCAACATTAGTTAAAAATTCTACATCAATTAAAAGTAAAATTAATTTATGATATATAAATAATAAATTCTTATTTTATAATTCATTTTATAAATAAATAAAAATTTAAATTTTTATCTAAATACTTAAATACCTGCAAATAAACACAAACGCTTTAAATCTAAAGTGAAGCTAAATACACACATAACTAGTTAACAAATATTGTCTCAAATAAGCAATATATTATGGACAGAGTCATATCTCACTAGTGTCCTCTTGTGTTAAAAGTCAAAACTATTGATTGGGGATCAAAACCTTTTAGATTTCTTAATGTGTGGTAGGAGCACAATGATTTTAATAATATAATGGAGAATCTATGGTCCGTTAGAACAGGAGGTGGTATAGCTATGAAAATATGGATAGAGAAGTTGAAATATGTTAAGTGGGGACTAAAAGAATTGAACAAAGATGTGTTTGGAAATTTGTAGTCTAGTAAGCAGATAATCATTAATAGGTTAAATGATTTAGATCAAAGTGACAATTTGAGTGGATTGGGATCTAATGGGGAAAACCAAAGGAAATCCTGGACGACAAAGTTACAACTTCTGAATCTTCTGAATCATATGTTAAAATTTATTCAACCAAAAGGCTAAAGTGAGATGGTTACAAAAAGGTGATTCAAATTCGAACTATTTCCACTCAATAATTAAATGGAGAAGACAATCCAATACACTTAATGGACATTTAGTGGATGGTATGTGGTGTGAAGATTAAGGAATTATAAAGAATCAAGTAAAGAGGTACTTTGAGTGTAGGTTTAGGGATGAGGTAAGCTGTCAAGTAAAGTTGGATGGAGTGCAGTTTAGGCAGATTACGCAACAAGAAAATAGTGAACTGATAACGAATTTTTTTAGGATGAGGTGAAAGAGGCAGTGTGGAATTAGCAACAAGAGCCCTGGCCCTAATGGGTTTAACTTCACTTTCATAAAGTTTCAATCGGGTAGGATTAAGGATGATCTAATTAAGTCAATTAAAGAGTTCCAAGAGTTTGGAAAGATCTTGAAAGGTTGTAACATATCTTTTCTTACTCTTATCCCAAAGGTTGATAATCCACAAGGTCTCCATGAGTTTAGGCCCATACCGCTCATAGATTGCTTTTACAAGATCCTATCCAAAGTTTTAGCAAGTAGGTTGAATTTTTTTTCCCAAGTGTGATTGATCAATCACAATTCGCTTTTTTGGAGGGAAGGGAGATTTTGAACAATATGTTAGTAGCAAATGAGACAATAAACGAGGTTAAAAAATTAAAAAATAAATGTGTCATTCTTAAATTGGATTTCAAGAAAGCTTATGACACAGTTAGGTGGAATTACATGGAGTATATGATGCAAAAGTTAGGGTTCAGTTACGTAAGGATTAGATGGATTAAATCTTGCCTTGACTCTGCTATCATTTCTATCCTAGTAAATGGGTGCCCCACGGAAGAGTTCATTCCTCTTAAAGGTATAAGACAAATGGACCCATTAGCATTATTTCTCTTTGTTATTGTTGGTCAGGGTTTAGCAAGTGTTGTAAGAAATGCACAATCTAAGTATATGCTTAAAGGGATTAAGGTGGGAAAAAATAAAGTTGAGGTGGGTTTTTCATAATTCGTAGATGATACAATCTTTTTGTGTCAAGCTGAGACTATCAATGTTATGACGATTAAGAGCATCCTCAAATGCTTTGAATTAACTTCAGGGTTAAAAGTTAATTTCCACAAGTCAAAGATGGAAGGGGTAGGTTTGCAAAAAAGTCAATTACAAGAGTATGCTAGGATTATGAATTGTAGTACTATGAATGTTCCGTTTTGCTACGTAAATCTTTGGGTTGGAGAAACCATAGAAGGAGAAGTTTTTGGGAGCCTATCATTTCTAAGCTTAAGAAAAAGCTAGCTATTTGGAAAGGAAAATACCTCTCTTTTGTGGGGAAGGGTGTGCTTAATTAAAGTGGTTTTGTCAGCTTTGCCTCTATATTTCTTATCCTTCTATAAGTTTCCAATTGTGGTTGAAAAGTGCATTTAGAAGATACAGTTGAATTTCTTATGGGGTCGGGGAATTGAGACTAGAAAAATATCATGGAAAGTGGAAGCATATATGTAGGAAAAAAGAGATGGGGGCTTAGGTGTGAAAAACCATAGGGCTTTTAATTCCACTTTGTTGGGTAAATGGTTGTAGAGGCTAGGGTCGAATAAAGTGGCTTTGGAAAGAGATAATAGAATCTAAATATGGCATTTGTCGGAGTAATATGGATAATAGTTGGTAGAAGGACATCATGACCATAGGTAAGAATGAAAGTGGAAATTGATTTTTGGACAATGTTCAATGGAAGGTGGGAAATGGTGACAACATTGACTTTTGGGAAGATGTGTAGTTAGGTAGGAAAACACTCAGAGATAGGTTGCCGAGAATGTATGGCAATGCGGTTAAAAAATTCATGAGATTGTTTGAGGCTGGTTTTTAGGAAAATAACACATGGATTTTGAACATCCCTTGGAGAAGAGTGTGGTTTGAGTGGGAGGAACCTTTGGTGCAAAATTTAATGAAAGATTTAAATGAGGTGTTGATCATAAATAAGAAGGAAGATAAATGGACTTGGAAACGAGGGGAAAATGGTGATTATTCAATAAAGTCAGCTTATAAGGTGTTGACAAAGAGGAATCTGGGAAGTAAGGATGATGTGTTTGTTGACTGATGGAAGCTGAAGGCTCTACCGACTTTTTGCTTGGAAAGTTATTCTAGGCAGAGTAGGTAGTAAAATAATCTGAGAAGTAGGGGAATTCTTTACAATGATACTTTATGCCCTTTGTGTGCATTTCACAATGAAATAGTTAGCCACGTTTTCTTTGAGTGTGAGGTAGTAATGAAGGTTTGGCAGAGGTGCGATAGGTGGTTGGGTACTCAAAGTGTAGGCCATAACCAACCTAAGGAACACTTTTCTCAATTCTATATTGTGCACTTGAATTACAAAGGCAACGTTTTTTTGGAAAGGTATATAGGTAGTTTGGAATCTATGGAACTTAAGAAACAAGATTGTCTTCTAAGATGACATACTAGATGCTGAACAAGTTTTATGTGAAGCTCAAGCTAAGTTGTGGGCATGGATAAGGCATATGGTACCCAAATCAAATTTCTCATTTTCATATTGATATTTTACTCTGTTCTTTGTGTCATATTCATTATGTGTTTTTATTTTGCACCTTCTATTCATATGATTTGCAATTAATATTGCACTAGTTCTTTTATTATTCTTTGAGCTCATTTTGACTCTAGATTAGAAGTACACAATGACAATTAATTAACATAATTAAACATATACACTACACTCCTGATTCACTAAATAACATAACACTGAATCATCAAGCAATTATATTATTAGATGATGTTTACAACTACAAAATAATTTATATAATTGTTAGATAACTCAAATATGAATGACGTCTACAACCTCCATATGTTTTATTCCAGAAATATGTTGGTTAGTACATAATGGCCACTACCTAATATAGTTGAACATATATGACAAGTCACTAAACATATGCAATAGACTACTAGTTCATTATATCGCATAATATCGAGTCATCAAATAACCCTACAATCAAATAATCTTTACAACTATCAGGTGATGTTTATAAGTGTTAGAAAAGTTTACTGATAAATAATGTTTAGAAACATTAGTGTAAAATGGGCCAACTATGCCACAAATTTTATGTCTGATATGCATGTACATGACATAAAAAAGTGCAATGGTAATTTGGTAAAGAAAGCTAACATTTTTACGTCAAACGCCATAGGTTCCTCTACATCAGGGTTCTTCTTCCCACACTTTCATTGCACGATTCCCTTCTCTATCTTTGGCGGCAATAGTGAGAGCATTTGTGTACTCTTCGATTACCCTAAGCACGTTCGTCTTTCTTCCTTGCTTGTCATTTATGGCAGTGGACATTTCTCTCTATTTGGATTCGGGCATTTAAGGTTAGTGCTCTATATCTCCGTTTTATTATTGAAATCAAAATCATAGTTGCTTTAGGGGTCTCAATCACAACAATACGTAAATAACTCAATTGGATCGTTGTTGGTTACTATTGGTTGATATTGAAATTTTTGTGTTAATTTTTAAATATGTTATTTAGTTTTTTAAATTTGAATTTTGAAATATTAAAATTAGTTTTTGTGTAATAGTGAATATTATAAGATGTTTAAAATTGTAATTTAGACTTTAAGAATAGTAAAAATTATAGAGACTAATTAATTATATTAGTTCCTTGGAGTGACTTAATTATAAAGTCAATAGTCTATTTAAAATTTTATGGATTAAATTATAGAAAATTTATAAAAAATTTTATAGGGAAATTATAGGGAAAAGTGTAGTTTAGATCAATAGTAGAATTAAGACGTATTGTATTTGATGATGTAATTTCTTTTTTTTTTGTATAATTTTATTTAAATTATGTATTGTATTATCCAAACATTGAGCAAACCTTAGTTCCCATTTGAGATTTACTAAACATGGTTAAACATTAATCATTTTTATTAAATCTTGAATTGCATGATTGAAAAGTTTGGAAAAATTATTTTTCATAATTTATTAATACATACACATTCTAATTCTAACCTTAAATATGGTGAAATTTTGGTTGAAATAATTTTGTGTTGTTCTCCGAGTGAATATTTTTGAAGAGGAAGCATAGAGATTTAGAGGAATGTACCCTAGATTCTTTTACCCAAGGTGTTCGTAAAAAAAAAAATCTTTTTCAATTTTTTGTTTTAATTTAGTGTATCCTCTCTTACTTGCTGAGGGGTGAGAGGAAAAAGACTAAATTTACTACCCTGAAAAGAGAACATGGTTCAGATTGTGTGACCTTCATGAGATGTGTGATGATCACATTGTGAAGGTCTACCAAGGATGATGTGGCTTATCTCCATTGGAACAATATCACACATAACATTTTCTTTATATTTTCTTATGGCAATGGGCATATTAACTTATTTTTTCACTATGATACCCCCATCTTGACTGATCCAATCTAACTTATAAGGTTGAGGATGGGAAATAGGAGTTAAGGCCAACTTCGCAATTAATTTAGAGCTACAACAATTACAACAAGAGTTACTGCCCCAATAACTGAACAAATATTATCTAAAATGTTGTAGTGTGTTTGAAACAAGTTCTCTTGTTGAGATTCTTCACCCACTAATGGTTTACTTTGAAACAAACATTTGACCAAGAGTAAGTACCCTATGTAGGGTTGAATTTCTTCTTCAGAACTTGCAAGTTCTTCATCGCTGGGGAAGAAGCGGAAGGGTCAACGTTTTTAGTATCTTGTTCTTTTAAAATCATATTTCTTCCTTGACAAGGACACTCAAAAGAATAATGTCAATTTTCAAGACACTTAAAACATTGAGCACTCTTAGTTCTAACTTCTTTAGAAGAGTCTCTATAATTATATTTTTTTTTCCTTTTCTTTTTCCCTTTCCCTCACTCCTTCTTGTGGTTTTTCTTCTTTTTCTTTGGAGGGATAGCCCTACCTTTTATAATCTTTATCGACAAAAGAGGAATTAGAGTAATCTTTCCTATTAGATGATTTTCGATTTATTTGTTCATCTACTCTAACACAAATTTGATTTAAATCATTGGAGTTTAATAGTTAAACTTTATCCCTAATGTCAATATGAAGACCATTTTGGAAACAAGCTATGATTAATCTTGGTTCTTCCCTAATGCCTACTCTTAACATGATTAATTACATTTTTTGTCTATACTCTTCCACACTCATGTATCTTTGTTGGAGGCGTTGGAGTTTTTTCATTAACTCCCTACCATAGTAAGAAGGAACATATCTCCTCTTAAGGGCAGACCTCAACTCATTCCAATATTTAATCTAAAGGTTATGATTAACTCCAAGGTCTCCAATAAGGGTTGTCCACCAAGTTGTGGTTGGACCCTAAAAACTCAAGGTAGCTAGTAGGGTCACTCTTTTTTCCTAGTGTATATAGTGACGATAAAAAAATTGTTCAACCTTCATCTCTCACTTCAAATAATCTTCAACGTTTTCTTTGCCATAAAAAGGGGGAAGGTCAACCTTAGGTTCTCTAGGGATACTATTCTTGTTTCTTGGTTGTCTAAGAGGCTACTTCATGTAGTTCTAACTTGAATCCATGTAGCTCTTTGTAATTTTTGATATGTTACAGTTTGATGGAGGCCTTGTCTGGGTTAAATGAATGAAGAAACTGAATGGACAAGATGAATTTGGTTGGTGAATAAAGAGGCTTAGAAGAGGTTAAGCCAACTCTTAAGAGATTCTAAGCTAGACACAAAGCTAGTGCTAAAAAAGAGTGAGTAAATAATAACACAATTTGTGCATAAACTTGGGCAACATTTCTTTAGTCAATTCTAAGCTAATTTACAAAAGGGATAGCACTTGTATTTATAGTGATAAGGGCAATCAGGATGCAAGTTTTAGCCCTAAAACCTCTCCACTATCATGGTGACAATTGACTTCCTCTCATTGAAGAAAATCCTCTCAAATTAGAGGTTGACAAGTGTCCTCCTCTAATTGCAGAGAATCTTATCCATTCCCATGAAGACAAGTGGTGTTTTGGCATTGGTGCGAATCCTTTTCATTGAGGGGATGACATGTGGACCTTCATGCTTTCCTTTTCACTCCATGCTTTCTATTTGCACTCTACTAATTTATTTGTACAGCCCAAATGGTCTACAATTGCATTGGGTCCAAGGAGGTCCAATTGTAACTCTAGCTAGACTTTTTTTTTTCTATTTACACCCTACTCTAATTGGCCCCCAATACCCTAGTACAAGCCCAAATAAGACTGAAAATAAAGTCTACAGTACTTTGTACAATTTTTACAAGACCAAAGAAATTGTAGTGGCTAGATGGTCCTCCATCACTGCTGGTAGTAGTCTAGATTATGGTGGCTACTATGAATGCTCTCACTATGGGAATGGTGGTTAGAATTATGACTTCTCCTTTTGCTAGACCCCTTCCATGCCAACTCCTAAACCTTTTCTTTTTACTTTCCCAAGTTTTTAAAAATTGTGAAAACATTTCTTTTAACTCAGATATTTCTTTCTTAGTGTGCAAGAGTTCTTCTCTTAAATGATCATCATTATCATTTCTATAACTACCATGCACACTAAAATGAGAGAATGACCACTAATTGTTAAAAAGAAAGTTTTTTTCACAAATCAATAAGAGTGATGAAAGGTTTTCAAAAATATTTTTCATTTTGGTGAAGTTCCTAGTTCCCTCTCCTTGGTAAGGATCATTGAATCTTTTTATCATTTATATCGGAACCCTCTCCGCAGGAATAACTACTGATTTGTTCTTATCTTTTGGATAGAGAAGGTCTTCACAGGAATAGTCATCAAATCTTTTTTATCTTTTATTTGTCAAGTCGAGACCCTCATGGGAATGTTCATCGAGCTCATTTACATCTTGGATTGATGGTTCACTTCAGTAAAATGAATGACCTATATATCTTCACAAAACCCAGTTTTCTAACACTTCCTTTGTTTCTTCCAGTTTAACAAAACTCGAACAAAATTGATGTCTCTATCTTTACTTACTTTTTACCGCAGTAATATGAAAACAACAAATTTTATGTTACACAGTAAAAATTAAGTAAAGTGGAATAGTTGTCAACACCCAATTTTGTTCGGGTACTTAAATTTTTGTCCCTAATAAAAATTGAAAAATAATTAAAAAATAATAAATGTGAGATAAATAAAAATATATTAAAAAAAATATCTCTAAAATTGTTCTCTTAATAAAAAAATGTAAAAATAAAAAATAGGGTCAAGAAGATGTATTTTAAAATAAAAAAAAAGAGAAAAAACAAAATTAAAAATATATCTAACAATTTTGTTTACTTTTTGCACCCTGCCCCCTTTTTTTCTCACCTCCTTTCTCTTTCACTTCCCTTTTCACCCCTTACCCATTCAACTTTTTTTCCTCCCACACTCCCTTTCACTCTTTACACACCTCCTACCCATCTCACTCTTTTTCTTTCCGCACCTCTTTGTTTCTCTTTACGCACCCCTAACCCATCTCACCACCGTACTTTTTCACACCCATCTGTCTCATTCTTTTCTCAACCCCTTTTTTTCAACACCTCTTTTATTCTCCATTTATCTTTCTCCCACTTTTTCTCATGGCAACAGCTCTCATATTCATTTTCTAGTCTCTCACTCTTTTCACCCACACCCTTATATATACCCGCATCAAACTACTCTCTGTGATACATTTTTTTTTCCAGCATCATCAAACATTCACGGTTCTTACACACATTCCTCCTGCTTTCTAACACCCAACCCCATTCACTGCACTGCCACCAACCACTGCACCAACGCCGTACAATCCAGATCGTCGTCCATTCCAGCAGCGCTGCTGCACCACCGCCGCCCAGAGCTCGCCGTCAATCGATTATTCGCACCACCCCGCCACATACCGGCAGCGTCTCCATCTTCCACCATCATCTCTGCTCGCCTCCACCGCGTCACTGTCACGTCGCTGCCCGCCCACGCCAGCACCATCACCAGCGCCCCTGCACAAAGCTGCAGCCAGTCTGCACAGTAGTTCCGCCACGTCACCAGCCTCCCGCCTCCCTAAGTCGCTTCCGTCGACGACCCCAATCCGCCCCAGTCACCGCTAACCACCGCACCCTGCACCACCGCGTTTCAGCTTCACCGCTGCACCGTAGCCGTTGCCACCCATCATCATCCTGCATAGGTTTTCTTTTTTCTCATGTTTGGTTCCTCGTTTTTTTTTCTCCATCATCTTTTTTCGGATTTTTACCACCATGGGATTTTTATTATTTTTTTTTTATGAAAGAAGAACTACTTCTAAAAAAAATTATAAATTTAGATAAATCTTGTTAAATTGACACGACTTAATACAAAGAATTCATGCATATGACTTTGTCATCTCAACCTTAAATTGTTTTAAGTTGACACGATTTCTGCTATGTTAACTTGAAAACGTACCAACTTGACATGATTTTTTTCACGTGTTTTAACTAAATATATATTATTAATATTATTAATTATTTAATTATAATTAAAATTGAATAGTAAGTTATGTAATATTTGAAATTAATTTTATAAATAATTTTTTTACGGAGAAATATTTGTTGTTGGTTAATTTAGGTTGTTAGTTGAAAAAAATAAATGAAAACATAAATACATAGGTAAAGAAAATGAGGAAATCAATAATCACAATTGAGATTGAATTTATAATCAAGCTTGTTTGTGCGGACAATTGCTTCTATTGTTACCTTCAGTTCTACAATATGAACATTTTTTAAACTTATTTGGAATTGAATCATACATTTCGTTATGGATATGTTGAGTGCTAAGTCTTCCTTTTTGATGTTGACACATTATGGGGTCAAGTAACAAATTTGGTCCCGTGTAAGTAGACCAATAATCCTGATTTCGAACTAATTAAATTGGACCACATAAGCCCTAAAAATATTGTGGAGACGGTATATTGGGGCCACAAATGTTGTTAGTTGTAAATGACAAAATGAACAAATAACAATTACGTGTGGACATGGCAAACGTATAGCTTGAAACTCCCCATAATCACACCACCATTCATTTGATTTAATTGTGTATGTCGTTGGGTAGCATCGAAGTTCGATAGTCAGCATGTTTTTCATGTCAAAGATTGAACTTTCTTGGTCATATATTTGCACATGACACATAGTAGATTGTGCTTTATTCTTTCGTAGTAGAGCGACTATATCTTCTGGGAATTGATGGTCGGCTCACAACATGCATTGTATTTTGGTTGCTCGTTCAACAAACCAAGCATTTGTTCTTTCAAATATGGTCTTAACCAGGGCACAAATTGGTAAGGATCGAGCCCCTTTCAAAATGAAATTGATGCTTTCAGCAAGATTTATTGTCATGTGCCTATACGTCTTGCCCCTGTCGTAGGCTTGTGTCCATTTTTTCAGTGGTATTTGATCAATTTAAGAGACTGCCTGTGGAAATATTGCTCGCATTTGCTTGTAGAGTTGGCTGCTTTATTTCATAGCTTGTGATAATTTCAAAAAACGTATTAGTGGAAAATATTATGAATTGTTTGAAGTGTGTGATTGAAGTTAAGAAATGTTTACCCATGTTGATTAGTTTCCGCTTTAACTCAACATTTTTAAACCTCTTGTTGAAATTGGATGCTTTATGGGGTATAAAATACATTGAGGTTAAACCATCTTCTTCCGAAGCAACTTCTGGAGGTTGTAATGCTGATAATATTGTTGTTCCTCTATCCGTAATCATGCATAGATTTGACTGAGGTGTCACATATGCTTGTAATAATTGGAAAAGCCATATAAGGGCTTCCTTTGTTTCACCCTTAACAATGGCGAAAGCTAACGGAAAAATGTTTTGGTTCCCATCTTGACTGATGGCAGTTAATAAAGTATCATGATATTTTCCAGTCAAGAATGTTCCATCAACTTGAACTAATGGCTTGCAATATTTGAACCCTTTGATGTATGGATTGAACGACCAGAACACATGTTCTAAGGTGTAATTAGATTGGTCTTCAACACCATCAACAACATACAGACGAGTAATATATTGCACTACAGTTCCAGGGACACTGTTTTGTACATCTTGCAACCATCTTGGAAGATGATTATATGATTCGTCCCAATCACCGAACTCCATTGCAAGCGCCTTTTGTTTGGCTACCCACGCCTTTTTATACGTCACCGAATAACCAAGTCGATTCTTTATTTCCGAAACTATAGTTTTTATTGGAATGGATGGATTCGCTTTAACAGAGTTGACCACGAAGGAAGCTATTTGGCTTGAGTCTAAATTTTCGTGATCAACTGAAATAGATGTTTTTAAACTGGTGTGAGGAGCTTTAATTTTTTTGATTTCCCATTATTGTCTATTTTTTTTGTAAAAAAGGCTTGAATGGGCCATTGGCACCCGTTGTTGTAATGAATGCAACATGCAATATACTTATTCAACTTTGATTCCACCACCATAAAGTTGTAACTCTGATCAATGTGTATTATTTGATTGCATTCAAAGTTGTCTCCTTTGAATTTAAAGGCACGCCTTCCGAAAGGTCGAAATGTATATTGTGGATTGCATGACTAAATGATTGAACATTGTGGTTGGAGGAAGTTGGGAAGGTATGCTCCTTCGGAATGTACTATTCTTGTTCATCATCTTCACTGAATTCATGAACCATATCTCTGATAATAGGTTCTTTCTCAGTATTCGAAGAACTTCCACTAGAATATCCGGAATTCATATACACCATAAATATAAAATAAGAAAATATGGACGGGATTTCTTAGAGACACTTTCGTAGCAGTGTATGGAAGAATGTATTCAATGCTACCTAGTACTGCAATGTATATATTTCAAACTATCCTTAGTTTGGGATTCATTCATTATTTCCTATATGATTTTCTAGCATAGGTACAATCTTAAATTGAATATACACTAATGCCATTTCAAAATCAAGAGGTGGCGTGCACAAACTAACATGATGTGCCAAATATCTTTAGAAAATAAAAAATTAATTGGAAAAAGCATGGATGAAACCGAAAACAAAATATTTTATTACTATAATTTTGTAAAATTTGTCACAATTTCTCTGCACCAATTACTGACATGTATTGAAAGAAAATAAATAGTTGACGTACACAAGCCAACATGATGTGCCAAAATTTTTTTTTTTTAAAACTTTTACTATCTTTGGAAAAAAAATTAATCGAGAAATATGTAATTAAATATTTGTGCATGAATGGAATTGAAAACAAAATATTTTATTACTATAATTTTGTAAAATTTCACAATTTCTCTGCACCAATTAATACATGTATTGAAAGAAACTACATGGAGTCTCACCAACTTTAATCAATGCACTAATTCATTCCTTACACATGCAATTGGTCACGGGTTGGCAGGTTCTTCCTTTAGTCTTCATTCATGCACAATGAAGGGAAGACCTTCAATTTTCAAAGTGCATCGAATGATAGTTTTAAAGTAGGAGAATATTCACTTACAAGTGTGCTTGAAAATAGTGTTGCAAGATAGTCCTTTTGTCGACCAATTTTGACCCATTGAATGAAGGAAAAAAATCAAGCACATTTGTTGGCGTGAATGAGGTTCAGATGTAGTTAAATAGAAACCTACACTCCTTTGCCAAACTCCGGAAAAGAAGAATCCTATTACAACTACACCTCTAACCTACTTGTACTCATAATGTTGAAGAAACCCATCTTTCAGTTCAACTTGTAGAGTTATTCATTCTAGATAAGTGCTACTAACTCACACTAATTCGTAGTCTTTATAGTACATCCTGTAAGTTTTCATCAACCACAAATTGTGTCTGGTGTATGATTTAATTTATAATGTAGAATTTTTTATGCTTATTAGAGTAGTTATTTTCTATATAGGATTAGAAATATTTGATTAAAAAGATAGATTGTGAGAGTTTACACCTATTTTTCATTTAGATTGTTTAAAGACATTAGTGTCATCAGTTTTAAATTATACTCATATCTCTGTGGAACCTTATCAAAAAAATTCTCATCAGGACCAAACCCCACTTGCCTTAGTTCATCAATATTTTGAATTGGAGATTGAAGATCTACAGTCAAAATCAACCACTTTATTGTTCATATAAGACTGAGGTTGACGAAAATTCAGATAATAAAAGAAAGCAACATGTGCATTTGTGTAACTAATCTCAGGTTCAACAACAAAAACAAAATGAATTTTTTGATACTGAATAGTATGTTGCAGCATATTCTGATTTTTTTTGTCAGCAATGCCTCTAACATTACAAATTAAACCTTCAAAAGTCATGTAAGGGCCTCTTCTGTACTAAACTAGCTTTAGAGGGTTTTTTAACATTACCTTTTGGATCTTCTTATCCAGAACCCATACGGATATCTATATCCAGAAGTAATAAATCACAAAATCCTTCTGGACATAACCCTTTGGAAGTCCTCCATATATACATTTTTGAAACACAAAAAACACTTCCAGATATACATATCCAAATATATATATATATATATATATATATATATATATATATATATATATATATATATATATATATATATATCCACAACACAAAATTTACTACATCGGTGTTGAGTGTTGGGTGCATCTTAAAATTAACCTAATTTCTACTTTATTAAGGGTAAGACAGTCAATTCATATTATCATATTGAGTGCCAATCAGAAATGATATGGTGCATGAATAATCTGTCAAAAAATGAATTTGAGGCCATTCCGCTGGTCCATCTACCTTTTATTCGCTGCACCCCTCCTTTACCAGTTAGAACCCTTCTTATTTTAAAAAAGAAAATCTAGGCCCATTCATCTGGCCCATCTACCTTCTGCTTGTTGCACCCCTCTTTTACCTGCGCAAGTCCTCTCATTCAAAGCTTCTTTTCCTTGTTTTTTTAAAAGAAATTTTATTAAAATAATAGTAAGTATATAAACAAATAGTTTTGACATTAAAAAATCCCAAAAATATAAAAGTTTCAAAATATAAAACTAACAACAACAAATAATCTTTTAATTTAGAACTACGTAGAACCTGATTTTCCACTTCTTATTTTCCACTATGAAGGAAAATACGTGAAATCTACGTAGGATCAAGGTTAATCCTTCTAGGACCCAAATAAAAAAATTTCAAAAATATTATCTTTATTTTTTCATACATTTATGTGTCTTTGTTTTTGGGAAATAAAATGTTCTAAACAACCATAATCGTTTTGTGCATTCAATTAAAGGTACCATCTTTAGACGGACGTTGTAGGGTGCTAATATCTTTCCTAATCTGGTTTCACATACCATCATTTTTCAATTTTTTTTGTAGTTTTTCATAATAAACTATGGGGACAACTCCATCTTTATTTCTTTAGAAAAGAATTATTTTGTTTCGTTGTCCTATTGTGATCCTAGTGACAAGTTTCACTAAGTAGACTAATGGTGTGAAGTATAACGATAGTATTCTTTGGTTTGTAGACACTCGTGGCTAACCTCAAAAGTATTTTTTTGGCTCGTAGTCACTTCTGGCTAACCCTTTGACTATTCTTGACTCGAACCATTCCTAGATTAATTGAGTATTCTTGACTCCAGTCACTCCTTACTTAACTGGGTATTCTTAACTATAGTTACCCTTAGCTTAACTGAGTATTCTTAAATTCAACCACTCTTTACTTATAATAGAGTATTCTTAAATCCAACCGCTCCTTACTTATAACTGATTATTCTTTACCAAACAACCACTTCTGGCAAAGATGAAGAAGTTGTATAAATGGTGATCAAGTATCACAAGTTTGCTTACTAGAGAGGTTGATTGTCTGTTGACGTATGAGATAAATTATCTATCTTCTGGCTTGTTAATTTGAATATAAATAGAGTTCTTCTATGAAGCTTTAGATGGGCATAGAAATTGGAGTTGCATTCCAACACTATACAACGTGGTATTTCACTTTCTTCTTTTTTTTATTTGCTTTATATAGGGCTCTTAAGAAAATGACCATTGTCAATCTATTTTTACCCATTGAATCAACTTTAGTTTTTTTGTGTGTTTCTTTCAATTGATGAGCTTTGTTGACTGGAATGCATTAAATGTACTTTGTATAACATTAAATGATTTATACTTCTTTTACATAATTTTTCCAATAACTAGATCAAATTATCTTTCCTGGGGCAATGTGCCTTGACTTAATTTTTCCTACTAGTGCATAGTTGTATGAGATAGATAACCTTTCCACAGTTGCCAATGTTTAGTGCTAGGGAATTGCATATAAGAGGTAGTTTTAGCTCCAACTTCAAGAGATATTTTTATGTTGACTTTGGCTTACACTTCCAATGGATCTCTATGGTAGACAAACATTCCCTACAACTAGGGATGGTAAAACGAACTGGACCGCCATCATTTGGGTGGCGGGGGGAGGGGTTCACTTTTTGAATCCTCCAACCCGTATTGGTCCGACCCGCCTAACCCACCAACCCAGCGGGCCACATGCGAGGCAGGGCGGGCAGACCGGCCCTTTTTTTTTTTATTTTTGGCATTTTTAAAGAGGGATCTCATGTTTTTAGAATAAAAATTGGTGATGATCAATGTTTTATATAAAACTTTATTTACATTGAAGTATTGTTGATATTTACTTTATTTTGATAGGTATTGAACCTTCTTTCATTAGAATATTAAAATTTGATTTAATTTTATTACTTTTTCTTGTATTTTTATTTTCCAAAAAGTGATATCAATTATTATAACAAAGTAAATATATCTAAAACAAACAAAAAATTACAAAAGACTTTAAAAAAATTGAAAGTGCGGGCCACCCCACCCTTTGACGGCGGGTCGAGCTAAAACAGGTTGGGCTAACCCATTTTGCTACCCCTACCTGCAACATCGAATAAGGATATATATATTTTGTGAAGTACAAGGATATCTTTCTATGTGGTTATTGTCTAAACACCTTTGTGTTATGCCAAACGTAAAAATGAGATTGTACATTGTTATATCTTTTGTAGAATAAAACATTAAGTCTTATTTGATCGGTTATTGAACTTAACTATCGCCTTACCGATGAAGCACGACCATGGTTTTATACTTAGTTGTTTTTAGCACTTGATCAAAATCATAGGGTATTGGACCTTTTCTCTAATAGGCATGCTATCCAATAACTTTAGGTTGATTTGCACCTTAAAGAAATTTTGTTTGAGAGCTTCTATCCCATTTAGGAGTACTTGCATTCTTCCAAACATGTCATCTACACATTCACCTTCCTTTATGCTGAAAGATTCATATTTGCATGTGAGAGTGGTAGATTCTATGATTTTAATGTGTTTGTTTCCCTCATAGTTCATAATAAAGGAGTCTGAGATACCTTAGTGGTTTTTAACCTACAAACATTCTTATATTCACTTTTAGATAAACCACAAATAAATGTGTACCTACCTTTGTTGTTTAACTACATCTGGTTAAACTCTTCTTCATATTCTTCTTCTAGGATGTGATCTTGATATCACCACAAGTGATGATTTGCCACAACTGATAATGTCTTGACTTCGTGTACATCTCCATCTGATCCTTCAACTAAGGAAAGTTCTTCTCATAGAAATGCAGGGGGCATGGAGAGGGAAGCTCCTTCTATTATTAAATGTGTCTTCATTCCTGCCATGCTATTGGATCTTTTCCTATAGAAACTGTTAGGTGTTCAACCCTTTAGAGGCTAAGCTCTAATACCAATTGTGAGAAACAAGTCAAAATACAAGAAAAAAGAGTTGAAATGTGTTTTAAAACTTTTTGCATATTTTCATAAATATAGTCTAATGTACACAATCAAATGATAGTTTTATACTTAACAGACAAACTATCAAAGAGCTTAAAAAACTTAGTTTAAAAAATCTCATATTAAGTTAGCACAAATGTCATAACATGCAATTTTAACAAGATAGGGAAGAAGAAATTACTCAGAGATTTTTATATTGGTTTGTCTGATAGTGCGCAAAATGTGTCTAGTTCTCAATCAACATATTCAATTATACTATGTAGTGTACAAGTTATGATGTGGGTATTCTTTTGGTTTGTAGCTAACCCACTCAAGTATTATTTTGGAATGTAGCCACTCCTAGCTAACCCGTTAAGTATTCTTTAAAAGCTTAGCCACTTATAGCTAAAAAAATATTATTGTTTTGGAATGTAGTCACTCTTGACTAACCCACGAAGTATTCTTTAACAAACAATCACTTCTGGCTAAGACACCATTTGTCTGAAAAGTGATCTAAAAGATTATGGGTTTCGCTTACTGGAGAGGTTGCGTCTTTCAACGTATACAATTTTTAAAGCATTTTTCTAGTTTGCTAACCAACACAACAATTTTCTTACAAAGCTTTTAGGGCACAAAAATATTTTAGCAGCATTTCAGGGCTTTTGGAAATCAAACTCGTATTGCTCTTTTTCTAAAAGGATAGCTTTATATAAGCGTTGAAAAAAAATAATGGTTGCAAATCCTTTTCTGGCCATGAGCAATTTTAGCTCATAAGAATGTCTTCCTTTTATCTTAGCAACTAGAACATAAAGAATGCATTAAATGTGCTCCATGCATGCAATTTTTGAAGAAACATCCCGATAGTTTATCAGGCCTTGGTCAGAGTGTCTTTACTCAAAATTATGTAAATCATTGAATCATATAGGAAAAATAGTCTTTTACAAATTTAACAAAGCACTCACCATGGAGTTGTTTGAAGCACAACATTTTTAGCTCATTTACAAAAAGGTCATTGATATGACATAAGTTTTTATGAATCTTTTGGGTAGAAGAATGAAACAAAACATTCTCTATAACATAAAATAAGCATAAAGATGTTTTTTTGAAGTACAATATTAGGTTAATATTATGTGTGTATCCTCTTATCACAACAATGTTTATTAGATATAAAAGAGATTGCAACGTATTGTATCGACTGTCAAACGAAACACTTGTGTTGTACATTATTTGTTGTGAACAAAAAATTACGTCTTATAAATGAAGTATTATACTTTGTTATTTAATGGTACTTAATCAAAATATTGATTGATGATTTTTTCTCTAATAGTCTCCTTAATAGGTTTTCTATTTTGTTCATTAAATTACAAAAACTCATTGACTCCTTTTTCAAATTATTGACTAAGATGGCATACATTCATCCAACTTTGATCCATAACTACACAAGTTCAAAACTTTGTATTCGTCAATCATGCAATGTGATTCTCTTTTTTGTAATTGAATGTGAAGCGCTACCATTCAGAAAAAACATTTTTCATAAATTGTTAATACAAATAAATTAAGTCTATTATTATCTTACATTTGATAACATTTTGACAACATTTTGGATCTTCAAAGTACATGGAATGGAAGTGGTCACAAATAATGTACCACAATGAAATATGTAACTGGAGATCAACACAATTTGAACTAAAATTCCATAAAACTTAAAGTTAGACTTAATCTCTACATACTAACAAAGTATAAGAAAATATTTTTTCCAAGTTGTTCAATTATTTATCTAATGGTTACAAGTTCTCTCATATGAATCTATGTTTGATTCCCTCATACTACAAAATGTTAATATTAACTTTAATAACTTTAATAATATATAATAATAAAAATGTATAATAAATAATAATAATAATATAAAAATATTAACAATAAGTTGGTCAATCAGATAATTCAAGACTTAATATAAATAAGGTATAATTACCCTTTTGGTCTCTATATTTGGGGTCAATATTCAATTTAATATAATGGTTTTTAAAAAATCAATTTGGTTCTAAGGTTTTTTTAAAAAGGTTCAATTTGGTCCCTTCCGTTAAGTTTCCACCAACGGCGTTAACTGTTGATGACGTGGCGTACACAATATCATTAGTTTGCACACGTGGACGGAACGAAATTTTGGGATTTAGAAATTAGGAAAAGAAGATCGAGGGAAAGGGAGGCGGAGACGGCAATGTGTGGTGGTGGAGCCAAAGCACTAAAGCATTTAGAAAATAATTAAGACTAACTCAAAGCAACCTTGCAGAAGGAAATTGGACCAAATCAATAGAATTGATAAAAAGCTTTGGGAATTCAAACTTGTCTGACTTTGTTGCCCTGTGGGTACTCGTCGTTTTACCTTCTTCTCTAAACATCATCTTCTCAACCTTCTCCTTCACGTCGCTCACTAAATCACACAATAATCTTTGTTTCTCGGTTGCGCCACCATCTCTTTGCACTTCTCCAATCTATTCAACATGTAAACAACCTCCACCATTTCTCCAAAACTCGGAAACCCAAAATGCTTCCTCAACTCGTTAAATCTAACCAGCACCTCGCTCAGCACAACAATCCCATCCTCTTCCACCAAACTTGATATCTCAGAAACTAGCTTGTTCCCTTCCATGGATGTGGCCCCTCCCTTGGTTCCACCATTCACCGCCTTTGCCTTTCTCTCCCTCAACCTTTTTTTCCCAATTTTCAAACTCTAAAATTTCGTTATGTTCACGTGTGCAAACTAATCTTGGGTCAGAAAAATAAAAAAATCCTTAAATCCAAGATAAAATATTAGTGCTCAATTTTTATTTACTAATCACATCAAAGATAAAGAATCATTAGTTTGAATCAATATAAGGAATCATCATATTTAAAGGGGCGAAAAATATTGATTCATGACGATCGACACTATATTTTTAATAAATGATAAAAAAAACTAAATTTATAATTTTATGATTTATTTTTAAAATTTTTGATAAATGATAGATATAGCATGATTCTAGATATATTAATGCATTATTTATTTAATAATAAATATATTAGATATTTTTAAAATACTTTTATTTTACCATTTAATTTTGTTATCACATTAATTATTTTAAGTTATTTTGTTATCACATTAATTATTTTAAGTTATTTATTAATTATTAATAACTATACTTTCCTTCCATAAGGGTAATGATCACTTGATTTACAAACTAGATATGAAAAGAAAAGCTACAAATTACAAATCAGAGGATATGTAAAGACTTTAGGTTTACTTTTAATGAAAAAAAAATAAATCAGTTACTTCAATAATAAATACTATTATAAGTTATTAATAATACACTAATGATCATAAATAAAGGTCTCCAAAAGTCATAATGGCTCAATTTTAATATCACGTTTTTTTTTCTTTTAATTCATACAATAATAATAATAAGAACAATAATAATAATAATAATAATAAATAATAAATAATAAATAATAATAATAATAAATAATAAATAATAAAAAATAATAATAAAAAATAATAAATAATGATAGACAAGCCTTATTGTATAAAACATTTTATGCCAGAATAAATTTAATCAACTATTTTTTTTTAGCAAATAATTAATATAATATTTATAAAAAAAAAATCAATCATGATCATTTATTAAAGTCAAACTATTGGAACAAATTTAAATAAAATTTAATTTTCATAATGAATTCATTGAAAACACTTAATTAAAATTTCATAAAAAACACACAAAAAGAGAACACTCATATTATGAAATAATATATATATATATATATATATATATATATATATATATATATATATATATATATATATTACGTATAGTGTACTTTGCAAAAGAAACAAATAATGATAAATCTTTTACTATCTTATTTTTTTAAAGTTAAAACTCATTAGTGCAAAAATGTCAATTTACGACAATACATTTTCAATATTTCTATTGTTAAACGCTGTTTATCAAAACATAATGACATTTTTAAAATTAAAGCGAGTATAAAACGACGACTATAAGTTAAAGCGCCACTTTAGACCAATGCGTTTGGTCTAAAAAGGCGACTATTAGTGGTAGCCGCTATCTTGTTCTAAGACAGCGGCTACCACTAATAGTCACCTTTGTAGACCAAGCGCTTTGGTCTAAAATGACGGATTTATCTTAGAGTCACCATTTTGCATTTATTTTATTACTCTAATTCGTAGTGTGCCACTTACACTTTTGTATTTTCTATCTTCTCATGCTTTGTCTTCCTTCTTTGCTTCATGTTCTCTCTGCTTCTTTTTCACCTTCGAGCTCTTTGCCATTGTGTAAGTTTCTTTCATTGACTCATCATTGCTTATTTGTTTCTTTTTTTGTTTCTCTTATTCGTTTCTATCCTTTATTGTTGGTGAAGGTTTTCATTGCCTACTGTTTCATTACCTTCCACCACCACTGTCTTCATTGGTTGCTTTTATGCTTCCATTGGTTCTTCGTCGCTGCTAGTTGCCGCTATCGTTCGTTACCGCTACTCTTCACCACCACTATTGCTGAGATTAGGGCACCATGTGTGCTGAGATTAGAGCACCATGTTTTTTCTCATTCAAAACATGAATAACTGTAATTGTTTTGAAAGGTTTTTAATTGAAGAGAATAAAATGGCGGCTTTTACCATTGCCACCGTTTTAGACTGAATGTAACACGATGGCTAAATAATCGTCTTTAAGAGAATAGACTACGCGCTAAAAAACAACGGTTAGAAAAGCCACCATTTTAAGACTAAAACAACAGTCATTTTTCTTCTTTTTTGCACCAGTGATCTTTGAAGAGAAGATTTTTTCAATTAAAAATATAATTATATCATATTACGAGTTAATGCATTTTTAAAATATTTTTTACTCTTTCTACTTACTATATTTTATTAAAACTGAAGTATTATCATTACTTATTACTAACGGAAACATATGTTGTTTGTATCTGCATTTTTATTTTCATTATTTATACGTAATTAAGTTTAATATTAAAATTTAAATAACTAATATCATTATACACACTTATATTACATATAAATTTATAATTTATTTTAATAAATATGAATAATACACATGAGAAAACACGTAAGTTTCAGAACATAATATATTATGATACCATAATTGATTATGAGTATAATTTTTATTCTTTTTAGTTTTTTTATTATGTTTGCCATGTTTTTTTAAATTGAAAAATATTTTATTTTTATAAAATTGTTGGTTAAACAATTTTTCTCAATAGCTTATAATATTTTTAAGACATTATCTTCTTAAATATTTTTTTAACTCACTATTATTTTTTCATATTCATTCATTCTTATCCATATAATAATTATTAGATTAACGTTCATTAAGATAAGTTTAATTATTATTTAAGATACGTAAATAACGTAATGAGACTTTGAATATTACTTAATTATTTTGAATCACTTAAAATTACCTTAAGATATTATATAAGATTAGTAATTGATAATATACAAAGATTGAATGCATCCCTTCACCATATATATATATATATATATATATATATATATATATATATATATATATATATATATATATATATATATATATATATATATATATATATATATAAATAGAATAAAACATAAAATATATTAATTAAAATTCAAAGATAGTTTTGTGTTGGCTTCCAACAACCTTAAAGCTAGTTTTTTTAAAATTTTTTATTAGTGTCACCAATAATGTTATATCGAAGCCAATATATCATTGCATCATCTTCTAGTGACCATTTATTTCCTTTGTATAAAAGAGCCACAAAGGAAAAAATAAATAAATAAACACATCTTGTTTATCTTTCTCTTTGTGCTTCCTCCTTTATGTCTTCTTTAACCTTCATTTGGATTAATGACTTCTACACCTTCGTATCCAATAAGCCTAGGAATAAAATAGAAATATGTAAATAAGCTTAAATTCCTCTCCAAATCGTTGCAAATCTGAAAGGCAAAAAACAAAACATAGTTAGATTTATCGTTGTAGTGTCTTATGAAAGAGAATCTGGGAAACTTACTCGTTTCAGAGTGGAGGAAACATAGTGAAGGGAATTGGAGAAGAGAGTGTGAAGAGCCAATCGTCCCTATTCAACCAAGGGACCAAACTTCATGCACTTGACGACTACAACAATTCC
Source organism: Phaseolus lunatus (assembly GCA_013389735.1). Classification (NCBI taxonomy): domain Eukaryota; kingdom Viridiplantae; phylum Streptophyta; class Magnoliopsida; order Fabales; family Fabaceae; genus Phaseolus; species Phaseolus lunatus. The sequence goes on along the minus strand of CM023862.1, from coordinate 15,361,631 downwards.
CCCAATACAATTATGCATTTTATGTCAAACTATTAATAATAAAAAAAAAGTAAATTAATTGTAGATTGGTAAAAATAGAAAAAAAAAAAAAAGGAAGTGTTTTGCCATCCTTACTCTAGAATTTTAGGTTTCCCAATACACTGGTTGGGTGTTATAGTGTTGTGACTTTTGAGTTCTTCTATTGTTGCCATAGTCGTGAGTCGATTTTGAACCCTATATACAAAAATGGAATGTTTGTAAAGAAAATGGAACAATTAGAACAAAATCATAAAAAATAGAAAAAAAAATATGAGAGTAGAGTGGGAAGTTTTGATAGAGAGGAAAATGAGAAGTTTTTTATGGAGGGATGTGGGAAGTTGTTAAGGAAGTTAGTTTCGCTTTTAAAGGATGGAATTAGAAAAATAAAAGTAAATATCAAAAAAGAAAATAATAGGAATGTCCAAGATAACAATAAAATGACAAAAAACTTCTTATTATATATTTCTAAAATAATAAAATAAAATATTAGTATAAGGATAAAATAGAAAAATAAATGTGTACATAAAAAAACGCTTAGGAGAAGAATCCTCTTTATATATAAGTATAAATTATATTTTTACCTATTATTATTCTTTTTATTAGTATTAGGAAAAGTTAGTATTATCATCTTGATGTTATGATAAATTATTCACACCCTTTTAGTTTTAAAATAAATTCATAAAATGAAACTTCTTTTCTAATTTTTAAATATTAGTCGCTTTTTTATGCTTTTATTAAATGAAACTCACTTTCTTAGAAAGTAAAGTTTCTTTCTTATTTTATTTAAAAATATCATATTAACTAAAATTTAACTAAAGATTTTATTTTATATATAAATATTTTTAGTAAATTTATAAAATTAAAAATTTAAATATTAAAATACAAAAAGTAAAGATTCTTTTATAAAAATAAAAATTGAATGTTAGAAGTTTAATGGATATATGAAAAACCAAATGAACCCACATAAAAAGATTGGACAATTTAGTTATCATCTAAATGGTAGACTTTCTTTTTTCTACATTTGTCAAATAACATTTTAGTTTCAATTATATCCCATCTCATATGTGCATCCTATCAAAAGATAGATCTATTATCCATGATTTTTTTTTATTAATAAAGATTAAATAAATAAATAAAATAACGCTTTAAAAGTGTCTCAACTCGTATACATTACTAAGAAACCCGCGACTTCTAAAGTTCCAGGCTTTCAAAACAAACACTTAGCAATACCTCATCTTATGCAAAATTAGCCCTCTATAATTCAGCAATTAAAAAATTTAGTCATTTGCTTTATTATCCATCACTTCTATTTGTATTAATTGATTCATATTCTCACCTTTCTATAAGAACAAAGAAGTTCCATGTAATTAGAGTATTGCTTTTATGGGAAAACCTTTTCTTCAACTCTTTTACTCTATAACTAAAGTATATAACTAACAAACTGCAATTGAAATATGCTTTCATGATACTCCTCCAATTATACATTATCTTTATATACAAGTCTTCTCAAAATCAACATCAAATTCATTTAATCATAAGACTTTAAATATATGAAAATTTCACAGTGGAAATGAATTCGATTGCTAATGTCTTCAAAAAAAATTTAAACACATATGAGTGCTAATTGTAAAATGATATGATAATATGACTATAAGAATGAATACTAAAAATGCTTACGAGTAACAGAAAAAAGAAAAAAAGAAAAAAAAAAGAGTAAACTATTAAATGTTAGAGTTTCAAAGTGTTTACGAGTAACGAAAAAAAAAAAAGGGTAAACTCTTAAATGCTAGAGTTCCCCATATAATTTTTTCGCCTTGTATAGAATTGTTTTTGGTCCTGTTAAAACTTTTTAAAATTATTTGGCGTTACTTTTATTAATATTATATTATTTAATATCTTTTAATAATACATTATATTTTTTTAAAAATTTAACTTTTAAATGGAAAATTCTGTTTGTATATACAAAATTTAATACTGATATCGTGTAACATTTATATATTTTTTAACACATATTAAATGTAAATCATTGAATAAATCTAATTATTATTAATTTTAATAAAGTTGATATAAATAATTATAATAATATAAAATTATAATTTAACAATCTCCACAAGATTCAATTTTTATATAATTTGATCCTTTATCACTTCTCCTCTTCTGTCATGGTGGAGAGTGTTGAGTCCAGACATCATGGAGTTACATAATCGAAAAATATATATTTCCAATGATAGACTCATATAAAGAGGTAAGTCACAGATATTTTATGATATTTTATGGAGATGATTTTCTGATTGGATCCTGATATATTAACACTCTCTGTCACTAACACACATTTAACGCTACAGATGTGGCAATGATGTAGCAGAGTGAGATTGCGCGTGAATGAGGAACGTGAGCAAAAAAAGAAATATTACATCAGTTCTTACAAACAACCGATGTAATATTTTTTTTTTTAGTCAGAATGACCCATATTACATCGGTTAAGTCATCTAACCAATGTAATATATGGTCCATATTCAAAAAGAATTGTTCCAGACACACGGATAACCACTTACAGACACACGGGTAACCAGTTTTGCGTGCGAGCTTCAAAATAGAAATAGATTACATCGATTTTTAGTAACAACCAATGTAATATATGTTTTTTTACTTAGAATGACCCATATTACACAGGTTAAAAGACTTAACCGATGTAATATATGGCCTATATTCAAAAAAATTATTCCAGACACACGGGTAACCACTTACAGACACAAAGGTAACTAGTTTTGCGCACGAGCTTCAAAATATAATATATTACATCAGTTTTTAGTAACAACCGGTGTAATATATTTTTTTTTACTCAGAATGACCCATATTACATCGGTTAAAAGACTTAACCGATGTAATATATGGCCCATATTCAAAAAAACTATTCTAGACACACGGGTAATCAGTTTTGCGCGCGAGCTTCAAAATATAATATATTACATCGGTTTTTAGTAACAACCGGTGTAATATATTTTTTTTACTCAAAATGATCCATATTACATCGGTTAAAAGACTTAACCGATGTAATATATGGCCCATATTCAAAAAAATTGTTCCATACACACGGGTAACCACTTACAGACAATGGGTAACCAGTTTTGCATGTGCTAGTACATGTGGAGGAACCTGTAGCTGTGATATATGACCCATATTCGGAAGAAGTGGAAGGTTCTTCCGATTGACGATGGTGTTGGACCAGAGAGAGTTCTGAGAGTAGTGTGGATTTCTTTCGATGTCAACCAGTTCCTCGCCATCGTCCACAACAACGACCGCACGCAATCCTTACAGTTAGCGCCGGAGTTGTTCCCGGTGCGCCGTCATGTCCAGGGCGTCACCACCAACCTCAATGTCATCACCAACCTCCCAATTCCAACATTGCCGCCTTCCTCCACGTTGAGAAAGTTCAACTTCTCACACCGTTTTCAAACCCACCGTTGTTGAACCAAGTGATGTTCAATGTTTTGAAGAATCCAAATCCTTTGAAGGATGATGAAGCCTCTGCTTTGCTTGATGTTGTTGTGCTGGTTTAAAGTTTTGTTCTGGGGTAGTTTAATGTTGTAATCCACCCTTAGATTAAATCTCAAAGCAATTAGCATCTCAATCTTTAAACAAAGTAAAGTGTTTTTCAAACTAAGTTGAAACAACCGATTGTTCTGTCGAAACAACCGATTGTTTACACTTAGATGTTTTGAGAAAGTTTGAAAACTGTTTTTGAATGAAGAAAACTGTTAAGTAACAAAACAATCGATTGATTCGAGGAAACAACCGATTATTTGTTCTGGAACCTTAACAGAAAAACTGTTTTCTTTGACTGAGCTTTAAATGATTTGAAACTGAATACGCTCCAGTCATTAAATGCTTTGACCAATCTTTATGAAAGCAATTAAGGTTTTGTTAAGATTTGATAACAAACTATTTTATATAAATTCAGAAAAACTGTTTTTAAATAACAGAAAATGCTTTTGACAAAGTTTTTCTAAGAGAGTTTTAAAAGAGTTGAGATTGCTTAAGAGTTCAGTGATTGATCAAGGTGCTGGAATAGGATTCTACTTGTATTGATTTCAGATCTTTATCTATAACAAGTGTAATCTTTGTAAACTGCTGAAACATTTTCTTCTGTGTATTGTTGCTGAGATTGGCTGTGTGTTCTTGAGGTGATTCAAAATCAGCAATCTTAGTGTTGGCCAAGGAGAGTGTGTGTCTTGAGGTTTTCAAGGTCATTCTCTTGGTTGTTGTGTAAGTGATCAAGGTGTAATTGCTTAGTGGATTTCCTCAGGGGTTCTGAGAAGACTGGATGTAGCTCTGGATTGGAGTGAACCAGTATAAACAACTTTGTACAATCTCTCTATCCCTTACTCTTTAAATTCAGTTTGTTTGTTGTTTGCTGATATAAAGAACCGATTGTTTCGAAGAAACAACCGATTGTTTTCCTGACAGTACAGTTTTGCTTACTGTTTTGGCTAACTAAATTGCTTAATCAATTGGTTTCTGAAATAAATTCATTCTAGCTTAAAACAGTTTGTGAAAACGTCTTTAAACAATTCACCCCCCCTCTAGTTTAAAGCCATAATTCCTAACAACCGTTTCAACAATGTCCTTGCCATATCATCCACTGTTTCCACGTTTGCAGCATCAAGAGTGTGTAACTTGACAGAGGGTGTTAATAAAACATTTTCCTTTCTGATTTTGTAGGACAGATAACATATCTGTAAGCAAATGATTTGATGGTTTTGTAGGGCAGAGCACTAATGCTACTATTTTTTTATCAGAAAAAAAAAATTGAGGTATTTCAAGAATATCTCAATCCTTATACAAGAGACATAAACGTTGTAACAAACCTCTAACCTTAAGCAAACCTGCTATTCTCAACCTTATCTCTAATCTCTTGTACACACCCATCTGTTTTGTCACTCACACCTCTAAACTTTATTATTTTTTATAGATCTCATACACACCATTTTAAGTGAGAAGTCAGGACCAATTGGGTTGGGCTGAGTAGACACCATGTTTTAGTGAGTAAGCTTAATCATTGTATCCCCTTTATAATCTCTATTTAAAGAGATCATTGTAGTTGTAATTGGAGTGCAACAGGAAAGAAATAAAACCTAATAGTTGCCCCTGTGGATGTAGGTTGCAGTTGGCGACCAAACCACGTTAAATCTTGTGTTGTTTATTTTCTTGTGTTATTTCGTGATTATGTGTGTTGCTTCCGCATGCATTTTTTCCATCAAGTGACATCAGAGTTTGGTTCATTTACACATTAGAGATCCGATCAGCAGAAATTAATCGACGAGACGTGAAAATTGCGATGGCAACAGCGTCCCAAAGCTAGGGTTTCGCGAGGGCGACGGTGGATTGCGTTTCATGGCGAATAGATGCAGGTGCTTGCAGTGAGTGAGACGACACGGAGGTGCAGTGCGATGGCGGTGACAAAAGACGCAGGGTTGCACGTGTGTTCTGCAGGTGCGCTGGTTTGAGACAGCACGAAGTGTAGTGCGACGGTGGTGACCAGTGATGCTGTGGACTCAGGTGGCTGCGCGCTAGTTTTCCAGGTTGGTCGTTGGTTCTGGGCGTTGTCGCCAGTGTTGCTGGTGCGGTAGTGACGGTGCAGTGTCAGGCGTAGGGTGTGGTTGTTTTTTGCTACGGCACAGAGTTATGACAGTTCAGTTACTGAGCACATCAATAAAATGAATTCAATCTTAGCCAGACTTACGTCAGTGGGCATTATGTTCGATGATGAAGTTCAAGCTTGACTACTTTTATTGTCTTTGCTTGACAATTGGCCCGGAATGGTTACAGCACTTACCAGTTCAGCGAGACCCGATGGATTCACTTTTGAGAAGATTCGTGATCTCATTCTTGGTGAGGATGTCCGAAGAAGGAGTTCTGGGGAATTATCTAGTGAATCGCTAAATGTCATCATAGGTAAGAAAAATATCAGAGATAGTGGGAGCAAGAACAAAAGAAGGAGTCAGTCAAAGACTCAAGATTGCTTAAGTGTAACATGTTGGAACTGCAAGGAGGTGGGGCATTTCAGGAATCAATGCTTAAGTGATAAACAAGTCAACATTGCAGAAGACTCCGCGGACGAGGACCTCTTAGTCTGTTGCAGATTCCTGAGATCCATGTAGAGAGATTCCTGAAGAAGTGCACTAACTTTCCTTTTCCTTGACCAAGAGCTTCAGTCCGTGAACAATTTACAAGTAATAGTAATATGCGTCTTGCATTCTTTATATAAATCGTGAAAAACAAAGAAGAAGATTAGATACTTTGAGAGAGTTTGTTCGTGAGAGTCTTGCATTCTTCTTTGTTGTTGGTGGTGAGGTTCCTTGTTATCCAGGTCCAGGTTCAAGCCCAAGTGAAGTTCTCGCTGTATGGCTTTGGTGGTGTATGTGTGTCTGCAAAGTTGGTATGTGTATGTTTGTCTCCTTTTAATGCAAGTACCATTTACATCTCAGTAAGCAAGTGCCATTTCCAGAACTCCGTAACACACAGTGTACACAATTCATGCATAATCGATTAAGTGTGAATACCAATTACACACATAGTCGATTATGTATGTAAAGATAGTGGGATAATCGATTATCTAGAAAAAAAATGTTAGAATTATAGGCCTTAAACAAGAGGGGGTGAATTGTTTTTGAAATATTTTCGCAAATATTGAAGGTAGATTAAAAGATAAAGGAGAATCAATCAATTAGAAATCTTTTAAGCAAATTTAAAAACTGGTTTACACTCATAGCAGAAAATCAATCAGTTGTTTTTGTGAAACAATCGATTGTTTATATTAGCAGTTATAAAAAGAAAGCAAAAACATATTTAAAGGAGATAAAGGATAGAAAGATCAACACAAATTTTTTTATACTGGTTCACTTTTTACCGAGAGCTACATCCAGTCCTCAGAAACCTCTGAGTATTCCACTAAGCAATCAAACACCTTAATTACACAACACACACCAAAGTGGTGATCTTGAACCCTTCAAGAACACACACCACCTTTGGCAAACAACACCCCAGATCATAGAGCAGCCTCAGTATCTGTACAACACCAGTTCTTACAAAAATAGAATACCTAGTATAATCTTAGATTGAATAGAAAGAATACAAAGCAATCCTATTCCACTCTTAGAAAGAATTCAAAGCTTGAAGCAATCTTGGAAAAAACTTGATTTGAAAGTGTTCTCTTGAATCTCTAACAACCAGGAGCGTAAAACGGATTATATATACTCCATACAATTGTTAAAAGCATTTAATACAAAGGCCAAATCAGTTTTAAAACAAACAAAATAGATTAAATTAGTTTAACTAAATTCTGTTAAGAAATTTCAAAAATCAACTGATTGAAAACACAAAACAATCGGTTGAATTGGCTTGACAGCAAAGTCAACCAAATTCAAACTTTTTCAAGTTCTTTTTGAAAACTCTAAGTGTAAACAACTGGTTGAATCTATAAAACAACTGGTTGATTTTTCACTTTCTTTAGAAAACTTTTCTTTTTCAAAAGAACTTTAATCAAGAAACCTTAGATCATAACTTTGAGTGGATTAACAAATTCAAACTACACAAGACACATACACACAACTAGCAGCACCCATCTTCATCCATTCCACTTGGATTTAAAAGCATCAAAGCCTTTGTTCAACAAAAAGCACTACTCCAATAATCGAATATCTATGTAAAAATAGTAAGATAATCGATTATCACTACTCCAATAATCGATTATGTCTCTAAAAAACAAGGGATAATCGATTATCATATTGTCTTAATCGATGATGTGTTTCCTTTTTAGGTTTTGTGTTGCTATTTCTCCAACTAAATTTATTTTTATTTTGTTGTTTGTGATTTTTTTTTTCTTATGTTCAATTGATAAAAAAAAATCAATGCACGTTCATAACTTCGCTTTTGATTTTGTATTTGTTTGCATTTTTTGTTCTGGTTAGTTGAGGTTGTGCATAGGTGGTGGTGAGCTTAGAATTTTCTCATGGTGTGCTTAGTAGGTAGCAGCGGTGTGGTTAGCTCGTGTGGTGGTGTGGTTAGTTGGTGCTAGTGTTGTGTGGAAGCAACTATGGGGGTGTGGTTAGTACTTGCAGGTGGTGTTTTTTAGTAACTGTTGAGGTGTATTTAGTAATTGTTGGGGTGTGTTTAGTAGTTGCTCACAGTGTTCAAGGAATCAAGCAATATGTGGCGTTCTCATAATTTAAATTTGAGGTTTGTTTTCTTCTTATTAGTGCTTAAGCAATATGTGGCATTCTCATAATTTAAATTTGAGGTTTCTCTTCTTCCGGTTAGTGCTTAACGTTTTTGGATTTGTGTTTAAGCATGTACAAATAAAAGTTTATATAGAAATAATTTGTTTGTTTAACTTGTATGCATGTCAAAATTTGACATATTTGATTCAATTGTAATATTCAGTAGTTTTGTATTAGTTAATATATTTCTTTACTAATGTTATTATGTATTTAATTCATTTGTGGTATAGATTTTGTTTTTATAAAAGTATTGTTTATTTGAATTCATATTTATATTTTATAATTTAAATTATGTAATTGTGTAGTGCATGTTGTTTTGTTTATGGTCTATTTTGAAAAATAACAGAAGAAACTTTAAGGTATTTATTATGAAAAAAAAATTAATTACATTATATTTTTTTTGTCTTGTAAAAAATAAAATTTTGTTGTAACTAGTAAAAGAAACAACTTTTTATTTATTGTAATAAAAAAATATTTATATTTTTTATAATTATTATGTAATTCCTTAGATAAATAGTGACTTTAACCCTAATCCTAAAATTGTGACTAGTATGGTAACTTCAGAATGGTTAATGCGTAAGATTTGTAATGTTATATATAATAATTTGAATAAAATTTTCTTACATAGTTATGTATTATGAAGGTCAATATTACTGGGATGGATAACAATAACAATTCGTCGCCACATTTTGAGGATGATGAGAATCAAAATTTTGATGAAATAATTGTAATTTATAATGATATTGCTCGTGCGAACATGAATTTATTTTCACAAATACAAAAGAACACAAAAGTTGCATCGGTGATGATCCTTTGCATCGTTTCTTTTTGGATAGAATTGGTTGTGTATGTTAACTGATACAAAAAAATTTATTACCATGTTTGAACCACGAAAATAGCGACGCAGACAAGAGTTGATGGAGTACTTGGTGAACACTGAACGTTCTCATGACATTATCTGCATGGGATCAGAAGCATTCATTCAATTATGTTAACGAATTAGGCAAACCAGATTTGTTAAGGATGCATATCAATCAACCATGGAAGAACAACTTGCTAAATTTATCCACATTATTAGACATAATGCAAAGAATCAGAGTGTTTCATTCTTCTTCCATCGATTCGAAGAAACAATTTCCCATCACTTTCATAACATATTGAATGTGATTTTGGTGTTGGAGGAAGAGTTCTTAAATCAACCAGATGATAGTGTTGTGCAATCTCAGATCTTACACAACAACCGATTTTATTCGTACTTTAAGGTTCGTTTATGACAAATCTCATTTACATTTGTCATAATGTTTTTCTTAATTTTTTTCTTTTTAAATATCAATTTTATTTTTCATTAGGATTATTTAGGTGCCATAGGTGACACTCATGTATGGGTGAAGGTCCCATGTGGTGATGCACCGCATTTTCGAGAAAGAAAAGATTGGTCAACTCAAAACGTTTTCACGGCGTGTGATTTTGACATGAAATTAACATACGTTCTAGCTAGGTGGGAAGGAGCAACCTCTGATTCAAGGATACTAAAGGACGCATTGATACGAGAGGATCCTCTTATTGTTCCAGAAGGTCAGTTGAAGGTCTTTGGGTCTGCATAAGAATTTTTATTGAAGATGTTTATGGTTCGCACAATGTTTGTAGGGAAATACTATCTTGGCGATGCAGGTTTTTAAGTTAAAAGGACAAATATTAACACCTCATTGGGGGGTTAGATACCATTTGAAATAGTACTCTCAAAGAGGTCCACAATGCTTAAGAGTTGTTTAATCATCTTAATTCGTCGCTACGAATGTAATTTAAAGGACTTTTGGTGTTTTGAAAAAAACGTTTCCAATTATGGCTAGTGGGACTAAACCACATTACTCTTTGGACACTATGACAAATATAGTTTGTGCTTGTTGTAGTATCCATAACTTTCTTCGCGGGGTGGACAACGATGATTCTTTCATTGAAGAAGTTGATTGCAAATTGCTAGAACAAGATTTACAAGTTTCAACTTCTCAACCTCGTGAGGATAATTATAGGCTAGATTCACATATTAGGGACACTATAGCAAACAAAATGTGGCAACATTATGTAAACAATTAATTTTATGCCATAAATTGTGTATTGAATTATTCTTACTCTATTTGCCCCTAACTTTGATTACAATTTTTAGATGGATTGCAGTAAAAGTGTTCTTGCAAATTCATAAAAAAAAAATTACAGAGTTTACTAAGTGGACCGCGGATATGGATTTAGCACTTCTAAGTGCGATGGTGGAAGAGGCATTGTGAGGTTCTAGAGTTGATGGTAGCTGGACCACACGGGACTATAACAAATTGTTATGGCATTACACGAGGCTGAACTCCCTGCCATAACAAAAAATCATGTAAAAAATCGTTAAAAAAAGTTTGAATGATAGGTGGAGGAAGATCCATGATTTATTTTCTAAACTTAGTGGTTTTGCATGAAACCAGAGCAGTAAACGTTTTGAGGCATAGGACAAAGTCAGGGATAGCTTGATCCAGGTATCGTAATTAATAATATTGACACCATTTCCTTAAATCCACGACAATTAATAAAAGTCTAACTCACATTATTTTTTTGAGGTGAAGCCTTCTACTGCTAAATGGTGTGCCAATTCCATCCATATTTACGAACTTATGGAGGAGTTGTGGTCACATGACAGAGCCATTGAAAGTGCGAGAGGACACCCCAATAGACAACCAGACATGCCCCAATGAAAAATATACGTATCAACCTAAGTGATAATAACATGGATTAGATACCTGAGCCGCTGAAGTTTAATGCTCCCGATGAGGATCTTCCCCGATCACCAAGACCACATGTTGAATCAACTAGCAGTCCATGCAATACTCCATTTGCGCCCTCTAAGGCAACGGGTGGAAACTCCTCATCAAAGCGATCAAAGAGAAAAGCACCCATGTTGGATGTCATTGACAATCAATTTTCCATGTTAAATAGTAACCTTGTCGTCTTTGGGTCCTTCATGAAGCATGGTAATGAAGTGGCCATTGAGTTGGTTGACATTGCTCGTACACAGGCCACCACATCACAAGATGTAGCTGCGAAAATCAGACGACGCAATGACTATTATGGTGAGCAGGTACACCATAAACATCACATAGCTTCCTACCAATACTCTGAGTCTGATATTTGGTCTTTGCTGGTTGACATAAACATTAGTGATGAAAATGTCTTGGACCAATGCTACGACTTCTTATGTGAAAACCCAACTAGGGTCAAACAACTATTTGGATTACCTGTCCAACAAAGGAAGACAAAGTTGTTTAATATGATGACTCGACGTAATTAAATTATGTTTAAGTTGTATTCTAAGGTTGCACTTCATTTTAGTTTGAACTTATTTGCATACCTAATTGAACTTCTAATATGTAATTGTTGATTGTGTTGTTTATCGAAGTCTTTAAATGATTCATATTTATGTTCTATTTACTCGTATGATATTATTAATGTGGTGACTATCCTATACAATTGTTCATAATAGGTTATAAGTTTATAATCCATGGCATCTTCATCCACGAAGAGGCAGAAAACCCGTAAGGTTAAATCTCCAGCACATGATGTTCCAATTCCCAATTCTCAAGCAATGGGGATTAAGGATGTTTTGGATTATCTACGTTATTTTAGTTCAAAATGTCAGATAGTGGTTGATGCTTCTTTACGGCAAGTATACCATGTTAGAAAATTTTTTCCTAAGGATGAATATCGAACTCACAAGGAACAATTGAATTCTCAAGTATACTATTCACTAAATAGAAAACAATATAATAAATTTTGTTGGAAGTTTGTTGTGTATGAGATTGCAAGAATGTAAATAAAGTAAAGTAAAAAGTTGTTGATTCAATTGGGAAATTTGGGATTGAGGTTCATCCTTCTCACTCTTTTGTTTTTTGAAAAGCATGTAATGTTCTATATTTGATTGATATTGATGCCCATATAAAATTCATTTATATCAATTCCTCGCATATAAAATTATTAAGATAGTCTCCTAAATAACGATTCCTCACATATTTATAAAAACTCCTTATCATTATGAACGAATGTTGATAGCAATTAACATTTCAAAAATATTCCTAGCATTCAAATATGTTAAGCATTATCATTTGATGCTTAGAAGTACTTTTCAATCAAATCTAAAGATTAAAATCATGATAAAAAAAAAGTGTTAAGAAAAAAATGACAATATCAATCATCAATCAACAATAGAAGAATATGTTTAAATATCACCTCAATACATAGGAGTTTGAACATATTACTCCCAATCTCAAAGGGTAGAATTAGTCACTCATGTTAGCCATTACAAGCATGGAAAACAAGAAAATAAGATCCAAGATATTTCTCCTTGACGAATGCCTCCTTTAGGGTTTTCTATCTCCTTTTCTTTTTCCAATGAAATCTAGGGTTATACCTCACACCTCATATTTAACCTAGTTCAACTTGGGTTAAGTGACTTCTCGCCTAGGCGAGCTACAACTTGTTTGGACGAGAAAAAACTCAACTTCTTTGGAGTGATCTCGCCTGGGGGAGATTGGACAAGTTCCTCTGGAATGATCATGCTTAGGTGAGTCTTGAGCGTTCCAACTTTCCCTTTTAGTCCTTTCATCTCCATTTTCCCCCAGAATCCCGAAATTAATACAAATTTGGGAATAAATTGTTCTTATTCATATTATAATCACAAAATATGTAAAAAGGTTTAACTTCATAAATTAGGGAATAGTTGTTTTATCAATAAATATCCATAAATTTATGTTTTTTAATATGAAATATTACTTAAATATGACACTTATTAGTGGTGTACGAGAAAAAGTTTCACGGGAGACCAATGTTATAACTGAAAACGATGCATTTTCCATTTTTTGTAGCACCTAAGTTTCAGTTTCAATAACATTTGAATTTCCAAGGATTACAACCATTCCTTGGTATGAAACTTCCATATTATGAGGACTTGGTCAAAGATTTTACACAAATCTAAAGTTCACAGCAATTAGCTCACAACAAATTGAAATAAAACAAATGGATTAAATGAACGTGGCAAATTTGAGGTATGATGGTATTAAGTAACCCTTGTTACCATCCTTCAGAGAGTAAATTATGATTGGTGACGTTGTCATCCATGATTTGTCAAGAGGTACACGGTAAAAATGTCATAAATGTAGGTAGTTTGACTATGAATGACAAACTACTTCATTACACATGGGTGCACATATTCTGTCCTTGAGGCAACAATTTCTCACAATTGTTGAATGAAGATATTTTCATGTTAAGGTGCAAAAAAATAATATATTGATTAATTGACCCCATTATATCATACAACACATGATGAAATATAGGGATAATAACATGTCTTTTCCGTACGCTATTTTGATAAAACAGGTCATGCAGGTATATGGGTTGGAGTTGTTAAACGATGCATCAATCATGCTATGATGGAATCACTACTTCGGGAAGAAAACTATGTTGAAGTTGAATAGCTTACAAGTAAATGGTGTTTGACAACTTAGTAGGCCTGACGAGCAAGACGAAGAAGATGATGAAGACCTACTACCCTTACCAAAAGAACATGTTCAAGGTTGTCAACCTTAGCCCTCAATCTCCCATGATGCGAAAATGTTAACCCAAATTTGGGGTGGGATTCAAAACATTCAGGAAAGTACGATGAGCATGAGGTTGGATATCAACACACATTTAAACATGTTTGAAACATGTTTTGACAGGGTTGATGAAAGGATGGACTGACTGGCACTAGTACAAAATCTGACAACGATGACACCATGCAAAGACAGTTCAGCTACAACTCTCGTTAAAAAAAGAGCGGTGGCAACCTTGTAATTTTAAAGCAATCAAAAGCGTTTATAACGACGATTCTGGGGATGAACTGTCATTAATGTGGGTATCAGGAAAAATGACGACAGTTCTGGGGAGAAATTGTCGTTAATATTAAGTTTCAAAAACCCGCGCCCCATTGCAAGACTTGTTTCACGCTTCATTTTCGCTCCTCTCTTTAGTTTTTCTCCTCTCCATCACTCTTTCACTCCTCGAGCTACTCCCATTGCAAACCCAGCATCGCCACCGTTCCCACTCCTTGGCTTGTTCCGTTATGAACCACCGTCGCTGTAAATGAGGTCCAACCAGCTCCCGCCTCCACGACCCTCCCTTGCTGACTACGTCTCCACCACGAACCAGCACCGCTAGGAACCAGCTCCAGCCAACTCTCGCTTCCGCGTCCCTCTCTTGCTGACCCTTGCATACATGCTGCCTCCCACGTCCCAGAGCCCTTGAACGTCGCGTGTCTTCAGCTCCTCCTCGTACTGCATCAGCCCGCTCCTCACAGTGTCGCACTAGCAAGTATCTTGCCCTAGCCGCAGTCGCATCCCGCACCCGCCACCGCCGGACTTCTCTTTTCCTTAACTCCACTGTACCAGACTTTTAAAAACCATAAAAGGTTCACCATGGCATTCTTCGACGAGATTCCCAACCACTTCACTTTCCCTTTTTAACCACCCATCATCTTCGACGTCATGCTGCTGCTATCCTTATCTTCTTCCTGCGACCATAGGGCCTCGCCCTTCAGCTTCTTGAAACTGCTCGGTGTCCACGACTACAACACATCGCTATTCGATTGGCTCCCAACAGCTACACCGTCGCGAGCGAGCTCCAAAGTGTCAGACTCCTACGAGGTGCTGAACACTTCTGCATCGCGTAACTTGTCGTTGATTTCGTTGTCTTCTAATAAGGCCACCGCCGCCACCACCACCGCGGAGCATAGTGGTAAAGGTGGGATTGAACACGAGGAAGGTGAAGCAGAGGAGGAAGAAAAAGGTGGTAATGGAGGCAGAGATGACCAAGATCAATAGGTTCCTGGTTTAAGGTTGTTCTTTTATTCCCCATTGTTTTAAGATGCATTGTTAATCTCTTCCTTAACCTCTGTAGTTTTAAAATCTTTCGTATTCCATGCAGTAACAATTGCAAGCACTACTTGAAACTCTCAGTGCCACTGAGCCGCACTACATTCGTTGTGTTAAACCCAATCTTCTTAAGCCAACAATTTTACATAAAAATGTTTTGCAACAATTGCGATGTGGGGTAAGACTTGCTTGCCTAGTTTTGGATTGTGTAGTTGGTATTGTTATTAAAGTTATAATATGTTCCTATGTGAGTATATATTGATTACATAGTACATCCAATTGTAAGGAGTTATGGAGGCAATTAGGATAAGTTGAGCCAGTTATCCGACTAGGAAAACATTTGATGAATTTGCATATTGATTTGGACTTCGTGCACCTGAAGCTATGGATGGGAGGTATCTATGTTTTCAATCTTCATGTTAGACTTGTTAGTTCTGATGAGGTCACTGTTTGGAAGAGGATTCTGGAGAAGGTTGAACTTAAGGGCTATCAAGTAACTATTTACATGTGTTCAGACCTTTAATTCATTTAGAGACTTAGTCTAAAATTGGAGTTTGATCAATGAAGTTTAGGATATATTTGTTTTTTAAAGTGGTAAATAACAATTTTTTCTTGGATAAAAAAAATGCTATGTACTGAGAAATCATCATTAACTTGAGTATTGAAAAAACTGTCTAATCTATATCCTCCCAATCTCTAATATTGTTTTTACACTTATTGGAAACTAATGATGTATATCTTCCTTATTTTTTTCTATTTTTTTACTGCTTTGGAGTTTTTGCTGGGAACTAGTTAGCCTTTCCTTTTCTTCCTTTTTCACCCTTCACTGCCATTTTGTGGGCAATATTCTTGGAAATGTGGTTTTGGTTTAGGAATTATAACTATTTTATATCTTTGACAAGTATGTAATGAACTCAAATTGCTACTTAAGTTCATCTGTGCTCGCTACAAAGAATTTTCATTGTTGAATGAGGTAATCGCAGATTTTCTTTACAATCTTATATTCAGCTCTTGTGGTTTATTTTACTGTTTCTTACTGCAGATTGGTAAAACAAAAGTGTTTCTTCGAGCTGGTCAAATGGCAGATCTAGATACTCATAGAAGTGAGGTCTTAGGAAAGGCAGCAAGCATTATTCAGAGGAAAGTGCGCACCTTTTTGACCAGTCGAAATTTTTTCTAAGAAAAACCTATATTTGGAAAAACCCAATTTTTTTTTTAAATACACACTTATAACGACGGTTTCAAGAGAAACTGTCTTTAAAAATATATTTTTTTAAAATTTCATTATTTAATAGTCAAAGTAACGATAGTTGGATACATGTGTCGTTATAATTGATTTATAATGACGGTTCTCCAACCGTCGTTATAAATAATTTATTTATAACGACACTCGAAATAACGACGGTTCAGGAACATTTTTTATATGCCATTTTTAATCGTCGTTAATGTACCTTTTTGTACTGTGGAAGATTGAATGAATCAAATTGAACATCATCAACGACAATGATTGTATTATGATTATGTTATTGTTATTTTTCATATTGAACATTATTATAGTTTTTATTTAATATTAATATTTTATTGCTAGCTATTATCATTTGATATTCCTTTTAATGCATTTCAAACATTTTTTTACATTTTTCATTAATAAAAATTAGGCTTCATTACATTTTTTTGAGGACTGATGGCATTGTTTTAGTGCACTTAAATGTTTGTCTATTACTCTTCATCATCATCATCGTGTAGTTGTACCGGGTGTAGTATGTAAAAACGATGAACTTCTGTCCATGATGGTATTAAAAAAATATTTAAATATTTAATTAATTTTAAAACATATTAAATTTTTCATCATAATAGTCATAATTATCATTATTATTAATATTTTTATATAAATCAAATATATATAATTAATATATATAACATAGTATAGTATAAATTAATTAATTAATGTTAAATAGTATTAAACTTATCTAAATACAAATATTAATCATTACATGAATTTAAATAACACAAATATTTAATGATATTATTAATAAAATAAAATAATAATAATTAATAAAATCAATAATAAAATAAAATTTTAATAAAAACATATATAATTATTTTTAATAAACAAATTATATATTAATAATTATTATTATAAATATAATAATACTATTTACATTTAATACAAAACTATCTTCTAATTATAAATTTTAAATTTATGAATATTTAAATTATTTATTTCTATGTAATAATTTATAATTTTTACATATATTCATAATTTTACATTTAAATTATTTTGCATCAAGTAAGTTGTATTTTTTTTCCAAAATTAATTATTCAATGGTATCAAAAATAATTTACATAATTTTAATTAATTCAAATCTACACAAAAATATCTAATATTTAATTATTCTATTTTTTTTATAAAAATAAGCATAAATTTGTAATCTTACATTTTAGCCCTTTAAAAAAAATTAAAATACCCTCATAGTCATCAAATTATTTACAAACTTTAATAAATTTTCATGACAAAAATTCACTCCAACATACCTTCATCTAAACACACTTACTTTTTCTTTTCTTTTCAAATTCTCACACATCCACTCTCTTAAATTTTCACACTTTTAATTTTCAAATGCATTCAGAACCATAAAGTTGAAGGGAGACAATGCAGAATAAATAACTAAAAACGAGATTTCTTTGCCTTTAAAATGAAATTGGAGATATTATACACTAATTTTTCAGTAATAAGTTTTAGAAAAGAAAAATAAAATAGTTAAAATAATTTTTTAAGTAAAATTAATTTATATATAAGTAAAATTTTAAAATATTTCATAAAATAACTTTTTAACTTTTTCTTTTAATGTATACATAAATAAATCTAATTTATAGAACATATATATATATATATATATATATATATTAAAAAATTGTGGAAAAATCTGTATAAAGTTACTTTGACGGCGCCAGAGAAAAGCTAAGTGCCCATATTACACGTGGCATTTTTAATGACCAATGAGTTAACATTTTTCACATGTGAAAGAGATGACATCATACTTTCGATTGTCCCATGTTACATAATCAAATTACTACTTAATACAGTTACATTATCGAATTATTATAATTGATATATTTCAAAGCTCTCTCATGAAATGTTGTTATGATCAAATTTAATATGGCGTCTCTTAATTTCCAAAAAAAGAAAATTAAAATTATAAATTTATTTTTTATTATTTTTTATTAAAATATAACACTATTATTAAACATCTTACACATAATTATTTATACATAATTATCATTATGATAGAGTGGTAACTAGAGTTACACATTACCATATTCTTACTAGTTTCTATATACATATAAACATATTTTTTGGGATTCTATTTTTTTTTTCAGAGACTATTTAGTTTAAAGACATGGTATACAAGAAACTAATATGAGTCTAAGTGACATAAATAATGATAGTGATATAGGGTCCGTCAATTATATTATAGTTATAATATTAAGGAGGGTCATGAGCGTTATCTTTGTTTTCTAAAACTTCTTATTTTGAACGTTCACACTCCATTATATGTCCAAAATTGTAGTTTATTAAAATAATTGTCCAACGTATAGGGATTCTATTTATTCTCTTGAGACTATACATATGAGTTTATTTTATCATTTACAAAGAATATAAAAAAAGCGAGAATAAATACCATAAAAATATATTAAATAATATGAAATTAGATATCATATTTATATAAAGTTTCCATTTAAATAAATAAGTCTAAATTATTTTTGTAATGATAAGTCGGAATAAATGAGACTTATCAATCCATACATAGTAGCAATGTAAATTCCATTTAAATCTTAAAAAATCATATACTTTCCACTACTTAAATTTGAGTGATTCTATTGGTTATTCTTTCCTAATTTACAATTTAAATAAATTATATGTATATATATATATATATATATATATATATATATAAATATATATATTATTTATTTAAAATTTCTATCCTCTCTTTATGTATATAAGGTTACGCAAATTATATATATATATATATATATATATATATATATATATATATATAAAAGTTACGTAAGGTATTATATATATTTGTTTATTTTACATAAGATATATAAACATATAATATATGTAAATATAAAAAATATATATTTTAAAATATAAATTTTTATAATTTATAATTTTAATTATTATAATAATGTTTATCATATAATATTCAAGGTAATATATCATTATATTATGAAATAAATACTAATTTAAGAAGATACAGATGAAAATACATCTAAAATAACATGAAATAAATAATTTAAGAGTAGTAGATATCTCCTCTTCTTTATATTAGTAACCAATAAAAATACATTTAAATTGGATAAAAAATAAATATTTTTATTATATTTTTTTCTCTCTTTTTCCTCCTTTTTCTCTCATATCTCTCTCTTCTTTCACGTTGTTATTCCTCTTTCCTCCCTTCATTCGGTTTCACCATCCCTAGTATTTATAGACGCGTCTACATGATTAGTTTGTTTGTTTTCAGTTGATTATTTTGGTTTCAATTGGGTTGATTTTATCGGTGGTAATGGGAGGGAAAATACTGTTGATCCGCTATTTAAAAAAAAAAAGTGAGGTGAGTTCATTATTTTAGTTTATAAATTTGTTTAGATTCTTTCTGCATAACTTTTACAATTCGGGTCAGACACATAGTCAACTAGATCAATCTATTAGTTCACATAATAATAAAAATTATGTTCTTTTTTATTCTATTAAATTTCTTTATGAATCACAAAATAGTTGTTTGATAAAAGTTATTCTGAAATTATTTTATTCTCTTTTGAATTTCCATTCTTGAAATTCACTTTTATGTTATGTAAATTAAATTTAGAGATTGATGAGGTGAAGGAAAAAACTTGATGAGGTGTAGAAAGAAATACCTTAATAAAGAATACAAAATTGTCTGTTTCAACTTTTGATTATCATCAATGTCATGTTTGTATGGCCCCACATGCTCTTTTGCCTCCTGCCATTTCTGCCACCATAGACACATCTTCAATTCATAGTATAGTAGGAATATTAGGAGAATGCAAAGATATTGAAGAAATTATTAAAATGAAAACAAATTAAAAGAGATAAAAAATGATAAATTGAATATTGTCACGTCAACACTATCACCAGGCAATTTGAAGATAAGATAACAAGTATTATATATATATATATATATATATATTACAAGTGAATTAATATTTTTTTTAAATAAAATTTTACTTTTTATGCAAGTTTAAATCAATAAAATTAGCCCGCATTACTTAAATAAGACCGGTCGACTTAACTCACATTTCGTGAGCCTATGCAAAATAGACCAATATGAAATGGAACAGATTAATATTGGGCCGGGAGTTGCATTGCGACCCCTTGATTTCAATGTTCAATTTTTTAAAGATTTGGTGTATTTAAAGAGAACAATGATACTTTCACACTCTAATTTTTTTAATTACCCTCTCACTTGATAATACAAACTCTAAACTTTTAATAATATTTTATTATTAAAAAAATTGTAAAATAGAAGTGATAAAAAAATGGTCAAACTCCTTTTAATAATAAATTATTATATTCAACTAATAAAAATAAAAGTAAATAAAATTTTAAAATAAAATAATAATATTATTAGTTGTAAAGTGAGAGTGAAAAAAATTAGAAGGTTGAAGTATGATTGTCCTATTTAAAAATGAGGCACAACAAGAAGACATGTCACTGTGCACAGCCTTGTTACGTTTTTTCCTTTATTTTTTTAAAGTTTTGTTTGAATGTTACAGAACCGAACCTAAACCCTAAAGCCATCAAAACCCTTTCCAAGATTTTATAATGCACTCACTCACATCCATCTAGACACCAAACCAGCTACTACTAATGACCATTTCATAAAGAGGAAAAAAGAAGAATGAGAAAACAGATTTCTGAGTTATACTGAGAAAACATAATAATATTAGTTTATTAATTCATTATACTGAGAAAACAGATTATTATAGTATTAATTATTATTAGTTTATTAATTCATTATACTGAGAAAACTGATTTCTGAGTTAATTATGTGATTCCATAATCAATTATGCCTTATAGTTAAAAAAACATTATAATATGATAAAGTATATGTAATATAATGGATTATTTTCCACATGATAATTGATTTTTTTTCTCATTTTTCAAGTCATTCATCTTAGTTTTGTATAAAAATTCAATTATTTGGATCTTTGATTTTCTAAATTTTGTTTCTCATCTTCTCCAATTAGTCACTCTTCCTCCTAATTATATATTTTCTTTTTCTACTTCCTGTCTTTCTCATTTACAAACTCACCCTCAATCTCTCTTATTCTTCATAACATGGTACAATTAAACAATCTAATAGGGTATTTCAATAATAATAAAAAAAAAGATACTAATTCATCTTTAAAAGAAATTGAAATAATTTATAATAAAACATGTTATATTTTTAGTTATTTTTATCACTGTTGGTC
This sequence comes from Phaseolus lunatus, assembly GCA_013389735.1. Classification (NCBI taxonomy): domain Eukaryota; kingdom Viridiplantae; phylum Streptophyta; class Magnoliopsida; order Fabales; family Fabaceae; genus Phaseolus; species Phaseolus lunatus. The sequence goes on along the minus strand of CM023862.1, from coordinate 15,339,892 downwards.
AGGGTTTCTTTTAGATCAAAGCCAAATAAGAATACTTTTTTAAATTAATGTAAGCTAGTAATATTTTTTAATTAACGTTAACTAGGGTTTTCTTTTATCACATTTTTTTATGTGTAAAAAAAGAATCTATAAAATGGAGATATTTCAAGGATACCTCAACTCTTATACTCAGATTATCTAAAATATCTTTCCTCTAAAATTTGTGCTCAAGACCTAAAACACATGAAACAACATACAAAACTATCACGCCATCTAAACATATATGATCGATCTCATACACATTAGAGGCTCTAGACACCAATCAGAATACGAAAAACTTACCTCATGTGTTTTAGAAATCACCTATAACCATACATTCAATTGCACCATAGTGAAAATCTCATGATGGTCTATCTTACCATTTTTAAAGATTTTCTTATTCTTATGTTTTCACAGTAACCATTGTTACCCATACACAACCTCAAATCTGATTTGCACTTTTATTTACCCTGCTGATCTTGAAGTTAAGGAAATGCATTTTTTGTACCCTATGATCCATCGAAGTCATCCTCATCCACTCGTAACACATGAACCAAACATGCCAAGCAACTTTACACGTACAGAAGAGGTGGGATGTAGTTTCCTCTAAAGTAACATATTTTGATCAATGTTAAATATAATTTGTGTTGTTTTTAATCGAAGTTAACTAAGATTTTTTTTTAGCTAGATTGATTAGAAATATTTGTTTACGAGATAGTTGTTTACTAATGTAAGTAAGAGTTATTTAATAAAATAAAAGCTGAATCTAATTGAATTAAAATTAAACAATAATGCAAAAAATTTAAAAATAAATTTTATTTTATTTTATTAAAAATAAATAAAATCGAAGTAGAATTATTAGAATAATGAACAAATAAGTACCAGAAAATATTGTTATAAACTTATGAGTATCAACCAGATGTAGCACAAAACTAAAATATATAAGAAGAAAAAGGTAACAGCTGGTGCATTATATAAACAACTCACCTTTGCTGAAAAATTTTAACTACATAGAATTAAGGTAAGCTAATGCAATTAATTTTATTTTATCTAAAATAATTCAGTTATAAAATTAATATTAACAAAAATTATGTTCAGCATATTTTAAAGTTGTTTAGTTTGTTTAAATTCAGATTATTTTTTAGTTATTAATTAAAAGTTTCGTTTCAATTCAGTTATGGTTGAACTAACACACAAGGGCAATGCACCCACATAAAGGTTTTATTTTTATTCTGTCACTGTGAAACCAAAAAAACTGTTCTTGGCAATGCACCCTCATAAATTAATTTCTTTGATTTAATTATGACTTGGTACGTTAATAGGATTAAATCAAAATCAATACTAAACAAAAATAGCATGATTTCCTTTGATTGTTCCAAATCAAATATACGGTATAAATTAGAAATGAAGAATACAATATATAATTTGATTGGTTTCCCTTGATTGCTCTAAATATATCAATTATAAAAGATTATATATTTTTAGAAACTAGATTAGATTATGTTTGAATTATAGGAAATATTCATGTAAGATTTATTCAGTTAAAAATCTCACTGGACTATTTTTTAAATTGATTCTTGAAATCACAACAGGTGTTTTTTTTTACTGAACCTTTCTGAACAAAATTTGAAAATAGGAATGGTTATTTTTAGTTTGTTAAAGAATTATAAGAAAATATTCTAAAGAATATTTTATTTTTAAAATAGTTACTTATATTTTGTCTGTACAGTTTTTATTCTTAAGCTAAGAAGGTGAAAATTTTATATTCATACGATAATAAGAGATGTTGTTATCTTCTTCTTTTTTTAAACTATTTTAGAATGTAAGAAATATTTTCAAAAATAATAATGGTTATTCAAACATAATTTTTGATATCCTTAATAATAACTGTACTGACCAGTCCTCGGACATTAGCTGGGTCCCACAGTATGAGTCAAAGCCACGTGGAATAGACCACACAGGGTGACGAGTCATCAGCCTGCAGAGAGGGGTGACGAGTCATCAGCCTACAGAGAGGGGTGACGAGTCATCAGCCTACAGAGAGGGGTGACGAGTCATCAGCCTACAGAGAGGGGTGACGAGTCATCAGCCTACAGAGAGGGGTGACGAGTCATCAGCCTACAGAGAGGGGTGACGAGTCATCAGCCTACAGAGAGGGATGACGAGTCATCTGCCTACAGAGATGGGTGACGAGTCGTCAGCCCATAGAGACGGGTGAGTAGTTGTCAACACCAGGATGGGCGGAGGTGTCATCGTCACTCGGCAGGTCGAGGAGTCCTCGGCAACAGAGTGTGGCGAGGTGACATCGGCCTTGGGTGATTTGAACAGCATAAACAGAACAGTTAAGATTGGTTCCCAGAGGGGGCCAATGACCAGTTAAATACCCAGAGGTAGGGAGAGGCCTGGATCACGAAGTGCCTATGCGGGTAGCAGGGAAAGCACAGTTGGGTGTAGAGTCCTGACGGGATGAGTACTCACCAGAACTAGGGTTTTCCCAGCAAAGCTATATGCATGGCACGTGAACAGTGAAGGCGCTCCCAGAACAGGTGGCCCTAGAGACTAGGTGCACAAGGAGGCATCCAGGTGGTCACACTGTTAAAGTTTGCACTCCAGAGAAGGAAACCTGATGCGCTAGATTACCCTAAGATTGGGTAATAGCGGCGCAAGGGTATTCCAGTAAACCCTAAATATGGCTAGCGGCGCAGTAAACCCTAATTAGGGTTAGCGGTGCAATAAACGCTAGACTATATAAGGGATAGTAAGATACTTCACAAAGGTACGCAGTTTCTAGACCTAAACACACAGAGAAACTTATACACTTGGTGTCCTTGCCCTACACTGACTTGAGCGTCGGAGTGCAAACGGCCTCTAGGGCGCCCCCTTTTTCTCTTTTGCAGGTGCAAATTGCTTCGAGAGAACCAGGCACATATAAACGTGAGGAAGGAGGCGTGTGAGTGTCGTAAGTCAACCGACAGGCGGGTCAACCGGCAAGAACATTTGGCGCCCACCGTGGGGCCGAAGTAAAACGAAGGTCCCATACGCAAGAGTGAAGGAAAGACTACAAAGATGAGAAATACAAGACACGGGTCCGTTCCACCAAACGGAGGCGACAGCGTCACCATGCAACAGTTGATGGAGACGATGCGCGCCCTTCAAGAAACGGTGGCGGAGTCTCGAGCGCATCAAGCGCGCATGCAAGAAGACCTGGCCGCCTCACAGGCCAGGAACGAAGAGTTACACCGGGCGAATGAGGAGCTGCGCTTGAACTTGCAGCACATGCAACAGGCTGGAGATCGTGGGGAAGATGATCGCGCCCCACCGGTGCCTCCAAGGGCTTTCCCCATGCCTTTCTCCCAGGCAATCATGAACACGGTGGTCCCCGCTACCTTTGTAGGACCCAAAACTGTGTTCACTGGGAAGGAGGATCCTGAGGCGCATCTCACTGCTTTCCACACGCAGATGATGTTGTCGGGAGGGTCCGATGCAGTCCATTGCAAGCTCTTTATGGCCACACTGACAGGAACCGCACTAGAATGGTTCGTCAGTTTGCCAGAAGGGCATATCACGTCATTCGCCCAGTTTTCAGCGCTGTTCAGGGAGCAATATCTTGTTAACAGGGCCCCTCCGCCAGTGTCTTACGATCTTTTTGATGTGAGGCAGCATCAGAGGGAGTCTCTGAAGGAATATCTCAATAGGTTTGGGGCGATGGTGGTAAGGTTGCACACCAAGGATGAAGACATGGTGGTGCACGCCTTCAGGAAGGGTGTATTGCCAGGGCCATTCAGCGAGTCCCTGATACGTAACCGTCCCAAGACCTTCAGCGACATAAAGCGGCGTGCTGTAGCCCATATTGTCGCTGAGGGGGAGCTCAGCGAGAAGAGGGAAAGTGCGGCTTTGTTGAGGCCCCGAGCGCCTGTTCGGCCTCAACCGCTGCGGGTACATGAGGCAACCACGAAGAAGAAGGCTCAAGGGAAACAGAAGCCCTACGAGTCCCGGAACTCACAGCCTAGGGCGCGAGGCAAAAATGACATGCCCCCTAGGCATGAATTCGTGGTGGAGTTGAAGGAGTTGATCGCCATTCCTAATGTGGCAGAGAGATTGAAGGTGCCCCCGAAGAGTGATAAGAGGTTGGGGCCCAATAAAAATGCATGGTGTGAATTCCATCAGGCTTTTGGGCACTCCGTTCGAAATTGCCTGGCTCTGGCTCACCAATTAGACGAGTTGGTGAAGAGCGGATTTTTGAATGATTATCTGAAGGAGGCAGTGGAAAGAGAAACAGTTGCTGCACCAAGGGCAGATCAGGGGCATGAAGTGCCCATTCATGGGGAAATCCACACTATAGCAGGTGGGTTCTCAGGAGGAGGGTGCACCTCTTCACAGCGTAAAAAGTACGCACGCTCAGTAATGGCTGTGGAAGTCTGTGAAGAAGATCATTTTCCAGACATTGATCTTGTTTTTACGAAGGCTGATCGCCGAGATGTTGTTCCCCACGACAACGATCCGGTGGTTATCTCAGTAGTCACGGCCGCGCGTAAGGTGCATCGGGTGTTGGTCGATCAAGGGAGCTCAGCTGATGTAATGTTCTGGTCGACCTTCAACAAGTTACAGCTGTCTCCTGATCAGTTGCGACCATACGTTGGCTGTTTGTACGGGTTCGCGGGAGACCAGGTAGAAGTGCGGGGGTATATAGAGTTGAGGACCACGTTCACGGATGGAACAGCATCCCGCACGGAGAATATCAGGTACCTTGTGGTGAACGCTCCCTCTGCCTACAATATACTACTGGGCAGACCGGCCCTGAACCGGTTGGGAGCCGTGGTGTCAACAAGGCACATGAAGATGAAGCTGCCATCGATGGAGGGGATGGTGGTAACAATCAAGTCAGACCAGAAGGAGGCTAAAAGATGCTATGAGAATAGCCTCAAGACGAAGAGGGGAGTCTGCACGGTGACTACCTCACCACCGGGAGGAGGGGCCTTAGAAGCGGATACGCCTCAAGGTGATGCCAGGGTCGCCCGAGCAGAGGTCGCCCGTGAGAGGCGACCAGAACCCGTGGAGGAGGTCATGGAGAAGGAGATAGGAGGGAAGATCTTCAAGCTGGGTAGATCCCTATCTCAGGAGACCCAGGATCAGGTGGCGGGAGTTATAAGGAAGCATCTGGACGCCTTCGCTTGGTCTCCCTCAGACATGCCTGGCATAGACCCTGATTTCCTATGCCACCGCCTGGCGCTGAATCCTCAAGCCAGGCCAGTCCGACAGAGGAGGCGGAAGTTCAATGACGAGCGAAGGCAGGTGGTCAGGGAGGAAACGCACAAATTGCTGAAGGCAGGTCACATACGGGAGATACAATACCCTGAGTGGCTTGCGAACGTCGTCTTGGTGAAGAAGGCTAACGGGAAATGGAGGATGTGTGTGGACTTTACAGACCTCAACAAGGCCTGCCCGAAAGACTCTTACCCTCTGCCTAACATAGATGCACTGGTGGACCGTGCTTCAGGCTGCAAGCTGCTCAGCTTCTTGGATGCATTCTCTGGGTACAATCAAATCAAGATGCACCCGATGGATGAGAGCAAGACAGCGTTCATGACAGAGCTGTCTTGTTATTGCTACACAGTCATGCCGTTTGGCTTGAAGAATGCGGGTGCCACATACCAGAGACTGATGGACAAGGTCCTCGCCCCTATGCTGGGACGCAATGTACAGGCATATGTAGACGATATGGTGGTGACCTCCCAGGTGCGGGAACAGCATGTTGACGACTTAGAGGAGCTGTTCAACACTATTGCAAAGTACAGGTTAAAGTTGAATCCTGAAAAGTGTGTGTTTGGGGTGGAGGCAGGCAAGTTCCTGGGGTTTTTGCTCACGGAAAGAGGGATCGAGGCCAACCCAGACAAGTGCGCAGCAATCATAGCCATGAAGAGCCCGACGTCGGTCAAAGAGGTGCAACAGTTGACAGGTCGGATGGCTGCGCTCTCCAGATTTGTGTCAGCTGGGGGAGATAAAGGTCACCCTTACTTCCAATGCCTAAGGAGGAATAGCAGATTCACCTGGACAGAAGAGTGTGAGCAGGCTTTCCTCAAGCTCAAGGCATACCTGGCCAGCCCGCCCGTTCTGTGCAAACCTCAACTCGGCACGCCCCTGCGTTTGTACTTTGCAGTGACGGACAGGGCAGTGAGTTCTGTCTTGGTACAAGAGCAGCAACAGAGCCAAAAGCCTATTTATTTTGTCAGCAAAGTGTTGCAGGGACCTGAGACGAGATACCAAGCCTTAGAGAAGGCTGCATTAGCAGTGGTATTCTCAGCCAGGAGACTACGCCACTATTTTCAGAGCTTCACAGTGGTGGTGAAGACAGACCTGCCGATATGTAAGGTCTTGCAGAAGCCTGACGTGGCAGGAAGAATGGTGCGCTGGGCAGTTGAGCTGTCAGAGTTTGACATCCTGTATGAACCCAGGGGCCCGATCAAGGGGCAAGTCTACGCTGACTTTGTGGCCGAGATGTCTTCGACCGAAGCCCAGCAAGAGGGACCCAGTTTCAAATGGGTATTGTCGGTGGATGGGTCCTCGAATCAGCAAGGCAGCGGAGCGGGGGTGATCTTAGAAGGACCCAAGGGGTTGTTGATAGAGCAGGCCTTGCGGTTCGCGTTCAAAGCCAGCAATAACCAGGCGGAGTATGAGGCCCTGATCGCTGGGATGTTGTTGGCAAAGGAAATGGGAGCGCAGAGCCTTATAGCCAAGAGTGACTCATTATTGGTCACCGGTCAGGTGGCCGGAGATTACCAGGCCAAAGACCCTCAGATGGCCTCTTACTTGGAGTATGTCCAGAGATTGAAGAGTTCATTTGAGATATTTGAACTAGTTCATGTGCCTAGGGAGCAAAATGCCAGAGCTGACTTGTTAGCCAAACTCGCCAGCTCAGGCAAGGGGGGCAGGCAGAGGACAGTCATCCAGGAGACCCTGAGGGCGCCTCGTACCTACACAGCTGATAACTTGGTGGGAGTCCATCAGATCAGCCAGTCAGATGGCAAGAAGAGGAGTCATCGGTCGTTGACTCAAGAAACTTTAAAGAAGCCACGAGTCAACGCATGCAAGCTATTGGGGGTAGAAGCGCAACAGATCTGCCTATTGCAAGATGGTGAAACCTGGATGACGCCCTATAAGCGTTACATGGCGGACGGAATGCTCCCAGCAGAGCCGGAGGAGGCGAGAAAGATAAAGAAAAACTCCTCCAAGTACACCCTCATCGAAGGCGAGTTGTACAGGCATGGGTTTACTCACCCCATCTTGGTCTGCGTGCATGGCGAGCAATGTGTAAGAATAATGGCGGAGCTCCACGAAGGTATCTGCGGCAGTCACATCGGAGGCCGAGCTCTGGCCTCAAAGGCTGTCCGAGCAGGGTATTACTGGCCGACAATGAGGGAAGACTGCGCTAAGTATGCACAACGATGCAAGCAGTGCCAGTTGCATGCTGATTGGCCTAAGGCACCACCAGAAGAGCTCAGGTCGATTAGCAGCCCTTGGCCATTTCATACATGGGGAATAGACATCCTGGGGCCTTTCCCTTTGGCGATAAGGCAGATGAAGTACCTTGTGGTCGCCATAGAATACTTCACGAAGTGGATTGAGGCTGAACCAGTAGCGCAAATTACGGCACAAAAGGTCCAACACTTCGTGTGGAAAAACATAGTTTGCCGTTTCGGCATACCCAAACGCTTGGTGTCTGATAATGGCACTCAGTTTGCAAGCCAACAGTTGGGAAAGCTATGTGCAGAGTTGGGAATCAAGCAGGTGTTTGCGTCAGTCGAGCACCCACAGACCAACGGGCAGGTCGAGTCAGCCAACCGGGTCCTCCTTAGAGGACTAAAGAGAAGGCTGGAGAAAGCGAAGGGAAGATGGGCTGAGGAGGTTCCTAGAATAGTATGGGCCTACCATACGACTCCCCAGTCCACGACCAAAGAGACTCCCTTTAGTCTGGTATATGGTTCAGATGCCATGATTCCCGTGGAGATTCAGGAGAACTCACCACGTTTTCAGAACTTCGTAGCTGAGGAGTCCAACGAAGAGAGGAGGGTGAATCTTGATCTCTTGGACGAAGCTAGAGAAGAAGCAGGAATCAAAGCTGAAGCGCTGAAGAGGAGGGTTGAGCTCAAACACACTTCAAAGTTGAGAGCCCGGCAGTTCCAGGTGGCAGACCTCGTCATGCGCAAGGCGTCTCCATACCAGATAGAGAACAAGCTATCTCCTAAGTGGACTGGTCCTTTCAGAGTGACAGAGGCCCTTGGGAATGGAGCATACAGGCTGGAAACTTTAGAAGGAGGTCCAATCCCTCGCACGTGGAATGCGACTCACCTGAAGTTTTATTTCAGTTAAATCATGTAACTTTGTACAATACACAATACAGGGGACACTCTTTTTTCCCTTTTAAGGGTTTTTAATGAGGTCACCCAATAAATTTCAGTTAAAGTTATGTGCTTGTAATGTGTTTGTACAATAATGATAGAACCTGTCACTTGGGGTTAGAGGTCTCGTAAGTGGAGAGGTAGGTTCGCAGAGAACACCTCCACTTCGAGTGAGAACTTCCAACGTGAAAGAAGGGTTCGTCCAGAAAAATCCTCCTCGCCTGTGAGCGATGTGAGGTCAGTTAGAACCTGTCACTTGGGGTTAGAGGTCTCGTAAGTGGAGAGGTAGGTTCGCAGAGAACACCTCCACTTCGAGTGAGAACATCCAACGTGAACAGAAGGGTTCGCCCAGATAAATCCTCCTCGCCTAAGAGCGATGTGAGGTCAGGTCAGATAAATCCTCCTCGCCTAAGAGCGATGTGGGGTCAGATAAATCCTCCTCGCCTAAGAGCGATGTGGGGTCAGATAAATCCTCCTCGCCTAAGAGCGATGTGGGGTCAGACAAATCCTCCTTGCCTGTGAGCAATGTGAGGTCAGTTAAGTCCTCCCTCGCCAGTGAGCGTTGCGAGACAAGATTGAACCTGCCGTTTGGAGTTAGAGGTCTCGCAAGTGGAGAGGTAGGTTCGCAGAGAACACCTCCACTTCGAGTGAGAATTTCCAAGTAAGGTAAAGGTTTATTAACAAAGTTAATGAAAAGATAAGCTACTCAGGTGCATTTTGTAGGTGCATTATTTGGGATTGTGAGGATGAGCCAATCAAATACAAAGCACAACAAAAGATGGACAAAGCATATACAGTTTATTATTGCAAGAAAGGACAGTTACAAGAAGTTCAGCAAAAATACAATGCTTCCAAAGACCTATCTAGGCACTATTTGCCCATCGACCACCTGCAGAGTGGCAGAGTATGGTGAGAGGTCCATCTCAGGATGCACGCAGGCAACCTGAGCAAGGGCATCACCAAAGCCCTCTCCGTAGGCGTCGGCAGCATCATCTATTAGCTCAGCCTCGGTCTTCTTCAGCAGCTCAACCTGTTGGGCAAGTTCCTCCTCGACCTTGCCCAGCTGAACTTCTTGGCTGATCGCCCTCTCCTCCAGCTTGGCCATTTTAGCTTGGGTCCCCTCCGCTTGCTCTTCCAGTTCAATAATTTTGTTGCGGAGGGGAAGTATCTTTGCCTCAAGCTGGAGGGCTTCCTGCCCCTTGGAGAAAAGAAGCTTCTTCGCCTCCTTCTCAGACTGTCGAAGACTACCCAGCTCTTGGTTGAGGGCAGTCTCTCGTGTAGCTGCTTGACGAATCTGGAGGTCTTTTTGCTCCAGTTCCCTCTTCAACTGGGCAGTCTCCTCTAGCAGCTCAGCCTCGACGCTACCCCTGGCCAACAAGGAGTTGGAGGCAGCCAAGAACTCCCCGAGGCCATGGCTTAGGAGATTTTCCAGAGCATTTCTGTCCATGGCCTCCAAGATGTCTCTGCCGGGCATCTGGGCAAGCGACTTTTGGAGTAGTGAAGGAAGCTCTGGGGCAGAAGGCATTGGACCTGAGGAAGGAGCGCTCTCCCCACCCCCCTCGATTGTAAGGATTGGCTCAGGAGGGGAAGAGGCGCTGGGAGGACATTCCCTAAAGGGGGAAGGGTGCCCTTCTGTGGCTGAGGAGACCTCTGCAGCTGTCTCCACCCTTTTCCTCTTGAAGACGAGGCCGGAGCAGGTGTCCTCGTCGTCTGATACCTCCGCTGGGAGTCCCCTTTTTTCAGCAACTGTCACCAGGGCAACATCCGCGGGAGGGGACGGACCTGCAGGGGCTGAACCGCTGGCGGCATTACGGCGATTCAGCACATCGGCCAGCCTCTTCTTCTTGTCAGCGCTTAGTACCATACCTGCAGAGAGAAAGTATTAGAATGGCAAGGTATTAAGCATACAAACAGATAAGTGCAGTGTGGAGTTATTATACCAAGGTACACGCTGAGAGTCTCAGCGTCGTACTCATGCCTAATCAGCTGGGTGGAGTCAAAAATTACCCCCCAGCTGGAAATGGTTTGGCAGAGTTCTCGGTCGGGAACTGTTAACTCCTCGAGCTTGCGCGGCTTCTTGAATTTCAGATCCCCTACCCAGTACAGCGGGAATCCATCCAGCATTGTAGGATCATAAGAGCTGCAGCAAACTCGGAAGAATTTTCCCTTGAAGTTCTTGTATGACTGGGAGAAGAGCGTCAGAAGGACTCTCCCAGCCACCCCGTTCAGGCTCACCCATAGCCTCTTCCCAGGACTCTTCGCCTCGAAGAAGTAGAGGAAGACGTCGACGGAAGGGGTGAACCCTAAGTTGTTGCAGAGAATGGAGAACGCCCTGATGAAGGCCCAACTGTTGGGGTGCAGTTGAGCGGGCGCCACGTTTAACTCCGTGAGCAAGGCCCTTTCAAACCCTGTGAAAGGGAGGCGAACCTTGACCTTCTTAAAAATGGTGGCGTAGAAAAAGAAGAAGGGTTCTCCATCACTGCAACGGTCGTCAGCGCAAACGGGTTCGTTTGCCTGGCAGGGGCGCACAGAGACGTACGCGTCGGTTTCCCTGCCAAAGACACGACCTTTGATCTCGGTCTCATCATCCCGGTGCTTGCGAAGATCCTCGCAGGATGTGAGCTTGGAGGTTTCAGCAAGGAGATCTTCAGAAGCCCAGGGGTAAAGGGCCCTATAATCGACAGCTACAGTTGGAGGAGGGTTGGAGGTGGTTTTGGTTCTGGCCATCTCGAATCTAAACAAATGAGAGGCAGGAAAAGAAGAAAGGCTCAGAAGGAAACAATGGCGGACGAAGACCCAAAGGCAGAATGAACCCAGAAAAGAAGAACAAAAACCCTAGAATGCAAAAACCACGCCACAAGCCCAGAACGGTGACGACATACCATATGAATGATTGAAAGTATGCTACAAACAGAAAAGAAGGCATAAAAATCATACCTTTGGTTGAATGAAGGCGGAGAGGTGTGAAGAACTTGGAGAGAAGAAGGGAGCTTGCGCTGGAAGATATCGTATGCTGAAGCAAGAGTGCAAAGTGATGAAACAGTGAAGTGGCGCGGGGTTTTGAAGAGGTTTAACGTAACCCTAGGGAGCGCAAACGTTATGAATCCAAGACCGTTGATGTAGCCACGTGTTAGCAGATGAAAGGGGGTTGGTGAAGTGTCCTTTCAGCGCACTGTTCATGTACTTGCGCGCAGTGCCACGTAGGTCACCCAAGTCACTCACTTAGTCTCTTCGCTGAAACAAGTTAACAGCTCGAGACAAGGGGGGCTTGTGTACCGATTAGTCTTCGCCCAACACTCAACACTTAGTCTCTTCGCTGAAACAAGTTAACAGCTCGAGACTGGGGGGGCTTGTGTACTGACCAGTCCTCGGACATTAGCTGGGTCCCACAGTATGAGTCAAAGCCACGTGGAATAGACCACACAGGGTGACGAGTCATCAGCCTGCAGAGAGGGGTGACGAGTCATCAGCCTACAGAGAGGGGTGACGAGTCATCAGCCTACAGAGAGGGGTGACGAGTCATCAGCCTACAGAGAGGGGTGACGAGTCATCAGCCTACAGAGAGGGGTGACGAGTCATCAGCCTACAGAGAGGGGTGACGAGTCATCAGCCTACAGAGAGGGATGACGAGTCATCTGCCTACAGAGATGGGTGACGAGTCGTCAGCCCATAGAGACGGGTGAGTAGTTGTCAACACCAGGATGGGCGGAGGTGTCATCGTCACTCGGCAGGTCGAGGAGTCCTCGGCAACAGAGTGTGGCGAGGTGACATCGGCCTTGGGTGATTTGAACAGCATAAACAGAACAGTTAAGATTGGTTCCCAGAGGGGGCCAATGACCAGTTAAATACCCAGAGGTAGGGAGAGGCCTGGATCACGAAGTGCCTATGCGGGTAGCAGGGAAAGCACAGTTGGGTGTAGAGTCCTGACGGGATGAGTACTCACCAGAACTAGGGTTTTCCCAGCAAAGCTATATGCATGGCACGTGAACAGTGAAGGCGCTCCCAGAACAGGTGGCCCCAGAGACTAGGTGCACAAGGAGGCATCCAGGTGGTCACACTGTTAAAGTTTGCACTCCAGAGAAGGAAACCTGATGCGCTAGATTACCCTAAGATTGGGTAATAGCGGCGCAAGGGTATTCCAGTAAACCCTAAATATGGCTAGCGGCGCAGTAAACCCTAATTAGGGTTAGCGGTGCAATAAACGCTAGACTATATAAGGGATAGTAAGATACTTCACAAAGGTACGCAGTTTCTAGACCTAAACACACAGAGAAACTTATACACTTGGTGTCCTTGCCCTACACTGACTTGAGCGTCGGAGTGCAAACGGCCTCTAGGGCGCCCCCTTTTTCTCTTTTGCAGGTGCAAATTGCTTCGAGAGAACCAGGCACATATAAACGTGAGGAAGGAGGCGTGTGAGTGTCGTAAGTCAACCGACAGGCGGGTCAACCGGCAAGAACAATAACATTTCCATTATAATATTTTGGGAATGTAAAAAAAAGTAGAAGTAGAATATTGATAACTGAGATAAAAAAAAAAAACTCGGGAGTCTCAATACAAGCAGCACTCGTGTTGACTTAGTCAAAGTATTTCTAGTTTCTCAATACAGTGGAAGAACCATTAAATTAGCAACAAAATTAAAGACTTAAAATTTGCAACTTAATTATTTTGAAATAAAAACCTTCAATTACAACTTGAAGAAAGTTTCATTATATGTATTGTTACAAATTCTAAAAGTTAATTAAAAATCAAATTTAAAAATTCTAAATATAGATCCTTGTGATGTAATCATAGCTTGGACTCTTTGTAAATAAAGTTTTTCTATATTTATATTAATTCTTTACTGAATAAAATTTTTACTGATAAAAAAGAAGTTGGTTATGTTACTGCAAACCCATTTGAAAGACATAAAAGAAAGTGACATTAGTTTTGAATTTTGATGAGTTAACCTATGGATGCTGTTAAAAATAAATAGAAGGAATGAATTGAAGTTTATCAAGTAATTTCAAACACATGAAAAATGAATAGAAATTGAAAATCTATGGTATAGAGTGAAAAAATGACAAAAGTACACAAATCATAAAATGAAAAAAGCATCATATATAATATAAACTGATTAAGAAGTTTAATCCAGTGAAGTAATGAACAGTGACTATGGTGCCAAATTTAAGAGTTCTGCTATACTATAACTTTTTAGTAACAAGAGAAGAAGAGTTAGGCACAGCAGTAACAGTACCAGAACTCTTAATTTTTGTATCATAGAATTCCTAAATACAAAATTGTACTGAAACTTATTAGAATAATAAGATTAAGATCTGAAGATTAATAACAAAAATCATGTAAATGCAGCAAAATGGAGAACTATACAAATTGCCTAGTCCTCATCCATAGCACAAGGTAGCTCATTCAGATCGAAATTCAGTTTCTTGACACCTGAAGATTGGCATGGCTGATCTGGTATGGTTGCTTCATTAAATAATGGCTCCTCCATCTTGCTCATGTTGCAGGAGCTGCTAGAGTTGTTTTGTTCAGCAACAGCTTCCAAGGGGTTTGGCTCATCAATGCTGACCGTGTTCTTCTCTTTGTGGACTGACCTGTGCCCTCCTAGGCCTTGGAAAGTTTTGAAGCTTTTTCCACATGCAGCACATTTATACCAATCTGCTTTCTCTTGACTCGCTTTCTCAGATTCCGAGTCCTTTGTCCTTGAATTCAGTACCGTCTTCTTACTGTTTTTCCCTTTCTTATCCGTATTCTTCTTCACCTCAGAAGGACCAACATGATCTTGCACCTTATTAGTTGGGGTAACCATTTCAGCATTCAAATCATCAAAACTCTCAGCCATACCCTTCTTCTCATCATCATGGTTATTCTCAACCCCAGATTCAGATAAACCCTTCGACCTGTTCAGTTCATTACCCTCACCATCACATTCACCAACCCCATTGGATGTGTTTCCCAAGTTCAATTCACCTTTAAATAAAAATTTTATCTTCTTCACCATATCTTTCTTACTTGACGAGGATTGACAAATCTTTCTTTTGCGCTGCTTGATTAGGGCTGGGGCACTCTTTGGCAGCACTTGATCCTTGTTGGGGAAAACCCTATTAGGCTCACTGCAAAAGTACTTGGAATAAGAACTCATGTAAAAAAGAGTTTCAGCAGCCTGATACCCACCAATAGAATTTCTGCCTCTTATATCTTTCCTGAGCCAGCTGGGTGAAGTACACATTAAAAGATCCACGAGATTTGTGTGATTTTCATGAGATGCGATCACCCCGTCACCCCCATCACAGCCATCATCAACATCATGATCCTCTTTGTTTTTCTCCATAGAATCAGAATTGAGGGAAGAAGAAGAAGAAGAACAGTAGTAAGAAGAAGAAGAAGGAGAAGATGAGTTCTTTTGAGTAGGAGGGGACACACCCCTCCATGGTCTCTCTGGATGAGACCTCATGTGCCCAAACAAAGCATTCTTGGTAGGAAATTCCTTCTTGCAAATACAGCAAATGCGTTTGCCGCCATCATCATCAAAATCACAGATAACCCTAATGTTACTATCACCAGGTTTTGACGAGTGATTATCAGTTAAACGGGTCATTACCTTCTTTTGCTGCTGCTTCATAAAGTGGGATCTTCTGTGTCCACCTAAAGCCTTGCCGCAGCTGAAACTCCTGAAGCAGATATCACACGTACTGAGTTTTGGGGAAGGGTTTTCCTCAACCGCCACTGATTCAAGTTCAGCTTTGCAAGAACCCAAAACGGATCTCTTCATCTTCTCTTTGGCGCAAGATTCGAACCCATAATCAGAAACTGGTTGTTTACCATTATCTTTGCGATCCATCTTAAGAAGACAAAAAAGCAAAGAATGAGCTAGGGTTAAGAAGAAAGAAGAATGAAAGAAGATGAAAGAAGAAGAACAGAAACTGATACAATGATGCAGCAAAGAAAGGTTTTTTTACCTTTAGAGTGTGATTGACGAGAGATGAGAATTGAGGGGTGAGAGGTAGAAAATTGTGGCAGCAATCTGAAGAACTGGGAAGTTAGAGTATGGTTGTTGGGTTATTCCGAAGATTCACAAAGATAAATGGGATGAGATAAAATAGTCTCCTTAACTGAGAAGAGGGGAAGAAAGAACAAAGGAGAGAGAAAGACGCAAAGATATAATCTCTCACAAAGAGATGCAGCAATTACAATTAAGTGAGTATTCAATATTTTCAAAAAATAACAGATTTTATGCTGCCAATAACTCTTTAATTATCATAATTAACCTTTTTATCTCTAATATGGAAATTATTTCTCGCTCACTTTTTCCTTCAAAGCTTTCGGTCCGAATTATAATTCCTAATTTTATTCTTTCACCCCAATTTTTCATAAAATCTTCATTTCTTTATTTTCAGAATATTCAGATAATCTCTTTTTCTTATATTTAAACACACCTTTCTCCCAAGCGTGTTTTCTCTATTTTAATATCCCCCACTCCCTCTTTTCTCCAATGCTTTTCTTCCACGTGTCTCCTCTATGATAAATTTCTTCTACAAAACTCAATGCCTCTTTCTCTCTCTATTTTCAGACACATAATTCTTGAATAAAGCTTAATATTTAGAGTATTAAGGCCTAATAATTATTTATTGTATTAAATTACATATTAATTTCTTTTTTCATTTTTACGATATTTTTTAGTTATTTAATAAGGAGTGCAAGATTGCTATCTAGTGCATATATATATATATATATATATATTCTCAGGTTCAATTGAAAACAATGTTTCTTAAGAGAAAATTGAGTTATTGTTTTAGTGTTGTCCTTTTCAAAATACTATATCAAACATGTCCACAAATTTTATATATATAAAAGGAAGAAACCAAATTATTTCATTATAACTTTTACACATTGTTATATCATTCCATATCTTTTAATTGGGGTGAATATGTTTTTATTCTGTGTAAAATGGTTTTCTTCTCTAATTCAATCTTTAGATTTTTTTATATTTATAATAAAAAATATTAGAATAATATTAAAATATTTGATATTAACTTATAACGTTATAATATTAATATATTTCATACTGAAAATTAATTTATTACATAAAAAATAATTTTTTTTTCAATAAAAAAAATACTAATAAAGACACGTTCTAATAGTTTTCTTAGTAGAAGTACTCATGTTTAAAGTTTGGACTAAAAACAATAACCAATTTTACAATATAGAAAAGAAAAATATATTTAAGTCTTTTTAATTACACTATTTTTCTTTTAAATTCACCACTAGATTGTAAATTTCTTTAAGATAAATAATATATTTGAAACAATATATATATATTTCAAAATCTAATAAGTATGAATCATTAGATTATTCTGCTATTATTGTTAAATTTTAATCTGACAAATAATTATAATAATATGATTAATAGACAAAATTTACTTATTTTATATGAAATTATTCGCTATAAAATTTTATCATATATAGATATAGTTTAGATAGATATATAGATATAGATTAATAGATATAGATAGACTTCTGGACATTGCCATATCATATCATGGTGAGAGTTAAACTACCTATATTTATAGAAGAAAAACATACAAAAAATCATTTCAGTTAACAACAATCCTTTAATTTAAAAACTAATAGTTAAATATATATATATATATATATATATATATATATATATATATATATATGTTGTGTTGTGTGCATATAAAACTTTACTATTATATTGTTAATAAGTGAATTTTGTCAATCTAACTTTTGAATTATAATTTGTATTATCGTGATTATCCACATTGATTTTATTCGAATTGAACAATATATGATTTAATAGTTCATATTTTATTATATTTTAAAAAATATTTTTTTATTCTAAATCCAAAATCCTAAACTATTTTAACCAACATAAAAAATTTGATAAATATTTCAAAGTAATTTATTTTAAGAGCTTCTAGTTTATAAGCTCTAATCTACTTCAACTATCTTCTAACTACACTTGTAGCCTATTTAATTTTCTTCCACTACTATCCCTTATATTTTAATACACTTTCTTGTTATTCTTTATATAGACACTTTTGAATATTTGTTGAGTTATTTTCTTAACTTTTATGTAGTAAATTTTTTATAATATTTGAGATTACAAACTGAAGTAGCAGATATTTTATTACATGATGTTATGTAAAAGTTACATGTTAAAAATTTTAAAAAATAAATTCAATATAATAGTAATTTAAATTAAAAAATAAATTCAACTACTCACTTTTAATTCAATAAATTAACTTATCAACTAATTTAAAATTTTATCAGTTATTATTTAGATATTCAATTAGAAATTAATTTATCAGTTAATTTTTCATATAACAGGGAAATTTTAGAATAAATATGATTTAATCCTAAAATATTGAATGATATAACATATGGTAAAATGTATAAAGAAATCATTTGATTATATCCCATATATATATATATATATATGGTCAAACTTTATTTTATCTTAGGAGATTCTGATTCTTGTGTTATTGGTCAACACAACAAAATCAATGTGGATGATAATTTTATTCTTATCTGAAAAGTAACTTGCCATTGGTTTTCACAAGGACTTTGTGCAAGGTCAAATTTGTGTAAATGAGCATTGACCAATGTATTTAAATATAGTTTTTTTTTCTTCACTTAAACAGTATACGTTTCTCTTGAAAAACAGAAGTCAAATTCTTGTACAATTTTAGAACTTTTTATTCTGAGTCCATTTATTATAAAATATTTACTTTATACTAAAAAAATGTAAGCAAAGATCAGGTTTTGATGTATATTCAGGATTAATGTATACATGTTAAGTTGATTTTTAATTTTTTTTTATATATATACAGATTATGTGTAATAGAGTTGAAATATCTCAAAAATATTTTATTTATTTCATTCCTTTTTTTGATAAAAAAAATTTGACTAGTCTCAAATTATGTATTTTCCTATTAAGAAAGAGAATAATAAATATTTACCATAATGAGTGATCTACATATACAAATTGCATTGACACATAATTATTTATTTTAGAGATTATAGATAATTTTTACAAGAAGCAAGAGGTATTTAGGATTACTATGTATTTAATCAACTACATACTTAGACACAAACTTAATATCACTGTTTAAACTAAAATAATCTTATACTATCTAATTATTCTAAAAAAACATGTATTTATCTTTTAGAGTATATAATAATTTTAATTAATTATAACTTGTTATATTCTTTATTACGTGAATGTCTACTTCAATCACACTTCAATCTATAACATAGCTCCATCTACTAGATCCGAAAATGAAATGTAA
The DNA here is from genome assembly GCA_013389735.1 of Phaseolus lunatus. Classification (NCBI taxonomy): domain Eukaryota; kingdom Viridiplantae; phylum Streptophyta; class Magnoliopsida; order Fabales; family Fabaceae; genus Phaseolus; species Phaseolus lunatus. The sequence goes on along the minus strand of CM023862.1, from coordinate 15,321,165 downwards.
AAAATATGATAATGAATAATATCGCATTTGGTCATGAGACAATATTTTTAAAAATTTTTTGTCCAATTTAATGTCCTTTGAAATAATTATATAATTTTTTCATTTTATATTTATATTAAAATATATTGTTTTATTTATAAATTGAAAAACTATTGAAAAGTTAGACTATATTACAAGAAAACATGCTTTTAACATGAAATGGATACAATTGTTAGTATCAACTAAGTCAACGCTAGATATGATAAAGAAATGGTTAATTATTTTTTGTCTTTATATATAAAGTTAATATTTAATTTATTATAATGACTTTTAAAAAAATCAATTTGGTCCTAAGATTTTTTTAAAAAGAATGCAATTTGATCCTTTTGTTAAATTTTCACTAACATAGTTAGCTGTTGATGATTTGGCACACACAATGTCATTGGTATGCAAATGTGAATTGTGTAATTAGGATAGGACACATGTATTTCCACGTAGACACTCACATTTAGGGTTTTATCTTCTTCATGGTGGTTGTGGTGGTGGAATGGAATGGGTTTGCGGCAGCAATAGCTGTAGTAGTGGAACCACGTCGCACCCCGCATAATCCAGGGCGTTTAGGGTTTTATCTTCTTCAGGGTTATGGTGGTGGAATCACCGCCGCACCCCACATAATCCAGGCTTGCCTTGCTCCTTCTTTGATGCCGTGACAAAAGAAAGAATTCTCAAAAGATGCATTTTCTGAATGGATTGATTGGCAACAAAAGAAAGAGATAGTTTTGAGATTTGTCATTTTGAATAATAAACTCACTGCATTACCTATAGAATTGTTTCACTTGGTGTTTTTGAGTCGTGTTGAATGCCATGAAGTTGTTGAAAACCTTAATCACGATAGGGTAGCATTGGAATCTTTAGTTGTTCCCAACTTTCCTCAATCTGCCTCCATTCTTTTTAAGGAAATCATCACCCCACAACAATGATGACATTATGGGTTCAATTATTCATTTTCTTGTTCTTCTTGTGCTTAATAAATTTTGCAATGGGTGTTCAAAGAGGGAAGAAGGTGAATTTTTAGTAGAAACCGTTTAACCTCAAATACCTTGGCTACACCACCACGGTCACTATTGTAGACCCATTTCTTCTCCTTCTATTACCTCACCACAGCCGCCGCCACCACAGACCCATCCCATTCCACCACGCAACCTGTGAAGAAGATAAAACCCTAAACATGGTGCCTACGTGGATATACCACAGTTGTCGTCACAGACCCATCCCATTCCACCACCATAACCCGCGAAGAAGATAAAACCCTAAATGTGGTGCCTACGTGGATATACCAGTGATACTGTGTGTGCCAAATCATCAAAAGTTAATGTCGTTAGTGAAAATTTAACAAAAAGGACCAAATTGCATACTTTTTAAAAAATATTGGGATCAAATTGATTTTTTTTAAAAATAATTATAATAAATTGAATATTGACCCTAAATTTAGGAAAAAAAGGTAATTAAAAAAAAATTGTTGCATTTTAAAAAGAGTTCTAACTTGTTTATAAATTTTATTTTGCGTATATTAACTGCAATTCCAAATTCATATACGAATTGTAATTTCAAACCTAAATCCAATATTAAATTGCAATTGTAATTCCATCCAAATCCAAATTAAATTATAATTCGAAATCCAAATATTACCAACTAATCAATTCATTCCAAATGTGATTTCAATAATCAATTTCAATTGTAATTTTAAATCCAAAACCAATATTAATTTGTAATTTCAAATCCAAATTCAATTATAACATCAACAAATCAATTGATTTAAAATGATATATAGGTTTTAAAGATGATTTTGAAATGATCAAATCATAGTTATAAATTGGTGTCGTTGCTTCACTGGTTGCCAAAAACCATCCATCCTTAGTCACAACCTTACCAAATGGAGCTTCTAAGTTTCTTAAGATATGATTCAAAAGCAGTAGGAAAAAATTTATCTGAAACCTTCCTGGTGGAAGCAGAATTGCCCACAATAATTAACTTAATACAGCAGGTCAAATTAGAAGAAATCTCAAAGATGAATACACTCCGAACAAATTATTATTATTATATTGACTAAATTAGATATTATTTTATAAATTAACATATTATTAGTTTCTATTATTAATAAATATTTATAAATTTGTTTCTAAATTTATATTTAATTAGTTAATAATTTTAGAACTTAAAATAATTAATTAATATTTGAAATCTCTGTCTGATTATATACCATTAAAAATTTAATTTATAAATTTTTATTAATAATAAAATTATTTTTAGGAATGATATATTAGTGATGGTTGAGAAGTGACTTTGAGAGTAATTTTTTTTTTTTGTTTTGTTTTGGTTATCCTGTATTTGTTGGAAATAACAGTGTCCTTGGAACTCCAAGAATCACAACCTTCGTTGAACTTGGTGAATAAGGATCAATACCCTAAAAGGATTATTAGCTACGTGAAGGATACAGAACTGCTGCACAAAGACCTTCAAGCTTTTCTTAGTGCCATTCTTCATTCAGAATAACCTTTCAGTTCTTATGTCTTTTGATTTGGTTTGCACCGAATCACTTCCCACCCTTTTGACTTGATTTTTTTTTTCACCTCTTCTCTTCTTTTACTTCCTTCAAATACTATGTTGATCAATGAGATTCCTCCATATGTATAATATTTTTTTTTGAAGAAAATTTTATAATAGTTAACTAGATCTTTGGATTTGTGATTTAAAAAAAAAAACATGTTAAGGTAATTTTTTTTTAATTTTAGAAAATTATAGGTTTTTAAATTTTAAAAATATTTTAAAAAGTGAGAGTTGGAATCGGTTTATGTCAGTAAAATACATGGATACCATTGGTAAGTTAATCCTTAGGTTGTAGTGGCCAAACCAGAATGAAAACTTGACAATGAAAATTAGCCAAATTGGTTTGACTCATTGCTAATTTATTGGTCTAATTTGCTGATTTGTTTACCCTTTTCATTTGTTTTCTTTTATTATGGTTGAATTTTGATAGATTTTGATCCAATTTGTGTTTGAATTTGCTACTGAACATCCTTTAGCTCAAAGTAGGTCAATCCGGGGTCTTCTTTAGCATACAATCCCTGAAGTTCCCCATTTTCTTATTTGTTTTTGGCATTTTGGTTTCCATAATTACTTGGTTATGTAATATTTGTTCCCCATTTTCTTATTTGTTTTTGGCTTTTTGGCTTCCATAATTACTACTTGGTGGATCTTAGTAAAAGTAATATGTAATATTTGCTAGTTTAGAATGGCATTATTCTGTACAAACCTATTAATATAAAACATTGGATGATGTTAACAAGCATTTTCTACTTTTTAGAATGTTATAGCTTCAACAATATCTTCACATACAAAAACTCGATATAATTAGCATGAATTCTATATTAGTGGAACTTTTGTTAATATTATTCAATTTAACTATTTTTATTGATTTTGTCTTCTAAAATAGGTTTCGAGATTGAAATCACAAGTAAGTAAAATAAATATAATGATGACTTTTTTTTTTGGCAAAATTATCCTAGATAATTGTTTTGTGACTTTACTATATTTCAAATATACCAATAATATTTAAATATTGATTAAATTAATATATATATATATATATATATATATATATATTTATATTATAATTGAAATGTTACTAAATATGATTATTTTTTATATATTAGGTATCCAATCAAGGAAGTGTTCCTAACGATGAATCAAATGATCAACATCAACAATCATAGTTGAATAATGTTATTTAGTTTTTTATTATGTCTACTTTTATGACTAAGAACAAATGATACTATAATATTTCAGTAGTTTTAACCTTTAACCTTTGTTTTACATTAGTTTATCTTGAAGTTATAGACTTTGTTGTCTTTATCAATGTTACATTCAATTATAAATTCCAAAATTTTAAAATCTTTGCCTTTTATCATTTTTCAATTGTTTCAGGATTTATGTGCATTAAAAAAAAATCAACTCATTGAAAAAAACACAACCCATTTAGAAACACAAAAAATGAAATTAATACGGGTTCATAAACCTCTAGAAGTAATGGGGTTTAGAAAAATCTTGAGAAGTAGCATAGGTTTAGAAACCGTTGGAAGTGACGGGGTTTGGAAATAATTGGAAGTAATAAGGGTTTACAGAACTGCCAAAAAGTAATTAATCTTCATACTTGAACCCACTGGTAATCCATTAATGAAGCTGACTCTACCTGGAGAAAGACAAATCGCGAGTAACACACTTAATGGGGGATTACAACCCCCAAAAACGAGAAATATAACATCAACTGAAAATAATGTTTGTTGCTTAATTTATACCCAACCACCCTTCTTGTTGGTGTGAGTGGCCAAAAATAATTCATCAAGTTCAAAAAGACGACCATATTTAAGTTCCTAATAAAGGTACAATTGTAAACAATATATCTTGCATAACTGAATTGAATTACATGTAACAAACTATACATAAGTCATGACTAATACTTACCAGGTCCAATGTCCAAGTGTGATTTGTGACTTGTTGAGAGCAATTCTCCACCTTGAGCTGAAAACCAAATCATTTTGTTTTGGGATAACTTTTCTTTGAACCTTTGGGTATTTCAATAATTCAAAATTTTATCCCATGCTTGTTCTCTTATCCAATTGCGTATGGAGCCCTTTGTCCTAGTGATAGATGTCATTTTGCAATCAAATTAAAAGGATGTCAATGTAGACCGTCTAGCATAGTGATAAACCATCTAACACTAGAGAGATGATAGTATAAACAAGGTGAGATGATCCCAAGTCGTCTCCCAATGAATCCAATAACAAGTCTAATGAAAAGAATTCAAAAACCTATTTGCAAGCAATAAAAATTAACAATAACAATAAAGTAAATGTGAGTTTGTGATTGTTCAGTAGGAAAACAGTTCTACTGTTGATCATGATGAGATGAAAAATAGTTTAATCTATATCAATTTCAAAATCAAAATCAGGAGAAATATGTAATAAAAAGCCATTTAGATGCTCTATAAGTATACCATCTATTCTAAAAATATGTTTCTTATTTTTCTAATAATGTGATCACTCAGAAAATGGAAAAACTATACAACTGGAATGGAAAAAAGAGAGTTAGATATTCAGAAAGAAAAGAGTTAGATAAACTCTCTCTTTCACACTATGTATGTAAACTAAGTCTTTTTTCTTCAAATCTTTAAGCTTGGATCCATCAAATACATTAGCTTGAGTTGCATTAACAAAACAAACTCAAAATGGTTGCAGGGAAGAGAGCCAAGTGTAAACAAATTTTTCTCCCTATCATAAGAAAATCTTTCCCGTTCAATTCAGAATTATCGTCACCTTGTCGAGCACCTTTCTCCCTATGCCCTTACCCTCTACATGAGGTCCATCTTGAAGGTACAATTGGCTCCAAAGGGAGGGGGGAGGGGTTGAATGAAGCCTGAACTCAATTCATAAACCTGAAAAAACAAAATGTGCACATAGTCTAACAAATAAAGGATAGAGTAAGAGAGAAATAAACACAATATTTTATACTGGTTCACCCAACAACAAAGACTATGTCCAATCCCCTCAAGCAACCCGCTCAAGAGCCTTTCACTAAATGTTCTCCACCTCTCTAAGTACACGAGTATTCTTACACCCCTTCAGGTCATTAAGTATTCTCCACCTCTCCAAGTACACAAAGTATTCTCTACCTCTCCAAACAACTAGTCGTAATCTCTCCCTGAGATTAAGAGTTCTTAAAAATGAGAAAACTCTCTATTGAGAGAATGGTGAAAGATCTAAGGATATACTTCACAGTGTGAAGAATTTACAAAAGCTAAGTACACAACCCTATCTCGCAATTCACTCTATAATAGCATATGTATCTGTATAACACTATTCTAATAACACAACTAAATATCACTTTGCAATTGGTGTTCTTTTTCATTCTATGTACACTTGTTTGTTGTGCTCTTCATCTTTAACATCTTTATATAGCCTTCAGAGTTGAAGCTCGACGTTCTTTAGTCTTCATAATAGTCGTTAGACACTCAATATATAAAATTTTGCTCTAATTGATCTTTACGTGTCTTTGATATGAGACATTTCAAATTCTTTCTTTATATTCCTCATATTTGAACATTGTAGCTTTAATTTTCTTAACTTCAATATCTTTATATCAATCTGCCACGTTGATCTTCATCTTCAATGAAGTAGACACTCAAAATAGAAACTTTAGTCCTGATGCGTTCTTCACGTCTTTAAAAGATTTCTCGCTCTTCAAATACTTCTTTATCTATAATAATTTGAACGTTGAAGCTTGATTTGTCTTTTGTACTCGAATCTTATCTTTCCAGTTCTATTCATAGACTTCTTCATTTAGATTGTAAACTCGGTATTTAAAACCTTGGTAGCTAATTAGATATCAATTTAGAAACTATTTATCAGTAATATAAACTAATTTAGATACCAATAGTTTTTTAATCTTTAAAATACTATCTAATTTAGTCAATATAGCAACTAATTATTTTTTGTCTCTAAAATTAATTTTTTAATTAATAATTTTCTAGTCAATATAAAAACTAATTATTTTTTGTTTCTAAAATTGATTTTTTATTTAATGATTTTTTTGTAGTTAGTCATGTCTAAGTTGTTTGTATGGTGAGAAACCATAATTTTATTTAAAACTCATTATTCCCATCAATATGTTAAAATAGCCACCTCAATTCAATCATCACTTAGTAGTAAGCCAGGACCCAAGACTTTAGCTTCACAACATCTATAATAGCTTCCAACTTTTTTTTGTTAAGAATCTTCAACTTCGAGTTTTCGTTTTCCCTATTTCTTCCTCTATCTTTGCGTTGCTTTGTTTTTATTTGGTTTCTACTTTTATTTTCCCTTTCTTTACCTTCCTTTCCTTTTCTGTTACCTGTTCATTGACACTTCTATACCATTTACATGAAGTGGCATATTTTGAAACCTTATTTATAGTTTTTTTTCCACAAATGAGGGAACTAGATAAATGATGATAACTGTAGTGCGATAATCCCGGTGTGAGTTTAAGGTATAACAGTTTTCACCGCTATCCAATCACATTTCACTGCTATATATAAACATAACTTTTAATAAAATTATTATAAAAGTTTAAATAAAAAATATTCATACAGTGATTTGTGATAGCAATATAAAAGTGTATTACACTGTTACTATACAGTTTTTTTTTTTCATGTATAAATATGTACATAATATTGATACATGAAAAAGTCTGCATAATCTAAGTTTTATGCAAAGAAAGAAATGCTTGCACTTAAACAGTACGCCATGCTACCTTTCCTTAGAAAAACGTTTGTGTATGATTATCTCAATGTTTTTATTTGTTATTTCATACATTCTTACTAAAGAAATGTGCAAATGATGCATATAATGTTGAAAGAAATACTCAAATTAAATCACAAAAGCCGAAAAATTCTTCACATGCTGTGTACTCTTTGATCCCTTCGAGATAAAATTCTTTAGCTCCACCATAAGATAAGCACCCTTCCCAATATACCTTGGTGCTTAAGCTTTCTTTTTCTTCTGTTTCCTTTCTATTTTCACAAGAAGTTGGGTTGCTGTCACACTCTTGACATATTTCTGTTCCATTGCCTCCACTACAACTTATGTTGTGCTCTCTTTCTTCACTAATCTCCATGTCTAAACCTTCTTCATTTGGTGGTTCCTCCTCCACTTTTGTCTGTGTTACTTCTGAAACATTCAAGTTTTCTGATGAAAAGTCCTGCTTTACATATATGTCACTGCAATCTACCATAGATTGCAGTGCAGAGACAACCTGCAATTTATCAAGTCAATTATATGAATCAAATGAAGTATAACCAACATACTACGAATAAAATGATTCTCTCACACCTATGTATGAAGGGTGTGCCAAAGAGGGAAAATAAACAATGTAATGAAAGAAAAAAATAGAGAAGTGAGTATAATAAGAAGTGTACTCTAATATTAACTCAACCTTATAAAACTAGTTTATAAGATGAAGTGGGTTTGCACTATCACGCCGAGACTGACAACTTGTGTATGTGACTATATATTTATAGGTGGTCCGATAGCAAGTGACTTGATAAGCCTAACAAAATCTTACTAGGATAAACTCGAAATAACTCTGATACCATATTAAAGTAGACTTTAAGCCTAACTCAATATTATAAAACTGACTTATAAGGTGAAGTTTACGCCTACTTATATGTTATGAAATGAAATGTCCTAATCTCTAATCTATGTGGGATCTCCAATAGAGTATTAATCAATGTAAAATATCAAGCTTAGATGACTCATATTCAATCAGCAATCAACTTAATCTCTAATGAGAAAAATAAAAAGCAATCAACTTAATATCCGATGAGAAAAATAAAAAGCAATCAACTTAATCGTATACATTCTTATCATAGTGAAAGGTTATTACTGACTTCACATGCTTCTCATAGTTTAGAAGTAACTTTTTTCATTGTTCTAGGACTCTAGCATGACTTGTTATGAAGATTCATCTACTATCAACTACTGATCTGCCTTCCATCAAATTGAACACAAACTTACTCATTTTTTGTTGTTTGTGATTTATTAACCTATCACCAATCTCATTGAATTAAGAGAAATCTTAGAAACACATTCTTTTGAACACACTATCTCTCTTAAGTTGAACTTTTTAGGATATGACAAAATGAAACCCAAATCTACATCTCATTTGGTGACTCTCTACCCTGATTTTATAGTTTTCTACAAATTTTAACCCATAAAAGAAGATTGTTATAGAAAGTGTATTAGGAAGTATGTTTCTAACACTCGAGCATAAAATAACATGTAAAACTTTACAAATTTAACTCTTCCCTTTGTGTAAATCTTACCATATTCATTGTGAATCTTTCTTTTGGATTCTTTCTCAGACAATTTTCTATTACGTGGACCAATGAAACTAGTTCTTGTTCATCATAGGAGCTGCTGACTTTGGGATCTACCAACTGTAGAAACTTTCGTTCTTCAAGAAGTGACCTTATCTGAGAATTTTGTGCAACGCACATAAGGAATGAAATCAGATAGATGAAATGTGGGCAATAAGAACAGTAACACCAAAATTGTTTTCATATATGGTTGGACTATAATAAAGAAATGTGAAACATATTTGTTGCTTTCTTATAATCCTAATCAATTGCAGTATCATATAGTTTATAGAAATAAAATCATATGGCTCTTACACATTCAGTAGGGCATCTCTCTCCTGATATTTTTTCTGTAAGCATACGGCCAGTGATCAACTCCACAAGAACTATACCAAAAGAGTATACATCTGCCTTAGTCGATAGTTTTCCACTCTCCTGACACTCTGGTGCAGTGCGTCCACAATTCCTCATACTTTTAAGTCTGCTGAGATTTTTCAATTCACTTCTTTCTTTTCCAAACACAAAGTCTCCTACCTAATTCAGAAAATGGTTAGTTTGTTAAGATTGCAGGTTAGCTTACTCAAATTGAAAAAAATATATGTTGCTCCACAGCAATAAGGTTCTCAAGTAAGTACCAGTGGTTTCAACTCATGATTTAGAAGAATGTTACTTGGTTTTATTCCTCCATGTGCTATATTATTCTCATGTAGATAGTTTAGACCACTAGCAAGACCTATTGCAACTTTCACCCTTTCTCCCCAAGTCAGTGTTCTTCCATATTCTCCTGCATGATTCAGAATATTCCTCTGGTATGAACATTACTTTAACCATATCCCTGTAAATAGTACTCAAACCTCATTGAAAATAACTTTTTATAAATTTAACATTCACATTTTTATCCTTACTTGATAAGTACCGGTCAAGTGAACCGTTGCATGCCTTCTCATATACAATTAGCAGTTGACTTAATCGTATACATGAACCCAACAGCATGATCACGTTTTCATGTCTGACATTTATAAGCAATTCGAATTCTGACATGAACACCTTCTGCTCCTGTAAGCTTGAGAATGCATGTTGCTTAATAACTATTTCCTGGTTATTCTCTAGCTGGCCTCTGAAAGCAGGTCCATATTCACCTTCACGTAGAGAGTACTTAACTGAAAATCCTTCTGTAGAAGCTTGAAGCTCTTCATAAGTATATTTCCTTTGCAATTCACTGTTTGGTCGCCTACTTTTGCAGATTGAGCAAGCAGAAGAATTTGAACTTTCCGAAAAGATTTTGCCTTCATTCCCATTCAATAAGCTATCATCACAGCTTCCCTGTATTTGTTTTTTATCCTTGCTCACCTCTTGTTGCTTTTCTACTTTTTTATTAATTTCTTCCATGTCAAAGCTTCCCTTAATTTGCAGTTTTTCCTGGAATTGTTGGTCAGGGTTTAACTGATCAATCATGTCATTGCTGATAGCACTTACCCCGAACATCTCCTCATAGGGACTCGTCTGCACATCTTTTCCACCCTGTATCATCTGATCTTCATTTCTATGACCTTCCATGTGATTGCTTTTGACTGTCAATATTGGACAACTCTCCTGCTTGTATAGGTTTCTGTCAATCAATTCTTGTTCCTGTTTCTTCACTTGATCAGCCTTCATTAGACCTATCATTTGGTTATTGTTAAATCTAATGAGACTCCTTGAGTTAAAAAGTTAAACAAAGATAGCAGAAACCTAACTAGTATTCTATTTAGTGATTGTATGTCTACAATTTTGTCTGTAGGAATTGATTTGGCGTATTAGTAAATAAAATAGTATTTAACAAATATGACTATGAAAATATGATTCTTTATATCCTTGTTACTTCCTTTTGAAAATTATACTTTGACAAACCAGAGAGTGGTATACAACTGATGTGACAATTTTAACACAAAAATATATAATAAAGAGTAAATTTGTAATTAAATGATGTAAAAATTGATTAAAATAATAGTATTTGGAGTTGTAGAGTAGGTGTAGAAAAAAATGGGTTGTCAATGTATCATGGTTCCTTACTTTTGGGACAATTGTTGCAAGCTGAACAGTTCCACTTCACCAGGGGAACCTGTTACCATTTCAGCTTAGTCCACATGGATGTTAAATTTTTCATTTGTGGGGTTGTTATTTTAATCTCTTAAAAGTTTAATCATGTAAAATCAATCAATTCTCAATTTATTACTTTCACCAGTATGTCTTGATTTCTACTTTCTCTATATATCTTAGCCCTCCTGTTGTAGTTTTCCTAAATTACCTTGTGTACTACTCATGGCAAGACCATTTAGATATGACTTTTCTAGAGAAGAATCTTCAATTACACAACACTCTTCTGATTCTCCTATGCCTTGCAAGGTAGATAGAACCTGAAATAGCCCAAAGAAAACTTATGTAAGTTTCAAATGATAAGCTGTTGACAATGTATTTTATAAATTGTCCATAACACTATTCTTCCTTTCTATATTTGATTACATTGTGAACATGTCATGACTGGTTTATTTACTATTATTCTTTCTTTTCCTTAATTAATATGTGAACTGTATACATATTCTTTACTGTAAATAAATAAAAAGTGAATACTTTTTCCCGTTGTTATCTTGGTTTTAAATTTTAATGCCATCATTATCCTTGAAATTCTGTGTATGGTTTCCTTTAGCTCTGGTGTATCAAAGAATTTTCATACTTAAGGGTTGAATGAACTTTTCAGGGAAAACCATAGAAGACATAAAATTGTATGCTGATGCGAAACAACTTTTCCCATACATTATATGTGGAGTTCTTTTATCTTGACTTTGTCCTTCTGTTGAACCTCAAAGTTTCCTTGTTGAAATGCTATAAAACTTTTGGTCTCTAGCATTTCAGTTTAACCTTTTAGATGCATAGTTAGATCCAGCTACCATACATTATATAATTAAAGTTTCAGTATATGATAATTTACAATCTATCAAGCTCCATGTGCTTTCATTGAGAGAGCATGTCGTAATTAGTGTCAAACAAATAAAATCATTCCTAAATTAATAGCCAAAACTTTTGAGAGTTGGCAATCAGTGTAGTGTCAAAACTTTCATGTCTAAGTTGTGCTTGTGCTTAGTGCATGATTCAATTTGAAAACCCTTTATGGTAGTAATTAGGATATAAATTTATTTGGAGACCTCATCGAAAATATTAAGCCTTTTAGGATGACTAGTTTTCTTGACATTGACAAAATCCATCTTCTGATATTTGTTTTACATGTCCTGCAGTTCTTTGACATATATAATTTCACTCTTTAGATTGTTATTTACCTAGTAACTATCATAAGCTCCATGGACTTATTCTATACTGTACCATGAATTAGAATGTTTTTCTTTTTCTTCATATTCTACATCACTTAGACTTACCACATTCATCGAAAATCTATCCTTAGGATTCTTTCTGAGACACTGTTCTGTAACTTGGACCAACCATACAAGTTTTTCTTCTTCATAGGAGTCACTCATTTTCGCATCCAACAACTGTGGGTACTTCTTTCCTGTCAGTAGGGGCCTGGCCTGGAAGGGAATACAAATACAAAGAAAGAATTTGTTATGATGAACATAAGCAACAAAATTAGAACGCGAACAGCTAAACTCCCAAACCAAATAATGAGTTTTGATGGCAATTTTTACACCAACAACATTTAGTCCCTGAAGTTTTTGGTTTTATGACAATGGCCAATTCAAAATGAAACATTGATGAACAAAAACATGATGTAATACAAAGTTTGCGAATAAAGTGACCTCTGCACTGCATTCACACAATGAAATATGACGAATGAAAAGAATTAGCCTCCTCAACAATATATTTTCATGGCATTGTAGAGTTTAATGCTACTTTAACAAATTATATATCTTTATAATGTTTTAATGAGTGGAAACTTTGAAAAATTATGGGAGAAATTACAATAAAAGATTTGTATTTCTTATTTTGCAAAGATAAGCATGCCTGAGACATATCAGAGAGGTTATATCGATAAGTGTACCACAAGAAAATATAATGCCCTGATAACATTTCGTATAAACAACAAGGGAAATTTCTTTCAGTTATTCCCTGACTTCTGCATTTGGAAAAAGAAACCTTATTCATTTGCATATTAAAAAAAGGATGAGCCGTTGCAAAAGGCTTTCTTCCACCTATTGGGGTCTGGGGAGGGTAGATATATGCAGCCTTACCAGCAAGGTTGTTTCCAAAATTTGGAACCGTAACTTTTTTGTCACTTGGTAGCAACCCTACCATTGCTCTAAGGCTCATCCTACATTAAGGGCATATTTGGACAAACTTCTCCATAAAGACATTGAAGGAAGAAAAAATAATGAGAAAAAATTAAATGAGTATTTCTGTATATTAAGTTAAAATTAGGTTGTTGAAACTCTCTCAAGTAGTTTCTCAAAATTTTTATTTCTTAACTTGTGCTTAAGTTAACTTTAATATATGGAGAAAGCTTTGACAGAACGAAGTATAATCACTCTCTCCAGCCAAAGCTTTCTGAACCCAGTACTCTGAGCATGTTATGCTGATGTGGTTCCTTAGATTTTGAGGGAGGTGGAGAAGCTGTATGCAGCTATGTGTTGTCATGAACTTTAAAGTTTCTCATATTTTTAGGGAAGACAATAATTGTGCTGATAAATTGGTTAATAAGGTGTTGATAATAAGTTAGACCTTCTTTGGTACTTTGTTATGCTCCTTATCTTAATTTGGATTTTTTACAAAACAAATACCAATTTCCTTTATTCCATGTTTAGGTTGTGCTCAATTCTTTTCAATTTTCCATGTGACGACATATGATTGGTGGTGGATTTTGAAATGTCTCTAATTGAAATGCCAAAATTCAAAATTCATAATGATACCTAACATTTTAAAAAGAAGAATTTCAACACATGGAGAAACTCATCCCATATTTTATCTTCTTATTTTTTTTCTCTTCTGGAAGTCTTTGTGAAAAATTTGTTCACAAGACCCTAATTTGCATACTGATATATCAACTTATTAACATGGTTCTCTTACCCAGTTAACAAGGCTTTTTCCATCTGGTAATTTGTCCGCAGCCCTCCGGCCACTGATCAGCTCCAAAAGAACCACTCCAAAGGAGTAGACATCTGTCTTATTTGATAGTTTTCCATTCTCCAGATACTCAGGTGCTGCATATCCAGAATTTCTTACACTTTTATCTTTGCTGGATTTCTTTGGTCCAACTTTCTCTTGTCCGAAGTGGAAATCTCCAATCTAAATATATATATATATATATATATATATATATATATATATATATATATATATACACACACATAAAAAATAGAAATTTGTTTGAAGATAACTTAATTATACTGCACTATAACTTTAAGACAAAGAAAAGCTTCATATACACCAAGGTTCAAGTAAATACCAGTGGTTCAAACTCGTGTGTTAGAAGAATATTACTTGGTTTTATATTTCCATGGATTATGTCTTTCCCATGTAGGTACTTTAAACCTCTGGCGGTACCCATTATTACTTTCAGCCTTTGCTTCCAAGTCAATAACTGGAAACTTCCCCCTGCATAAGATTTAAATTTTTTTCCCATATATCTTCATGTCAATAGCAAATTCAGTTCTCTATTCACCAAAAATTAAAAGGAAAATTCAATTCTCTAGTGCAATTCCAAGCATAAATGCTTAAACTTCATTTTAAGATAGGTAAAACTCATCTTAGTCCTTACTTGTTAGGTACTGGTCAAGTGAACCGTTGCATACTTTCTCAAACACAACCATGAGTTGGCTTTTATTTGTACATAAACCCAACAGCATGACCACATTTTTATGACTAGAACTGATGAGAAGCTTCGCTTCTGATTTTATTATCTTCTGTTCTTGGGAGGTATTAACTTGGTATTTCTTAACAACTACTTTTACCCGTGTCTCTAGTAGCAGGCCTTGGAAAGTAGGTCCATCTTCATTTTCAGATAGAGAGTTCTGAGTGGAAAATCCTTCTGTGGCTTCTAGAAGTTCATCATAAGTAAAGTCTTTTGACCATGTATTGTTTGGTCTTCTACTTCTGCAAATAGAGCATGCAGAGGACTTCGAATTCTCCAAAATTATTTCACCTTGACATCCATCCTGCAAGTTCTCAACACTAATTTTTTGTGTTGTGATGCCCTCCATATGGGGTGGGCTTAGAATCGGTTCTTCAAACTCATTCAGCTGATCAACCTCTGTCTCGTCCATTCTATGGTCATTTGTTATCATCTTTCCTGAGCTCCACTCCTCCCCTCGGGACCTGCTTTGCTTCTGTTCTTCATTCTGTCTCAGTTTATCAGAGTTTCCCTGGTTTGCTATGTAAAAGAGATTATTCTCAACTGTTAGTCTTAACTTGTTTTTCTCCCCAGAGAGTATGCTCTCACTTTGCTCGACTTCCTGGTTTGGTTGATCAGCTT
The DNA here is from genome assembly GCA_013389735.1 of Phaseolus lunatus. Taxonomy (NCBI): domain Eukaryota; kingdom Viridiplantae; phylum Streptophyta; class Magnoliopsida; order Fabales; family Fabaceae; genus Phaseolus; species Phaseolus lunatus. The sequence goes on along the minus strand of CM023862.1, from coordinate 15,305,782 downwards.
TATTTATTATTGGACCTACATCTGTTTATTGTTAAACCCTACTGTCACCTCCAGAAAATGAAATAAAGAACAAAGAATTATCTTAACCCACAAAGTAAATTGTGTCTCCACAAGTATATCTAACTGGGTTCAGTTTGAACATAGAATAAACAAGCTAAACCTGTCTTAACATACTTGTGATTTACTAGGTCAAAATATGCTTACACTAGATTTTTGCTGCACACTCCCTGAACACAATATATGTCGAAACATGCTTGAATATTTTCAATAAATTAATGCATTACTAGGTAATACTAAAACAATTTGTACCAATGCCAGTGAAGGTTGGCACAACTAGAAGGATCAAACTGCAGCAACTTAGCCCTTGGTAATCAGTTTTGGGATACTGTGTAGACCATGTTATAAAAAAATTTGTAACAATTTGTTCCGTACCTGTGGTCCTTGGTTATGTCTTTTGTAAGTACCAAGAATAGATTTCTTTTTAACATGGTCTAACCTATAACCTCCCTGCCATAAGTAAAATTTCTTAAGATTATACTAATATGCATTGGCTATCCTCTCCCACCCCTCTTTATTTGGAGGCTTATGTTCTTCTAGCTTTCATGAAATACCCTTTTTTAAACTTCCAAGTTTTTGAATTTTCCTATAACATCCACGGCAAACTCCTCTACAATTTCTTATTTCTTCATTGCATTTATACTTATAGTTTTCTTGTTCTGATTATATTAGCTACCTTGAGAACCATTTATTTCTGACACACTTCTCGAATCTGATATAGCTGAAGTAATATCTTCTGTCATGTGGTAGAGTTCACTGTCTGCTATGCCTTGTAGTTCAGAAACAACCTGAAATTGCACAAGGGAATGCGATGTAAGTTGACATGGTATACGTGAGGCAATAATAAAATAGACAATTAAACGTTTTTGTCAACGTGCAATAAGTCTAAATCTTAGTACCTCTTCGTACTAGGTTTTATTCTCTAATAAGTCATGAAAAGTGAACCTCATCCCTTCAATCGTGAAATAGCAATCATGGTCTAGATACACACACATATTCTAGGTTCAGACCGGAAATGATCTCGTTGTCAATTAAGGTCAGTGCATATTGTTATTTGCATGTTTACCATGCATACCTGAGTATTATCCTTCCATTGATTCTTCATCACTGTTTATTTTTGAACTTGGAAATTTTCTTGAAGCTAAATCTTGAATCTATCTTGAAAATTTATTTCTTATTCATAGGGTATTCTTGAGTGACGTGAAGTTGCAGTCCAGAGTTAATCAGTATTGCTCTCTAATATCTTACACTCGAAACACATTTTTTTGTTGTCTATGACCCAAAGTATTTTATAAGCCACAATGAGCTCTGTCTCATTCAAATTGAACAAGAAGACCCTTTATAAAAGGTAAGCGTAAGCTTCTTATTATACTCATTCTTGATGGTTTTAGAGATCATTCTTAAAGGAGAACCAAATCCTTGCCACTAAGACCAGCAAGCATTTGCCAAAGTAATGTATATTTTGTGTATACTAAGTGAAGCATTCTGCGTTTTGCTTTATATACTGGATTATAGAATATTCAGAGCTTGGTTTTGTAGTTGGGATGAGATTCATACAAGCAAATTGTTGGAACTTACCACATTCATTGATAACCTTTTCTTAGGATTCTTTTCCAAACATTCTGTTATTACTTTGACCATCCAACGAAGGTGATCCTCTTCGTAGGAGTTTCTGATTATGGGATCCACCAGTTCTGAGTAATTCTTCTTTTTAAGTAAAGGCTTTGCCTGAAAGGAAAAAGGAAAATATGAACGATGTATGATATCATAAGCAACAAGTTAGTTTATGGAGAATTAGCTTATGCATAAGTTAAAAGATAAGAATTTAGAGAAGTTATGTGACACAGTTTTTACAGGTTAACTTTGGGAGAAGTTCATTTCTTTGTTCTTCTTCTGAAAGTACTCATGGACAAGCTTTTCCAAACAGACTCAGTATCTTCACAAGGAAATAAAACTTATTCGTAATAATGTGTAGAAGCAGAAACAGAGATGAATTAATTAAATCTTTTCTTCAGATATTCTCAGCCTCATGCACAAACTTGTAAACAAAAACTATGTTGATAATTTGCTAGCTGTATGTGGAAATTATGTTGTTTCTTACCCATTCAACAAGGCTTTTATCTTCTGACGTGAAATCCGTAGTCCTTCGCCCAGAGATCAACTCTAAAATAACCACACCAAATGAGTATACATCTGTCTTTGATGATGATTTCCCTTTCTCCCGGTATTCTGGTGCTAGGTATTCATAATTCTCTTTGTTTTTAGTTTTGTAGGACTTCAATCGGTGTTCTTTCCCAAAGTTGAAATCTCCAATCTAGTTATATGTGTTAGTGACAAAAAATTAAAACTAATTGACATCTCCAACAAAAAAAAAAAGATAGGAGAAATGCACTGGCACAAGGTTGTCAAGTTTCAGGTATGTACCAGTGAATTGAAGTCATGGGTTAGAAGAATATTGCTTGGTTTTATATTGCAATGAACAATGTTATTGTCATGTAGGTACTTAAGGCCTCTGGCAAGGCCTATTACCACTTTTTCCCTTTCTTTCCAGGTCAAGGATCTGGAGCTTTCTTCTGCATAATTTAACAAGTTCCTTTAGTATGAAGTTTTTCATGTCTTTTTTCGTATATATCAAATTCTAGTTTCCTTTATTCATATATCAAATTCTGCATATACCACATGTCTTACTTGATAGATACTTGTCAAGTGAACCATTGCAAGCATACTCATATACAGTAAACAGGAAAGATTCTGTTGTAGATGAGCCCAATAGAGTAATCACATTCTTATGTGTAGCTTTGAGGATGGTTTGGATTTCTGACTTCACTTTCTCCCTTACTTGAGTGTTGGTTACTTCATGCTGCTTAACCACTACTGTCATCCCTCCCTCCACCTGACCTTTGAAAGTGAATAGAGATCCGCTTTGGGAGAGACAGTTCTTCAATGAAAATGCATCTGTGGCTTCTAGGAGTTCTTCATAAGTAAATTCTTTTTGGAACCCAATATTAGGTCGTCTAGTTTTGCAGACAGAGCAGAAAATGTACATTGAATTTTCCAAAATACTTTTCTCTTGCTCTCCATCATCCAATATAGCACCACTGAAAATGCTCAGTGTCTGTGCTTGATTCTGACTCAGCGGATCATCTTTTGGTTGATCAATCATTTCTTCACTCTTTGTTGGATTGCTCAAGTCCCAATTCTCACCAGGGAAGAAGTTGTTTGTCTTTTCTTCATGTTTTCTTGGTTGATCAGCTATTTCCAGAGCAGTTGCTTGATCAGTTTTGATCTTAATTGTTGTGTCCCCCTCAATCTCAAGGGGCATGCTTAGGATCTGTTTTTGATCGTGGCCTTGCTCAGCTCTTTCTATTTTATCTGTCATTTGCATGCTATTTATTTCTGTTCCATCCATTCTCAGGTGATTAGGACTTGTCGGATCTATTTTTTCATTAATATTGGTGTTGTCATTCGAGCAACCCTCTGCCTCATAGGGCCTAATTTGCATCTGGTTCTGTTCACCATCTTCAAGTTTTCCTATCATTAGATTGTTCTTAGTTACAATAAGGTGTTCAAGAAGATTATACTGAAACATGCAATCAAAAAAGGCCTGAAGATCCTAATTGAACATTTAAATCATCAAAAATGGAAAGTAGAAACAGCTAGAAGTTGTTATGATTACTCTGTGTGCTAAAATCAAATAATGTTCCAGAACTCACTCTTGGGGAAAGCATCAATGTCGAAAAGATGTTGATATGGAACACTTGGTACACTTTCATCATATGCCTCATGGCTGTTACATGGTATTTCATCTGGAAGATTTGAAGGCCCTCTTAGTCGAAGAATCCGATCCTTACTCTTTAATATACATATACCACAAGAAAGCCTCTGCAGGAAAAACTCCTCATCTTTCTTCATTTTCCTGTGAAACAGGAATATTTTTTAAACTAATATGAGGTTGTGCTCAGATTATTGATGCAATCAAAGATGTTTTTATTTGATATTTGTAAAACTAAATAGCGAGTAAATTTACTTTGCATTTTGAAACTTTTCATTTCAAGTCATACAGATTTTACATTTATTTCAACCTCCTGAATCCTGATTTAAGAATGCTGAGCCAAAAAATGGATTCAGTGTAACTAAGCTAATGTTTATCATAAAGGACTAAGCTGAAACATAAAATGTAGATAAGGAACCAAAATGTTATTTTAGATAAAATGATTTCATAGGTGGTTTGCCTAGTCATTTTATAAGTGACATCTGTGTTAGAAATCCTCCCTGAGAATTAAGATACAGCATAACATGCCCTCTTGAAGTAAAAAATGCCACAAGAAGCTAAAGCAGTTATATTTTTCTATGTTGTTACTACATACAGTTCCACTTCACATGCCCTTGATTTAAAAATATAAAACATCTAGTGAATTCAGATTTTCAGTTAGAATTTGCCTGACCTGTCAAGTATCACCCAAGTTGCCTGTAGGTCTATGGCTACTCCTAAAGCCACTTCTTTTAGTGGAGATCCTGTAAACAGCTTTATCTTCAATCCAACCTGCACATACCATGCACAATTTAATAAATTGCAAAACCACTTATCTCTAACACAACCCCTTCACGCCGAGACATATACATATCTCATACTTGTGACTAGATATTTGTGGGTTATTCAACAACGGTCCGATAGCGGGTGGTACAAGCCCAACAAATCTTATTAGTATAAGCTTTGGTATAATATCAAGAAGTGAGTTTAAGTTTAATTTATTCTCACAAAACCAGCTTATAAAATGAGAATGCTTCATTTTATATACTCTAAATTAGAATGGATGTGCAATCTCCAACAAAGATATTAAATTTTTCAACACTCCCCACTTTTGTGCCTGCCAGAATAGGCTAGTCTAATCGAGTAAGTAAGGGTAGTGACTTTGATACGGTATCAAATTTCCCATAATTTTACACTCTTCCTATTATCACATAGAATATAATGAAAGTATTTCTTAATGCTAAGTTAAAACTGAAGAGCTATTTTTCACTAAATTTCTTAGAGTAATTCCCACCTACCACACAAAAAACATCACCAGCTAAGGCACACAAGTTTGATATTTCCTATTGGTACTTATCAACTTGCAACAAACCATGAAGCTTCTTTTTCATCATTATATATCCAGGTGAAGCTCAATAGAAAACAAAAATTAGAGAATAGGTTTATTAAACAGTACTAATATTACCTTATTTGATTCATATTGTTTGGCAATCTGAGCCAGTTCCTCGTTGTTCAGGTACTCTTCTTTCTTCTTTGCAAGTTCTTTGTCGATTATTCTCTGGTTTACCCCGCGCAACTGGTTATCCACCGCGATTTTGTATCCCACTACAAAAGGAATTGGAGGATAGGGAAACGAAAAAAGTGATTGATTAGTAAAATTTGCTCAAAAGGGTTGCAATGTTGTTCACTGAGCTACTCAAACACTACTTTAAATCCTTGGATTTCTTTTCCACATTCCTTATATTCCAGTTTGTCTATTCTTTTTTTAGGGTATGAATAACTAGAACTTCTGAAATGACAAGTAGTTTCTTAAAAACTTAAAATCTGTGAAAGAATACGTACTAGGAGTATAAACCTCATGCAGGATTGCAACTACGGTCACCATATCTTCAGGCTCGAGTGATAAAGCGTTTATGATCCAATAAAAAACTCTTAAATTAAGTACTTTAGATGCATCCTGCATCACCACCACATTCTTTGCTGTTGTGGCCATGAATTATGTTTGCTTAAACTCCTTACAACTGAACTTTAGATGGTAAAAAGGTGTTGAAGTGAATACAAACACAAAAGAAGCCACACACTTGACATAACTTGCTACCAATGGCAGTGAAAAATAATGTTGAACAGAACAACTTCGTTAAGGGTTATAGATACAAGTAGAACTTAGCAGATCTTTGATTGAAGATGAGTCCATCCATGGTTATAAGGGAGATGATGGAGACAAAATGTACACACAAATTGAGAAGTAGCATTTCATGTTAACATCTCCCCAGATAACATTTCTTGCCAATATCGGGTATCGTAAGTAAATGTCTCTTTTTAATGTCACGGATTCCTAGCTAAAACTATGTTTTGGCAAAATCTAAGCTCATTGTTCTAAACAAAAACATTGTCACTTTTTCTGGTTGTACTGAGACACATGACAAAATTATGACCAAGTTGTTGAAAAGAACAAAGAAAATTTCCTTGTTGAGAAACAAAATTACTAAGCCGGCCTAAGGTTTGAGGCACTTATATTCCATTCGACTTCAATCATGCACTATGCTTGATCCATTAAAGCCTAGATGGCAAGCCATGGATTCTATGTTCGCATTTTTGTGCATTTGTGTATGGAACTGACTATGTCTTTTCTTAACATATAAAGCCTTGAGAAGTAAAACCAAATTGCTATGGGAATATTTTAATACATGCAAAAGACACTGGACTTTGGCTAAGGTGAAATTGTGTCTTTAACTGTGTTTTTAGCTATGATCCTTATCGTTGGTTCCTTCTGGCTCTGGCTAAAATCTATGGGAGTTATGTTCTAGAAATAATATAATTACATTTTTTTATTAATGTAATTCGCTTAGTCCTTGACTCAAAAAGTTCCCTTTTGTCGCATTCAAAAAAACTAGTTTAGTTCCTATTACTATGTAGCATACCAAAAACAGACCTGGTAAGCTAAACTATCATTTTTGTCTCTCATTGTAAAGCCGTGTCAATTTCATTCTTATGAAATAAAAAATTTGATTTAATTGTAAATGATGAGATGATTAAAATAAATGTCAAATTAATTATTGAATAATACAACTAAATTTATGTCAAATTGTTCTTAAATATTACGCTTTAATTAAAAGAGTGTCCATAAAATACTATAGTAAAATGTATATGTTAGAATCTAAGTGTTAGTATAAGTTTCATATTGAGTAAAAATGAAAAAGTTGAAAAACAAATACGGAAAAAGATCCATAAACTCATTGCATATTTTGGGTTCTGGTTTGGGTTTAGGGTAATAAAACCAACTTTATTTTGGCTCCAATAATTGATTTTCCAAAGGGGTGTTCAACTAGCGTCCAAAAGTTGTTCTTTTAAAATTGCTCTAGTTCTTCTTTCAAAGCTTTTACCTAGTTCCAGAGCTTCCATAACATTCATAGGCTCTAGTTGTGAGATCATAGTAGAGTGATCTTTTACCTTTGATTTGGTTGATACACTTCTATTTGGGTCTCCAATGATAGCTTATGCATGATATGATTTTTTATAAGGGTTGAGTGTTTCACTGTTGGTTCTCTTATCTCTTCTTTTGAATCTTCTACAGAAGTATTTGGTTATTCCTTTTGATCATTTGTGTAAGTTGCGAAATTGTTTGTCTTTCTTACCTGTTTGTCTGGTAAGCTTTCTTTTAGTTCCTTGCATGAATGGATTTTTCTACCACTTATGTTCTAGAGTTGTATTCTCTATAGGCTTTAGAGGTTTCAAAATAGCCAAGTAGGATTCCTTCATCATTTCTGAAGTCAAATTTGCCAAGATTTCCTCGGTGTTTAAAATAAAACATTGAAATCTAAAGGGATGGATGTAAGATATGTTGGGTTTTCTTTTCTTCCACAATTCATGGGGAGTCTTTTGTGCCAAAGGTCTTATGTGAATACAATTTTGTAAATAACAAGTTGTGTTTATTGCTTCTGCCAAAAAACGTTTAGATGTTGTGTTCGAGTTTAACATCGTTCGAGCCATTTCTTGTAAAGATTTGTTCTTTCTCTCAACAACACCATTTTGTTGTGGTGTCCTAGGAATAGAAAAGTTTTCATTTATAAATTCTCCACCATGATCACTCTTTATGGTGATTATAGACAGACCTTTTTCATTTTCAATTTGTTTAAAGAAATTACATAAGATCTTGAAAGACTCATCCTTGTGTCTAAGGAACTTAACCCTTGTCCATCTTGTAAAGTGTTGACCTAATTTGGCAAGTGTACCAAGTCAGAAGTAATAATTTGTCTCAAAAGACGGATATCGAACCCACAAGGAACAGTTCTATTAAAATCTTAATGTGTAGCCTTTACTAGATATTGAAATGTGTGCAATAAATTGATTCAATGTATTTGAGTATTATATAAATAAAATTTGTTTGTAATTTAAATAAAAACATAGTAAATGATTATGAAAAGTTGATTGATAGAATTGGGATTGTAGTTAATCTTTCTCACTCGTTTGTATTTTGGTAAATAAAAATATACAACATTCTTACTTAATTGATATTGATGCAACAAAAAGAGCCATTTGATGACTTTTCTACGACAAGTGCACCATGTAGTCAAAAGTAATAATTTGTCCCCAAGAACGGATATCGACCCACAAGGAACAATTGCATAATCAAGTAAAAGATTCACTAAATAGAAAATAGAATAATAAATTTTATTGGAGTTTGTTGTGATTGCAATGATTAATAAGAAAACAAGTCAAAAAGAGTTTGTTGCTTCAATTGGAAAAATAGGGATTGAGGTTCATCTTTCTCACTCTTTTGTATTTTGATTAACATGACAATATTGTGTCCTTTGATTGATATTGATGCCCTTATAAAAATCATTTATATCAATTCCTCGCATATAAAATTATTAAGATGTCTCCTAAATATCGATTCCTCGCGTATTTATAAAAACTTCTTATCATTAAGATCAGATGTTGATAGCAATTAATATTTTAAATTGATTCCTAGCATTTAAATATGTTAAGCTTTATAATTTGGGTCAGAAACTTAGAAGTACTTTCCAATCCAATCTAAATTTTGACATCATGGTAAACCAAGCATTACAAACAAAATTATGACAATACCAATAATCAATCAAGAACAAAATATTATGTTTAGACATCACCTTAATACATAAGGATTTGAACAGATTATTCCTTATCCCAAAGGGTAGAATTAGCCACACATCTTGGTTGTTACAAACGAGGAGAGCAAGAAAAGAAGATCTAGGATGTTTCTCCTTGACGACTACCTCCTCTAGGGTTTCTAACAGCTCCTATTCTCCCAATTGGATTGCAATTGACTCAATGGTATTTTCCTCTCAATCTTGCACCTCTAAGGTTGTGCCTCAAGCCTCTTATTTAACCTAATTGGCTTGGGCTAAGTGACTTCTCGCTTGGACGTTATTGGACTCGCCTAGGCGAGTTACACGAAAAAAGGTCCAACATCATTGGAGTGATTTCGCTTGGGCGAGATCCTCTGGGGGTGTCTGGCTTAGGCGAGTTTAGGCGAGCTTTGGTGAGTGTTGTTGCATTCCAGCTTTCCCTTTATAGCTTTGTATATTCTCATTTTGCCCAATCATCTTCATTCTTCCCTAAAATCCTGAAATTAACACAAATTTGGGAATAAATAGTTCTTATTCAAATTAAAATCACAAAATATGTAAAAAGGTATAAATTTATAAATTAGAGGTTATTTTATATTTATTTTATCTATTAATATCCATAAATGTCTGTATTTTAATATGAAATATTACTGAAATTTGACACTTATCATCATTCACATTGATCCTTCAAATATAAAATTATTAAGATCATCTCCTAAACATTGATTCCTCAACTATTTAGCAAAAGTTCTTATCATTAAGAAAAGATGTTATAAAGCATTTGATATATTATAATCTATTCCTAGTATTTAAACACATAAAGTATTTTCATTTAGGTAAGATCATCAGAAATACTTCCCGGTTAATTCCAAAGATCTAAATCAAGAATAAAAATTCAAGCTTTAAGCACAAAATGAAAATAAAAATATCAAATAAGAGCATAATGTTATAGATAAATATATCCTCAATATATAGGAGTATGAAATGATTACATTCAATCCCAAAGGAAATGAATTAGCCACTCATGGTGGCCATTACATGCACCAAAGCAAAAGAAAGAGATCCAAAACGTTTCTCCTTGACTGCGACTTCTTAGGGTTTCCTTCCTTTTCTTTTCTCTCTACCTTATGCCCTTATTTAACCTAATTGGGTTTGGACTAAGTGACATTTGTATTCATAATAAATCCCTTTGCTTCATCTCTCCTTAAATTCTTGAAAATAACATAAAATTTGGAATAAATAATCCTATTAATCTCATAACTCCAAAATATATTATTAAATTCTAATTTTTCAACTTAGGGTTCATCATAGCTTGATCAACAATTAAAATCAATAAATGTCTAACTTTTTGCATGAAATTTTGCTAAAAAATGACACTTATCATAAAGTCATTCACAATGACAAGACCATATATTTTTTGGCACTAATAGACTTAGTTTTAGTTGGTCCAAAAATGTCTAAGTTTATCAACTCAAGAGGTATTTAAGTGAAAATTTCGTTTTTTTTTTTTTCTGTTAAACGAACTCTTAACTTGTTTCCCCTTGACGCATGCCTCATAAAGAAGATTGTCGTTGAATGAAATTTTTAGCAGACCTCTTACCAGATCTTGTTTCACTAGTTAAGAGATCAATCTCAAACTAGCTTGGCCACGTTTCTTGTTTCATAACCAATTATCTTCTTTCCTTTCAGACATGATACAAGACACCTTTTGACTTGATAACTCGTTCATATCAGTTTTATAAAGATTTCCGCGTCTACTACCAGCAAACATTTAGGTTCCATAACTCTGGCAGACTGTACATTGGTCTTTGTCAAAAATAACATTGTTCCCACTGTCACACAATTGACTTACATTAAGCAAGTTGTGTTTTAGGCCATCTACTAATAAAACATTGCTAATACACAAAGAAGGTTTCAAACTTACTTGACCTCCACCAATCATCTAGTTGTGTTGGTCTCCTCCAAAAATTACTTTTCCTCCTTTCTGTAGTTTGAGGTTTTGGAATATTTTTCTCCTGTCATGTGACATGAGCAGTCATTGTCCAGGTACCATGATAGGGATGTCTTTCCTTGGATTAAGAATATCTAAAAGAGGTATTATTTTGTTTTTAGGTACCCAACTACTTTGGGTCCTTTCCTACTAGTTTTCATTGGTTCCTTTGAGAATCCTTTTTGAACAATTTTCTGGAATGCAAGATTATCCTTATATGCAACAAATCTATTAGAAAGTTTCTTTGTAATCTCTTTGGGTTTTTCTTCTTTTTCTTTAAAGCGTATGCCATTTTTATCATGTGCATTCCTAGAGCTTCCTATAAGGATGTTTAGGGATTTTTCACATGAGTCTGATTGAGAAATTATTTTTCTTAGAGTGGATTTTTCTTTTTCTAGACTTTCTACAACTTTGTATATATGTCTTTTGTACTCTTTTTTTCCTAGTTTTTCTTTTAACAATAACAACTCTTTTTGAGTTTCTTCTAGCTTAATATTTTTAGCTTCTATGGCTTGATTTAATCTTTTATTTTCTTCTTCTAACTTATTATTAGTTTGAGATAGTTCTAGATTTCTTTTGTTTAAACTATCTAGATCTGAGATAATTGTCTTGTGTTTCCTATTTAGAGTCTTAAATTCAGTTTTGACATATTTAGTATAGGATGTTGTAAATATGCTTCTCTAATAGAGTAAATGTCAGAAAGGTCTACCTCTTCATCGTCTTATACGTGTTCTAGGCCTGCCATGAGGCCAATATGTGCTTCTTCTTCAAATTTTGAGTTTAAGAGGTTTAGGTCTTCCCATGTTGACATTAGACCTTTCTTTTTGGAAAAATTTCTCTTATCCTTTTCTTTTGTTTGTTCTAGACACTCGAACTTTATGTGTCTAGGTTTGTTGCAACAAAAATAGATTGCTTTTCTTTGGTTTCTCTGCTATAATTTATGTCCTTTGCAGAGTTCCTTTTCCTTTTCCACGTTGTTTAAATTTCCGAGTGATGAACGCAATATCCTCATCATTAAATTCTGAATTGTCTGATGTATCCTCATTTTCTTCAAAGACTTTAAGAGATTTTGTGCTCTTGGCTTTATGGGGTGCTTTGAGGGCGAGGTTCTTACCCTTGGTAGTTTTATCATCTTCTTGAAGAACCTGCTTATGAATGATCTGAATGCCTACTAGTTCTTCTTGTGACATGGCTTCAAGATCTTTTGAATCTCTTAGAGCAATTTCTTCTATCGTCCGTATTGTTGGAAGAGTCCTCAAAACTTTGTCATTTATGTCATACTAACTTATGATTGTTCCCAAGAATCTTTAGATGTTTAAGATGCTTTGCATCCTGGCTATCATTGACTGGATGGATTAATTTTCTACCATCCTAAACATCTCATATTGAGTTTTTAGAAAGCTTATTTCGTCTCACCTCTTTAGATCCTTCATGAGATAGTCTGATTGTTTCCCAAATGTCCTTTGTGCTGTCCATGGCACGGACTTTAGATGTTTCCTCTTTAGATAGAAAGAATAATAGAATATGCCTAACTTTGGAATTTAGTTGATATAGTGTTTTCTCTTCCTCTTTCAATGATCTTGATCAGTGAAGTTTCTAGAGAAATCAAGTAGAGAGGAGATACCTTTCTTTACAATAGTAAAAAAATCAACATTGTTGTATTCAAGAAAGGATGTCATTCTTAGCTTCTGTAGATCATATTTTTCTCCCTTGAATAATGGTGGCATGTTGATGGCTTGACCCTCGAATTCCATTGAGTTCGTTATAGGATCATTTCCTCACGTTCTGTTAAGAAGTAACCCCTGAGGTTAGCTCTCATACCAACTGAAGCTACAATTGGCTCTTAATGAGGACCTAGAAGGGAATACGCCTACTGACCAGGCCCAACCTCAGAGAAGGCAGACTAGGAGCATGACACAGGACCAAGGGCCAAGTTAGGATGCTCCAACCATTGCCTTAGCTCCCACTTTACCACAGAGGATCACAAGAAGCAGAGCACAAGCTTTAGGTGCTGAGCATCAATTGTTTTCCTTATTTGTAATATTAGTAAAATCGGTGTCATTAAGCATTAGAGGGGGGGGGGGGGTGTGCTAGCATATAGGTACCTTTAGCAATAGAAGGGGGGTGTACTATCAAGTATGGCATTTTTTGACCTATCTTCTAGAAGAATAGGATGATGGGATGACATTGACTATAGTCAACACCCTAGCCGCCCCACATTGTGCTCTCCCCATTCTACCCTTTAAGCTTGCTTACCAAGGCTCCTAAACCTATAAATAAGGAGGCCTACCTCATGTATTCCTAAGTTGAAAATTATAGTAGAGAAATTCTGCACAATTTTTGTATGGGTAGTGAGTGAGTGACTCTCCTCCAAATTGGTCTTATCTTGTGGGTGTTGATGTCCTCAAGTGGCGGCCTCCTTCCATTCATCTTGGTGGTTCCACCCCATCAAGTGGCGTGATTCACCATAGCTCCATATCCATAAGTTCTTCTTTCATCATCTCTTCCATTATTCCTTTCCATTCTCACGTTTCTTTTTTAGCTTCCTTGTCTTATCTTTGTGTTTCGGTTTTGGAGACTCATTATTGAGTAAGGACCATCATTTGGAATGGCTTGTACACCATTGATGCATTCCTTTTCTCCTCTTTAAGTTTCGGCAATTGAATCCATTCATCACCTTATTCATGTCTTTTCTCTTTTGCCTTGTGGAAATGAACATTCACATCTACTTAACCACTTCGTTAAGTTAATGTTCAGTGGGGATTTTCCTTAGGTTGTCACCTTAATTGTCTTAAAATCCAATCCAAAGTAAAGTGTCACCCTAAAATGATCAATCATAAAATCAACTCACATCAGCTCTAGAAGGGAGGTTGAAGAGAGCCTGAACTCAATTGACAAGGCACAACAATATCTAAAAGATAAGGGATGGAGAGAAGAGTGCACATAGAATTTATACTGGTTCATCCAGAACTTGGGCTACGTCTAGTCCCCTTAAGCAAACTACTTAAGGCTTTTGTCAAGTAAAGTATTATCCACCTCTACAACATTTTTTACTTTAGGCAACGCTAAAATAGACCATGCGTATAAAAGTGTTGCTTAAACATAATAGAGACCACAATTTTATAAATATCGCTTAAAAATTAAAAAAAACCACAGGCATAAAACTGTTGATATTTTACGTCATGGTTATAAAACCGTTAACACTTTAGGCCACGGTTACTTACGTGTGGTCATTTGGTTAAAAAAAATTAAAATAAAATATAAACAAAATTTGAGTTTGCGAGAAGCTCTTTTCGTATTTCCCTCTCTTTCGTAAGTGAAAAACGCACGTCTCCACCTCACCTTACCTCAGGATCGCATTTCTCACACTCCAACCCAGAGCGTCTTCTTCTTCCCAAATTCCATCGCCTTCTTCTTCCCAAATTCTCTTGCACACCTTCTTCTTCACAAAAGCCGTAGTGATACCCAAATTCTGGACTTGGCTGGTGTGAGTTGGAAACCCTAGGGCAAACGAAGTTCTTCATGGTGAGGAGGTAGAGGGTTTCGGTGAAATTGGTGACACTGGAGCCAAACGAAGTTCTTCGTGGTGAGGAGGTAGAGTGTTTGTCTTTTGTGGTGAAACCCTAAAGGTTAGTGATTTCTTTTACTCACTTTTTGTTTTAGGGTATTTATTTTGTTTTATGATGTTTTGGCTTGGTTTCTCTGATTGACTAACATGCACTTCAAATTCTCCAAATTTTCATCAATCGTTTTATCTTTTTACCCAATATTTTCTTTTGCCTATTTAACTATTCGCATAGTTAGTTTTAGTCTTAGATTTATGAATCAATGTGCATATTCTGGATGGGTGTTGTGTTGGACCAGAGCGTGTAGAGCTTAGTTCTTGGTGGTCGGACGTCGGCATAGGCGACAGACAGGTCAACTCGACTCTTAAGTCAAGCTGATGGGTAATGTGATTGGGCCTAGGTACGTGCTTATTAATTCTCATTCATGCATTGATATAATCCTTCGCGCATAAGGCCTGGAAGGTCAATGAAAGTGTGTTAAAGGGCCTGGGTGCATATAGTGTATTTGGGTCTCAAAGGTGTAAAACGTATTCTATCAGCTTAAGCCCAAATGTGCTAGGGCTTGATAGAATATTTGTATATAGTATACGTAATGGCATATGCATGGTATAGTGATACGTGAAAGCATGTAAATGTATGAGAAAACAGATTGGACCTTGGGGGTTAGTATATGCATTGGTACCCAAACGGTTATTCTGTTAAGATTTTATGCACTCCTTGAAGATAAGATTTTATGCAGGTGAGGCGTTAAAGTTATGCCCTTGTAGCAGGATTCTATCCCATAAAACATGTAGTTGAAGATATTCTCACTGGAGATAAGATTCTGCGCAGCTATGCTGTTAAGATTACACACATTGTAGCAGGATTATCTCCCATTGAATATGTTATTGAATATGCATTTGCTCGAGATAAGATTCTCAGGAGAATTTTGTTACAAGAGGTAGCCTAGTGCTAGTCTATAAAAGGGACCAGAGGTTCTAGATGAAGGTACATTTTTTCTGAGCCTTAAACTAGATACTTCTTGTTTATTATAAGCCTTGTACTGACTTGATCATCGGAGTGCGACAGGCTGGTAGGGCGCCCTCTGCCTTTACAGGTACTACAACTTGACCACCAAGGAAAGCACAGATTCCAGCAGAGGCAGACATAGACAAAGCTCGCCCATAGAAGTCTACCGGCGACCAAGTCAACCGGCAGGAACAGGTGCTAATTCTATTTTTTTAGGGTTTGTACTAGGCATACTTTGCATGTTAGGACCGCTAAAATAGTGTTTATTGTCTATGCCTAGGATGGAATTGCTAGTGCCAATCATGCTCTTAAGCTGTATCATGAACCTTGGTGATAGCAGGTTGCACTCGGTAGGTCTTAACCACGAAAAGGGTACTTTGTTTTTGGTAGTGAACGCCACTGTTTTGGTGCTGCAGTTGGTTTTGTTTTTTAGTTTTTTCTGGTTTTTTAGGTACCACACTATGTTCTAAGCTAGAAGGGAAGCCTTAGTATGTTTGGGAGGCTCATAGAGAGGGGAGGTAAGTCTTTTGGTGTGATGGTGCAGTTCCTCAATGTTGGGCTTACGCGTCCGTTAGGAGGAGATGTTATGATGTTGCAGAGCCAGTTAGAAGCAAAGGAAGGTATGAGGTCTAATGGAAGACAAGTAGTTCTGATTTTGGAAGTAGAAATGGATTAGGTGTGAAGAGTTGGTTTTATTGTGACAAGCTTTCTAAGCAGAATTTAACCTTGCATAAGTGGAAACAAATTCTGGTGCATAGGTGTTATGGGGGCAACAAGTACAACTTGCATTTTGGTTAAATTTTTTCTTTAACTGCAACTTATGTGTATGCTTTTCTTAATTCACAGTTTTAAACCAGTGGAAAGGGCCAATTCAAATAATTCATAGACAACTGTAGTTGGTAACAAGGTGAGAAATAGGTATATTCTCAACAGCCAAGGTCTTTCTATCTTTCTTCTTTCAATTTGTGGAACCCTTTTGAACTCTTGATTTTTTGTAGGTGCTACTTCTACACAAGAAAATGCAAGTTGGGAGGTGAAACTTCAATTCCAAATCCATTTAGGTTCAAATTATTACATTTATTATGTTTTTATTTATTTATTTCAAAAATTTTACATGTAGAAAACTCCATTTTTGAAGCATTGTATATACTTTCTAAATGTGTCTGCTTGTATGCAATGCTGCATAATTGTATCTGCTGAAACCACATAGCAAAATCTAAAACCATATAGGCATATGCTAATGCTCTAAAATAGACAATGGGTAGACTAATGAAAAATAATGCCAAAATCTTAAAAATGAAGATCATTTGAAACCATATTCTGCACGTTTTCCCCCTGATTTAGTTATATATTTATGCAGGAACCAAACACCAAGACCAATCATTATTGATCTTCCCCTTGACTTGTCTTGTGGTTGAAATATGAGTTAGCATTGACCACTCAAATTTGATGATTCCTTTTAAACTATTTACTGACATGTCTCTGTCTACTTCACTCACATAAATAATGACATTTCATCTTATATGAATTAAATTTTATTTTACATTTTGTGATTTTTTCCATTTTTCAAATGTAGATATTTCTTTGAGGTTTGAAATTAGAGTGCAGGTACAAGTTTCTGTTTCCATTGGCTTAATTGAAATGAGGGCATGCGTGGAAAGATAGAATGGAATTTGAAGGCTCTTAATTTTTTATTTATTTTTGCTATATGGTTAAAACCAATTTTAAATATGTAAGTAAGGGGGTGTATTAATGTTCAATTATTATATCTGTAAATAAAAAGTAGTTAATTGTCGAAATTATTGAGCTGGGCATATGTCAAGTGGAATGAAAAAAATTATATTTTACTTTATTTTTTGTGATTTTTTTTCCATTTTTCAAATGCAGATATTTCTTTGAGGTTTGAAATTAGAGTGGGGAGGTTCGATTTCTGTTTCCATTGGCTTAATTGAAAAGAAAGCTTGCGTTGAAAGATAAAATGGAATTTAAAGGCTTTTAATTTTATTTATTTATGCTATATAGTTAAAATTAATTTTAAATATGTAAGCAAGGGAGTGTGTTTATGTTCAATTATTGTACTTGTAAATAAAAACTAGTTAATTGTTGAACTTATTGAGCTAGGGCATATGTCGAGTGGATTGAAAAAAAATAATTTTTTTTTCTTGGATCATGGAGATATAAACGCATACATAATCATATTGAAATTTTAATAATGTTAATAAGTTTAGTGGTATGGATTGGAATATGAGGTACTCTCATTTTGTGTTGTAAACACATACATGCAATTGTCTAGGTTTACATCAAAGTTTAATGGATTTGATTAAGACATGTTATTGATTATTTATATAATTATATTTTGGTAGTTGCTATATTTATTTTGTTTGAATTAGATTTAATTAGTATATATTTATGTATTTTTTGTAGCTTGAAGGCAATGAAGACTACAAAGACAATCTTGAAGAAGAATGAACTTATTGATATGTTGTAAACAAAAATAGACTATGTTTTTTAACTAAGTTTGTAGTTTTAACTTTGAAGACGTGATCGTTATCATTATACTTTAAGACAAATTTTTTGATTATGTAGTTGGAACACATCTATTTAAATATGTCAAATTTCTTGTTGAGTCATTTCTATTTCAATACACATTATCATTCAATATTTATTCTTGCTATCCTGAACTTTTGTATGAGTAATTCTTCTAAAATTAAAGAAATGTATTATTGTTTTTGTCAATACTTTAAGCAACACTTTTAAAATTGTGCCTGTTATCAAGATTTTAAGCAACGGTTTTAAAATTGTTGTCTTTATAAAAATCGTGGCCTATAACCAACGACCACGCTCACCTAGACCACGGCTAAAAAACCGTTGCCTAAACTTTAGGTCATGGTTTTAATGCTTTAGACCACGGTTTTATGCTGTTATCTAAAGTAATAATTGTTCTCGGCAAACAATCTTAATCTCCCATTGAGATCAATACCTCTCAACAAATGAGAAAACACTCTCAATAAGAGAGCAAATAGTGAAAACTCACAGGGTTATCTTCACACAGTGAAGAATTTACAATACAAGGCTCACTCCCCAAATAATAAGTTCTTTAAATAGCATATCAAAAATATTCTCTCAGAAAGACTATACACACTAAGAATATGAATTCTCTATAATCTCATTGTACTTGTATGTGCTTGTGTATATCTTCTTTGCTTTCAATGTCTTTATATAGTTTTCTGATTATGACCGTTGAAGCTTTAATTCTTCTCTTTGTTCATATAGTTGTTGGAAGCTGTATATAGAAACTCTTGCTCATATTTGATTCTTCTGCGTCTTGGACTTCAAATGTATTTTGATTTGTTTCTATTTCAGTCTCAATGTGAACATTGATTCACTTATATTGTGATCTTTGGGTATCCTTCATTCTCATGCACTTGTTCATCATCTTCTCAATGTTAGACGTTGAATATGACAACTTTTTCTTTGATTATATTATGTGCATCTTTAAGCGTATAAAACAATTTGAATTGTTTCCTTTATGATTTTTAATGTGAACATTAACCCTTTAATGCATGTAACTGATTCTTGAATCATATCTGTGTGACTTTGTTTCGGTGTAAATACCTTGGACGCTTGATATAGAAATATTTACTTTGTTGATATTTGGGTGTCTTTCAATTTTTAATTTTCTTCAACGTTCTCTAAAAATTTTTCTAACTTTTTTTATGTAGATTTGAACGTTGGATGTAGTCTTTGATTTTAATTTTAATCTTATTCTCCACTTGAGCTCTATGCTCTTTCTCTTTCTTATTTGCACCAATTTTAAATGTCTACAATTTCTTGGCATGAATCTTGCTCAGCAATAATTCCATTATGCTCATTGAATGCTTATTAAGAAAACATGTGCATGATGTCCTCTGTGATTCCTAAAATCACATTTAAAAACCTTTTGTGATTACGAGTCATATTAACATTTTCAATATATGATGAGATTGAACAATAATATCATACGAATTATCAATATTTTCCAGAGGGAATAATATATCTGTAGTCAATCGCAAGTCAATTAGGGTTTGTCCATAAGATAAATATCAATTATTAAACAACCCTTCTTCCATTTCTAAACTTTTCCAAGCTCAAGCAAGCAGCATACAATTTCCTGCTTCACTCCCAAAAATGGCTGTTACCTTCCCAAATCTCCACACAGACACAGGCCTCAAGTCCCTCAACGACTTTATCTCTGGGAAGACCTACGTTTCTGGGTAACTCACTATTACCCTCACCTTTTTTTTTTTTTCATCTTTTTGCTCTGCCACTTCATTTCTAATTGACAACTTTTAATCTTTAGCAACTATTTTCATGTTCTTGCTCAAATTCCTATTGGGTCTTTCTCGGTTTTCAGGGATCAGTTCACAAAAGACGACATCAAAGTGTACGCTGCCGTTTTGGAGAAGCCGGGCGATGCTTTCCCCAGTGTTGGCAAGTGGTACGAGGTTGTCTCATCTAACCTTGCTGCAAGGTTTGTTCTTTTACACATGATTGCAATTGGGTGTCTCTGTTTTCATCCTTTTGTGGTTTTATTTGTGTTTGTTAATGTACAACCTTTTTCTTTTGTTTTTTTTTATAATATTTTTTGCTTTTTTTTGGGTTTGAAGCTTCCCTGGCAATGCTCAAGGGGTGAGATTCAGTGGCAAAGCTTCTGCTCCTGAGGCTGCTCCTGCAAAACCGGTGTGCATATGCTTTGTGTTGTTTCAAGTTACTTAATGTTTGTGTGGCTGTAGTATTTTTTTAATTTTGCAAATAAGCATATTTTAGTTATTTGATGCAATTTTTATTTTTAGTACAAAAAGTAGAACTTGATTATGTTTTCATGTTCATATGTTTGGTGTAATTGGACCCTAAGGGTATATAATTCACCCTTCACAACATAATTGCATAAGTCATTAATAAGATTAAATTATTGAAACGGTCGTGGTGTTTCAGTTGTTTTTGGATTAGAAGAAAAAAAGTTAAATTCAATGCGGAAACGAGCATAGTGAGTTTGGAAACATCTCAGCCTCCATTTTTGTTGAGGCACATGTTTCTGATGTGGTCTTTAGGACTATGAGACTGAAAATTTAATGTTTCTCATCCTAATCTGGACTTCCTTCTGTTGGGTCATGTTACAAATAAACTTCATGTATGAAAGTTGAAAATGGATGAAAAACATCAAGTGCGGTATTGAGTTTTTATTTTGAATTTGCAGGATGCTTCTGCTGCTGAAGATGATGATGACCTTGATCTCTTTGGTGATGAGACTGAGGAAGACAAAAAGGTGGCAGAGGAAAGGGAGGCTGCTAAGAAGTCTACCAAGAAGAAAGAGAGTGAGATGTCTTTTAAATCTTGACTTAGTTTTTTACTGATTATAAAAGCATCCCTGAATGCACATAACCCACGTTGCCAGTTATATGCTACCTAGTAGTAATATTTAGTTATAGGGTGAATTTGCATTATTTTATATGCTCCTTCTTTCTTGCTTCCTTACCAAAAGTGATTAAAACATCAAATTGGGGTTTTTAGGTGGAAAATCTTCTGTTCTGCTAGATGTTAAGCCTTGGGATGATGAGACAGACATGAAGAAGCTGGAAGAGGCTGTTCGCAGTGTTGAGATGCCAGGTCTATTGTGGGGAGCATGTATGTCAAACTTTCATAGCTTTTCTCTTAAATATCAATGTGGTTTTACCTATAGGTTATGATTTGAACAAAATGTTTTGTTGATGTTCATACAGCCAAACTGGTTCCTGTTGGTTATGGGATCAAGAAGTTGCAGATCATGTTAACCATTGTTGACGACCTTGTATCTGTGGACTCCCTTATTGAGGAGCAACTGACAGTTGAGCCCATCAACGAGTATGTCCAAAGCTGTGACATTGTTGCATTCAACAAGATTTAAGTTTTCTTGTTCAACTTCTTCAGTGTAGCCATTTTGAAGCGGCTGATTAGCCTGTTTTTCTTTGATAAGTCTCTACCACTTCCTTAATCATATTCATGTCTAGTTTGTTTCAGTGGTGGTTTTTTGTTACTAGAATTCTGACAAGCAAAAGAAATATATATTCTGAATATCTATGACCTATATTTCATCATTGATATTCTTTCTTAAAAAACTATTAGGTTAGCTGTGTGGGATTAAACTTGCTGAGTAATGAGTTTGTGTTCAATTGTAGACATTGGAGGTGGTAGCACCTGGTGTAAAGAAATGACATCATGCTCTTAAGATTTTGTAGTTTTCAATTAATTTTAATCAAGAATAGAATGTCGAATGTCCTCACTGTATAGTATAAAATAGTAACAAATGTAGGTCGGATTGGCTTGTTCCGCTTAAGTAATGCAGGTTGAATTTATTGGTCCGTCCCGTAAAAGGGTTGACATGTGTATCTGTGGATCAGTCCATATAAGAAAATTAAAATTTTATTAAAAATTAAAATAATATTAATGTATTTGCAATATATAGAAAACAAAAGTTGAAAGAGACAATTTTGTATTTTATATTATGGTGTTTCATCTAGTACCTTCAATTTTGGAATTTAATTTCTATAATATAGAAGTAAATTATTTACTTTCTGAAATTTAAAATAGTTATTTTGATTTTTAGAATTAAATTTCTAGAATTGAGAGGATACAATAAGTAATTTGAAAGGGTGTAGGAAGAATCATCATGTTCATTATTATGTGGACTGACCAATTCCATACTTAGTCTCTTTAGATTGTGGGTTATGCAGGACGGATTAGTGGATCAAAATAATGAGTTTGTTTTTATAGTGGATCACGGGAATCTTCGGCATTACCAACCACCTATATGATTGAGAAAGGATTAAGTTCAACTATATGATTGAGAAAGGATTAAGTTCAACTAGTTTCGAGAAGGGGGATTATGTATTTAATTATTTGCTAGCAAAGTATTGTGTAATAAAGATTGTACTAAACATTTTAGTCTAATTATGGAGAAGAACACTAAAATGCATTTAAGATAGTGAAGACAAGTTTTGTTCCCTTTTTAATATGATTTTATTAAGTTATATAAAAAAGGTGAGAGTTGTGTATTGTCTTAAAATTGGAGCTTGATGACAAAATTTGTTTTTAAAATGAGAAAACAGCTTAACACATTCTCTTGTCACGGACAATATTTTTAATGTAAAACTTGTAAACGATACATGCGCCGGTTGTCTTATATCTGAATTTGTTTTCTATGCTTGTAAATATTGTGTCTGAAGAGGGCATTTTTAGAGGGTAATTTATTTTTATTAAGAATTAAAATGTCTTATAATAAAATGTCATTTAGATAGAGTTAAAAAAGAAATTAGAAGTTTAGGAATTTCTAAGAACAAAGTGGTTACTTTAAATTAGAAAATTTAAATTTTTGTCTAATAGGGAAATTTCAAAATTTTAGAATTGATAGTATGTTAAATTTGAATTATTTTTTAGATGTTTTGTTTAGATAAAAGAATTTAAATTTATTAAATTTAATTCTTTTAGTAAAGTATTTTAATTATTATGAAATATTTTTTTAAAATAATTCTTTTTAATAAAATAATTATTAATAATTAAGTTAATATTGGTTAATTTTTATTTTTGGTTAAATTTTGTAAAAGAAATTGTTTAGTTAATGTTGTTCTCAATTATTTAGAATTATTAATTAAGTTGTTTTTTTATTGACTGGACTATTTTTGACAACTTCTCCATCAATGTCGATTGACATGGACACAACAAAATCTTAATTAAAAATGGTCATAAAAAAAAATATTTCTAATCAAAATCAAGTTAAAAGAAATTCAATTAGTCTCATAAAATTTTAATTTCATTTGAATTTTTTTATCTAAAAATATTATTTTATCATAACTTTCATTAAATTTTTTATAAAGTAAATTGCTTTCTTAAAGTTTTATATCGAAACATTAGAATGTAAGTTATAGTTATTAATCAACAATCATAAGTTAATTAGGAAGGATTGTTTCCCTTTATGTTTGTCAAGATTTTGACGATTAACTACGGTGAAATTATTTTTAGCGGATATCAATTAGATTTCTTTTATTAAAACTAAAATATTTTCTTTTGTTTTTTTTATGTATATGGCTAAAATAGTAATGTTTCTATTTAATAGTAATCGGGATATTTTATTTAAATAAAAAATTATAATTTAAAAAATTTAAATTATTTTATCTGAATAAAGTATTTAAAAACTGAACAATTTGAAATGACTTTTTAAAAAAAATTTCTTGTGTCACTTCAGATGGAAATTCATTTATTAAACGTAATTGGTTACTTTCAGTTAATTTGCTTTTGCATCTTATTGTTTTTAAAAACTCAAGTAACAATCCACATCTTCTTCGTAATTATACGATCTTCACATGATTCAATTTAAATGTGTGGAAAATGATTCATGAAATAGCTTTCTAAACTAAGGCTAATTTTAATTTTTGAACTTTTGACCAAGATCAATTCTTGGCCAAACCATTGTTTGAGTTGATAGTTAGAAAAAAACATTTTTTTTTTAAAATCAATTTACTTTTATAGAAGATTCCATCTTTAAGCTTAATGATAAAAAGATGGTGATATAATAGACTTTTTCAATCAATTTGCCATCTGATTTATCAATCTAATTTAATTTTAGCACACTATTAGTTTAAACAACTATTGAAAGACTAAACTTTTTAAGCACTTTTAATACATCATTTGATAATAATGAAAAAAAAAACCTTTATATTAAATTTTAATGTATCTTATATTCCCTTTATTATTAATCAACATTGGATGATAAAAATAATAATAAATTACATCTTTTCATTAAATAAATAGTTCAAATTTGAAGTTTAAAAACTTTAACTTTATCTTATAGGTGTTATAAGTGAAATCAATTATTTTATGGTGGTGTAGATTAGGTAGATGAAATATAGAGAAATAATAAGAGAGAATGTTAGTTATACTTATTTTTATTAAATGATAAACGTTTAATCCAATAAAATTGATATGTATATGTTGAGTGGTTCAATGTATTCACATTTTGAATATATTATTAAGTGTACTTTACATACTTGTTGATTTGACGTTGATGTTTCTTATTCAAAATGTAGAAATTTTCAATAAAAAGTCTTATGAAAAAGCACATTCAAATGTCATTTCATTTTGAATACATATTACATGTTTGCGGTGCTTTATTTGGTGAATATTATTTTTTTATGTTGATGTTATTAATTAAATCAACTAAAAACGTACATGTGCATTAACTCTTTTTTTTTTAAGAATTGTATGATAAAAATATAAATGCATGTTAATATTTTCTTCTTATGAATGTATATGATATTTTCTTTTTGAAGAGTATATATGACACAAATAAAAATATATATTAATATTTTTTTTAAGAATGTACATGATATTTTTTTTCAAATAATTAGGAATGACAAATAAATAAATATATATATATATATATATATGTTTTTATGGGTATTGTCTAATTCATGACCATTCTCCCCATCTTACCCTAATTTTGATGAAAAATTTCTATATTGACTGGATATGTTATAAGTTTAGATAATGCTTAATTTTTTTAGATTGGATATGGTATTTATCATGTTCCCTTACCCATCCCAATACCCACCCTTCTTTTAAATTACTAAAGCACTCCTATTTTATCATGTAACCTAAAAACTTATATTCATTATTCTTTTTTTAATTTCATAATCCCTTCTTTTCTTTTGTCACATAGTTAAACTTGTTCAAAATTCACAAAATTCATTGAGATCCTCAAGATACTTTTTCTCTTATCACAATCTTGATTACACATTTTCCTTTGTGTGATTTCATTCAAATGGTGTATTATATTTCCTTATTTGAAGAACCTTTGCTCTGCTAAATAAATATATTATCAACGGTTTGACTCGTTCAATATTCACAAAGTTTACTCAGATGTCCAAGATATTTTTCTCTCATCACAATTTTGATTACACTTTTTTTTCCTTTGTGTTATGTCATTCAAACAATGTATTTCATTTCAGAAAAGGATGTGACATCCTTGATTTCATTTAACCATCATATTTGTTCATTATTAATCTTTTCTATAAATATATAACATGTGTCTAATTATATTTGGTACTCTGATTAGATATTTACACAAGTATAATTTCTTTTTTGACAATATTTGACATTAAAGAAAAAAAATGTATATAATTTTGATATTGAATCCTTGCTAATATCATATTTATTTTGCTATGATTTTATTTGTTTTTGTAAAAAATTATTTAATTTATATTTGAAACAGTAAAGGAATGGATACGAACAGGGTACAAGTTTGACTTCTGTTTAGGGTTTGGGTGAAATTTTATCTCATATGGACTTACTATACGGAGTTGTAGAGATGGCTTTTATAGGAATTTTATACAGCATGTAACTTGTTGCTTTTAAAGCATATCTCTATAAATTTTATTCAGGATTATTGAACCTATCATATATCTTATCATATTTAGAAATATCATATTTAGAAAGGTTCAATTCCTTCTTTCAAAAAGAATATTCAACTTCAATTTAGTCAACACATGCCTTGTTGTGATTGGGTTTGGTCACACCATCCTTTTAACCCAAGATATTTCCTTTTTTTAATATTCTTTCATGTGCCTATAGTTCATTCCAACTACCATTACAATATTCTTTTATTTTCAATGCTATTTCATTCCCATAATCAATTAGAAAATTCAACATCTCACGTAAGTAACAAATAATTTTTGTTCATATTAAAATTGACAATGAAATAACGAGAGACTGTAAAGATAACTATTTTCCAAATTTGCAATTTGAGATCAAGTCTTGAGATAACTATTTTCCAAATTTGCATTTTGAATTCTCAAATTACTCTGTCAAATCAATCATCTTAAGGATAAGTAGTTCAACTTGAACTTCTGAAGATATTGTAGATCTAACAAATTTTTAAATATTTGGTACCTAATATTGTAGGTGATATCAATTGTCTCATGGTAGAGACTAAATGGGCTGAGTCACATTTGAATTGTGGTGTTTGGACTATTACGTTCTTAAGTAGAAAGAGTTGGACCTTGATTATCAATTATATAGCTTTTGGCCTAGTGGTAAGCGCTCAATCAAACAATTGGTATCAAAGTCAAGGTCATGAGTTTGATTCTCAGTGGAACAATTGTTCACAGGAAAATTGTTTTGAATTGTACTTTGGTGTAGGCTAGGTGGGTCGAGTTACAATCGAAGAATTTGATTCTTAGAGGAACAATTGTAAAGGGAGAGATTGTTATAGGTGGCTTCAATTGTCCCATGATGGAGGTCAGATAGTCCGAATCACAATTGAATCGTGATACTTGAACTATTACACTCTTAAATAAAAAGAGTTACACCTTCACTATGATCTATAATTTTTTATCTAATAGTTGTTATATCAAACAATATAAATAAAGTAAAAAATATTTTATTCTTAAAAATATAAGTGACTAATTAGACGTTGGCACACACATTATTCCAAACGCATAAAATAATTACCTTAGAAATTGATATCAATTTGGGTATGGAGGAAAATCATTAAGAGAATAAAACTGTGACTTTAATTAAGGTTTTATGAATTTTAACTCGTTTGAAGACAACAAAAAAAAAGTGTATTTTTTTTAAATAAAATTTCATCAACCTGATATCTAAGGATCTATATGCTTACATAAAAAAGTATTATTGAAAAAAATGTAACTTAATATTATATATATTTTAATATATTCTATAATTTTATAGGTCTCTTCTTAATGAAATTTTAAGAGGTAATGCAATAAATAAAAAATTGTTATTTGAAGGATCCAAATCACATGAAAAATATTATTAAAAAATATAATTAACTTAATATTATATATTTTAATATGTTCTATAATTTTATAGGTCTCTTCTTAAAGAAATCTTTAAGAGGAAATGCACATAGATGAAAATTTGAAAAATTGTTATATCGAAGGATCCAAACTTTCAAAAGTCAGGATAAATAAAATGTTAAAATATTATGTCTTAGAGTAATATTATAATTTCTAAAATATTTTTTAAATAAAAGAGTTAACAATAGAGTAAATCAATTAAAAAAAAGTTAAAAAGAGTAAAAGAATTACTAAGTAACAATAAAGAATTGAAAATACAAGATAAAGTAAATTATAAACCACAATAAATAGCTTGAGTGCTCGGGATCTCGGTTTAGGCATGTGGATATTGTCAGCTCGGCTATTGGGCCCAAAGGATGGATCACAAGTTTGGCCCAGATAATGATCAGCCCAAAAAAGGTAATTAAGATAAAAGATAAAAAGATATTTTATCTGTTGTGATATTATTCTGAAGATAAAGAGATATTTTATCTCTTGTGATATATGCATGTTAGTTGCATAATAATTAATAGTTGTTGAGAATAAAAGAGGAGCACCCGAGAATAGTGGTGCGCATGACAGGTGATTTTTTTGTTGTGATTAAATGCTTTCAATTGAAATTATATTCTCATGAGTGAAAGTTGTTACAAAAGTAGTTATAAAAGGGTTTGAGACCCCAAATAAAGGTACGCGGGATTTTTGAATATTAGACTGAAACTGATTACTTTTTGTAAGTTCTCACTAACTTGATCGTCGAAGTGTGATCAACAGGTAGAGCCCTCTATTTCAACAAAGTCACATTCCAGTGTAACAAGAAGACGCAAATCAATATCTAGAAGAGATAGGTTAGAAGAAGAGTTTTCCACCCAAGTCAACCAACGAGAATAATAACAATAAATTTCTAACAAATAAAAATAAATATTACAAAGAAAACCATAAATTTAGTAATAAAAAATACTATTTTTGATTTTTTTTTTACTTTTTTCCAATTTTAGTGTTAGTAAAAAATGTATAATTTGACCACTACTAATTTTAACTAGTAAATCGTATATAGAGTCAATATCCTTACAAACTATACATACAACTTTTACTTTATAATGTTTTACATATTTATATAATGACTTTATCCATTAATATTTCCACAACTCATTCTTTTTTACTAATTTTCAAGAAATTAAATATATTTTTCGCCTCATATTATCATATGAAATTGGTTTCCGATCCAATATAAACATTCATCGTGTTTGTAGTACAACAATTGAAATAAGTTTTTAACATTAGATGACATTAACTTAACATTACAAACGGAATTTTAGCATAAACTACATTATAATATTAGAAGATTTATATTAGTGAAGTTAACATAAGTTCAGGGACAAAATTTAATTTTAATTTTTTTATATAAAATAAATTTTTTTATATATAAAAGAGGTTTAAAATATTTAAAAATTATATTATAATTAATATATTTGTTTCAATTAAAATTGGATCTTATAATAATAATAAATATTATAATTAATATTAATTATAAATATTAATTATAATTATAATATTCAGTTTTAATATTAATTATACTATTAATTATAATATTTAATATTAATTATATTATTTAAAGATTGGTTAAATGTTGAGTATGAAGCATATTTATGCCAAAGGGTATTGTTTGTTTTTTCTGTTTTTGAAAAACCTATGATGTGTTTTTATGGCTTAGTGCTTTATTTTTGAACTTGCTGAGAAGTATTTGAACAGATGAATGATTTTTTCTTTTTTAATTTTCAACACTTCCATCAGCATCAGGGACATGAACCTGGTTTGGAGCTCCACTTCTTCGGGCCACATCATAATCCCTATCACTGTAACTCCAAAACATTTCTCTGGCTTCCATGCAAATATTGAGATTTTTTATATATTATACTTTTTTTTCTACCAAAAAGTTTTTCTACAAAGAACTTCCTCCATCTCCTTTTAAGATTTATATCAATCAATTTTCTTATACTTCACCTATTTTCTACTATTGAAACATTATATTATTAATCTTTTTAATGTAAATTGTTAGGATTTTAAATATAAATTTTATTCCACATCGAATAAAAATAGTTGGTTGTAAGTTAGTTTTATTTTTTTTATATAAAAGAATTATGGTTTATTGGTGCTAAATTTCCTCTGCATTTTTTAACACCATTAATATAATTGAAAGCATGAATTACAATAATAATAATTGATGTTAAAAGAAAGTTAGCATCAAGAATATTACGTGATAAAATTTGAAATATTGTATTGAAAACAATAATAAAAACTAGTAAATATTAATAAAAATTATAATTGAACAACAACAAAGGTAAAAAAAATACACGACAAATTATTTATGGTGGTGAGTTTAAGGTTCAAATTTTTAAATTGTCATTCATATTTTGACTGCCGATATGTGCAATGATATGTGTCAATAAAAAAAAATTCATATTTGGACTCAATGATATGTGCGAGAGATGGTAACATCTACTAATTAGGCTCATGTGAAATGCTATTTTTCTAAGGTTGGCCTAGCATAATATAATGCATAGACAATGATTAGAAGTTTTGAAGATATTTTTACTCTTCTATTTATTTATTTATTGGAAAAGAAAAAAATGGTTGTATGAAATGGTGCCCCACAAAAACTACATAATGAGTCAAACTTTTTCCTATTTATGTAGCATTTTTAAAATAATCGAGTCAAACTTTTTCCTATTTATGTAGTATTTTTAAAATAAAAAGCGAACACAGCACAAAAGCTTTATATATTTTTTGGATAATAGATAGTGCTTAGTTAAAAGGGATTACACATAGTTCCACTTTATCTATTGATGGTAAAGTTATGCATCCTTTTAAGCATTTAGTAGGACTTCATAATGTTTAATACCTCTGATTATTTATTCATAATGCTTAATACCTCTGAATATTTATTCATAATGGATGGAAGCTCTCAAACGATGAGGTAATTCTCCAAAAAATTGAAATTCAGAACAATAAGCTGCACCAATAGCAAGTAGAGCTATAACAAATGTGAATGTTGATAAAACAGAATAGGAATTAGCTGCAATGAAAAACGTGGAGATACTGATAGAACTGGTTTAACATATAAAAGAGAAAAGAAGGAAAGTATAATGAAAACAAGAAAAAGATGGTATATTCTTTCGGTTCAGTCTTGAAGACAGACTGAGAAGTATATAAGCAGGGTATTTGAGATTTGACAGACCCTGTTAACACATTTTGCCCTCCTAACAATACTTCTGATTTCTTATCTAAGTTTCTCTTTCTGCTAATTAACTAATCAATGTCAGAGAATCTATGCAAATATTGATGATTGCAGTAATATATGAAAAATTAAACATATTTCCAATCAGAGATGATATCAAATTTTCATCTATACTCATGGTCAGTGTATTCTTGTGGTCCTATATTTTTCTGTTTATCATTGCATACATGTACAATATGTTTGTTATATATTATGAAGAAAATACAAGAATATCAAAGGAGGTTATAATTGAGGACAATTCATATGTATTTAGGCTAAGCCCCTTTCCTTCGCCTTTGATTCCTTCACCTGCCATCTCCCAAACACATCCTGAAAGGATCTTCCAAATTACCGTTGAACCAAAGTTGAAAACATCTAAGCTATGGAAAATCCGAAAAAGAAATTCCTTCCAATAATATTGTATTTACAAACATTTTTCATACTTGTAGGATCTAGTATCTATATGGGATTGGGTTAAAAGCACAGCCTGCACATACTTCACACAAGCATTATTTGATAGTCAATTACCCTTTGTCCAGGAGACATGATGAACCTTGGTTAATTTCTGCCAGTGTTCTGGTCAAAGAGTATCCCCAGTGTCTGCCAGTGTTCTGGTTAATTTCTGCCAGTGCCAGTAGTATCCCCAGTCTCAGCACAAACGATTAAGTATCTGAATTAGAATAACAGAATGGCTACAAAAAGTAAAAAATGACAGTAGATTTCTCCATCCATTGTTCAGTTGTCTGTTCTCGCTGCCCCTAGAGACAGTATTGTCACTATTATTATCACTGGCATTCCATCCGCCCCAAATTTGAGTACCATGAGAACTAGAATGTCTTTCAGGAGGAAGCTTACTACGGCAAAGAGGACACGAGTTATGCTGAACTAACCATGGAACAATACAGTCTGAGTGGTAAATGTGGTCACATGGCATCTTCCTGACCTCAGAACCCACTTCAAATCTTTCTATACAAACAGGACACAGTGAATCAAAGTTGAGGTGCTCACGTGTGATCTTAATAGTTGGCAATGCATTAATTGAAGATTGTGACGCACCAAACTGGTAATTTGTAATGTGTTGATAAGAGAATTCTTCCGGATCAGAACTTGAATCTTGACTAGGAAACATAAACACGCTCCAAGTCCGTTCAGGAGGTCGGGTAGAACCAGATCTCCTAATCCTAGTATCAAAATTTATGTATCTTCCACCCATTATCTGCCTCATGAAGTTATCAACAGCATATCTAAACCCAGTTCTTGATTCAGAACCTCTTAGCTCCACTACTCCTCGCATGTCATTAAGTTCATGCAAGAAGCCTTCATTGCAGTAAGGGCAAATGGCCCTCCCGGCAATCCTGATTGGCTGCCTGCATGAGTAACACCAGTATGTTGCTCCACTTGACATCCTTTTCTTTTACTGGAAACTTAAACTGAAAAGATACACATAAGTTTTCTGTTTCTGCACCAGGTATAGAACTTAAAAATAGTAGTCATCATTGAAGTAAAAATAATTTGGCTATAAAATTGACAACAAAAAGTAAAGAACTAACAGGTCCTAAAGACTTAACCATGGGCTATGCTGGTTAAATCTATTGGAAGCACACCCGATGCTCAATTTCATTTAGTATATCCTAAGGTTTATGTTGAAATCCCAGTTTCATTGTGATCTTTATAGCAGGGAAAATAGATAAATACAGCCACAATTGCAGTTCCAGAACATGGTATATCCACAAAAGGAATAAAATAGAAAAGCTGAGAAAGACAAAAATAGGAAAACTACCATAATTTAGAACCGTCAAAGAAACAAAACAAAAACCAAACATTCTTTTAACCCCCAACTACTCTCGTCACCAGATCAGGTACATGAATCTAATAGTGCTATTCTGGACCTCCAACAAGGGATGCAATAAAACTTGACTTAAAGAAAACACGAACAAAAAACACACAAGTAACTTTTGTACAAAGATATTGAAAATCTAAAACACCCTTTTTCTCACCTACTAAAATAATCAATATAATGAACTGGGTCTCAAAGTAGATTGGATAAAGATCTAGAACAAACTCCCACCTTCTCCATGGGTGGGTTCAAATTCCCTTGGCACCACTTTCCCGTTTGGTGGGTAATCCTCCTCAGGGAGACACTCTAACGCCAAGAGGCTAGTTTGAATAGCTGCAAATAAAATTGATTGCAGTTCAAACCTGTGCAGTAATCCTCTAGGTGAAACTCTATTTACTGTTCCAACATGTCATTGGTGCCCTATCCAATAATATTGGGATGTCTCTCATTTCTACCACTTTATTGGAATCAAAGAAAAAAAATTTGGATCTCTCATGAACGCCTAATTCCATGAAAGAGTAACTTTTAAACTTGGGTTTGAATTCCTTTTCACCAAAAATCAAGTATATAGCTAATTAGGCTTCCATTTATACTAATCATAAAACACAGAAGACAATTATTATGGCAATTGACAACTTTTATTATTATTATTATTATTATTATTATTCTGTTGAAAAATAATTAAAAAAACACATGAATCAAGAAACCCTAGGAGTAAAGAAAAAATTCAGAGATAAGAGACTAACCCGGCACAGAGAGAGAACTCCTTGAGTGAGTGACTGACCTTGACAAGAAGTTAGTATGTATAGAAAAAAGCTTGAGGGTTTTTAACGGGTCAAGTTTATTTTCATGTTATATATATATATATATATATATATATATATATATATATATATATATATATATATATATATATATATATATATATATAAAATTAAGATTATAGAGGGAGAGAATTTTTTTTTATTAAGTACTAAAAGATGACAATGATACACATTTGAAAAAAAATCTTTATAATAGATCATTATTATATCATTAGATTAATCTGATTAAATATAAATTAATTCTAATATAATAGAAGAATTACCGTATGTTTATAGTTTTCTTAATTTTATATCTGTTTATTTTTTTGGGATAAGAACTATAGAGGATTGTGATATTTTATGTATGAATTAATTTCGTTTTCCTAATAAATTAGTTTTAATTTTATTATTTAATTTAATTTAAATTTGATTAAATAAATGGTTCAAATGATATTTACACAAAAGTATTTTTTGTCATTATTTATAATCATTATCAATTACGCATGCCACTTCAAAAAAAATAAAAATAAACTAACTGTATTTTTTAAAAAATTCTATTATGCAGTATTTTGGGTGAATATAATCTTTAATTATATATATAATCATTAAAGTATAATTTTATTAATTACCGAAAATTTTATGTAAAAAATATAAAAATAAATACTCGGTTAAAAAGGTTATTTAAAAATGTCAAAAATTTTACTTTATAACAATTTCATTTATAAAAATATAAACTCCTCATGAACAAATATTAAATTTCTGATCAATTACTTTTCAAAAATTATTATGACTTTTTAAGTACTTTTATTATATATAAATTTATAGAAATAAAGTTAGTACATATGTATCTAAATATCTATCTATTTTATACAGAGAGACAACTAGAGGATTGGGACTTGTATTGTATTCGGATAAACATTATTGTTGAATATTTTAACTTT
The DNA here is from genome assembly GCA_013389735.1 of Phaseolus lunatus. Lineage (NCBI taxonomy): Eukaryota > Viridiplantae > Streptophyta > Magnoliopsida > Fabales > Fabaceae > Phaseolus > Phaseolus lunatus. The sequence continues at coordinate 15,271,580 of CM023862.1, read as the reverse complement.
TCTTTTCTTAAAAAATGCAATAGGAGTTCCCAATAACTAAAGAAATATTTATTTATTTCAAACACGATTGTAGATATTAATGTTTTTAGTTTTTAATTATTTTCCATTATAAATAGGGAAACGTTATTTTTAAAATACAATAAATGCCGAATAAAAACTAATTGAGTGAAAGGCGGCAGAGTAATGTTACTAAATAATTATTATGAAATAATATTTCAATCCATTTAAAGTAAGATTATGATTTTAATAACAAAATTTAAAACGAAATATTTCAATGAAATGATTTTTTTTTCATTATATATTTTTAAATTAAAATCTAATTGAGTTATTTTAAGATATACAATTTTCTTTTTAATTTGGTGTTGGACCTAGAAAATTGTTTAAAAATAAAAATTGTGGAATTGAGATGAAGTATGAATATTTTATTATTTAAGTAAAAAGTTTATAAATAAAAAAATTTAACTAATCAAATTATATACTATCTTTTTAAAACTCTTTTCAATTTACTTTTTTTCTCTTTTTAGATTTTTGACTAACTGTGAGTAATAAGAAAATCATAATAAAAATGGTTGAATTGTGATTTAATTAAACTTTAAAAAAAAAATCGCAAATATTATTTGATTAGTGGTGTTAAGATGATGATTTGATTTGTAAAACAATCACATTAAAATTCTTTCATCTAATGCATCATGTCAAACACAACTTGCTAAGTTCTTTTGAATCATTTGTCTAATGTATTTTCTCATTGACTTTGACTAAGGATAAAATTGTGATTCTTACAAATGATAAATTACACCTGATGCAGGTTTGACCTAAGATGATTCATTGAAAAAGATGAACTTAAAGAGATATATATTTATAAACATTTTGCAATAGGTTTCGTCTAATGAAGCACAAAGCAAGTATCCTTTGTATCTCATAATATATATGGTCAGATGAACATATTTGAATACTTATTTCATCTTTAGTTCTTTTAGTTGAAGTAATCATATTAGGAGCAAAATTTGCAACTCAATTGAATCAATTGACTAATATATTTTCACGTTTACTTTAACCAGTCATTATTTCATAGTTCTTACGTCTCACCAACCTCCTTATATGTATATTTAAAAAATCTCATATAAAAACCCTTTGATAAAATATGTTTAGAAAATACTCTCACAATAACTCTCCTTCTTGGGTTAGTGCAGATGATAATACACATGTAATGTAAAGGAAATAAGGATGAAAAAACACATACACAACAATTTATATTGGTTTTTCCGTCGCACAAACTACATCTAATTCTCGGTCAACAAGCCAAGTTCAACTAGGTAGACTAATGTTTCGAAGTAAACCTGAGTATTTTTTGAGCTCATAGTTACTCCTAGCTAACCTCTTAAGTATTTTGTCCTTAAGCCACACATGGCTGATACCTAGTATTATTTGAGCTCGTAGATACTCTTGACTAACCCCTTGAGTATTCTTTCCGAAAGCCACTCTTGCTGACTGAGTAATTTTTGGGCTTGTAGTCACTCTTGGCTAACCCATTGATTATTATTGACACACGTCACTCCTAGCTTAATTGAGTTTTCCTTCATATCATAACCACTCCTGGATAACCCTGTTAAGGAGTATTCTTTTCCAAGCCACTCCTAACTCGACCAAGTATTCTTTGACTATTGGACAATGATAGTGTCTTACAGGTGAATACACATTTCAAGCTTTCTCTTATAGTAGAAATCATCTTGCTCTCTATGAGTGTAGCGTCTTTCAATGTATATAATTGATAAGTTTTATCTCCTAGGTAGATGGAAATACACTCTCGTTGTTTTCCATGAAGTTCTTTTGCATCTTAATACTTTAACAATGTTTCTATCTTAAGTTTGAGGGTTCTTCTATGAAGTTGTGAGATTTGCTCTATCATCTTATCAACATTGTGGTATGGTGAAACCTCTACTCTCTTGACTTAGAGGAGTGCTCTTGATTTAAGCTACAATTTTGACATGGTATCTCCTCTCACTTATTCTTCTTCTTCTTCTTCTTCTAAATGGAAAGCTTTAAATAGACTATAAAAGAAGGTAGTTGTTAAAAGTTCATTTATAGTTTTTGAGCAACTTCAGCTTCTACGCATGTTTGCTTTGCTTTTGACTAGCTTTAACATGATTGTTACATTTAATGCAACATTGATTTACACTCTTTTTTCTTCGAAACATACTTGATAACTGAAAATGATTATCTCCCTAAGTAGAATAGCCTTTTGCACCAATTCATGGTCAAAGTACATATTGTACATTGTTGAACCAAGTGGTGTTCAATGTTTTGAAGAATCCAAATCCTTTGAAGGATGTTAAAGTCTCTGCTTTGCTTGTTGCTGCTGTGCTGGTTTATATTTTTGTTCTGGGGTAGTTTTATGTTGTAATCCACCCTTAGATTAAATCCACCCTTAGCATCTCAATCTTTAACAAAGCAAAGAGTTTTTCAAGATAAGTTGAAACAACCGATTGTTCTGTCGAAACAACCGATTGTTTACACTTAGGTGTTTTGAGAAAGTTGAAAACTGTTTTCAAATGGTGAAATCTGTTAAGTAACAAAACAACCGATTGATTCGAGGAAACAATCAATTGTTTGTTTTGGAACCATAACAGAATAACTGTTTTCTTTGACTGAGCTTTAAATGATTTGAAACAGAATACGCTCCAGTCATTAAATGCTTTGACCAATCTTTTTAAAGCAGTTAAGAGTTTGTTAAGATTTGATAACAAACTATATCTTGGTATAAATTCAAAAAAATTGTTTTGAAGAAAAGAGAGATCTTTTGTAAAATTTTTTCTAAAGAGAGTTTTTCAAAGTGCTGAGATTGCTTAAGAGTTTTGTGATTGATCAAGGTGCTCGGATAAGATTCTACTTGTATTGATTTCAGATATTCATTTGTAACAAGTGTAATCTTTGTAAACTGCTGAAACATTTCGTCTGTGTTTTTTTTGCTGAGATTGACTGTGTGTTCTTGAGGTGTTCAAGATCAGCAATCTTAGTGTTGGCCAAGGAGAGTGTGTTTCTTGAGGTTTTCAAGATCATTCTCTTGGTTGTTGTGTAAGTGATCAAGGTGTGATTGCTTAGTGGATTTCCTCAGGGTTTCTGAGAAGACTGGATGTAGCTCTGGGTTGGAGTGAACCAGTATAAACAACTGTGTACAATCTCTCTATCCTTAACTCTTTAAATTCAGTTTGTTTGTTGTTTGCTAGTATAAACAACCGATTGTTTCGAAGAAACAACCGATTGTTTTTTCTAGTGTTACAGTTTTGCTTGCTGTGCTGGCTAACTGAATTGCTGAATCAATTGGTTTCTTAAATAAATTCATTCTAGCTCTGAAAATTTTGCGAAAACCCCTTTAAACAATTCCCCCCCCCCCCCCCCCCGTCTAGTTTAAAGCCATCTTTTCTAACATACATGATAGATAGTTGGATCAGAGTTGAAAGACCTTTTGTGTCAGAAGGTTAATTGAAGAAAGCAAGTTTAACTCGTGTTCCGAGAGATCTTCTATATTTGTTTTAAATTTAATATTGAGTAGATCTCTTTGGCAAACAAATATTCCTTGATATCACTGATTGAAGGCACTCCAAGGCTCTCCATGACAATGGAAGAATTTAGAAGATTTGAAATTTTTTTCTCAAGTTTCTTTTTTAGAAACTCGACACTAGAGACCTTTACTTCCAAGGAAGGATCCTTGGTGGTGAGCCTAGGAGAATACTTCCATTTTAGATGACTTTAAAGAACAAGAAGACAAACAAAATGGCATAATTCAAAGTGAAAATTCCAAGAGGCAAGGGGCTCTATTTATAGATGTGATGGAAACTTGGTTACTCGTCATGCATTCCGTGGAGTTTGGATGAATAATGAAGAATGGTTGTAGCGAAAGAACATTTGAAGAGGTGCAGTGGAGGATTGGAGTTTGTATCTGTGATTGGAAGGTGAGCACGAAGAGGTTTGGCCAACTCCTCGGGGCCTAAGTAGCTTTCTCTTGGAAGAGCAACTAAGAGATTAGATGATTCTTAAGTTTGACAGAAGTTCATTACTTGATATTTTAAGTTTGAATTGTACAATAGAATTACCCCTATCTATAAGCTAGGAGACTTGCATGGTAAGTTTCTCAAACCCTAGCTTGCATGGGAAGCTACGGTTAGAAAGATGCTTACTGCCCAAGCTATTCCAAATCCTACCTTGTGTTCTAAGCTTCCCCTTTACCCTAGCTTGGCACACAAGGTTCTACCCAGGGTTAGGGTTTTATTCAACTTTGCCTACAAGGTTTGTACATGAATTTCTATGGTACTTGGCTCGAAATACAAGGCCCAAAAAGATATCATATACTATGTGGTTTGGAATACAAGGTTCATAAAGATAACCTACATTATTTTGTACAAATATTTTCAAGGCTCAGAAGAAGGAAGACTCGAAGATTGGGTGTTTTCTTCAACAATGTTCCATTTTCTTTGGTCTTTTCAGCCCAAGATGTGGTGGCTTGGATGGTCCTCCATCAAAATGCCCGAGCCCTCTTTGAAGGTGCAATTGGCTTTAGAAAGGAGGGAGGGGGATTGAGTGGAGCCTAAAACCAAATCACGAATTGAAAGACAATACAAAACAATGTCTAATAAGAAAAGATAAGAGAAAAGTAAACACAAATTTTTATACTAGTTCACCCTACCACTAGGACTACATCCAGTCCCCTTTATAGGAATAACTTGTTCCAAAAGGGGGGTTGAATGGAGCTTGAATTCAATTCACGAATCCAAAAACAAAGCAAACACAATGTCTAACAAATAAAGGAAGGAGAGAAGTAAGCAAGGATTTATATTGGTTAACCCTACCACTTAGGCTACGTTCAGTCTCCTTAAGCAAACCGCTTAAGAGCTTTTCACTAAAAGAGGTTTTAACACCTCTCCTAGACGAGTATTCTACGCTTCTTCAGGTACACAAGTTTAATCACCTCTCTAAGAAAAAATATTATACACCTTTCCAGGTAACCAATCCTAATCTCTCCCTTAAATCAAGACCTCTAAAAGAAAAAAGAAAAACACTCTCGACAGATAGAACAGTTGATGGAAACCATCCAGCCACACACAAACACATAATAAGGAGGATAAAGACCTAGAGGTTGTTTATGGATTTATTTGCAAATATGGGTCTAATTGGGCTTTTGTTTCTTTTTGTAGGCCCAATCAAGAGGAAAACTCTAGGGTGAAGGAATGTACAAACATATCCAAGAAGACCTCCAAGTCATCAAAACATAAAAAACTAAAGCTTTGGTCAGAAGAACACAAGAAGACTGAGTTCCTGTTGACTAGTCAACATTATTTTTGGGCCAAGCTTTAGCTTAAATAAATTGTATAAAGTTTTTTAGGATTTCATGGGCCATGTATTGGGCCTAGTAGCATACAATAATTGGACCAAATATTTCGGCCAAGTAGCATAGGTTTTTGGGATTGTATTTGGACCAATAGTAAAATATGACTAGTTAGGGTTAAAAGTGACTAGTTAGGGTAACAATTGGGCTTCTTTGAGCCCAATGTAACCCTAAAACATCTAGGGTATATTGGAGGACGAAAATCACCTTGGCATGGAGCACATGGACGTTCACATGGCAGCCTAGGAGTGGAGAGAATTTGGCATGGAAGGTGTGAGCTAAACATGGAAAGCATGACTCCACATGGCACCTTCTCATTGGAAAGTTGTATTTTGAATTTTCAAATTTTGGCTACAAAATGTCCAGCCCTCTCTCCTATATAAAGAGGTGCTTGGCTCATGTAAATGAAGATTAATTTGAGTGAAATTGCTGCCAACTTTGTGCCAATTATCACTCTTGTCTCCTACCTCTAGGATAGACACCTTAGTCTTCATTCTTCATCTTTTCCAAAGTGAGATGGCCTCACCACTCACTCTCCACACCTAACACTTCACCTTCAAGGTTTCCACAGTTCCTAGGAGTGCCTTGCACGCTTCCAACCATTGCTTCCGCCACCTTCAAATTCATTTTCAGCTCATGGAAGAAAGCACTCAAGCTAGGCTACATCAAGTGGTATCTAGAGCCATGGTTCTTCAAGAGCTAAGTGTCTTCTTCTAATTTTTTTTGATTTTGTGTTGTTCTTCATATTTCCGTGTTGTTCTTCATTAGATCCTTGAATGTCTTGCTGTTTTTTGCAATTTAATTTTGATTTGAATGCTGTTTGGATGAATCCAATCGGTAGAATGTGTTCAACTTGTTCTTGAGTTTCTAATTTCAATTTTGTGAAGGATTCTTGTGTGTTTTGGTGTGCTATTTGATTTTATTAGAATTGAGTCTTTCTTGCACATTTTAATTGGTTCAATTTGTTTTAATTTGAGTCATTTTGATTTTGAAATCTATACATGTTTTGTCAAGTCATGTTTCTCCAAGAAATGTCATCAAATCCTAGTAGTACTTTTCTTGATTGATTTTGTTTCTTGATTTGCTCTTGAGTCCAGTTTTTAATCTGAATTGTTTGATCCTTTGGTGCATTTTTCTTTTAGATTTGAGTTCATATTTGTGTGATAAATCCACACAAATTCTTATACAATCATTCTATTGTGTCTTTGCAAGTTTTCAACTCTGTTTTTAATTCCAGATTAGGATTTCTAAACTGTGCTGGCTGTTTTTCATTGTGAAAATTAATTCGGTTGGAGAAAACTTCTCGAAATCTGGATCTGAGAATTTTGATGTCTTAGAAAAAATGGAAAAAAAAAAGTGAATCAAAATTCGAAGTGAAAAAAAAATGATAAATCAAACAAAATCAGTGTTCAAAACTGGCGCGAAAAAAAAACGGTAATCTGGCACCAGATTTGAAAATTTTATTGTAATTGATTGGTGCATGTGTTTTGGGTGATTGCAGCGCCAAAATTCGGTTAACATCTTGAAGTATCTGTGTTTAAAATTTCAAATTCAAATTTGAAAAATACAACTCAGCATAAATTGTGTAAGTCACATTTTTTGACACTTAAATTCCAGTAGTTCAGTTTTGGTTTTTGTAATCCAATTCTAGTACCTTTCCCTAGGTTAATTTTGTGTACTAGCTTTGTTGATTACCTTATTTTTCTTGATTGTAAATTTTTCTTCAATATTCCTTCTAGTTTTGTCACATTTAAATCCCTTTGCTGTTGTCCAAATTTAAATTGAGCTTTTGTTGCTTTAATTTTTTGTTGACCTCTTAAGTGGTGAAAGTTTTCAAAAGGTGTTTGTTAAGTTTGGAGCTAACCTTTGTGGTGAGTGCCATTTTTACTTAGTAGGTGCTGAATTGATTACTTTAGTGACTATCCTAAAAGAGGTAAAGCAAGAGTGCAACAACAAAAATATACAAACATACATCAAAGAGAGGAGTGCAAAGCAAAAAGGAGGAGTACCAAAAAGAAAAGGAAGCATAGAATAGGATTCTAAACTTTTGTAATTCAAAAATTTCAATTGTATTTCTTTTGAGTTGTAAGTTGCTAAACATTCAATAATTAGTGGAATTAATCACACCAATTAGACGGTGAGTGTGTCTTCAAAGGTTCTAAGTGCCAAAGAAGCCTCACCTTAGGAATTCGCCTGGTTTAAATGCTTTTGAATTAGAGTTAATTGTTCATTGTGATTAATTGTTTTTAAGTAATTTCATTTTCTTGTATTAAAGCTTGTGTTTTCATTCTTGATTGTGCTCTAAGTGAATTACTTAGAGAAAGGTTTGTGAAAGTCTTGAAGGATAGAATCTGACTAGGAAAGGCTGGGTACTTAAGTGATCCACCTCCCTTTCCTGGGAATCTAACCACATTACTCCACCTATCTTTCTTGAGGTAAATTGCTTTTAACACATAACTTTAATCATGTCTTCTCATTCTCCTCATTCTAATGAAAATGATAGAAATTCTATTAAATCTCTTTTGAAACAATTAGCTCAAGACTTTCAATCATTTTCACATAGACAATTGCAACATGAGGCCCAACTCAAAGAAAGGGATGCTCATCTTGCTTTGTTAGAAGAAGAGTTGAAAATGGTTAAAGAAAGGGATGAATAAACAAAACAAAAAGAAATTCTCATGCATCTAGCTCTAGGGTGAGTGATTCTTTTAAAGAAGAGAGTCTTAGAATTAATAAATACTATCAACCTCAACCTATGAGAGTTAGAAAAGAAAGAAAAAAAAGCCCAAGGGAGGTTAGGGTAGATCTACCTTATTTCTATAGGAAAGAAAACATAGAAACCTACCTAGATTGGGAAATGAAGGTAGAACAATTGTTTGCTTGTCATCAAGTAGGTGAGGAAAGAAAAGTACCCTTAGCCATCCTAAGCTTTCAAGGTAATGCTATGAATTGGTGGATTGCCCTAAAAAGAGAGAGACATCTCCACAAGGACCCTCCCATTACGTGTTGGAATGATCTTAGGGGAGCCTTGAGATGTCGCCATATTCCCTCAAACTACAATAGGAAGTTGATGGACAAGCTCCAAAGACTTCATCAAAAAAATCTGAGTGTAGAAGAATATTGTCAAAAGATGGTGTTATATATTATAAGGGCAGGGATTAAGGAAGAAATTAATACCACCATTTCAAGGTTTTTAAATGGTCTCAAACTTGAGATAAGAAACAAAGTTGAACTTTTACCTTATAAAGATTTAAATGACTTGATTCAACTTTGCATTAAAGTTGAAAAAGAAATTTTGAAAAAAGAATCAAGTCAAAAACAAAGTTCGTACTTTGTACCTTATGACAAGGATGAGTTCCAAAGAGGGGAAGAGCATATAAAAGAAACATCTCTAGAAACTTCCCAAAAGCTAACTAAAAATGAGCACATCTCACACACTCAAACTAGAGAAATTCAGTGTTTTAAATGTCTTGATAAGGGTTATTTAGCATCTCAATGTCCCAATGAAAAAACTATGATCTTAAGGGACAAAGATGAAAATAGTAGCTAAGAAGAAGAAACTAGTGAGAGTGATCAAAATATAAAAATAGAAATCAAAAATCAAGAGAAAGTCCTTAGGGACCAATCTGAGGTGTGGGAGAAGAGTGTTCCTTCCCACTAGGTCATTCAGAAAGAAGAAAAATTTGAAAACAAAGTTGAAAAAGTACTTCTTTCTGAACAACCTTCAAACCTCTTGCTTTGTAAAGGAACACTTACATGCATTGCCACATTTACTGAGACTTGTGAACTACCTCCTTCAATAAAAGAACTTTTAAAAGAATTTGATGATGTATTCCCTAAGGAAGGCCTCCTTGGACTTCCACCTTTTAGAGGAATAGAACATCAAATAAATTTAGTTCCAAGAGCTAGTCTACCTAATAGACTAGCTTATAGAACTAATCCAGAAGAAACTAAGGAGATAAAGACACAAGTATATGATTTGTTGGAGAAGGGCTGGGTTTAAAAGAGCCTAAGTCCTTGTGTTGTACCTGTCTTGTTGGTGCCAAAAAGAGATGGCAAATGGAGAATATGTTGTGACTGTAGAGCCATCAATAACATCACCATCAAGTACAGGCATCCAATCCCAAGACTAGATGATATGCTTGATGAACTGCATAGGTCCCTCATATTTTCCAATATTGATCTTAAAAGCGGATATCACCAAATCAGAATTAAAGAAGGTGATGAATGGAAAACCGCTTTTAAAACCAAATTTGGATTATATGAATGGTTAGTGATGCCTTTTGGACTCACTAATGCACCCAGTACGTTCATAAGGCTCATGAATCATGTCTTAAGACATTGTATAGGTAAATATATAGTAGTTTATTTTGAATATATGCTAAGATATCACCAACAAGTGAAGGTCAAGTTATCTGTAAGCATCTATAAAGATAAAATTTTATGTGATGTAGTGCCTATAGAAACTTGTCATATCTTATTGAGACGACCATCACAATTTGTTAAAAACTCCATGCATAATGGTCGTACCAACGAGATTACCTTCACACATGAAAAAAATAAATATCTTTTATATCCTTTAACACCTTCTCAGGTGTTAGATGGTCAAAAAATATTCAAAAAGAAAATAAAAACTGAAAAATCACTAGCTCTTCTAGAACAAAAGGTAGTGTCTAAAGAGTCTAGTAATAAAATCCTAGAACAAGGGAGGAAAACCATAGAAAAGAAAATTATGTGCTCCTTTCTAAAGAAATATTGTGAGAAGTTGCCAAAAGAAAAAGAAAAACAAGAGGAATGGCAACTTAAAAAGAGTGATTTTTATACAACTGCTGAAACTAACTCATTTGATTTGTTTGATGACTCCAACAGATGGACATTTGATCCTGGAGGAGCATAGTTTTCAAAGCAGGAATAAGGCTGCTGTTCGAGATCAACCTTGTAGATCTGAGGACAGATCCTCTCAAGAGGGACGGGATGATGGAAACCATCCAGCCACACACAACCACATAATAAGGAGGATAAAGACCTAGAGGTTGTTTAGGGATTTATTTGCAAATATGGGTCTAATTGGGCTTTTGTTTCTTTTTGTAGGCCCAATCAAGAGGACAAATCTAGGGTGAAGGAATGTACAAACATATCCAAGAAGACCTCCAAGTCATCAAAACATAAACTAAAGCTTTGGTCAGAAGAACACAAGAAGACTGAGTTCCTGTTGACTAGTCAACATTATTTTTGGGCCAAGCTTTAGCTTAAATAAATTGTATAAAGTTTTTTAGGATTTCATGGGCCATGTATTGGGCCTAGTAGCATACAATAATTGGACCAAATATTTCGGCCAAGTAGCATAGGTTTTTGGGATTGTATTTGGACCAATAGTAAAATATGACTAGTTAGGGTTAAAAGTGACTAGTTAGGGTAACAATTGGGCTTTTTTGATCCCAATGTAACCCTAAAACTGTTGAACCAAGTGGTGTTCAAGGTTTTGAAGAATCCAAATCCTTTGAAGGATGATGAAGCCTCTGCTTTGCTTGATGCTGCTGTGCTGGTTTATTGTTTTGTTCTGGGGTAGTTTAATATGGTAATCCACCCTTAGATTAAATCTCAAAGCACTTAGCATCTCAATCTTTAAACAAAGTAAAGTGTTTTTCAAACTAAGTTGAAAACAACCGATTGTTCTGTCGAAACAACCGATTGTTTACACTTAGATGTTTTGAGAAAGTTTGAAAACTGTTTTTGAATGAAGAAAACTGTTAAGTAACAAAACAACCGATTGATTCGAGGAAACAACCGATTGTTTGTTCTGGAACCTTAACAGAAAAACTGTTTTCTTTGACTGAGCTTTAAATGATTTGAAACTGAATACGCTCCAGTCATTAAATGCTTTGACCAATCTTTTTGAAAGCAATTATGGGTTTGTTAAGATTTGATAACAAACTTTCTTTATATAAATTCAGAAAAACTGTTTTAAATAAGAGAATGCTTTTGGCAAAGTTTTTTTTTTTCTAAGAGAGTTTTCAAAAAGTGCTGAGATTGCTTAAGAGCTAAAGAGATTGATCAAGGTGCTGGAATAGGATTCTACTTGTATTGATTTCAGATCTTCATTTGTAACAAGTGTAATCTGTGTAAACTGCTGAAACATTTCTTCTGTGTATTGTTGCTGAGATTGGCTGTGTGTTCTTGAGGTGTTCAAGATCAGCAATCTTAGTGTTGGCCAAGGAGAGTGTGTGTCTTGAGGTTTTCAAGGTCATTCTCTTGGTTGTTGTGTAAGTGATCAAGGTGTGATTGCTTAGTGGATTTCCTCAGGGGTTCTGAGAAGACTGGATGTAGCTCTGGGTTGGAGTGAACCAGTATAAACAACTGTGTACAATCTCTCTATCCCTAACTCTTTAAATTCAGTTTGTTTGTTGTTTGCTGATATAAACAACCGATTGTTTCGCAGAAACAACCGATTGTTTTCCTGGCAGTGCTGTTTTGCTTACTGTTTTGGCTAACTGAATTGCTTAATCAATTGGTTTCTGAGATAAATTTATTCTAGCTTCAAAAAGTTTGCGAAAACCTCTTTAAACTATTCACCCCCCCTCTAGTTTAAAGCCATAATTTCTAACAAAAACATCTAAGGTATATTGGAGGACAAAAATCACCTTGGCATGGAGCACATGGACGTCCACATGGCAGCCTAGGAGTGGAGAGGATTTGGCATGGAAGGTGTGAGCTAAACATGGAAAGCATGACTCCACATGGCACATTCTCATTGGAAAGTTGTATTTTGAATTTTCAAATTTTGGCTCCAAAATGTCCAGCCCTCTCTCCTATATAAAGAGGTGTTTGGCTCATGTAAATGAAGATTAATTTGAGTGAAATTGCTGCCAACTTTGTGCCAATTATCACTCTTGTCTCCTACCTCTAGGATAGACACCTTAGTCTTCATTCTTCATCATTTCCAAGTGAGATGGCCTCACCACTCACTCTCCACACCTAACACTTCACCTTCAAGGTTTCCACAGCTCCTAAGAGTGCCTTGCACGCTTCCAACCATTGCTTCCGCCACCTTCAAATTCATTTTCAGCTCATGGAAGAAAGCACTCAAGCTAGGCTACATCAACAGTGTAAGCTCAAAGGGTATAATTCATAGTGTAAAGGATTTTCAAGGTTTGACTCATAACCAAAATGTCTAGATGCTCTATGAAGAAAATACAATATGTACAAATCAAAATTCTCACACAAACTCGTATTTCTCTTTGAAATATTTTCATTGTTCTTGTTATATTGTTCTTCATTCTCCAAGTCTTTATATATAGTACTCATAATATGATCGTTGAAGCTTTGTGTACTACATATCTTCAAGTATCTGTTAGATTCCATTAAAAGACTTTTAATGTGAATCATCCTCTACGTGTCTTGAATGTGTGAGACATTTTGAATTGTTTGCTTAAATGTGTATGTTGAAGCTTTAAATCTTCTTGACTTAGATATCTGTTCGAAATCTCCATAACTTTCCTTTCTTCATGTAGTAGACAATTAATAAGGAAACTTTATCTTTGACGTAATATGTGCATCTTAATCACATATTTGAACTTTCAAAATGTTTCTTCATTTGTAGAAATCTAAACGTTGAAGCTTTAACATATTTGTGCTTGAATCTTCATCGTACTGTATGATTCATCATCTTCTTTGTATCAAACACTCTAAAAGGAATGTTTTGATATTGAACTTTTAATGCATGTTGATCACTAATCCTTTCTCTATTTATATATCTTTGTTGTTAGAGATTTGATATCGTTCTAATAATCATTTACGAAAATCCCATACTATAGCATAATCTTTTTCCATCAAACGCTTAATAAGAAAACCTCAACTTTGATAATATTCTATGCATCTTAGCCAATTAATATCACCCAATTTTGGACTTTGAATTATTTTCATATTCAGAGATATTTTAACGTTGAAGGTTGATACTTTTATATCTAAAATTTTCTCAAGTCTTAAGTTTCTCTTTCATCACTTGTGTGATAGACTATTGGAATGGAAACATTGGCCTTAATTTATTTTGCGCGTGTTAAGTACTATAATCGCTTCTCGAAAAAATTTGAACATGATTGACAACAATAAAATACTTGGATTTTGCACAAATCTCGTTCTGCACTTCATCTTTTTGTCATTAGACACTCTAATAGGAAACTCCTAATTTGATCTTCATATGCGTCTTTAATTGATGAAAATATTTTTTTGAATAATTTGAAATATCAATATCAATAATAATCATCATACAAAATGCATGGCTATCACTAAAATATAATCTTTGATTTTTTGAATTATCTAAAACCTTCTTTTTCAGGATTTCACACTGTTAAAAATATTTTCAAAATATTTTCTAAATTTGTACTTGATTTAAAGGTTGAGAAATATTCAGACTTTAACCTTGATTTGTTTTCTCAATATATTTTTTGAAAAACTTTTTAATACAGTGGACCTATGTTTTTCGAAAACTTTTCAGTTAAGCACTATTTATTAAAAAAAGTTCTAATATTGTTTTAATCTTAAACTTTAAGGCATAAAAATACTTGGAATACTTTCTAATCATCAAAGAAAACATAGTTTTGGATTTTTTATTTTATGTATGATGCATCTAGATGAGCTCATATGATCTAGCGTCTTGAACTTGAGGTGAGTCTTGCTGATAAGTACCTAATTTCCGTAATATTTCATATTAAAATATAGGTACTTATAAGTATTAATTGCTAATTTACATATAAAATAATCCATAATTTATGAATTTATACTTTTTTACATTTTTTATGATCTTTAATTGAATAAGAGCTTTTTATTCCCAAGTTTGGTGTTAATTGTAGGTTTCTTGGGAGGAATGGAGATTTAGACTAGAAGAATGATATATGCTAAAAGGAGAAAGTTGGAAGGCCCAAAACGCTCAAAAGAGAGAGAAAACAGTCTAACTCAGCAGCGAGAATGCGTCAGATTAATTGGGTTGCTTTTATGTTTTTATCATTAAGCCCATGAGTGCGACGCAGGAAGTCACCAAACCCTAGCAAATTAGGTTAAATAGGGGGCTACAGGCACAACCCTAGTGTGCCAGATTGAGAGGAAAACACCATTGAGTGAATTGTAACCCAATTTGGAGAATGGAAGGTGCTAGAAGTTTGTGTGACTAATTCTATCCTTTGGGATTGTGAGTAATCTATTCAAACTCTTATGTATTGAGATGATATTTAAATATAATATTTTGTTCTTGATTGATTATTGGTATTGTTGTTTCGCATCTAAATAGTTGTGACATATTTCAAAATCCTAAATCTGACTAAAAGATATTTTTAGGATTCAGACCTAAACAACAATACTTAACATATTTGAGTGCTAGAAATAGACTTGAAATTTTAGGCTTTATTTTAGTGTTTTATTCTATTTTGTTTTTGGTTTTATTTTATTTTTAAGTTTTAATTTGTAGTTTAGGCAGTTATTTTAGTTAGCTATTTAAATTTTCAGGAAAATAACATGACAGAAAATCAAGCACCACCTCCTAGGAGGACACTTGGAGATCATGTCATGTACCAAGGGCCACGACATATTTATAATATTGCAATACCTGCTACCACCAAGACCTTGGAAATAGATCCAGGTTTTTTCACTCTCATCGGTGCCCATCAATTCACAGCAATGGAACATGAGGATCCATATTCACATTTGGATACATTTTATGAATTAGTGGGAGTAATGGGCTTTAAATCAAATGATGTTGAAAATTTTTGTATACTCTTGTTTCCTTTTTTGTTGGCTGGAAAGGTTAAGGAATAGCTAAAATCACTTCCAAATCAGAGCCTCACTAGCTGGGAAGAGGTAGAGGAAAATTTTCTGCAAAGATTTTTTCCAATATCTTGCTACATCAAAGCAAAGTCTGAAATCTCTATGTTTAGACAAGGAGCAGATGAAGGCTTCTGTGAGACATGGGAAAGTTTTAAGATGATATTGAGAAAATGCCCAAATCATGGGTTTGGAGATATTGCTCAACTGAGCATATTTCACACTGGTCTCAAATTTGACACAAAGATGCTCTTAGATGCTGCAGCTAGTGGCACAATGATGGCTCTTGACGTAGAACAAGCGACAAGGATTATTGATGCATTGGCATCAACTAATTATCAAGCCCAACATTATAGACAAGGTATTCAGAATAAAGGGTTGTTAGAAGATGCAATCTTGGCTAAAAGTAAAATTCTGACACAGCTGATTGAGCAACTAACCACACAAATGGCTAAATTGCCCCAACAATTATATGTTGTTCATTCATCTCAAAGCCAAAGTCAACCAATCAGGTGTGATTTTTGTGGAAGTGATCATCCTAATGTTCACTGTACCTATCAGAACAATTCACCTGAAGCTGAGGATCCATCAATGCTTGAAAAAATGAGTAAAGTTAAAGACGCCCTGACAAAGCTGGTGATAACGGAAGAAAATAGAATGGAAAAGATTATGAATATAGAGATCCAGATGCACAAGTGGCCAAACAAACTGGAGAGGTACAAAGTGGCCAGTTTTCAGTCAACATCCAAACCAACCTAAAAGTGCATTGCAATGGAATTGCCGCCGAGTGCGGTAAAATAATAGGAGAGAGGGATGGTAATAATGTAGTGGATGAAAAAGAAAAAAAAATGAGACTGAAGGGAAAAGAGATGAGAAAGAGAGATAAAAGAAAAGAAGTGAGGAAGAAAAAATTAAAAATAAGGAGAGAGGTGCTCTTGAAAAAGATTTATCATCTCCTCATGCTCTTTCAAAAAAAGAGAAGGACAAATTTTTTTTTTTGACAATTTGCTCCCTAAAAATTATTTTGCAGGAAATCTGAAACAAGATTCAACACTTGAGAGATTTCAAAACAACAGGAGCTATATTGAAGAGAGAAATATAGAGCTGGAGGATATACAATGTCATCATTCAAAACGGCTTGGCTAAAAAATCAAAGGACCCTGGAAGTTTTAATCTTCCTGTATCTATAAGTGCTTTATCTATGGACAATGCCTTATTGGATTTGGGGGCAAGCATAAATCTAATTCCTTTGGCAATGTTGAAGAAGATAGGTGATCTGGAGGTTCAACCCCCCAAGATGCAGTTACAATTGGCAGACATATCCATCAAATATCCTTATCGTGTGTGGTTGAAGATGTCCTTGTAAAAGTGGATAAGTTCATATTTCCTGTGAATTTTGTTATAATGGACATGAAAGAAGATGAGGAGGTTCCCTTGATACTTGGAAGACCCTTTATGAAGACTGCTAGAATCATAGTTGATGTTGACAAAGGAGAACTTCAAGTTAGAACTCAAGATGAGGAGGTAACTTTAAATCTTTTTTATGGTCAAAGAAATTTTAATGCAGGGGGAAATGTGTATAAAAGGATGCAACAAAGAGAGTTTTCCACTTTGAAATAAACAAGCGTCAACCTAGATGACGTTAAATGAGCGCTTACTGGGAGGCAACCTAGTCCACATTTTAGTTTTATGTTTTTTTGTTACCTTTGTTGATTTTAATTTTGAAAATAATAATAATAATAAAAATTTAAAAAAAATCCTATATTACTCCTAGTCATTTTGCAGGTTATGTATTTTAACCTGGGGACATGTTCTATTATTCAGGGGGCAGATCCAGAAGCAAGACTATAGATAAAGATTTTAACAAAAAGCTGGATGACTTCTTAAGAAGACAGGATTGAGCAAAAATGTGGTTTTATCTTTCTAATTCTCTTTTGTTTTCAGTTATTTGAATTTTATTTTCCTCTTAGTTTTTATTTTATTTATTTTATTTTTTCAATTATTTTGTTTTATGTTTATTTGCTTATTTGTTTAGTTTGTTTTAATTGATTATTTTGTATTTTGAATAAATTTTTTGTTTTGTTAGTTTGTTAGTTTGTTAGTTTTAGGTCTTGAATTATCTTTCTTGAATAAATTTCAGTTTTAATTTTTTTGTTTCTAGTTTATTTTTCTCAAATAAAAAAAAACTAGAATATTAATTTTGAATTGTGGTAAAAAGAATTTGTGTTTAAATATTAAATAGTGAGATGAATTATACACGGTTAGAAAAGAAAATATGATTGAATCCCTATTCAAATATAATTGAAATTGTGATACATGAAAATTTAATAGGATGATTGATTTAGACAGAGAATGACAAAACAAAAAGGAATGAGACCAATTAAACCAAGTGAGTGTGTGAACCTTAAACAGTTTCGAGAGTTTTACTGATGAATTGACAGTTGTGGTTGCTTAATTTTTATTTTTGTTACATCATAAAAGAGCATGAAGATGATTGAGGCATTTGTATATGCTAATTAGGAAACCACGACCAAATAGCCAACCTTTCTCTTATTAGAATTCCATTTTTTTTATATATTCTCTTTGGGCCAAGAATTTTTGTTATCATTGCACCTTAACCTTTGATGATATATATTTTCTACCCTTTAGCATGTTTAAGGAAGGAGAACATAGATGCAATACATATAGAAAAGGGAATGGTTGGTTCTAATTGTGAAAGCTCAAAAAAAGTTGAAAATAGGAAGAATCTTTTCCTATTAATGAAAAAAAAATAAGAAGAGAGAAACAGAAAAAGGAAAAGAAATAGAAAAGAAAAAATTCATCATGAAAATCATGAAGAGTTAGAAAAAAAATATGAGGAAAAATGTGAAGTCAAAATAAAATGGTGATTAGATAACATATATGTTCTCTATAATTGGATTGTAGGTATGTTCTTCTTTAAGATGTGTATTTTGTTATCTGAAAACCCAATACTTTTTGGAAGCCCAGCCTCATTACAACCCTGGAAAAGACCTCAAGATTCATGTTTCTAATATGTTTGTGATTTGAAGATGAAATGAAAAGCAACTATGATTTGTTATGATTCAGGGAAAATAGAGAGAAACGCTTACCTGTGAGCATATGAGAAGATATTCCTTGATGAATTGTCATTTATTTGTTTTGATTTGATCCTGGAAGTTGATTGTGTCTATATTTTTATATATTTGAATTTGGAAGCATCATAAGTTTCTAATTTGATCTATTTTTTTTAGTGAAATTAAGTTGTTTGCTATTTAAATTCAAATATATTCATTTACTTTGCTTGAGAACAAGCAAGACTCTAAGTTGGGGAGATTGATAAGTACATAATTTTCGTAATATTTCATATTAAAATATAGGCACTTATGAGTATTAATTACTAATTTACATATAAAATAATCCCTAATTTATGAATTTATACCTTTTTACATTTTTTATGATCTTTAATTGAATAAGAGCATTTTATTCCCAAATTTGGTGTTAATTGCAGGTTTCTTGGAAAGAATGGAGATTTAGACTAAAGAAGAATGATATATGCTAAAAGGAGTAAGCTGGAAGGCCCAAAACGCGCAAAAGAGAGAAAAAAGTCCAACTCAGCAGTGAGAATGCGTCAGATTATTTGGATTATTTTATGTTTTTATCATTAAGCCCATGAGTGCGACGCATGAAGTCACCTAACCCTAGCAAATTAGGTTAAATAGGGGGTTACAGGCACAATCCTAGTGTGTCAAATTAAGAGGAAAACACCATTGAGTGAATTGTAACCCAATTGGGAGAATGGAAGGTGCTGGAAGTACGCGTGGCTAATTCTATCCTTTGGGATTGTGAGTAATCTATTCAAACTCTTATGTATTAAGGTGATATTTAAATATAATATTTTGTTCTTGATTGATTATTTGTATTGTTGTTTTGCTTCTAAATAGTTGTGACATGTTTGAGAATCCTAAATCTGACTGAAAGGTATTTTTAGGGTTCAGACCTAAACAACAACAATACTTAACATATTTGAGTGCTAGAAATAAACTTGAAATGTTAATTTTCATTAACGTCTGAGTGTGATTCTAAGTTGTTTTTATAAATATGCGAGAAATTGATATTTAGGAAATATTCTTAAGAATTTTATATGCAAGAAATCGATATAAATTAATTTTCTACAGGCATCAATTTCAATCAAAGAACTTAATATTAACATGCTAATAAAAATACATGAGAATGAGAAAGATGAAACTCAATCCCTATTTTTTCCAATTGAAGCAATTACTCTTTGATTTTTTTTCCTGTTAGCGAATATTGTACTTGATAATTCAACTGTTACTAGTGGGATCGATATCCGTCCTTAGGGACAAATTATTACTTCTGACAATGCGGTGCACTTGCCATAAAATGTCATCACTTGCATCTCATCAACTTTTTATTCTTATACAAGAAACATATTATATAGTCTTATGCTTTCATCTAATACTTATTTCAATCTAGGTAAATTATATTAAAAAAACTAAAATTATCTTGTTTGTTATTATCCAAACTTAGGTGTTATTGGCAATAAGATAACATTAAGACTTGTATCTTATTATCATTGTGTTTGGTTATGTCTTAACAAAATCTAGATAATCTAATCAATAAATAGTATAATCTGTTGGAACCAAAGGCTTTGATGAATCAAATCTGTGAAGAATCTGTGCAGAGCTTGGTTGCTGATGAAGTTAGGTTTAGATGTTTTGTCTTTGTTTTAGAATTTGTTCTATTCGTTCTTGATTCAGAATCTTAGCTTGAGCAACTTGTTTTAAAAGAGAATTTTTTTTAAGCTAAGTGATAAACAACCGGTTATTTTCTCGTTTTAACCGATTTTTCCTCACTGGCTTGTTTGGTAGGTTTTTTAACTACTTTATAACAGCCTTAACCGAATCAACCGGTTATTTCAAAACTTCAATCGGTTGAATTTTGAAAATCTATTTTGCCAATAACAGTTGGATTTTCTAACAGACTCAAACGGGCATTTTGTGAGGTTTATAATATATAGAAAAAAAGCGAAATACATTTTGAGATACAAAAAGAGTTTGCAAAAGAGAGTTCTACAGAGATTTGAAAAAGTTTTTAAGAAATCAGTTTTTTGAAGAGTTTTTGTTGAAGTTTTAAAGATTGCTCAACTAGCTAATATTCTGATCATTACACAAATCTAGGAACGTTTAAACCAAGTGTTTTCTATTCCTTTCTTTGTTCCTGAGATTGTATTCTTTCAATTCTTGGAAGTGTGTGAAATCCTTTAAAATCAGAGGGTGTTCTGGTTTAAAGGCGTATGGTGTGTTGAAGAGAGTGTGTGTGATCTTAGGTTAAAAGATCCTCTCTTGTTGTTGTTGTGTATATGTAAACTGTTGTGTTTTATATAGTGGAACTCAGAAGGTGTTTCTGAAGAACTGGATGTAGCTCAGGGGTTGAGTGAACCAGTATAATTGCTCTGTGTGATTCTCTCTTTATCAGTCTTGGTTTAGCTTGATAATATTTCTGTATCTAATATAAACAACCGGTTATATTGTTCTTGCAATTGGTTATAATTATGATATATAACATTGTTGTTAAGTCTGTAATAATATCAATCGGTTATATCGTAATATCAACCGGTTGATTTTCTGTTGCTTATTTTGAAAGTTTGATTTCTTTTAGCTTCTCTGATCTTTGTTTGCGTGAATTGATAAAGGAATTCATTCTTAACTAAACATTTGCAAAAAGCTTTCAAAAACAATTCACCCTCCCTCTTGTTTTAGCCATAAATTCTAACATAATCTAATTGTATTATGTCATAATTCTAAAGATATTCTAGACAACCATTGATTTTGATTATAACATATAATGTCTACTTTTGAGTAAACTAATATGTTTGCTCTAAGTATGATTATCAGGAAAAGCTACAAGACAATTTGTAGAAGCTTAGGCTTTATTAACAAATCAAATTGTCTTTTCTCAAACGAGTTCTAAATGATACTCTCTTTAAGCTCATATAATCGAAGATGCAAGGTAGTGGGGCTCTATAATAAAACACTAATTCAATTTGAACCCATCAGACTGTCTTGTGAAGCCATCAATGTGTTGACTCAAATATTCTTATAGAGGTTCTAACACAACAAAACAACTTTATGTTGGATGCTTAAATGGTGTTGTTGGTACAAGGAAATGATGTTTAGAATTAAAGGTTATTTAAAGCATAAGAAGTTGAGTATACTAGCAATCTTGTAAGCTAAAAGACAACCAAGTGCCACAAGAGGTCAAATACACAACATAAAATCAAAATATTAGTCACCAATTTATTCAAAAACATGTCTATAAATAGAAGGCTTGCCATGCAAAACCAACTAAAGATTATCTACATGAAATATTAATGTTCTTTGCATGTGCTTTCTTTTAAGCTTACAAGTGCTAGCTCATAAAACATCGTATAGAGGACTTAGATAGAGTGTTCTTTATTTGTAAAACCTTCTCTTTGTGAAGCTTTCACTTGATAAGGAATTTCATATGTATATTCTCTCTTTTAAGAGTTACCATTACAGCGTAAAACAACTATTTTGTTGTAGCTAGAAGTGACAATTAAAGAATATATGAAAAATCTATGAGTGGCTTAGTGAAAAAGAATGCTTGTTTTCTTTATCTAACAAGGAGAAAAAGAAAAATATCTAAGAGTGATCTTATTTACTCGTAGTAAATCAAAAAGTTGTAGTAAGAATACTTAAAATCATGTGAAACCCTTTATAATTTGTAAAGGAGAATTGGACATAGTCCAATATTGAAATAAACTAGTATAAATATTAAGTATTTTATTTTTTTTTATTACACTCATACTAGCTTCTAACAAGTTGTTTACATAAATCTTTTAAAAAACATTTTTAAACAATTAGAAGATCTCTCCCAAATTGTATTAACACAATAATATTAAGTTAATTGTAGGTTAATAACATTTGTTAAAAACAGAATTAATATTAACACAAAAATTATAATTAACGTCAGATAAAAAATAACATTGGTATGAATCCGTAAAATAACTTTGGGGATAATGATCGAAAGTAACCGTGATTGACTTTAAACGGAAAGTAACCCTTGTCAACTTCGATCAATGTCGAGTCAATAATATTTCAATTGAAGTCGAATAGAAAATAATAAAATACAAAAGTAAGAAACACAAATTTATTTAAAAAGGATAATATAAAGAATTTCAAAACTGTATATCATATGTAGAATTTTAAATCATAATTTTAAGCGTTTCGTAAAATGTTTTAAAATTTTATTCCTTTAAAAAATTATTTATCTAAATAACATATTTTATTATGTAACATTTCTATTGAACTATAAAATTAGAATACCTTCTTAAATAAATTCATCCAAATATACTATAATTTTTCTTGATATATATATATATATATATATATATATATATATATATATATATATATATATATATATATATATGCATTTTATATAAACAAAAAATAATTTATCTAGTGAATTTGTTTATCTAAATTCTCTTATGAATTTTATTATTATATTTTTTTTTCAATTTCATATATTTTACCTGTAACGCCCCTCAATATCTTATTCATTTTTATATAATAAAATAAAGGTAAAACAATAATATCAAAAATTAACATAGGTATATATATAATATAATTCATCCATTCCATACATTGTATCTCAAAATAACATCCCTTTTCTAGGGAATTTTAATACATCTCCAACAGGAGTTTTCAAAATAAAACAAAATACAACATTCAAGACAGACGATCCCTTCCTCCAAAATGCTCACTGAGGAGCTCTACTACCTGCCACCTTGTCTGCTCCCGTGTAAATTATACACGGTCATCACAGTTTTAAAGAAAACAAACACAAAACAAAACACAGGGGTAAGCTAACTATTTTAAAAACTTTAAATATGAAACTTGATATCATCATAAACCATCATTTTTCATTTCACACACTTCACAATTTCACATCCACGTAATCAACAATATTCACAATTTCATAACTTCATCTATGTGATTCCATCATATCAGTAGAGTCAGGATCGTCTCATTCACAGGATACTCACAGATCAATACACCCTCATAACAATCTCAACACGGTATTTTCTTTCCTGAAAATACTATGTCTTGACCACATTTTCACATCATTCCATATTCATACAACACATCCATGAACGATTCAATCATATCATATTTTCAACCGTTTCTAAACAATCGAAATCATACCAAAGTTCAAGATTTCGAAAATCATATGCATTTCACAGCATCTACTATATTTAAAATTTCACATTTCAAGCTCAAACAAATTCCGATCCACACATAAAAACAGAGCATCGTGCAAGAAAGTTTGAAACCGGCGACCACGTCGCCCCAACTTCAGAATCTTCTAGCCTACGGTTGTTATTGAAAATAAAGCTAGCTTCCCTTACCTGGACTTGCGTAAAAACTCACTAAGAGCTCCAAACCCACCGAAACTTAAAGATGTCCTAACCTGCACCATGGAGCCTTAATCACAAAACTGACTATACTACTCATTTTCTTCGTTAACAGAGACGATTTCTGAAGCTAAGAGAGTCGCATGCAACGCCTATGCAGAGGCAACCCTCTCAAGTTCAGAATCGACTCGAAAAACAGAGTAAAACGACTTACTCTGTTTTAGCGTCCTGATCGGAAAACTTGCAGAGAAAAACACCACAGTCCAGTGGCAGTCGCCGTCGTCAAACTGGTGAGGGAGGCGTCCGTGACGTTGAGAGAAGGAGGAGAAAGGAGAAGGGAAACGAAATGAGCTTATTCCCTCAGCTATTATGGTCGAACGGCTCTGTAGCCTTCACTGCCATCACCCACTCTGCGGGAAAGCTTGCGTGCACGTTTCCTCGAACAGGATGGCCACGTGGGTCTCTGCGCACACCAACTCTGGGTCACTTTCCATACCAACTCTCTAGTGCCAACTGTTCTGAAGCATTCTTACTTACTACGTGTCGCGCATGCAGAACGCTCATGCTGGGATCCTGGGCCCCACCTTATCTGTGTGAAACACGACATCGCGCGATGATCATCCACCGATGACTAACCGCGCGATGACTATCCACCGATGAACGAAGTGTCTCTTACCCTGGCAGACGACCGATGCCTCATCCTGGCAGACGACCGATGCCTCATCTTAGCAGACGACCGATGCCTCACCCTGGCAGACGACCGATGCCTCACCCTGGCAGACGATCGATGCCTCATCCTGGCAGACGACTGATGCCTCACCCTGGCAGATGACCGATGCCTCACCCTGGCAGACGACTGATGCCTCACCCTGGCAGACGACCGATGCGTCTCTCACCTTGGCGATCTCTCATCGCCCTTGCGTGTGATGAGGACACATCACCTCACTCTGGTCACCGATGTCACATCGTCACTCCCTGGCGATCTCTCATTGCCCTTGCGTGTGATGAGGACACATCACCTCACTCTGGTCACCGATGTCACATCGTCACACCCTGCTGAGGGTTCATCGACTATCTACTCCATGCCTGTGGCATCACCCCTACTGGCTCGGTGACGTTGGTAGTTCTCCTGACCGAGGACCGGTCGGTACTCACTCCTCGCGCCCCAATGCATGCAACACTAAGGAAAATCTCTTATGCCCCAGCATAGAGTTTCGCATGCATAGCGTACCTAAGGTTCAAATCACACCTTGGCACATGTGATTTCCTAGAACCCACTATGACCCGACCGACCGACCTCTACCATGCCGCCCTCAGACCTTGGACGACATCCGAAGTCTGACCACTATGAAATTTCTATTACAAGCTCTTTTCATTTTAAATAATAACATATTCAGAAATCATTTAAAACAAACCACTTCTATTCCAAATAAATTTCTAGATCCTTACATTACCTATTTACCTTTTTATAGTTTCAATTTATAAGTGATAGATTTTGACTAATAATTTTGAGAGAGAAAAATTAATATACTAAAAGATTTATATATATATATATATATATATTATTACTAATAAAATAAAAATAGTACGTAATTTAATATAATTATAAAAAAATCACACATTTATAAAATATTTATTTCAATGATGATCTTAAATAAGTAACGACATTTGACATAAAATTATTGTGAAAAAAAGGTATGATATTTTTGTAATTAGTTAAACTTTTTAACAATGATTATACTACTAATCATCATTAAAAGTGACATAAGTGAGATTTCATGACTATTTCTAAAGAAATGGTCATTAAAAAACTTTGAAATCACGATGGTAATCAAACTGTTGTTAAAAAGTGTTATTATGGAAAATAACGATGGTTCGATGACAATCGTTGTTAATAGTGGGAATTTTCTTTACCCTCTTCTTCGCGCACCTCACTCTCATGCTATCGCCACTCTTACTCTCACAATGCCAGCTAACCTCGCACCACGACCTCCACCCTCCCCGAACTGCAAGCACCGCTCCACTCTCTTCGGACTGCACTCATCGTTTCGCACCATGAGCACCAAAGTTGCATCGTTACGTGCGCCTCCCTACTCCCCGCATCGCGACCTCCATCATGCACGCCTTCCAGGCCTGCTGTATCGTGTCCTCCTTCGTGTTGAGCCTTACTGGACCTCACCTGTCACTGTCACTGTCACTTTTTTGGTGGGTGTGGTTTGTAATCTGTGGTTGATTGCATAGTGGAATATCCAGTGGTTTCTGGGGACTGGATGTAGCTCTTGGTATAAGAGTGAACCAGTATAAATCTGCTTTGTGTGATTCTCTCTTTCCTTGATCTCACATAAATCTGTTTTAACTTGTTTTTATTAGCTGCTGATAAAAACAACCGATTGATTTTCTGGAAATCAACTAAAACAATTTTGTATCTTAGATATCTTGGTTTCTTTCTCTGTGATTCTTCATTAGCTTTCATTTTACCTTTAAAATGTGCGAAAATATTTTATAAACAATTCACCCCCCTCTTGTTTAAGGCCTAAAATTGTAACAAATTCTCCTTACAATATGTTTTTGCAATCTTTAGCCAAGAACACACATGACGTTGAAGCCTACATTTAACAGATAATGCAATTATTTAGGATATACAAAACAATGATAAATACCAATTTTTGTCGAGCTAGGTAATAGTGGTTTGTGACCCAAGTTGGGCAGTAAGATGATGGAAGAAGCAATTGGAGTAAGAAGAAGATGATGCCTTATTTAGTGTTTCTTCTCCTTAGATATAATAGACATAAGTGTGGTTGTATTGTAATTCCTTGTTAGGACTGTCGTCGGCGACCATTAAGTCTGTGCGGAGAGCTTGTATCTACTATGAAAGAGAGAAGTCGGAAGGATCGTTAGAAATGGTGGAAAATGAGGTTGAAGGTTATTTCAAATGACAAGTCATTTTACGAAAATTTAAAAACTCATGTTATTTTATAGAGGTTTTTAACCAATGGTATTTTATGGAGGTTTTGAAACCCATGATATTTAATGGAGGTTCTCAAACCCATGATATTTTACGGAGGTTCTCAAACCCATGATATTTTACGGAGGTTTTGAAATCCCATGATATTTAACGGGGATTCTGAAAGACTTTTTCTGAGGTCTAGAAAAACTCCAAAAAACACGTTCTCCAGGGATGGTTTAGCAAGGAAAACTACAATCTTAAATAAATGACTTAATAGAAGTTTTAATTTTGGATAATATAAAAATAATTTCTCATAAAAATCATTTTTTTCTTGTAGTGTTAGTTATCTTACTTTAAGTTAATTTTATGAATAGAAAATTATTAAATATTTTTTTTTACTTTATAAAATATTAAGAAAAATTATATATAAATTAGATATTTTTATTATATAAAAGCCTAAAGAGTCTCTATCGAGTCTATTCTTTTAGCTGAACTGACTACCAAATATGAAATATTGCCAACAGTACAAATACTTTTCTACTTTATCAGTGGCATGGGTCAATTATTAAATTTGAATAACTTTTTTATGAAAAGATTTATATTCCTTCTATTATTAGCAAATCTGTGTTAAAATTATTCATATAATCCATATCAAAAAAATTGGCATATTCTTAAAATGAAAAGTACCTTCCTTTTTTCCCCCTATTAAAAAATATCTAAAACTAACTATTTTCAATATAATATATTTATATTTCTAAAATTATTAATTTATCTATTTATTGATAGCTTTGTGATTTATCTTTAATATATTAATTATACTTAGTATTAATTTAATAATAATAATATTATATATAACTTTTTTATTCATAGTAAAATATGTGCAATTTTGTTTTATTAAATGCATATATAATTAGTTTATATGTTAAATAAACTTGTTACTTTAATATTATGTGTTGTTAAATTTTAAGTTGGAGTTCTAATTTCGTTTATAAATTTTGTCAAAGTTTGTTTACATCCAACCCAATGTATATATCATTAAGACTAAGACTTGTTAACCGGTCATCATTATGTTATATGTAGTTTATATTACCAATTAATTAATTGATTAATGTTATATATCAAATAAGATTTAATTTAAATTAAATAATTATGATAATAGTCAGTTTTTACTTCTCTCGACTTAATATATTTATCGGTCTTTCGTTCTCCCAACCTAACATGTTCAACTAATGTTCGGACAACCAACTTATATCGGCTTGTTGGCATAAGAAAGAATTGTCTTGAAAAATGTATTTGATACACATCATCATTTATAAATATATTTTAAAAAGAATAAATTGCTTTGGTCGGGAGAAGATACCAAATCTACAGTAGGTTCAACACTGTTCATAATGCACTATCGAGTCCATCCTAGATACTTAATGGATAGGTAGAAAAATGTAGAAAGCAATAACGTTAATAACTCACTCAAAAATTACTAAACTTCACTTAATGTTAGAGTATCTTTGCAGTTACCGACCTGCTTATCTCAAACTAACAAAAACAAAAAAAAAATCACAAAAAAAGATCGAAGAGTTAAAAATAAGAAGATGAAATCCAAAAAAAAAAAAATGGAGAAGAGAAAACCAAAAAAAGGAGAAAGATAAGAAAAAACGATTAAAGATACTATAGCACACCTAATAGACATATGGGGTTGAAGTCTGACTTTATCATATCCTTGCAATATATATATATATATATATATATATATATATATATATATATATATATATATTTGAATTAATAAGTGAAAGACTAAAATTATATTAAAAAAATAAAAAGGGTAACACTATAAAAATGTCTTTGAAAGATGATGTATAAACAACTCATTTTTAAGTAAACAGCCAACCAATACCCATGATATGACCTTTTGATTTGAAAATGTAAAATAATCTAAATAAATCAACTTAAAAAAATAAAAATATTATTATATTATTAGTTATTTTAATAGTACAAGAAGACTAAAAGATGTTTATGTGGCATTTTTTCTCAAAGTATTATTAATACAAGACAACTTAACTTATGCTTTAAGCATTTACGTAGCAAACTAAAATATAAATAATGATAAAAAATCATATTATTTAGTACGTTTTAACATTTTCTTCTAAATTCTGTGCACTAGCACGACAACGTGGGTATATAAAATTAATATTGATACATGACATAATAATAAACATTCTTTGTTTTAAGGGCCTTTTTTAAGGAAAAAACTTTGTTTTAAGTTACAGTTTGTACGTGCCTCATCTCTTTCACGAAAATAAGTATAGAATAGTCAAAATTCTGAACAGGTGAAAATTACAAAGAAATTAAATATAAAATAGTCAAAATTTTGAACAGGTGAAAATGACAGAGAAACTTGGCCTCAGTGGAACACCCCATCAATAGTAGAGAGTCTCTCCTACTTTCTCTCTCCACCAAAGTCAGAATCTTTTGCAACTCTGAGCTCTGAGTTTTTTCATTCATTGTAGTTTCTTCTTTTGTCTTTCTCTTCCTTTTCATTGGTAAGTTCACTCTGATAAATTCTGAATTTTTGTTCTTCTGTTAATTTTTTTGGTTGCTATTATTACGTTTATCCAGTGGATTCTAGGTGGGTGTGAACTCAATATGATCTATGGAGTGATGGGTGTTTGCTTAACTGAGAGCCTATTTGAAAGTTATGTGCTTTGATGACAACATGGTGTGGTTTTTGTGGGATTTTAGTTTTCAGTTTGGTTTTGTTGTGTTGCTTTCGCTCTCTTCTGTTTCTGACTTCATGGTTGTGTTTGAGGATAGGTCCTGTTTATGTGGTTGAAGCTACCTGGTTCTTGCATGAATTTTGTTCCTACTTAATGCATGTGGTAATTGATTTGTTTTGTTGAGGGTAAACATTTAAATCATTTTAATTTGCATGTGTGAAGTTATGGGACTTTGTCTCCCTTTGTAATTGTTGAACTTGACTGGTTTTCTGGAAGGCAGAACTCCTCTTGTCTGATAAGGGTAACAAAAAGAATCCAGGAAAATTTTTGTTTTGGACATTTTTAGATGGATATTTTGCATCCATTTAAGAAGGTTAAGTCATGATGCTAAATTGATTATAATTTTATGTGCTCACGGTAAATTTTTGTTGTAATTCTTCATGATTTGATTACAAGAGATAGTTGACTATATAGTTGACCATATGTTCACAGCTCTGACTAGCTGTGTTCATTGTAAGAACTCATTTATAATTTCCTTTTTGCTTTGGCAATTATTTGTTTTCTAATTTGAAATATGTTTTTATCTGCATGAAATCCGATCTAATGCTTTGTTACTAATTTACTTTAATTGGGGGGTGTCCTTTCTTGTTCATACTGTTTTCTTTCTGGGTCAATTTTTTTCAAAAAGCATTTCTTGATGTCCATAATAATATTATGAAACTACCTTGTGACATGAAGTTGGGGTTAAAAGAATGGTTTGATTTTATTTGGGTCCCTTTGCTTGTTCTAACTCGTTGGAGTTTGCTATTCCTTATCTCTCTCAGATCAGATTTACCATTTGGCTTTTCTTAAGGATATAGTAATCAATATTGAGCATCTGGTGTGCTGCCAAAATACTTCACCACAGTATCCTAAATGTTCATGACTTGTTAGCTGCTTACTTTTGCTGTCAATTTTATGAGTCATTTTGTAAATTTATTTGTGACTAAAACGTCTGAAGCTCTAGTATACTTGGTGCAGAAGCAAAGTGAAGTTGTGTTGTGTTGTATCTCTTCAATATCTTAGTGTGTAGCGAAAGAGAAAGCATGTCAAGTGGAACAACATACTGGTGTTATACATGCAGGCAACCAATCTGGCTCGAAGGGAGAGATGCCATTTGCCCTTACTGCGATGGAGGCTTTGTGCAAGAACTTAACGAGCAGCTGCGAGCAGTTTCACACCAACAAGGCTTTTCACCACAAATGGAAGATTTTCGTCAAATGCCTGATATTATGGATGCTGTAAGAGCTGTTATGGAGCAAAGAGGTTCTGAGCCAAGAATTGGGGTTAGAGATGCTGTTGACAATTTCATGAGGCAGAGAATGGCTGGAAGCTACACAAACTTTGATGTTAGAAGGAGGTTTGGCTCCACCACCACCCCACTTCCTGATCAGACTTGGGGGGTCTATAGCTCTGGTCCTTATCTGATATTTCATGGTCAACCTCCTGGCTTCACTATGTCTAACACTGGCTCAAGAAGAGGTCCTAGGCATGTTGATTTTGGTGACTACTTTCTTGGTCCTAGACTTGAAGGACTCATTGAACAACACATAACCAATGATCGCCTTGGTCCACCCCCTGCATCACGCTCTTCTATTGATGCAATGCCAACCATTAAGATCACAAATGAACACCTCCAATCTGATTCACACTGTGCTGTTTGTAAGGAAAGGTTTGAACTGAGTTCTGAGGCCAGGAAAATGCCATGTGCCCACATTTACCACTCAGACTGTATTGTTCCATGGTTAGTTCAGCACAATTCATGTCCAGTTTGCCGTGTTGAGCTGCCACCTCAAGGACACCCCAGTTCCCGTGGTAGTAGAATTAGGGGAGGAAGGAATGCTAGTGGCAGTGGTAGTGACAGTATCTCCAGGAGAAGAGGGAATAGAGAGATGAACAATGGAAGGAGAAATCTGCTATCATATTTGTGGCCATTTCGAACTTCTAGTTCAAATACTTGATCATTGTGCTGAGACTGGGGAAGCTGCTCCTCTACAAGTCTTTGGCCAATGCCAGAACTTAACTGAAAGTTTCATTTCTTCTCCAGGACAAGTGTAATTAGCTGCCATGTAATGCTTGTAATTTGAAATGACATGAAGACAATTTCTGAAGTTTGTGCTTTGAACTTGATTTCATTGATACTAGATCATAGAAGTTGTGGAACTCTTTGTACATACAATATATTCTTGGAAGCAATTTTCGTTTTAAATTTTCAGTTGTATTGTAGTTTGCATGGTCATGAGTGTGTTTGAGAGATAAAATGAGTTTTTGAGTCAATCCTTGGCCAAAAGGAATGGAAAAGGTAAGTGATGAAGATAAATGATCCTTTATTACATAATCACTACACACCACACAAGCGTAATAACAGTCATCAAACACTTCACTTTGCACTTAGTCCACAGCATAGCAATAAATGGAAATGTTAGAAAATGGCAGTGTGAAACAAAACCTTTTGGAACTCAACCTCATGATCTATAAATTAAATATTAGATTTCAAAAAAAAAAAAAAATGAAAGAAAAAAAAAGTTTTACAAATTAACTCATATACAAGTTATATTTTAGATGGTAGAGGAGATTTTTTTATTTATTTCTAATACCACATGAAAAAATTTCTTCAAAAGATTCATAGTTTTATACCATATTTAATTGGTTGGGTTTTAATCAACTACATATTAGTTTACCAAAATTTTGACCAGTTCTTCCACAGTTTGGTTAATAGGTCTGAACTTAACATGGTTGATCAATTTTTTTTATTAAATCGATTGATTTACTCCTACTGTTAAAACATAGATTAAATTATATTTAGATAAAGTTTCTATAAGAACTTTTAAGAAAGAAAAATTGAAATGAATTTTTTATAAGTAAAAATGACTTTATGTAAAAGTAAATTCATAGAAACCTTTTATATGATTTTTGAAATTGTTTATTTTATAAAGTAATATTAATTTTTTTAAAAAGTGATTTTCCCATAATTGTAAAGAAAATTGGTAATAGAGTAGGAGAAATAAGAAACAAAAGCAAACCATTTTTGATAATTGAGGAAGGAGTTTTAGGAGATTTGCCCCTTTTGTGACATCCAAAAGGCTAAAAATGAGGGACCATGTGTTTCCACGCACTAATTATGAGAAGCAGCACATTCTCTGCCGTGAGTGAAGGGTTGCATTTCAAAAGGAATTCTAACTTCCACTTTAAGCAACACTCTAACTCGAACAAATTTGGGAGGTGTAAATCATTGAGCACAATAACTTCATTACTTCTTTTTACTACTTTTTTTTATTCATAACA
The DNA here is from genome assembly GCA_013389735.1 of Phaseolus lunatus. NCBI lineage: Eukaryota > Viridiplantae > Streptophyta > Magnoliopsida > Fabales > Fabaceae > Phaseolus > Phaseolus lunatus. Next base: position 15,238,944 of record CM023862.1, on the reverse strand, counting down.
ATTTAATTTAGACATAAGATTTATAACAGCTAACCAACTCTTATGAGTTATATTTTAAAACCTTTTACCTCAAATTTAACTACAAGTGGTTAATTTAAATAATAAAAAACTTATAGTATGCAGTTCTTTAAATATTTTTATGTTATTTTCTTATCATGCATAATAAAAGTTTATACTACTCAATAGAACAATAAAAAACTATTTTTAAACTACTTTTTTTAAAACAAATTTTAATAAAAGATTTCAAAATTAAAAATAGTCAAACTTTTAACCTTCTGTTTAAAATTATACAAATGAATATACATATTATAACTATAAAATATACCCTGTATAAGCATAAATATTTTGGAATATTTCATTTATCATGATTATAGTAGTTCACTCCTACACACTATGTAAAGAGTGAATTAATTATTTAAAATAATCACATAATTAATATATATATATATATATATATATATATATATATATATATATATATATATATATCAATTGGTTACATCAAATTCTTATACTAGAGTACATGTATAAAAACAGGAAAAAATTTAGAAGGGGTTAAATTGCGTTTTGCTTAATTTTTTAAATATTTTTTTGCTGATATCGTCTTAATAGGAGTATTCAAAAGATTTAAGAAATTAGTTCGAGGTAATTCTTTCTGACCACGAGTTAGAGATGCAATTTTAATATTTACAAAATTTAATTTAAACGTTTTAATACCTTTCCTACTTTGTTAATGTAGCAGTAAATAACATGTAATGTAGAGAGATAAAGTTAGAGAAATATACAAAATATTATTTATATCAGTTTATTTCTTACAATAAATAATATCTAGTTTTTTTATTTAATAACTAATTAAATTTTACTGATTAAAGTAATGTTGTAATTTACAAAATGAATATTTTTTGGATTTATATCCACTCTTAGCTAACTCATTGAGTATTGTTTTGGCTCATAGTCATTCTTGACTAATCTTTTAAATATTTTTTACTCCAACTACTCTTGGTTTAACTTAATATTCTTGACTCCAATCACTCTTGACTTAATTGAGTAGTCTTGATTCCAACCACTCTTAGCTTAACCGAGTAATCTTTACTAAGCAATCACTAAGATTGGGAGGTTGTATAAATGGTGATCAACACATCATGTTGAAGCTGGTTAAAAAGGTTAATCATCTGAAGACATATGTAGAATTTGATTACTCTATCTTTTAGTTAGCTTATTGAACACAAATGGTGTTCTTTTATGAAGCTTAAAATGGACACAAAAATATTAAGCAGCATTTCAGCACTATACAATGTGGTTTCTTAGTTTCTTCTTCTCTTTGATTTGTTTTTCTAAAGAAGGTGACTATTGTGAATATGTTTTTTTTCATTGAATCATTTTCAGTTCTTTTATTTGTATTTCTTTCATTTGATGAGCTTTAGTGGACTAAAATGCATTAAATGCACTTCATATAACATTAAATGTTCTCTTCTTCTTTCTTGTAAACTTCTTAACAGTTAGATGAGATTATTTTTCCTTGGGCAATGTGCCTTGACTTGATTTTGCATACTTGTGCGTAGTCGTACGAGGTAGATAACTTTCCAAAGTTGCCAATTTTCAGGGTTAGGAAATTGTAAAGAATAAAAAACTGTAGCTTGAAGTCCAAGAAATATTTTGATGTTGACTTTAGCTTACACTTTCAATGGATCTCTTTAGCCGAAGAACATTAACATAGAATAAGTATATATGTTTTGTGAAGTAGGAGGTTAGTTTTCTATGTTTTATCACCTGATCTTACAAGCATCTAATATGAAATTAGAATCACTTTATCATACGTAAGATAAATAAGATTACAAAATGTTGATGAAACGCTTGCATGTTACATTATCTGTTGTTTATATGAAGTTATCGTCTTACAGACCATGTTGTAAACTTAATTATTTTTATCACTTAATCAAAATCTTAAAGTGTTGGACTTTTGCCTTAACAATATTCCTATTTTTTATGATGCTTAAAACACTTAAATTAAAACATGAAATTTTAAAAAATAAACAAGTTTAAAGGATCAAGTTTTCATAAAACATTTTTTTAGTATAAGCTTAGATGGATATAAGCTTTTAAGCAAGTTTGATGGGTTATCAAACTATTGAATCATAAACTAAAATTTCATTAGTTCGATCATATAAAGCAGAAACAATCTTTATTATTTGATAATTACAAAAGAAACATTTTCATAATGATAAACACTTCTTGCTTTGTTCAAAAAACCACTGGACTTTATAATTCAGTTTACTAAAATATTTAATAATGAACAAAACAATATGAAAACAAACTCTGATCTCCTCTTTCAGCTTGCTCCCCTGGGAAGGTTGGCAGAAACATTGTGAAGACTCATTTTCAGACAGATAGGCATAAAATTACATACAGTATTTACGATCTGCGTACTTGTGATGGAGAGAATGACATATAAGTAATTGATTTAAATATTTAAATCCAAGTAAAATAATTTAAAACCAGAAGGAACATATGTATAGTTGATTTCAAAACAGTGTAGTAAATTGTTAGAAGCTCAAATTTAAAGAAACAAGAACAATAATGAAAATTAGAAAAAGTTTGGGATTCGAAAGTATAAATAAATTAGATTTGAAATAATTATTGATTGGGGAATTGTAAAAGTGCTAAATGCATAGCGATCAAAGTCATGTGCCATAGGAAAGAAAAAGTAATAAATAAACATGTCCTCACCTTCATGATACCTTATATTTAATTGATTCGAATACATTTTTGTTGTTTAAATTTGTAAGTTTGTTTTTAATGTAATAGATATTTTTTTATACTCCTTATAATTAAAAAAAAAATATTTTTAGTCTTTCTTTTTAAATATCGTTAAAAATTTACATGATAGTCTATTTTAATTTGGATAAAAGATCTCTATTTATATGTTTTTTAAATATTGATTTTGATAATGTTCAGGTCCAAAATACTAAGTATGTTATTTATAAATTATATGACAAAATGATATATTTTAACTTTAGAAAGATAAAACACAAATTTAACTCAAATTGAGAAAATATAAAACATATTTATACTTACTTATGCTATAAATTGATAATTTAAAATTTATAAGAGAAATGTGTATAGTTAATTTAAATATATAAACGGATAAAAAACATGTAGCTCACATATTTACAAAAAAAAAGAACATTAACATATGTAAAATTTGAGAAAACTGAGGAAATTTTAATTAAAAAATAAATATGATTATAAAATTGAGACTTGATATAATAAAGACCTCATAACACAAAGAAATTATAAAATAATTAATAATTTTGAAACTTAAAAATATATATTATTTTAATTAATTTTTTTTTATATAAAGCTTCCATGTTAGATATTACTGTGCAAGTTGACATCTTAACTATGTTTGTAACATCCCTATTTTTATCCATATTTGCTAATATATTATACATGCAATATCTAATTAACATATAAACATATGCTACTTTATCATATTTGTATCTCAAAAAGATATCCCTCTTCATAGGGATTTAATATATACACAAAAGTCTACAAATAAAACGTTCAAAAGTAAAACATTTATTCCTCTGGTGCTGCAACCTCGTCTGCTCTCGTGTAAATTAACACAATTATCACAGATTAAAGAAAACAAACACAAAACAAAGCACAGGGTAAGCTAACTATTTTTAAAACTTCAAATATGAAACTTTATATCAACATAAACCAACAATTAATATTCACACATTTTCACAATTTTATCAAGTGTCTATCACGTTCATCATCCACATTACTCATATCAGATTTATGCTAACTCACAACACATAAACACTTGACTCTACTTCCGGAAGACTCGTGCGTTGACTCAGACTCAGAGATCTGCACCTGTCATACTATATCACTGCGAAATCCACATAGCTATGCGCATAAATAATCTCAACATCATCTCTCTCCTAGTATGACATGGTTAATTCATATAACGGGTCAAGTTAATTATCTTTCAAATAACTTACCCATTCATATGAACCTCCTTCGACTCTCACCACCCGAATAACTTCATGTATATGATTCCATTATTTCAGGAGAGTCAAGATATCTTCTTCTAAAAATCCCTAGTCAATGCACATCCTAAACAATCTTCGCACGGTATTTTCTTTCCTGAAAATACTATGCTTTGATCACACTTTCACATCATTCCATATATCATATAACACATCAATACACAATTCAATCATATCATATTTTAAACCTTTTCTAAACAATCCAAACATATCTCAAAATTCACTTAAACACATAACTAAGTTCCAAATATATGCTGTCTAAATCATTCATCATCTAAAATCAAACAACCATTTCTCATCAAACATCTCATTTAAGTAATCCAACAAAATATTAAAAAATAGTTCAACTCATTTATATCATCATTCAAACACTTTCACTTCTCAATCACAAACACTTTCAACAAATTATTCACTCCCTCAAGTAACAACAATCATTTGTCATCACATGAAAAAAATATTATTAAAAAAATATGAAAAAAAAGAAAATACAATAAAACTATGGGGTACTAGACAAAAACTTATATGTTAACAAAAACGATACATAGGTACACTATACCTATTCATAAAGAATTCTAAGAACAAACTAGATGGAAAGTCTATTATACCAATGAAATGATTCTCTATGAATAAATCATAAATTAGCCAACTTATCAGCACACACATTCTCTTCACGAAAAATATGAGTAACCCTAAACCTGATTTTTCCACAATAATTAAGACAAGTATTCCATCGATTATAAATCATCCACGGAACAATAGTCCTAGCAGTAGACACAACACAAACCAGAGCATAATCACATTCAAGCCATACATTAGTAAATCCCATCTTTTGAACTTCCTCTAGAGCATATATAACTCCATAAAACTCAGCAACCAAAGCAGTCTGAATATCAAGAAATGCAGAGAAATCCCCACTAAATTCCCCTATACTCCCACAGAAAATACCTCTACAAGTAGCAAGACCATGATATCCCTTAGCAGCCCCATCAGTATTAATTTTAACCTACCTTGGCGAAGGTAACTCCCATCTAACAGGAAGAGGATGAAGAACTTTACTAGTACGAGTATTAATACCAAAAAATTTAATGATGCTAGAATCCAACATATCAGTCTTCATTGAATCTTTAGACGAATTTCCCATGAGACAAGTTAAATCTTTAATTACCGAAATAGCCCGAGAAACATCAATCTTATCTTGAAATCTAGCATAATTCCTTATACGCCATATCATCCAAATAGAAAAAGTTATCACAACAAACTTAAGCAATTTAATCAAAGAACTACCATCACTCTTAATAAACGAAAGAAGATCTTCCTTATTAGAGAACTGAGGAGTAAGAAAAATCTGCCGAAACCAACTCCAAATATGCAAAACATTAGAACATTCAAAAAATAAATGCTAAATATATTTCTCGTGCTTTTCACAAAGTGTACACATAAAACATATTTGCAAACCTTTATGCTGAATATGTTGATTTGTAGGAAGTCGCCCATGAAAAACTTTCTAGAGTACTAGAGTTTTGGAAGGTGGAATATATGAAGACCAAATGAATTTACCCCAACCACAGGGAACTCCTGGTTCCAAGAAAAAAGTCCTAGCCGACTTAAGAGTGAAACGACTAGACTCATCTAAAATCCAATTAGAAATATCCTATGTCTCCATAACCTTGATATGATTAAAAAAATGAGACATTTGTCGTAAAGATAAGGGAATATTCCAATCACAACCAGTCCAAAATTGAGAGACTGTATCCGGAATGCTAGCACCATCAGATAGTCGTGCAATATTAGCTAAAGAAGTAGTAGAACACCATTTATCATTCCATAAATTAATAAAAGTACATGTACCAACAGTCCAAGAAGTATTATAAAGTATAGTAGCATAAAACTGCTTAATTCCAAGCCAAAAAGATGAGGATCAATAAACCATTCGAAGCTTGTATTTTAATTTAAGAACTTTGGCTTTCAAGAAAAAAGACCAAGGCTTGTTACTATAAGCAAAGTTCTAAGCAAGCTTAAGAAGATACACATTATGTTCATGATGAAGATTAATAATATTTAAACCTCCATTCTCAAGAGAAGAACAAATCGTAGCCCAATTAACTCTAGCTATACCTTTTTTCAGAATATCATCAGTCCAAATAAAATTTCTACACCACTGGTTAACTTGCTTAAGAAGCGAAACAGACCATTTAGATATATTAAAGCTATAAGCTAGAAATCCAGTAATCACCGTATTAACCAACTAAATCTGACCTGTCATGCTAAGAAATTTACCTTTCCAAGATGCTAGCTTCAATTTGACTTTATCAGCCAAATGTTGAAGAAATTGACACTTTGGAGCACCAACAACAATATACACTCCTAAATAAGTAAAAAGTAAACAACCAGACTACAAGAAAGAAGAAGTTGAATTTTGGTGACAAATCTTGCAGAATTTTCCATGGTGAAAAAACTACTCTTAGAATTATTAACATATATATTGACCCGAAAAATCTCCATATATTTTAAGAAAAACACTCAAATTTCGAAGAGACTTATTATCCGCCTTACAGAAAACAAATGTCATCAACATATAAAATATGAGAGGAAGTGACATAACCTTGCAGACTAGCCATATGTAGAATCTTCTTATCATTCACGATCTTACAGATACCTCAACTGGAAACTTCCTCTGCAAGACAGAAAAGTAAAGGAGACAATGGATCTCCTTTTCTGATACCTCTACTATAAGGAAAAAACCACCAAACTACCATTTATCCTGATAGAAAGCATAGATAAACGGAGAATTGTACTAATCCAACCGACAAACAATGGATGAAAACCAAAGCGTGTCAAATATTTTAATTAAACTTTAAACACAATACATTTATCTAAAACAATGTTGAGAAATAATTTAATTAATTAGAATATAAAAATAAACCAAATAAATCTTAAAAATTAATAATTAATTCTTTATAAAATAAATGAATAAAAACCCAAATAATGAATTAGATCTTAAGCGAATAACAGGCTAGAATGAGTCCATAAAAAGTGAAAGAAAAAAATATTATTGATTGCGAGACACATCTATTGGAAACCAACAAACAAATAACATACAAAATAATACAGCAAAAATAATCATCTTATTTATTATATCATGCAAACGTAAACAATCTTCTATTAGAAATATACAAAGCTTTTATATAAAAAGCTACCTGTGAATCATTAGAATATTAGTATACTAACGTGTAAACATAATCATATATCATGGATAGAAGAAATAAGCATAAAAAGTTGGCCAATCACATCGTAGTGTGGTGAAGTGTTGGATATTTTTTCCTTTTAAAAAACAAGTGTTTTTAATAATATACACATATAGTGTTTCCTTTTATCTCTTTTCTACCCTTGTGTGAGTATAACATCATAACTAGAGAATTTAATGCAATAAACATTATTAATAGCACAAATATGATCTCATACTCGAAAAAAGTCGAAAACTAAATATCCTATAAAAAAAAGCAAAAATTGAAATATTTTTCTTATGTTGTGTTTGTGACTTGCATAATCGGAAAAGCACGTGTCTTTGTTGGAGTTCCCATATGATTGGATTGGACTGAACGCGTAAGTACTTTTGATGCTTATCTAATCGCTAACCACTTCTTAAATTGTTCTTATTTTCCTTCTAAACTTCATTATTTTAAACTATTATATCAATCTTCACATAGACCTTTTCTTTAGCTCATCCCACGAATACTCTTATCATGCCCTTTTTTATCCACTTAAAATAATTTTTAATATATTTTATTTAAAATAAAACTCGAATATAAGATTATATATTTATAAATAATTTAGATATTATCATAAACTTAATAAACTCTCCATAAATAAACATTAAAATGAAATATATGTATTTCACTAATTAATTTTTTCTTATTGAAAAATGTGACCTACCTATTCAGTTGGATACATAAGTTTTATCTAATAAAAATGTGCAGAAAATAACTAATTAAAAAAAAAAACGTTTTCAGTACTTTTTTTATCCAATTTATATGAATGATTTAAAACCAATCCATTACTTTTATATATTCAATTAATTTATATACAATCTTTTAAAAAACCACTCCATTACTTTTATATATTTAATTAATTAATATGTAGTCTTTTAAAAATATATTAAGAAATGAATTATAACTTAATTTAATTTTATAAATTTATTAAAAAATTATATTTACATACACTTGTATATTATAAAATGGTGTAATATCGAATTGTTGTGAAATCATTAATATATTAATAATATTTTATTTTATATGCTTGTAAAAATTAGGCTTCCCTACTAGATTAATTTCAGCAAAAAATGTATATCTTTAATAATAAAAATTAATTAAATTTTTTGTCTTATTTTTTTCATGTATTGAGGAAGTTCTTAAAGTCATTTCTTTAAATCTTAAATTTTCACTTTCAGTCTCTATATCTATCTCCACCAAAAATCATTTTTGGTCACACTAATAAAAATTAACTTTTACTTGTAGATGCATCCGTGGGCAAAATTTTCCATGCATTTAAATTCATGGGTAAACCCTATAAACTAAATTATGTGGATAAATCCATAAACAAAAATCTTGTATGCATCGAAATGCATAATTTCTTTTAATTCTTAAACTTGTATAAATTCAAACATAATCCACAAATCCAACATATCCAAATTAAAAACAATATATCATTTGTATTGAACCCGTAAACAATTGAACATCATACACTACAATACCTAATCATAAAATAAAATCTAAATTTAATTTTAAGTTCAAGCATAACATAATTGAACTCTCATTATATATTAAGCCAAATAAGATAATTCAAAAGTTAAGTTAAGTTGAAATATATAATTCATAATAAAAAAATCTTAAAAGATAATCCAAGATCCAAACAAGTATAGCAAGAAAGTTAATGAATTTAATTCTACAAACTATACTTGTTTTGGATGTGGTAAACAAGGACACATCAAGGATGAATGTCCAAACAAATAAGAGCAAAGAGAAAGGGGCTAACAAAAAGTTTGAAAAGAGAGGCAAGGCAAGAAGAGCCTACATAGCTTGGCAAGACAATGATGACTCATCCCCAAGTTCAACATGAAAGGAAGATGAAGAACCCAATCTATGTTTGATGGCAAAAGAAGATTCAGAAACCAACAAGGGTTCTTTGACAACCGATAAGCATCTATGGTACATGAACAGTGGCTGTTCCAAGCACATGACAGGGGATAAAATCAAGTTTGTCAATCTACTCCTTAAGCAAGAAGGTCATGTGATACATGAAGACAACAACAAATGCAAAATTCTTGGAAGAGGAACCATTGGAGACAAGAATACCTTATTGATCAATGATGTGCTATTTGTAGAAGGTCTAAAGCATAGCCTCCTTATTATAAGCCAGCTGTGTGACAAAGGTTATCAAATAACCTTCAATCCCAACACTTGTGAGATAAACTTGCCCAAATCACAAGATGTATTGTTGATTGGTAAAAGGATCAAGAATGTCTATTTGCTTGATATTTAAAATTCTACATCTATTGGTTGCCTTCTAACCAAACATGAGGAATCATGGTTATGGCATAAGAGAGTGGCACACATCCACATGCATCATCAAAATAAGTTGATCTTAAAAGAACTAGTGGTTAGGTTACTCAAACTCAAGTTTGAGAAAGAGCACATATGTGAAGCATGTCAAAAGGGGAAACTAATTAAAAACTCTTTTAAAATGAAAAACATAGTTTCAACTTCCAAACCCCTTAAACTGCTGCACATGGGTTTGTTTTTTCCTTCCAGAACTATGAGTCTTGGTCGAAACTACTATGCACTTGTAATAGTTGATGATTTATCTAGGTTCACATGGACACGATTTTTGGAATCCAAGAGTGATGCATTTTCTGCCTTTAAAAATCTTGCCAAGAGATTACAATAAGTGTTACAGTAACATTTGTGCCATACACAGTGATCATGGGGGAGAATTTCAAAATGAAAAATTCAGTTGCTTTTGTGAAAAATTGGGTATTTTTCATAATTTCTCTGCTCCTAGAACTCCCCAACAAAATGGGGTTGTCGAAAGGAAGAACAGGTCTCTTGAGGAGCTTGCTAGAACCATTTTGAGTGTGTCTTCATAACCAAAATATTTTTGGGTTGAAGTTGTTAGCACAACTTGCTATGTAATGAATAGGGTCCTCATTAGACCAATTTTGAAGAAAACCCCTTAAGAACTATTTAATGGGAGAAAACCCAACATTGGTCATCTAAAAGTGTTTGGCTACAAATTTTATATTTGAAATAATGGAAAGGAAAACCTTGGTAAGTTTGATGAAAAAGCGGATAGTGGTATCTTTCTTGGTTATTCCTTAAGTAGCCATGCTTATAGAATGTATAACAAAAGATTAATGACTGAGGAAGAGTCCATTCATGTTGTCTTTGATGAAACTAACCATACAGAATAGGACTCTATGAAGAAATATGCAGAAGAAGATGATCAAAATACAATTCTGCAGAAGTTGGAGCCCTGCCCAGAAAAATAACCGGTTGAAACTGCGAAACAACCTGTTTAAATTCTGCATCAGGATGATCTTCCCAAAGAATGGAGAATTCCAAGAGACCTTTCTATGGACAACATCATTGGACAAATTGATAACAAAGTCTCCACTCGAAACTCTATCTCAAATTTCTGCAAACACATGGCTTTTGTCTCTCAAATTGAACCTAAAACCATTTGTGATGCTCTTAAAGATGAAAATTGGGTTGCTGCCATCCATGATGAACTAAATCAATTCACTAGAAATGATGTGCGGTTTCTTGTTCCTAAATCTGATTGCATGAATGTCATTGTAACTAAGTGGGTGTTTAGAAATAAATTGGATGAATCTGGAGTAATAACTAGAAACAAAGTTAGGTTGGTTGCCAAAGGGTATAATCAAGAAGAAGGCATTGATTATGATGAAACCTTTGCTCATGTGGCTATATTAGAAGCTGTGAGATTATTGCTTGCATTTGCTTGTATGAGTGGCTTTAAACTTTTGTAGATGGATGTGAAGAGTGCATTTCTCAATGGATTCATCAATGAAGAAGTCTATGTCTCCCAACCTCCCGGCTTTGAAGATTACCAACATCCTAATGATGTGTACAAGCTTAAAAAGGCACTATATGGACTAAAACAAGCCCCAAGACAGTGAGAGGCTTACCAATTTTCTCTTATCTCATGGCTATGAGAGAGGAAAAATTGATAAGACTCTTTTTTATTAAAAATTCTAAATCTGTCATCATCATGGTCCAAATCTATGTTAATGATATCATCTTTGGGGCTACTAATGATTGCCTATGTGAGAAATTTGTTACAGTTATGCAGGGAGAATTTGAAATGTCCATGATGGGGGAGTTATCATTCTTCTTAGGGTTGTAGGTCAAGCAATTAAAGGATGGCATTTTTCTAAGTCAAGTTGAGTACTGCAAGGAGATTCTCAAGAAGTTTGAGATGGAAAACTGCAAAAAGACCTCCACATCAATGTCAACAAGCTGCTACATGGATGCAAAATTGGCTAGAAAAGCAATGGATCAAACTAAATTCAAAGGATTGATGGGATCCTTGCTATATCTCACTGCTAGTAGGCCTGACATCATGTTTGTTGTTTGCCTATGTGTCAGATTTCAATGAAATCCAAAAGAATCTCACTTCAAAGATGCTAAACAAATCCTGAAATATCTCAGAGGCACAACCAGTGTTGGTTTACGGTATCCCTCTCATTCTCCTATAAATCTGGTTGGATATTCTTACTCTGATTTTGCAGGGTGCAAACTAGATAAAAAGAGCATAAGTGGCACATGTCAGCTTCTTAGAGCAAGCCTCATATCTGGGCATAGTAAAAAGCAAGCTTGTGTGACTCTCTCCATTGTAGAAGCTGAATGCATAGCTGCTGGCAGCTGCTGTGCACAGATTTTATGGATTAAACGGCAGCTAGAAGACTTTGGCTTGAAGCTAAACAATGTGCCTTTGCTTTGGGATAACACAAGTACAATCAATCTCACAAAAAATTGGATTCAGCATTCAAGTACAAAGCACATTGAGATTCACCACCACTTTAAAAGAGATCATGTGAGCAATGGTGATTCTGAAATCCAGTTTATTGAAATTGAAAAGCAACTAGCGGATATCTTCACCAAACCTCTCCCTTGTGAAAGGTTTTTTCTCTTACGCAATGAGTTAGGTATCATTGATTCTCAAAACCTTTCTTGATATATCCATCCTTATCTTTGTCTATTTGTGAAGACAAATAGGGGGAGAAATTAGTTTTTCATTTGGTTGTTATTTTGGCTACACTATGGTGTTTCTAATTCTGGTTATCTGCTGCACTGCCACACACTGATCACACTCTAATACACTGGTTTTTCTACTACTGTTAAACTGGTTTTTCTGCTTATGGGTGATGTAGAAATTGGTTTTGAGTGTGCTCGGCAAAACTGTTATATCCTGCTGCTATACTTGCTTTGTATGGTGTACAATTATGTTATGCAGGACCTTTCAAGTTCAAAAGCTACAATGCAAACAAACCAGGGATTTGTCTTCATTAAATAGGGGGAGATTGTTGAACAAGATGCTTTGATGCCTTCAAATCTGTGTGGAAAGCTTGAAGACCCTGTTACTGTGTTGTGTGTTGTCTACAATTTTTTGACTTGTTAATTCACTCCTTGTACTGATCCAAGCTCTCTTGATTCTTTATCTCTTTGAAAATAAATGTTTTCTAAAAAACTGTGAAATTTCAACCTATTGAATTATTAAAACAACTGGTTGTTTGACACTTAGTGGTTTTTAAAATGATTTGGAAAAGCTTTGCTTTATTTTGGCCTTCCTGTCAAACTGAAACAACTGGTTATTTCAATAAAATAACCTGTTGTGTTTATGAAATCCTTAACAGAAAATTTATTTCAATCTATTGTTTTGGAAAACAATATATTGTTTTTATAACAAAATTTTGTTAAGTGTTTTGAACTTTTTTTAAATGATTCCAACTGCTTTTGGTTTATGATCTAACAGCTTTGACCACTTGCTTAAGTCTATATAAAGGTTGTTTGATGTTCTTTTCAAAAACAAAAGAAAGAAAGATTATTAAAAACGTTTTTCAAGAGATCAAGAGCTTTGGATCATCACTTGTGTGTGGAATAGGATTGGGTGTTTGTATACTTTTGTTCTTCTACTTTGTAAAGCTCAGATGTATTCTATTTCTTTCACTTTGAACACTGTAATTCTGTGTGTTTGATGTAAGGCAATTTCAGAAAAGTGTTTCTAAAAATTGTGGTGTTGCCAAGGAATGGTGTGTGTTATTGAGCGGTTCAAGATCATCACTCTTGGTGTGTGTTTTGTAATCTAGGTTTGATTACATAGTGAATTCTCAGTGGTTAACTGAGGACTAGATGTAGCTCTTGGTTAAGAGTGAACCAGTATAAACCTCTTTGTGTGAATCTCTCTATCCCTTCTCTGTTACATTATTTTAATCGTTGTTCTTTCTCTGCTGGTATAAACAACCTGTTGTTTCGAGAAAACAACCGGTTGATAGTTTGTAAACAACATTAAAACTAAACTTTTATCCAGTTGAATAGAAAATGAATTGGTTGATTTTTCAGAACTTTTCACTCTACTTCGAAACTTTGCGAAAATCTTATGAAAACAATTCACCCCCTCCTCTTCTTTAGGCCACTAATTCTAACAATTGCTTGTGATGTAACCCTACATGGATGAAAACTAAAAAAAAAAGTCATGAAGAAAGTATTAGACGATAAATTGTTTGAAAGAAATAATGTGAAAGATTTTATTTGCACTTATTACTTACCTAAGACTATAAGGTGAAATCATTGGAAGTCCAACACCAAGTGGGGGATTGTCCTCCTTAATGTTTGATTGTGCATCAACTCCATCAGAACATATTTGTGGACCTTCCTCAATAGGGGGATCTTCAATTCTAGAAGGCACTGATAGTGGTGAAGGTGTTAATAATGGTGTAACTTCTGCCAATGGTGATGGTATTGATGATGTTGAGGTTTGTGTTGTAACTAATGGAGAAGACATTGATGCAACAACTAGGGTTGGGGAAGATGTGGTTGGAGGGATGACTCTTCTTTATTGAGAGAGTATGTTTTTAGTAACCAGGCATGGGAAAGATGCAGCTCTAGGTGCAACACCTTATGAGATAGGGGTGAGAGTTGGGACAGAAGAAGATGTATGTGTAGGAGTTGGGGATGGGGAAGGTATAGGTGCAACTGGTGAGGGTGGGATATTTACTTTAAGCACATATCATGGACTTCTCCTCTTCATTATCCTTTTTCCCTAATTTTAACTAGGTAAGAGCGGTTTTGGTTGGTCACATCCTACTGAAGACATATCTATAACAAAAATTGATGTTACCAATTATACGTGAAAGTAACATATTGAAATAAAAAAAAACATACAACATAATATAAATTTGTTTGGCACAATAATTATCATGTTATATAAATAAACAACAAAATAGCAACATTAACAAATGCATAAATACGAAAACTTTCCAAAATTAATTATTTAGTTCTTTTGAATGAAAACGTTGATTTGTATGAATTAATGTTATCAAATGAGGTTAAAAAACAATCAAGCAATGTCCAAAAGCATTCAAAGAACATTGAGATTGAGTTTAGACACTCCTTGATACGTTAGATTGTCTAACGTGTAAAAGATGCAGTGATTGTCTAATATGAAAAAAATTGAAGTGATTGTCTAATGAGTTCATGGTAATTGTTTTGTGTAATACATCTCGTTCTTTTGAATCATTTAGCATGTTGAGCATCCAAATATTGTCTAGTGAGATCATCTAACGTGTCTTTGTATTGTGAGTATGCCTATCGTGTTAAAAATGTGGAGTTTAACTTTCTTTATTTGAACACATAGATTGTCTAATGAGTTTAACTTTGAGAGACAGTCTAACAGTTTTGGTACTGCAAGACTCTTACAAGTTTAATCTTAATAGACTATCTAATGTGGTTTTGTTTAAGTTTGGACAATAGTGGCTTTGTTAGAAATCTTAGCGCATCTTATAGTGTTTGTTGCCATCAAAATTGATACACTCTCTTATCATGAGATTGTCTAATGGGTGTTAGATCATCTATCAGGTACTGGACCGTCTTGAGTCTTAAAATTTTCAAGAACTTAAGAATAAGAAACAAAATCTGAAAAAAGGTCAATTTATAGTGGATAACATCAAATGATAAATTTAAGGACAAAAAACAAATCAATTTCAAAGAAAGAAAAGCAACAAATAAGGCGATTTTTCAAGAAAGCACTAGAAAAATAGTGGATCTAGATTATGAGTTCTCCCTCTTCTTCTTTGTCTGAATCAAATTCTCCATCCAGAATTTTTAAGTGGGAAATGGATGTGAAGTCCACTAATTACCATTTTCATAGGAAGAAAGCCAAGTTAGAAGCATTGCAAGAAGGTTCCTAGAGGGCATTGAAAGCTTTACTTAATGGTACTCAACCTGAATCCTCAAAGCAAGGCCCTCACAATAATAGTCAAACCAATAACACACCCATTAGTGAAGAAATGATCCTTGAGAAAACTCAGGATATGATTAGTAGGGCGTTATTTACTAAGAGGCACGCTACCAAACAAATGTTACATGAAATAGAGGACTGTCGCCACAGGTTTAGGGTGGATGATTTGCTTGATATACAATATTTGAAATCTAGGTTTTTTCAGAGATTAGACAATCTTACACTTAGTCTTTCTCGATAGATAAAACAATCTCTAAATAAGGTGTTCCTTCACATAACAACTGCTCAACCTCATCAACCCCTACAATAGTAATATTTTCTCTTCCAAACCAATTTTGATAATGTCAAAAGGGGGAGAAGGAATATAAAGTTTTATTATTTTGGATTTTGGGCTTGGGTATTTTGAATTTTCTTTCTTTTATGAGTTGTTTGCATCTTTTTTTATTTGGTTGTAATATTTTTTTCTTGAAATAAATAAAGTGTTGATTTTGTTTGCTATATTTGATTCCGCTTGCACACATATATACATAAAAGTACAATACTCTAATATATGATTGCTCATTAACTTATAGTTTTGTCATCGTAAAGAAGAGAGAGATTCTTAAGACGTTAGACAGTCCAATAACAGCTAGATGATGTATCACTCATAAGAAGGTCTCAGAACACGAGAGTCTATATGTTTTGATGATAAAATCACTATAAGGTGTGTTATGATTTCTAATGAAACTCACATATAGATATTAAAGTCTAAGTCTATACGATATCAATAAGAAAGATGAGCAAGACTCACTATACGATCGTATAGCACATGGTCGAAATAGAATATCTAATCAAACATTATCTGAAGATTCAACACTAAAAGATCTTATAAAAGAATTCTATTGACGCACTACATGCCCAACAATTCAAAAGGAATTTTCATTCTGAATGTATTAGACGATATGTTCAACAATGAATAGACACGCAAAAAGGTCTCACAATATTGGAACATGCCAGACGATATCGTCAGACAATCTCTAAAGCTATATCAAGGTAGACGACTCTAAAGCACAAAAAAAGATTAATAAGACGGTGCTTATGGACACACTACACAATTGCCGAATCTTGCACATGATAGACGATTACCCCATCTTCTACTCATAAGATGGTCTATCATATCAAGGAGTGTCTATACGTGACTTTTACATTTCTTAGAATACTTTCTCACACTGCTTAAAAAATTTTTTTACCTTATTTGATGATCTTAATTCATATAAGCCAAAGTTTTCAAATAAGATAATTGATTGAATGAATTTGGAAAGTTTTTGTATTCGTGAACATAAAACAAAGCATAGTGAAAACTTTAAATATTGTGTGCTTTAATGATTTGAATAAAATAATTTACTATTTAGTTTTAAAAACTGTTATAGTAATGATTTTAATAAAATGTATTTTTTTTTCTATATTGATTATAAACTATTTGAAGTACAAATATGCTTCATTGATTAAGATTGAGTCTATATTAACAAAATTTCAAATAAATAATGTTTTAAGTTTTTGAAAAACAAAACACACGTTTTCTATATTAAAGACATTTTTTAAAAATATATTATAAGAATATATCCAAGTTAAAAGAATTGTGCTTTTAACATTTAAATCCTACGTTTTCAAATTCATAACAAAAATTTATCAATAATATAAGTTACCAACTTTTTATAACAAAAATTTGGTGAAATAATATCTAAAATTTGAGCATTCTAAAATTATCAAGAGCCAGTACCACAAACAATATGATCAAATTACATTCATTTTTAATTTGAGTTCATCAAATTACTAGAAATCAAATATCATTCAAATTCACATTCAATAATTATAATTTCTCAGGTCACTTACATGTGATTTTTCATCTATAAAACCACGAGTAAAATTAATAAATATTTTGGATACAATAAAACAAAATAGCTATAATAAATAATAAAGTAAAAACAACATAATTCAATAAAATAGTAAACAAGCCTAAAAAAACTTAAACTAGAATTTAATGAAGAGTGAAATGACATATGGTTTCAAAGACAAATGTAACCAATGTATGCACTAAATAGGTGCAACCTACAAACTTGAAAGATGAATATACCTCTAAAATCAAAACAAAGTATACCAACATAATATTATAATCAAATTATTTCATAAAATAAAAAAACAAGCATAGAACCAATACAATTTCTTATTTTGTAAAAAATACCCACAGTAGTACAAGAGCCTTTAGCTCTTTCTATAACAGTTTTCATCTTTGCCTTGTTTTTTAATCTTTTTTTCTTTTTCTCTTTACCGTCTCTAATTTTTCTTTGTTCTTCATCCTCTCTTTTTTTATGTGATTTGTTCTCAGTCCACCACATACAAGGGGTTGTCATTTGTTCTAAGTTAAAATTAAACCAAATAAGTTGGGTCCTTGAGAAATAAAAAAGAACAAGTAACCTAAAAGAAAGACTAAAAGACTTTTATTTTTCCTTTATTAAACCACATACATAAATAAGATCAAAATTATATTTTTTATTTTCATCCGTAATTATATTCATTAAACACTTTTAATCCTATTTGAAATTAATGAAAGTGAAACTTTTAAAAGTTTAGACTTTTGTCAAATATAATTAAATATATCTTTTATCAATTAAAGATATTCTTAGTTTTTTTTTTTACTTTCTTCAAAGGGTCATTTGAGAAAGAAAATTACAATTATAAAAGTTAAAAAGTTGGAAAACTAAAATAAAAGGATTGCACGAACGCAGGTCCCACTGTCACAAATTATGACGTAGGTTATGTCTAGTTGACAGACCTCAGAAAAGCATCCATCCAAAGTGCAATGGAAGCTGCTTACCTAGGCCATGAATCTTCTTGATAATTCATTAACCCCGTCCAGGTAAGTATGTTCTAAAGAGTGATAAATTTACATTTTGTAGTCTCTTCTTTATGTCACTTCAACTAGTATTTTTCAATGTGGGATTTCTATAGATTACTTTTAGAATTAATTTCACACCAATTAATAAATTGAGTGTCCTTAGAAACATGACAATCCCAGTTCACTTATCCACAATAAGAACTTAAAATAAACCAGCTCTATTATGCCAAATTAGTTGTTGCAAACTACCATCAGAAAAATATATTAAGATCATTAGTCTCTTATTATCATTTCTTCCTATTTTGTCAATTTCATTGTATCTATAAAAAAAAAAATTTATTTGACTATTTCTTTAATTTCACTCTTTAAGTATCCTCCCAATATGGATTTAACTTAAAAACACAGAAAGGTTATACTATAGAGATTGATAAAGTATTATAGTATTATTTTGTTAGGAAAAGTGTAATGGTGCTATGTAAATTTGTTGTTCATTGCAGCCTTAGTTCGCTAAAATTCAAGATATTCTAGATATTCCATGAAGGCTGAGATATCTTAAATCCTTTTGTTCCCTTAACTCCTTAAAGAATTTATCACTGTTAACTTCAATATGATATTTTGGTCAAACGTGCAACCAATGACCAAGTAAAATCACCTCCAAATGCTCCATTCTGGCCATCCATTGAATCCAAATTTAAGATACATTGCACATTTAGAACTAAACTCATCACTACAACTTTTTATTTGTCAAGTGCTAAACAAGGAGTATGACTATTATGAGATAAAGTTATTATCTGTGAATAAATTCCAAAGGATTTCCCCTCATTTCCTAACAATGACCAACTTGACTTATGAATATGGTGGAAAAAAAGGATTAAATTTAAAATTATTCACAAAAACATACTTATGTGGTACAATTAGTTTATGATCCATAAGTTTCTCAATCACATGCTCATTATTTTCCTTTGTCGTTTCCATTTTGACTAAACTCACTTCAACCCACTAGAGAATTATATTCCTTTTTTCCATCACAGAAGAATTCTCTGGGAAATGTAATAGAGACAGCGAGCAATGTTCTTCAAGATGATCAAGGTTGTCATAATTTTTATCAGTCATCCAACAACTTTCTTATTAACATTTGGGATTTGATCAGGTGGCATCAACTTTTTAGTTGAATCCCTTATTTTCATGCAAATGTATGTTTTCCTCCTCTTTCATCAACTTAGGTATGTTGTTGTGAAGATAACCATCATCCATTCTTATTATGTCAAGGACTTCTTATTCATATTCCTTCACAGTGGAAGAAGGTCCTTTATCCTAGTCAAGTCATACTTCAAAACCTTCAAAAATTTGCTTGTTGATCTACACTCACCAAGCATTTAAAACAATGTAGGAACTTCTTTCATGGGATTTGTTCCAATAAAGTTTTTTTTCTGCAATAAGATTGAGGGACAGGATTGTTGGAGATTGAGTGACTTTATACAAGAAATTGATGATAGAAGCAATTATATTTCACTATAAGATTAAGAGACAAAGTGATGTCAAGATTGGAGACTATGAAAGACTGATCAAAGAAGCAATAAGATTGAGGTATGGAGTGTATCACTTCATGAAACTAATGAAAGAAACAAAATACTTTTGCAATAATGAGATTTTAAGACAGGATGGAATGACGTTTTGAGACTTGGATAAAAATATTTTTACAATGTCATTCATTTGGTTTACCTTTTCCACAAAACAAAACTATTCCAACAAACCATAAGAACAAAGAATCCTCAAACATGGTTGGCATCATTTTCTTCCCATGAACAATTGCCACAAAACTGCCAAAGTAGTCTATCCTTTCTTTCAAGCAAGGAACTATTCTTGCAAACTATGAGAAAAGAACCCATTGACATGTTTTTTTTACATGAAAAATTTGTTACAGTGGTCTCTATCCTTTCTTTCATAAAAGGGAATACATTCTTTTATGGTAAAAGACTCCAACTATAAAACTTAATCCCAATATCTCCAAATGGTTCAACAATTAAGATATTCTTGATTTGAGTCAACTTGAATAGAAATGAAACAACATTAATAATTACAGGTCTATATGGGTATAAAATTGAAACATTCTCCATTAAATAGGAAATTAGATTTCATTGAAGAAAAAATCAAATCAAATTTAAATTCAACTACAAGCCAAAAATATTGAAATTAAAATCTTAACTTGACATTAGGAGAGGTTGCGCAAACGCAAGCCCCACTATCACAAATTATGACGTAGGATCTGTTTATTGAACAGACCTTAGAGAAGCACCCTTCCTAGGTGCAATGAAAGTCACTACCCCAAGCCATAGATATTCATGATCATCTATTGACCCCGTCCAGGTAAGTATATGGAGAAGTATTACACATCTCAATTTTATAGTTTATTCTTCCTGTCACTATAACTAGTACTTTCGATGTGGGATTGAAGGGAGTATTTCCAAGATTATAATACAGGTCAAAACTAGTGTGTTTACATCTATATCTAATTTTAATATCATACTAACTAACCAATTTTGTGTCTAGATTTCAAAAAAGAAAAATAACTTTCATATTGAAAATTAAACATTTTTCTAAGTGATATGTTTAAAATTGATCATGTTCCATTATGCAATATTTTTAAATTTTCAACTTTCATCACATAAATATATTAAGATAATTATCACATAAATATATTAAGATCATTATCTAAATTTCATTCTATCTATACAAAATATTTTTTTATTACATACTAATTGTACTATTTATACTTATAAAACAATGATTCAACGAGTTTTTTTAGGTGTTCTTGAATTTAAGACTAGAGTGGTAAATAAACAAATGACAAATGTAAGGAACTGAACAAGAAATAAATAATCAAAAAATAAAATTCCAAAACCTAGCAAATTTTGGAAAGAAAACTATTGTCATAAATGAAAACAAATTTTTTTAGAAAAGCGCACACTTTTCAAAGAATAAAAAATTTTCATGTGTTACAACTTTGAAACCTAAATGCTAACATTTCAAAAGTTAGTATTTATTAATAATAGAACTATGTGACTACTATATTACATTAAATTATTAATATTATTATTAAATAATAATTGACATCTAACCATCTCTTTCAATACATCAAACAAAGTTTAGATAATTTTCCATTTTGCATAGAAATGCAAAAGGGTAGAGATTGATAAAGTTTCATTGAGAAGTGAGAAGACATTTCAGTCTCCCATAACAAAGCATAAATAAATACTTTCAACATCACTTGATAGAACTTTTAATTGTAAAGCAGTCCAAATTACATCTTGAACTTCGTAGACGACATGATCATTTTGGTTAAAACAGGTTAGTAGCTTGACTAGATATGCTAGTAGAGGTTAAGTATCAATATATGTTCAATACATGAGAAATTACAACACACAAAGATAATTAATTTTGTCATATAATATGATTGTTGATAAAAAGAAAGGAAAGAAAAAGATATGTTACATGTTGAACAAGTGCCAATTACCGTTATATATAAGCCAAACAACATGAACATTGATAATGTGCCTAACATGTTACTCTCAACTTAATTAATATTACATATGAGAGTGATTGTCATCCAAACATGTGAAATGTGACAACCAACTTATAATGAGTCATTAACATGTCAAACTATATAACATACACATCACATTCACCTTAATTTGTGTCTAGCACAACAATTTTGTTATTTCATGTGCATAACTCCCTTGTCATTGTAATCCATGGTTAATACATGTGATTTTCATTACCCTACCTTACACATATAACTGAACCTCCAAGTTTTATAAATATCGCATCACATCCATAATCATTTCATGCACCTAAGTATTATTCTCATGTTGCATTTGTGAAATGACACCACATCGATACGGTGAAATTGCAATTTGGTCTATTTCAAGATCTACCTCATCCTCCCAAAAGTATGGACATGTTGCACAAAATTCACATGGGTGGAAGAGCTAACAAAAATTTGACTTACAAAGCATGCTAAGTGAATTGATGTATGAAACAACAAACATTAATAATTTCTAAATAGTAAATATCCAAGGAGTAGATAATAAATCATCAAATAAATTCAAACAACATTGATAAATTAAAATGCAAGACTTGAAACAATGTTATTGTTCATGTGTGACAATTCATTCATAGAGGCATGTGATATTATTTATGAATGAAGAAATATTCCTTAGGGCACGCAATGTTATTGTTCACGCATGAGGAACCATTCACCATGACACACAAGATTGTTGTTCACACATGATGAATCTTGCAACAAGTCACACTATCACTATTTTGGAGGTAAATGTGTTTTTATATTTTTTATGAGATCTACAAATTCACTTTTTTGGAAAAAACTAGGTTGTTCATTTTGGAAGGGCATAAATATAAAATACACACATTGTCTCTATAAGTTTAAGAATCCAAAGTGAAATCACCATATACAACTAACACAAATATACATTTTACTTCATCATATAATCAGAATATAGAGGAATTAGACATCACCACTACTTTAAATTTCTCAAATTCCTTGTAGTAGTCTATTTTAGTGGTGAAAAAATATAAAACAATGAAGAAAATTACTTTCAAGGTTTTGCTCATAAAATGTTTAGGATATCTTATGACTACCTTTTACAAATCTAAACTGAAGAGTTTGTAGAGTTGTGGACATTTTTAAATGAAGGACATCAAAAAATTGTATTTTCATTTGTTATTGTTATTATTATATTAATTAATAATTATATTTTTTTAATATATTTTAAATTATTTTTTATATTCACTAATTTGAAAATATAACAACAATTACTAATATATTTAGAAAAAAATTAAAATGCACATTTATAATATTAACTTGAAATTAAAACCTAAATTTTCAACTTTCATTACGAAAATTTTTCTATAAAGTTTAATAATTTACATCATTAATTATGTTTAAATCACAATGTTCTGTCATATAAAATTCATATTTTTAATACACTTGAACAAACAAAAGTTTAAAAAATTTTATTTTGTTAAAAACTATATCAAAATATTTTTAATGAATATATACTTCAAAATAAATTTTAAAAAATATTTACTGTTAACGTATATTATTTCTATTTAAATTGTTTATTTTTCTGTTAACATATATTATTTCTATTCAAATTGTTTACTTTTCTGTATTAGGTTGTTTTTGTTTGTTCTTTGGCCCAACTTTCCTTTTCTGTTTCAACTAGGTCTTAGTCTTTTCCTTATATATACACCATGTATTTTACTCTCTAGTACACAAGTAAATAAGAGTTTCTTTTATATTTTCTCTTCTCTGCTTTTCTCTCTTTAACACTTGAAGTCCTTGTTTCTTTTTCATTTGAAATTAGGGTTCATCAGAACCTTCCTTTCTCCATTACAATTACGTGCAATTACGTGCGCTCTATTGAAGCACCACGTCAGGCAAGAATATTCATCTCCATTAACTGTAATATGGTATCATAGCTCTTCAAATGAAGAGCTCTACTGCGCTTCTCTCTGATCTTTATTTCCCTCTTTGCTATTCTTGGTTATCTTTTTTGTTTTTTTTTTCTTTTTCCCAATCTTGTAGGCGATGTCTAGTGAAACCCCCACACCAGCTCCCTCTTCAAATGGAAACCCCCCTACACCGGCTTCCTCTTTGAATGGAAACCCTATACCGATGCCTCTTTTGGAACAATCGATGAACAACTTCCTGTACCTACACCCTAGTGAGAATCCTGCAGCCTCATTGGTATCGCCTGTTCTTAATTCAACAAACTACCATTCATGGAGCCGGTCCTTCATCACTGCTCTTAGTGCGAAGAACAAGGTGGAATTCATACTTGGCTCACACCCGTGCCCACAAAGGGATGATCCCACTTTCTCGTCTTGGTCATGTTGTAACAACATGGTTGTCTCCTGGTTAGTACACTCTGTTTCAATCCCTGTTAGGCAAAGTATTGTTTGGATGGGCATAGCCTTTGATATCTGGAATGATTTAAAAGTTAGATATTCACAAGGGATTTATCTTGCATTTCTGATTTGCAATTTGAGAGTATTTCTTTAAACCAGGGAGATATGTCTGTCACAAAGTATTTTACAAAATTGCATGTTATTTGGGACGAATTAGAGAATTTTAGACCTAATCCTGTGTGCACATGCCCAGTAAAATGTTCTTGTTCTGTTATTTCTATTATAAATCAAAGAAAGTGTGAGGATCATGATATGCAATTTTTAAGAGGATTAAATGATCAGTATAGAAATATTTGTTCTCATGTTTTGCTCATGGATCCCATTCCTGCCATATCCAAAAAAATTTCCTTGGTTCTCCAACAAGAGAGACAATTATCCACTGTTGTTCCTGCCCCTAGCCTTCATAGTCTTAACAATAGCTGCACTACTACATGCAATTTTCGTGGTAAAAATGGTCATACTGAAGCTGTTTGTTTTCACAAAGTGGGTTTTCCTTCTCGTGATGTTAAAACCCTAAATTTTTCTTCTACTAGAAAAGTCTGCACTTTTTATAATCATCTTGGCCATACTATCGACACCTGTTATAAAAAACATGGGTTCCCTCTTGGCTACAAATTCACCAGTAGGACATCCCAAGCCAACAATATGATTACTACTAATCCTTCTTTTGAGTCTTTTTCTAAAGAACAACATGTAAAGGGGATTCAACTTACATCACAGCAGTGTTAATTCTTGACCAACATTTTACGTCAACAAAATCTTGAGGATCCTGGCCCTCATGTTCAAATTAATCAAGTCGGCACCTTCTCTGCGGATAAAATCACCAATACCAAGCAATCTTCAATGGGTAAGTTTCTCTCTTCACTATCTGCTATAAAAGAATCTTGACTTGTTGATTCTGGTGCCACGGATCATGTTTGCCCTAATTTGAGCGCTTTTACTACTTACACTAAAATCAAACTTGTCTTAATTAGTCTCCCAAATGGCCAAACTGTTTATGCCACATATTCTGGTTTAGTACATTTTTCTGCCAAGTTTTATTTGTCTGATGTGTTATATGTGCTTCATTTTCAATTAAACTTAATATCTGTTTCTAAACTCACACATCAACTTAAATGCACTTTAACTTTCACTTTAACTCACTGCATTATACAGGACAATCTCACCCAAGAGAGGATTGGTACAATTAAAGCCATTGTTGGCTTGTACCCTGTCACTACCTTGCCTGCTTCTAGTCGTTCTAAACCACATAGTTTTGCTCCTTTTATTCATTGTAATATCACGGACAAAACACTGTGGCACTAAAGACTAGGACACCCTTCACATGAAAGATTACATGTCTTAAACAAACAATACCCTTTTATTACTGTTGATACTCATCATGTATGTGACACTTGTAGTCATGCAAAACAGAGAAAACTTCCTTTCACTTTAAGTAATACTGATACCTTTGCTATTTTTGATCTTGTACACTTTGACATTTGGGGACCCTGTTCAATAATTTCTATGCAAGGTTTTCATTATTTCTTGACTATTGTTGATGATTACTCGCATTATACTTGGGTTATTTTGCTGCATAATAAATCTGAAGTGCGTCCGCACATCATTAACTTCATTGTTTTTGTTCAAAATCATTTTAAAACAAATATCAAAACGATTCGTATTGACAATGGTGTTGAGTTTGCTATGTCAAAATTTTGTGCTTCAAAGGGAATTATACATCAAACATCTTGTGTTGAAACACCACAACAAAATGGCATTGTGGAACGTAAACATCAGCACATACTAAACGTAACCCGAGCTTTACTTTTTCAAGCAAATCTTCCTCCTATTTTTTGAGAATTTGCTGTAAATCATGCTATTTTCTTAATAAATTCTATTCCTAGTCCATTACTTAATAACATCACTCCTCATGAAAAGTTGTTTGGAAAACCGTATGACATTTCCTTTTTAAAAGTGCTTGGTTGCGTCTGTTATGCTAGTACCATTACTGCAAATAGGAAGAAATTAGATGATAGATCTATCAAAGGTATTTTTCTTGGCTTCCTGCACTATACAAAAGGTTATATTGTCTTAAATTTAAAGTTTCATAGCATAGAGATATCAAGGCATGTAATCTTTCATGAAAACCACTTTCCATATAAATTGGATAGTGGCTTGCCTAAGGACCCCAACACTTTATCTCTACCTATTTCTAACGCATATAATTCTGCTCTTGATTTTTTTCTGATGCTGCCCCTCCTGCCGAGCCTTGTGCCTCTACTCTTGCACCCAATACTGCACCTCCTGTCGACCCATGTGCCTCTCCTCTTGCACCCCATACTGCACCTTTGCCAGCCTCATTATCCTATGATCTTCCAGCAAATAGTGCCTCTACTCCTGCATCCAACATTGCACCTCCACCAGCATTATCACCCCCTTTACCTCCAGGAAGCACCTCACCCAACTTACCAAGACGATCAGCTCGTCCTCACCGACAACCTGCCTATCTTGCCGATTTCACATTGCAACCAACACTGTAAGTAGTAGATATCCTATTCATAATTACTTGTCTTAAAATTCCTTATCTTCTAATTTTAGAAATATTATTTCCTCTATCAATTCTCATCC
This sequence comes from Phaseolus lunatus, assembly GCA_013389735.1. NCBI lineage: Eukaryota > Viridiplantae > Streptophyta > Magnoliopsida > Fabales > Fabaceae > Phaseolus > Phaseolus lunatus. The sequence goes on along the minus strand of CM023862.1, from coordinate 15,211,875 downwards.
TAAACCTCAGTCCTATAACGAAGCCTCCAAACATGCTTCTTGGCAATCTGCCATGCAATCTGAGCTCCAAGCTCTAGCTGCCAACAATACTTGGCAACTTACCCCTCTCCCTCCAAGTAAGAAAACTATTGGTTCTAAATGGGTATATAAAATCAAATACCATTCTGATGGCACTGTTGAGCGCCACAAAGCTAGAGTTGTTGCCAAAGGGTTCACCCAACTTGACGAACTTGATTTCTTAGACACTTTTGCACTTGTTGCTAAACTCACTACCCTCCGCCTTCTCTTTGTTGTTGCCAATACCAAAAATTGGATTTTAAAACAACTTGATGTCAATAATGCATTTCTCCATGGTGATCTCCATGAAAAGGTATATGACCCCCCACCTGGTCTCTCTCTTCCTTCTCCCCAGCATGTTTGCAAACTTCAACGGTCTTTGTATGGCCTTCGTCAAGCTGGTCGCCAATGGTACGCTAAGCTTTCTACTTTTCTTTTATCAAATAATTACTCTATTTTTGTTGCTAATCACTCTCTTTTTCTTAAATATAATAACGATAAACTCACTGTTATTCTTGTTTATGTTGATGACTTAGTCTTAACTGGTGATGACACGGAGGAAATCAATACAATTACTGCATCCCTACACAATCACTTCAAGATAAAAAATTTAGGTCATCTCACTTACTTTTTGGGACTGGAAATTGCCCGTAACAGCACTAGTCTTCATTTAAGTCAATGCAAATATACTCTTAATCTCCTTCAAGAAACAGGCATGCTTGATTCTGCACCTGTGACCACTCCCATGACTCACACCTCTCGTCTTTCTCCTGATAATGGAACACCTCTTGATGCTGATCCTACCTCTCAATACAGAAGACTTCTTGGACGACTTATCTACTTAACTAATACTATACCTGACATCGCGTTCGCTGTCCACAATCTCAGCCAGTTCGTCTCTGCAGCCACCAACCTTCACCAACAAGCAATCTCTCGTATTTTACACTATCTCTAGGGCACTCCTGGTGATGGTATCCACTTTTCCAACACTAGCACAATTCAACTTTGTGGTTTCAGTGACTCTGACTGGGCCACCTGCCCTACCACTAGAAAATCAGTCACCGGATACTCCATCTATTTAGGGGATTCTCTCATTTCATGGAAATCAAAGAAGCAACAAACTATCTCTCACAGCTCCTCTGAGGCCGAATATAGAGCACTAGCACCACTACTTGTGAACTGCAATGGTTGTCATATCTCTTTCAGGATCTACATCTTCCTCTCTCACAACCTGCCACTTTATACTGTGACAACAAATCTGCCCTGAAAATTGCTTCCAATCAAGTTTTTCATGAACACACAAAGCACATCAAAATTGATTGTCATTTGGTTCGTGAAAAACTAAACTCTAGTTTTCACCAAGCCCCTTGCTTCTGCACAGTTTTGTCTTCTCAAGTCCAAGCTGGGCATGCTTAACATCTATTCCCCAGCTTGAGGGGGATGTTAACGTATATTATTTATATTTAAATTGTTTACTTTTCTGATAACATATATTATTTCTATTCAAATTGTTTACTTTTTTGTATTAGGTTGTTGGGTTTTGTTTGTTCTTTGACCCAACTTTCCTTTTCTGTTTCAACTAGATCTTAGTCTTTTTCTTAAATATACACCATGTATTTTACTCTCTAATACACAAGTAAATAAGATTTTCTTTTGTATTTTCTCTTCTTTGCTTTTCTCTCTTTAACGCTTGAAGTCCTTGTTTCTTTTTCATTTGCAATTAGGGTTCATCAGAACCTTCCTTTCTCCATTACAATTACGTGCGGTTACGTGCGATTACGTGTGCTCTATTGAAGCACCACGTTAGGCAAGAATATTCATCTCCATTAACTATAATATTTATGTCCGCTTCTTTATTATTTTAATAATAATAACTTAAACTTTATAAATGTCATTAAACAAAATAAATATATATATAACAATCTATTTTCACTTTTTTATTATCAGTATAATTCATCTCAACTGAATAAGTAATAAAGTGTTTATACTTAACCATTGAAAATTCACTATTTGTTAGGGTACAACTTTTGTCAACTTGAAGGTAAGGGTCCAACCTATGTTATAGTAGTAGATTCCTTCTGTTAGATTCATGTTTATCGGACCTTTGTTTAGTTTTGATTAAGTGTTTAAACAACAAACATGAAAGTGTTTTGTCTAAAAGACATAAGCATTAAGATTTAATCAAACTATGTGAACACAATTTTAAAGCTAACGTTTTTCATGAAATATTCTTTATCCTTATTTTGTGTTTGCAGAACATCTTCGTCTTATGTTAACAAGAAGATCTTAAGAGCACACATCTACATGAAAGATATTTTAGAAGGTGTGCTAAAGTTGCTCTACGCCATCCACCATCTTGCACAAGCTCCTAGACAACTCTATTTTTATGTTGTGCCTTGTATGATCTCATGCTTTTGTTCAATTAATAAATAACTTTCTAATTGTGGCTTGTTTAGCCTTGCCAACTTTTGATATGTTTCTTGAAGAGAACTACATTTAAAGATGGACTCTTACATTTAGTGCTTCTCTAAGATTGAACATGGACAAACACTAGAAGAATAAGACTTTTCTAAAGACCTTTGTAATAGCTACAAAGGATGTGCAACGACTATTTTCTTCTCAATCTATATATAGAAGATCTCTTTGAAGAAGGAAGTTGACAACAAGGATGAAAATCTTACTACAAGAACATGCACAAGATCTTAAGCTTTCAAGTCTTGTAGTTGTGATAAAGAACATTGTTCTTGTTCATTAACAATCTAGAAAAGTGATAACCCTTGTATACGTTGTGAGATGTTACCCCTTTTTCTAGTGAGCAAACTTATGATCTTTTAGATCACATTCTATGTAAACCTTGTGTTTTTAGCTGGGAGTTACTATGAACCACATAATACTCAATTTTATCCAGGAGTGACTACATTCTAAAAAAATACTCAGTGTCTCAGCAAAAAGGTGGTTGTTGTTGTCCAAAAAATACTTTGTATTATCCAAGAGTGGATGTGGTCCAAACAATACTTAGTGGGTTACTAAAAAGTGGTTGAGATCCAAACAATCAGTTTTTGGCCAGGAGTGGTTGCATTCCAAAAATACTCTAGGTTTTTTGCCTAGAGTGATTGCATGTTCAAATAATACTTGGGTTTCAGCTAAGAGTGGTTACTTTTCAAATAATACTCAGTTTGTAACTTTCAGCTACAATCTGTATGGTGAAACTCAATCAATTGATTGAGAACTAGACGTAAGTTTCACTATCAGACGAATCGGTATAAATATTATAGATTAAATATTTATTTTCCTTATCTTTATTCATTGCATATTATTAAACTGCACTAACGAAATAAAGAGATATTTGCAAACTAATCTCTGATAATATTTTTGACCAATTGTTTATCAAGTCAAAACTAATGTTTGATCACTTACCAACAAACGATACATTGTGAAAATTTCAAAAAACATTAAAATACAATTCAACCTTCTCTTATTGTGTTCTACATGTTTTTCACACCTCTTTTAACCTAAGAAAAGGAAGCACACGTAAAGGAAATGAGTGAACACCAAGTGAAAATAGGAGACACGAGAAATTAGAATATGCAATCTTGTGTTTTTATGATGGATGTTCTCAGTTGAGCAATACATGAGGATATTGAAAGGGTATGTGACCAATCCATATTGTTCAGAAGCATCTATTATTGATAGATACATTGTTGAGAACGAAATTGAGTTTTGTACATTGTAATGTGAACTTATTTATTATGTATGAAATATTACACTTCCATTATGTAGTGGCCCAAATGTCCACATTTCAATCTACACCACAAATGAAACCAATATCCAACAATAACGTAAGTTGATTTTTTTTTTTTTTTAACATGGTTACTTTGTTGGGAATACTATTTAGGGTGTCTTATTTTATTTATTTAATATGTTTCATAATAACAATTTTTTTAATTAACAAAGAATAAATTAAATTAAAACGTAATATTTTAAAGATACTTCAACCCTTATACAAAAGATGTTGGGTTGGGCTCACTTCCTATGTGGAGGCCTAATCTAATTTTTAATAACCTTTAGGGTTTTTCTTGAGAGACAGAGTGACAGCCGTCAGTAGAGACAGAGAGAGAAAAGAGAGAGAAAAGAAAAAGATAGAAAAGTTTCGTCTAGTAACTTCCGGTTGCTGCCGAAACTTTGTTCACCGTTGGATCGGGCTGCAATTTTGTCAGCAGATTCATACTTTGTGTGAATTCAATCTGACCGTTCAGATCTTGCAGAAGTAGTTTAAGCAGAGAGAAATCCATCTCGCATTACAGCCACCAGAACAGTGAGATATAGGCCACGCACGGTAGCTACAGTTTTGAGAATTTTCCAGGTTTCTTGTTCTTTGTTTCATCTCTATTGTATTTCTACTTGGCTGGTTATTGAGCACAATTTGTGCTATTTTGAGACTCTCTTGTAACCATAATATTGATCATAGTGGAGTTTCATTGACTGGCTTGTGCCCATGGTTTTTACTTCTCACATTGAGAAGGTTTTCCACATTAAAAATTTTTGTGTCTTCTTGGAGTGTATTTTTGTTGCTGCCATTATTTGTTATTGCTCCTCACAGATTCTTGCTAGTTGGGGAAATTATTATCCGCTGCTTATTGCTCTTGTTGAGATATTATTTTTATTGTGTTGAATTTCCCATCAGAGTGGTATCAGAGCTCCTTGGTTAGGGCTATTTGACTACTTAAATGATGGAGGAAAATATAAATAAGATGATCTGTTTGAACGGCACTAACTATCACTTATGGAAGGGAAAAATGAAGGATCTGTTATTTGTGAAGAAATTGCATCTTCCTGTGTTTGCTACTGAAAAGCCAGAAGACAAACTGATGAGGAATGGAAGTTTGAGCATCAGCAGGTTTGTGGTTTTATTCGTCAGTTTGTTGAAGACAATGTTAATAATCACATTGCTAATGAGGAACATGCAAAATCCTTGTGGAAGAAGATTGAGACTTTGTATGCTTCTAGTACAGGAAACAATAAATTATATTTGTTGAATTCCTTGATGAATTTGAGGTACAAGGAGGGAATTTCTATTTCAGATCACTTAAATGATTTTCAGGGGCTCCGAGATCAATTGTCACAAATGGGCATCAAATTTGATGATGAAGTGTTGGGATTATGGCTATTGAATACTCTACCAGATTCTTGGGAAACATTTTGGGTTTCAATTACAAACTCATCTCCTGATGGTGTTGTCTCCTTGGAAAATGTCAAGAGTAGTGTACTTAATGAGGAGATGAGAAGGAAGGCTCATGGTACTTCATCTCATTCCGAGGTACTTGTCACTGAAAATAGGGGGAGAAGTCAAAAAAAGGAACCGAAAGGGAGTAGACAGAACAGCAGAAGTAAGTCCAAGTCTAGATACAAAAATGTGGAGTGTCATTATTGTCACAAAACAGGGCACATTCAGAGAAAATGTTTTCTTTGGAAAAAGGAGAACAAAGATAAGAAAGGGAAGCAGAAGGAGAAACATCATGACAATGATGATCGTGTTACTACTGTTATTTGTGATGATGATCTTATTATTCTCCGTGACCATGATTCAGTTAATTTTGTATCAGATGAGAGCATGTGGATAATTGACAGTGGTGATACATTATATGTTACACCAAGGAAGGAGTTCTTCACATCTTACACTTCTGGTGATTTTGGAGTGTTGAAGATGGGTAATGATGGTGTGTCTAAGGTAGTTGGTATTGGTGATGTTTGCTTGCAAACCAATATGGGAATGCAGTTGTTGCTTAGAGGAGTCAAACATGCTCCAGATATCCGCTTTAATTTGATCTCTGTGCAGATGCTTGATGATAGTGGTTATGAAAACCACTTTGGTTCAGGAAAGTGGAAACTCTCCAAAGGTAATCTAATTGTGGCCAAAGGGGAGAGAATTAGTAAACTGTATTGGACAAAAGCATTGGTTGCTAAAGACAGTGTGAACGCCATGGATATGGATGGTTCTTTGTGGCACCGAAGGCTTAGTCATATCAGTGAGAAGGGGCTGAATTGTTTAGCTAAAAAGGATGTGCTTCCGGGATTGAGGAGTGCAGAGTTGGAGAAATGTTCTCATTGCATGGCTGGTAAGCAGACCAGAGTATCCTTCAAGAAGCATCTTCCCTCAAAGAAGTCAGAGTTGCTTGAATTGGTGCATTCTGATGTTTGTGGCCCATTGAAGGTAAAGTCATTTACTGGTGCACTTTATTTTGTTACCTTTATTGATGATTGTTCCAGGAAGCTTTGGGTTTATGTTTTTAAGACAAAGGACCAAGTTCTAGAAAAATTCAAAGAATTTCATGTTTTGGTTGAGAGACAATCAAGCAAGAAGCTGAAATGCATTCGTACTGACAATGGTGGTGAGTATTGTGGACCATTCGATGTTTATTGTAAGCAACACGATATCAGACATGAAAAGACTCCTCCTAAAACTCCTCAGCTGAATGGTTTAGTAGAAAGGATGAACAGGACATTGATCGAAAGAGTTAGGTGTATGCTTTTTGAAGCAAAGTTGCCTAAGCATTTTTGGGGTGAGGCATTGTACACTGCGGTGCATGTTATTAATTTGAGTCCTACAGTTGCTTTGAATGGTGAGGTGCCAAACAAGTTTTGGTTTGGCAAGAATGTCAAGTATGATCATTTGCGAGTCTTCGATTGTAAAGCATATGTGCATGTTCCAAAGGATGAAAGATCCAAGTTGGATGCGAAGACAAGGCAGTGCATCTTTATTGGCTATGGTCAGGATGAATTTGGCTACAAGTTCTTTGATCCTGTTGAGAGGAAGTCAATTAGAAGTCGTGATGTGAAGTTCATGGAAGATCAAACCATTGAAGATATTGACAAGATAGAGAAGACGACATCTGAGATAGATAATAGATTGTCTAATGTTGATCCAGTTCGAATGCCTCTACATGATCTGGATACTATTGAGAATAATGTTCAGAATTATGAGCAACATGATGATGTTGATGATCAGCAACTTGGAGATGATTTTGATGTTCCTATTGATGACGTTGACGAGGAACATGGGATGTCACAAGATGAAGATCTTGGTGATGCTTCTGAACCAGCTCAAGTTCAAATTTGGAGGTCTAATAGGCAGAGAGAACCATCTACCAGGTATCCTTCTGATGACTATGTTACCTTGACAGATGAAGGAGAACCTGAGTGTTATCTTGAGGCCATAGAGAGTGAAGAAAAGAAAAAGTGGTTGGATGCAATGCAAGATGAAATGAAGTCTTTGTATGATAATCACACTTTTGACTTGGTGAAATTGCCAAAAGGCAAGAAGGCTATAGAAAACAGGTGGGTTTACAGGGTAAAGCAAGAAAGCAATTCTACATCTCCAAGATATAAAGCCAGATTGGTGGTGAAAGGTTTTAAACAGAGAAAAGGCATTGATTTCAATGAGATTTTTTCTCCTGTGGTGAAAATGTCATCCATTAGAATTGTGTTGAGTTTGGCTGCTACTCTTGATTTAGAGGTAGAGCAAATGGATGTTAAAACTGCTTTTCTTCATGGTGATTTGGAAGAAGAGATTTACATGAAGCAACCTGATGGTTTTCTTGTTGAAGGCAAGGAAGATCATGTGTTTAGGCTGAGAAAAAGTCTATATGGCTTGAAGTAGGCTCCACGTCAATGGTACAAGAAGTTTGAGTCTGTTATGTGTGAGCATGGCTACAAGAAGATAACTTCTGATCATTGTGTCTTATTTAAAAGGTTTGCTAATAATGATTTCATTATCCTATTATTGTATGTTGACAACATGCTTATTGTTAGGAAAGATATTTCCATGATCAACAGGTTGAAGAAGCAATTGAGTGAGTCATTTGCTATGAAAGACATGGGAGCTGCTAAGCAAATTCTTGGTATAAGAATCATGTGTGATAGGCAAGAGAAGAAGCTTTGGTTGTCACAGGAGCACTATGTTAAAAGAGTGCTACAGAGGTTCCAGATGGAAAATGCTAAGGCGGTAAACACTCCTCTTGCTACTCATTTTAAATTGAGTGCAAAACAAAGTCCTTCTAATGAAACTGAAAAATCAGATATGCAACGCGTTCCTTATGCATCTGTTGTGGGTAGTTTGATGTATGCAATGGTGTGTACAAGACCTGATATTGCACATGCTGTTGGTACTGTTAGTAGATTTTTGTCTAATCCAGGTAGAGAGCATTGGAATGCTGTGAAATGGATTTTAAGGTATCTTCGTGGTACTACTTGTTTGAAGCTTTGTTTTGGAGGTGATAAGCCTACCCTTGTGGGCTATACTGATTCTGATATGGGTGGAGACATAGATACTAGAAGGTCTACCTCATGCTACGTGATTAAATTTGCAGGGGGAGTTGTGGCATGGCAATCTAGATTGCAGAAGTGTGTTGCGTTGTCCACTACTGAGGCAGAGTTCATTGCCATTACAGAAGCATGTAAGGAGTTGCTTTGGGTGAAGAAACTCCTACAAGAGCTTAGTTTTGTTCAAGACAAGTACTTGCTATTTTGTGATAGTCAAAGTGTCATTCATCTCGGTAAGAATTTAACTTTTCATTCTAGGTCCAAGCATATTGGTGTGAGGTATCATTGGATACGTGATGCTTTGGTATCTAGATTACTGGAGTTGGCAAAAGTTCATACAGATGATAATTGTGCTGATATGATGACTAAGACACTACTGAGAAGCAAGTTTGAAACTTGTTGTGAGATTGTCGGTTTGTCAATCATCTCCACATAGTTGTGAGGGGGAGATTTATTGGGTTGGGCTCACTTCCTATGTGGAGGCCTAATCTAATTTTTAATCACCTTTAGTGTTTTTCTTGAGAGACAGAATGACAGTCGTCAGCAGAGACAGAGAGAGAAAAGAGGGAGAAAAGAAAAAGATAGAAAAGTTTTGTCTAGTAACTTCCGGCTGCCGCCGACACTTTTTTTCACCATTGAATCGGCCTGAAATTTTGTCAGAAGATTCATACTTTGTGTGAATTCAATCTGACCGTTTGGATCTTGCAGAAGTGGTTTGAGCATAGAGAAATTCATCTCGCATTACAGCTGCGTTTTCAGCGTTTCTATTGAGAACGAGTTTTTTCGGATTGCTTCTTCTGTTTTTTCCACTGTTGGATCGGGCTGAAATTTTGTCAGCAGGTTCATACCTCATGGTGCTTCAATTGGACCGTTCGGATTGTTCAAAAGTCACCGAAACAGTGAGATATAGGCCGCGTACGGTAGCTGCAGTTTTGAGAATTTTTCAGGTTTCTTGTTCTTTGTTTCATCTCTATTGTATTTCTACTTGGCTGGTTATTGAGCATAATTTGTGCTATTTTGAGACTCTCTTGTAACCATAATATTGATCATAGTGGAGTTTGATTGACTGGCTTGTGCCCGTGGTTTTTACTTCTCACATTGAGAAGGTTTTCCACATTAAAAATTTTTGTGTCTTCCTAAAGTGTATTTTTGCTACTGCCATTATTTGTTATTGCTCCTCACAGATTCTTGCTAGTTGGGAAAATTATTATCCGCTGCTTATTGCTCTTATTGAGATATTATTTTTATTGTGTTGAATTTCCCATCAAAAGATCCATCAATCCAATAGAAAGAGTAATACTTTTTCAAATTTACTTCAACAATTTTGGAATAAATATCATTATGTTTTATCCTTATACATGTTTTATGCTTTATATGTTACTTATATCTTAAATTTTGATGTTAAATTAAGTGTTAAAGTCTTACAACAAATTAATTGAAGAAATAAGTTTGTAGTCCCAAAAACAATGATATAATTGTGATATTTTACAATAGATAAAATTTTGACTAAATGGGTCAATATTTTTATTTAGTGTATTTTTCATAGAACATGAATTTAATCAAATTATTATTTTCATGTATGATTGAAAGGAAGTCATGTATGGTTTGATTTGGAATTTTTGTTTCCATGAAAGTCATGTATGCTTGTTTTTGGAATTTATGTTTCAACAAAATTCATGTATACTTGTGTTTTATGTTCCATTTTGTATTATTGATAGGTTTTGTGATAAATTATTTCATTTGTTTGGTTGATAGAGCCAGTTAGGTTGGCCTTATGTAAGTAATTTATGGAGTCAATTTTTGTTTAATTATTTCCGTACAAAGAAATACTTGTAAATATGAAAGCTATTTGTATTTTAAAAAAAAGTAAAAATAATGCTTGAAGTAACTTTTTCATGAAAGCAAAGTAACTTTTTCATTGGGAATGAAGGCCATTAATTAATGATTATTAAATTAAACATTGGTTATTTTGTGGGACGAGACAATTGCATTGAAAAGGTAATAGTAGAAACATTTAATGTTGCTTCGTATCACACCTAGTAAAGCTAAGTTGTCATCTCAAATCACCTTATAAGAAATCGAAGTAAAAAAAAAAGATGAATATTTAAAATCTGAGGTATAAGTGTAGTTGAGATATGAGTTTTCATTATGATATTTAGTATGAAACTTTTCATTAAAAAAATTATTTTAGTTGCACAACACTAGCAATTATGTAAAGTATATTCACAACGTGTGAACTTTGTATATATTTTTGTAATTATATTATATATATATATATACTTTATAATTATTTAATTTCTAATTTACAAAAAAAAAATTGAAAAATTAAATTGAATTTTAATACTAATTGAATTATTTGAAACAAAATTTCTAAAACTAACAATCATTTTGATAGGGGCCTGAATCCGATTGAGGAGGAGAATGATGTGTGCATTATATAGACGGTTTCTTCCTACACCTCCATATGTTATTCATAACCTCCATAAATTTTCGTATTTCTAAAAGTATCCTTTTGTAATATTCTGGATTATGTAATTCAAAAATCTTTTTTCAAATTTGTAATTAGTTTTCAGATTACATAATCCAGAAGCCTTTTCTCAAATACATGATTAGTTTTCGGATAACATAATCCAGATGTCTTTTTTAGCTTCTGAAATATGTAATTTGGAAGTCTTTTTTCAAATGCGTGTCCAGATTACATAATTTGAAAGTTATGAAAATAGCACAAGAAAGATAAAAGGGTATTTTCATATTTTTTACGAAGGTGTCAGAAGAACATATGGAGTTATATGGAGTTGCAGGAAGAAACAGTCTTAGATACATAGTATTAGAAGTTAAGGGGTGGTTGGCAATAATAACTTAGTCCTCTCATTGTGTGAAAGTGGACAAGACCAAACCCTAAATACATAAAAATAAATGGATGAGAAATAGAGGATGATATACGAGTTAGTGATAACTAGTTAAGGGCTTTTGCTTCTTGCACCCCATCAATTGAAACATGTATCCATGGCAGCGTTTCAGAATTGAATTTTCACAGTACGTTTCAGAATTGGTAATCCAAAAACTTTCATTGGTTTGAATATTGTAGTTTGCAATGACAAATCCTTGTTGAGTGGTGGTGGTGGTGTTGAGGGGCTAATTAAGAAAAGAAAAAAGTTAGAGAAAATTTGTGAAGAGTTAGAAAACGATAAGGTTTAACATAGATATGCTTTGCTTGAGGTAGCAACGTAAATATAATATATGCAAATCTTTTTACGTAAATATGCTTTATGTCAATCATATGATATATAATAACATATTAATTTATGAATACGAGTCCCTGCATTATTTTTTTTTTTTTTTTGTTTTTTTTTTTAATTGAGGTAAATAACTTAATGTGACATGTTCTAAATTTTAGTTTTTTTCCCTTTTGTTTTTATTTTTTTAAAATAATTTCTTTTTATAGGTAACGGGATATTCAAGTTAAACTTTCTGCTTTAACTTTTATGCGTATCTTTTTATATTAAATTGTTATTAAATTATTGGTTAATTTATTAATTACATTTTTTTTATTTCAAATTTTTGCACCGATTCTTTAATATAGTACACTATGTTTATATATTAAAAAGTTATTATTATTATTATTATTATTATCATTATTATTATTATTATATGATTGGATGTGTCATCTTCTATATAGTATTTATTAATTAAAATACATTCTATACTTTGATATGATAAAAATAAAATATAGTTTTTTTTTTCATTAGTTTCACATTATCTTTATACACTTAAATAAATTTTAGATATACTGTATCATTTTATATTCTATATTTTGTCATTTAAAAAATACTCTAATAAATAAATTAAAAGTAAATTATTCAAAACATGTATGATCAATTACATAATCTTATATATAATATTCAGTTTTTTTTTTAAATATAAATTTCAAATACAATAAATCCTATACTAAATATTTTCTTCTAAATAAAATTCACGAACAATGATGTAATTCTTTTTGTTTATTATATTTATAAGTGTATCAAGTATAGTCATTTATACTATTTTATAATAGCACGAATTATAAAAAATATAAATTCTAACTAAACTATTTTAAAATATTATAATTTTAAAAATTAAGTAGTTCCTGACTTTTCAATGAATGAAAATACAATCCTTGTGGAGCTCAAAAAAACAATATTTTCATTACAAGATCTTTTTACATAAAGAACAACTATATAATCCTACAAGCAATCTTTATCGAGTTCAAATAAATTATTTCAAAAATATTTTCTTATTTTTAAAAAATAAGAAATAGTTATTATATGTATCTTTATTTGATTGTTAGGAAAAAAATAAACATTTAAAAATTACATCATAATTATTATACTAGCACAGTAGAATATACATATCAAAATTTTAATTTCTTAAATAGTGTTCATAAGTTTCTCAATTAAAAATAAATAATAAATATAGTTTTAACTTTTAAATTAATTTATAGCAAAATAAATATAATCAAAAAATTTTGAAAAGTTTTTCATGGAGAGTTTCCTACATATCAACATATTCAGAATAAAGGTTTGCATATATGTTCTATGTGTACGTTTTGTGTAAAGCATGAGAAATCTATTTAGTATTTATTTTTTTAATGTTCTAATGCTTTACATAATTGAAGTTGGGTTCGACATATTTTTCTTACTTCTCATTTCTCTAATAAGGATGATCTTCTTTCTTTTATTAAGAATGATGGTAGATCTTTGGTTAAATTGATTAAGCTTGTTGTGATAACTTTTTTTATTTGGATTATATGGCGTATGAGGAATTATGCTAGACTCCAGGATAAGATTGAGGTTTCTAGGGCTATTTTGGTAATTAAAGATTTAACTTGTCTAGTGGGAAATTCATCTAAAGCTTCAATGAAAAATGATGTGTTGGATTTCAACGTGATTAAGTTTTTTGGTATTAATACTCGTAGTAGTTTTTTCATTCTCTTTCGGTTAGATGGTGGTTTCCTTCACCAAGCTGTGCTAAAATTAACATTGATGGGGCTACTAGAGGGTATCCTGGTCTTGCTACTTGTGCAGGTATTTTTCGTGGGAGTATGAGGGAGTTTATTGGTGCTTTTTCTGCGTTTCTTGAAGTTCAGACTATTATGGTTGCTGAGTTTTATGGAGTTATACATTCTATGGAGGAAGCTCAAAAGATGAGGCTTACTAATGTCTGGCTTGAATGTGATTCTGTCTTGGTTTGTGTTGCGTTTACTGTTAGAACTAATATTCCGCGGATGCTTCGTAATCGATGGAATACTTGTTTTAATTACTGTGAGAAAATTAGGTTTAAGGTTACTCATATTTTTCACGAAGGGAATGCGTGTGTTGATAAGTTGGCTAATTTAGGATTTATTCATAGAGAATCATTTCATTGATATAATAGGTCTCCATCTAGTCTGTTCTTAGAATTCTTTATGAATAGGTGTACTCTACCTATGTATTGTTTTTGTTAACATATGGATTTTGGTATAGTCCCCCCATATTTTTGTATTTTCTTTCTTTTTTATTTTTTTAATAATACTTTTTTCATGTGATGGTAGATGATTGTTGTTACTTAAGATGTTAGCCTAACTGAGATATCAAGTTACATAGTGATGCCTAACATGAAAGTTTTTTTTAAAAAAAATATATAATCAAAATTATTATTAATGATTTTTAAAGGACTAATAAAGTTGTTTAATTGCAAATGAAATAGTTTATAGTCTTCAAAATTACAATAATAATATATAAACTATTATTAAATAGAAAAATTAATTATACTCAAATATTATGTTTAAAAAATAATTTTCTCTACAATAAAGATTATAAAAATAAAGTATTTATCTAAAATAATTTAATTGTTTTTTCAACAAATTAATTAAATATAAACACATTTAATTTACAATGAAAATATAAAACTTGAAAAAATAATATCAAAGGCCTTACCTTAATCAAGAATCCTTTTTTTCTTAGTATTGTTTAGATTTTGGTGTGTGTGCTTTAATTTCCATCATCACATTAATAAATCCTTTAAATCAATTATGTAATAAATTATAACTAAATTTATTAAGGAAATAATAATTATTAAATTATACACAATTATTGTATGCAATTATTGTACGTTATTGTACGATATTGTACACAATTATATGCAATTAATTTAATAATAATAGAATCTCATGATTAGTGGATCCTACATAATTAGCTTGTAATTTGGAGAGAGAAAGTCTCCCTACACTTGTATATATTTCCTATACATGGAGTGATGTAAATAGACACAAGAGAATAAAAACATCTTCTTTGTTCTTACCATCTTCTTACATACAATTTTCTTATATGGTATCAGAGCACCGATCTTGGTGCTCTGACAGTCTCTCCATTTTTATTCACTAAATAAAAGATCATGTCCGGCAAAGAAGGCACTAGTAACGAGTCCGATAGAAACCTCGTACAAGACTTCACTGTCAAGCAAATCCAGCAATTGGCAAAGGCTATTTACTCGCTCAACAATAATGGTAAAAATGACACGTTTGTTAGCGCTGCAAGTCCGCTTGCCCATAACTCGTCTATTAATTCTACTTTTACGAAACCATGGATTTTGGATAGTGGAGCAACCAATCATATTGCATCTGAATCACAATTTTTCACACACACTTCATCATCATTTATTCCAAATGTTAATCTGCCCATAGGCTCAACTACGCCCATCTCATCTACGGGCACAATTAAATTCAATGACAATATCACTCCCAAAGATGTTCGTTGCGTTCCTTCTTTTAATCTAAATCTCATCTCTGTTAGTAAGATAACTAGTTCACTAAATTGTTGTGTCGTCTTTTTTCCACATGGTTGCATTTTGCAGGACTTGGCTACGGGGAGGATGATTGGCTCGGGTAAACAACACGCAGGCTTATACTACATGTTCCCTATTTCAAACCAAGCCCACGCATCTCAAATTTTGATCGACCCTGATTTATGGCACAAGCGCCTCAGACATCCTTCTCCGGCGCATCTACAACTTGCATTTTCAATACTACCTATCAGTAAAAATCTCCTTCCCATTCATAATAATTGTAGTATTTGTCCCAAAGCTAAACAGACAGGGCTACCCTTTTATTCTCCATTTAATCTATTGCATTGTGACATTTAGGGTCCTCATAAAACCCCAACTCATTTTGGAAATCGTTTTTTTCTCACTATAGTCGATGACTATACTAGATGTACTTGGCTATTTCTTGTGACTCACAAGTCTGAAACCCAACATTTGTTAGAATCATTCATTACTTTTGCACAAAATCAATTTCAAGCATCTATTAAAACCATCCGCGTTGACAACGGATTAGAATTTATTTCAATGGTAATTTTTTTCTCAAAAAAGGTATTGAATGTCAACGCACTTGCGTCTACACTCTTCAACAAAATGGGTAGTAGAACATAAACATAGACACATTTTAAACACAGCACGAGCCCTTTTATTTCAGTCCCATTTACAATTAAAATTTTGGGGGCAATGCGTTTTAACCGTCACATATATCATTAGTCGCTTGTCATCACCTTTACTTAAAAATAAATCACCTTTTGAGATGCTATATAATCGTTCACCTTCACTTTCTCACCTAAAAACTTTTGGTTGCCTCTGTTACACAACTGTTGTTTCACCTAAGCAAAAATTTGATCTGCGCGCTTGACAATGCATCTTCATTGGTTATCCTCTCAATAAAAAAGGATACAAATTATTTGATATAGATGCAAGCACTATTTTTAGAAGTCGGGATGTCACTATTTTTCCCATTTTGCCAACAGTTCCAAACGCAATCCTCACCTCCATTACAAGGTATTTTGCCCGCTATTGACATTGACTTACCCACTCATGTCCAACATTCACTCGATCAACCTTTTTCTCCTACCCATCACAATGCACCTGAACCTTCAGCAAACCAACCTTCTTCTCCTACTCGTCACAATGCACCTGAACCTTCAGCAAACCAACCTTCTTCTCCCACGCCAAGAAGTCCAGCGCCCATTACTGAACCTTCTCCAATTGACCTTCCTATTCGATGATCTAGTCGCACATCAACCTCACCTTCTTGGCTTCAAGAATACGTAACGGGATCCCAAGCCAATCATTCGACCACTGCCCAAGATCGGCCGGATGGAACCAGGTATCCTATGCATCATTTTCTTTCTAATTCACGATTTTCTTCTACACATGGTGCATATCTTGCTAACATCACAGCCACCAAAGAATCTCTCACTTATGCTTAAGCTATCCTTGATCCAAATTGGCAAAAAGCAATGGACGAAGAGCTTTCCGCCTTGCAGCTAAATCAAACGTGGACCTTGACACCATTACTCGCTGGGCAGAAACCCATTGGATGCAAACGGGTCTATAAAATAAGTACAACTCAGATGGCAACGTCGATAGATATAAGGCGCGCCTTGTCGCAAAGGGGTACACTCATATTGAAGGTGTTGACTTTTGTGAAACTTTTTCACCAACAGCAAAATTAACAACTTTGAGGTGTCTCCTCACCATTACAGCAGCCAAAAATTGGTTTACTCACCAGCTAGATGTGCAAAATCCCTTCTTACATGGCACATTGCATGAAATTATTTACATGGACTTGCCACCCGGGCATCATCAACAGGGGAGAACATTGTATGTCGACTCAACAAATCCCTTTATGGTTTCAAACAGGCATCTTGGACATGGTTTTCAACATTTTCTCATGTGATTAAATCTGCAGGATTTCAACAGCCCAAGACATACTACTCTCTATTCACAAGACAGAATAACTCATTATTTACTGCCCTTTTGATTTATGTGGATGATATTCTTTTAACAGAAAATGATTTGAGAGAAATTCATCATGTTAAAGACTGCCTATTACAACAATTTCACATTAAAGATCTTGGAGACTTAAAATATTTTCTAGGGATTGAATTTTCCCGTTCCAAAGCTGGAATTTACATGTCACAAAGAAAATATGCACTTGATATTTTGCAAGATACAGGACTCACAGGTGCTCGTCCAGACAAATCTCCAATGGAGCAATACCTAAAACTCACACTAGACGATGGAGAGTTATTAAAGGATCCAGTCAAATACAGGCGACTTGTGGGACGACTGGTATACCTCACGGTTACTCGGCCTGACATAGTATTTTCAATTCGGACCCTAAGTCAATATATACAGGCTCCACGGAAACCTCATAGGGAAGCCGCAATTCGAGTCCTAAAGTACATCAAAGGGTCACCGGGACAAGGATTGCTCTTGCCATCCGAGAACAATCTGACATTGACAGCTTATTGCGACTCAGACTGGGGAGGTTGTCAGACAACTTGGAGATCAATATCTGGGTATTGCATTTTTCTTGTTTCTTCTATTATCTCATGGAAGTCAAAAAAACAGACAAACGTATCAAGATCATCAGCGAAAGAATAATACCGCACGATGGTCAATACTTGTTTGGAGATAGTTTGGTTGCGATATTTGTTGCAGGACTTAAAGGTGTTATGTAACTTGCCAACTCAACTTTTTTGTGACAATCAAACAACATTACATATAGCAACAAACCCAGTATTTCATGAACGCACAAAACACATTGAGATACACTGCCACATTGTGCGAGAAAAATTACAAGCCGAGATAATCAGTCCTTCATATGTACCGACACAATACTAGCTCGTAGATATTTTTACGAAGGCACTAGGCAAGGGAGTTCATGATTCACCTACCAACTTGAGGGAGAGTATAAAGAAAATAATAATTATCAAATTATACACAATTATTGTATGCAATTATTGTACATTATTGTACACAATTATATACAATTAATTTAATAATGATAAAATCTCTCCCTACCCTTGTATATATTTCCTATACATGGAGTGATGTAAATAGACACAAAAGAATAAAAACATCTTCTTTTTTCTTACCATCTTCTTACATACAATTTTCTTATAGAATTAGTTTTTGTTTTCTTGAATTCATTCATTTATTATTATTATTATTATTATTTTAGTTTTATGTAAATTTAATTGTACATTTCATTGTATAGTTTTTTTTTTTTTTTACAATAAGATAATATTATATTCATAATCCTGTATAGTATGCATAAAGGATCTTAACAATTAAATAATATATATATCACATATGAAATTATGTTGTTTAATTTTTAATTTTTATAAGAACTGTTTCATTAAATTATCTTCTAATACGCCCTTTTGTTTAATAACCATAAATTAATTTACGTTATTTGTATTAGAACACTTTATTATTATTTATTTAACAAATACAGTATTTTACTTATAATTTGAAATTGAAATTGGTAAATCAGTTTAAGATTTTACATAAAAAATTAAGGACATCTATGTATCTATGTAAATTTACAATTATCAAGTCACTTTTTTTTTTTTTCCGCATATTAACACAGGTCAATCCATCCATATTTCTTCAACTTTAACTTTCTTTTATCGTAAATTAACTAATATGAGAATAACTAAATTATCACATGTATTTAGTTATTTTCTTAATCAATCTTTCAATACATTTAATAGTTTCACATCATTTTAATAATTGAGATTAAGAATAATTTAAATATACACATTTTATTAATTTTCTAAATTATCTTTAAAAAAAATCAAAATGAAATTAAAATCAAGAATAATTAAATGCACATTTCTTACTTGAGAGACTTGTAATAATAACAACCCACCTTATGATAGTGTCTAATTTTTTTTTTTCTTTTGAAATGGTATTACAATGTGTGATCGGTTCAAGGAACCTCTACTTCTTAAACTAACTAATAGTTATATCATCAAATAGTTATACCTAATAAATCTTTTTAAGAATTGAACTTTAAGTTTAATTTAATCTTATAAAATCAATTTATAAAGTATAGAAAAGTAAGGTTTTGTTGTATAGTAAAGTGTTAAGAAAATCAAAACTAATTGTCCCTCCTTTGTGTAAATACAAAATGGGCAATTGCATAAGCAATAAGTAGACAAAAAAAAAAAAAAGATTAAAATAGGATAACGACATTGAGAATTTTTAATGTGAGAAAACCTCCTTAACTTGAGAAGTAAAAGGTCACACGACCTAGTCCAGAAAATGTCTTCAATATGAAAGTACGATTACAATATTTGTTTCTTTCGCTCTATGGGGGTAACACTTAATCTCACCCAACAATGATGAAATACAATGTCTTTTTAGCCTCTCACTAGGATTTCTAATATCACATTATGGTGGATATCAATTCTCTCATTCATTCTCTATATTGCTCTTCTCACTTACTTGCTCTTCTCTTCCTTACAAGTTCCCTTTATATATAGAAGGAGAGATAGACTTCTTCATAAAGAGATAATGGATATTTAATGTTTGTCACATTTTAAAGATACTTTGAAAAAATTATCTTCAACTTTCTAGGTTGAACTTCATAGTCTTCAAGAGATATATAATTCCAAAACATTGGAATGTCCATCATGAAATATATTCAATGGATCAATTATCAAGATTCATTGGTCATGGTCTTCCTTTAATTAAGGAGGGATTCCCAACAAATTCCCCCTTCCCGACTTAATTGAGGGGTGTCAATAATCCAACTCCCTTACAATAATATGCTAGTTTTTTAATTGAAACTGCCTTGGTCAAATGTGGACCAGTTGTCATCTATATGAATCTTCTCTAGCTACAACTCTCCATCCTCGAAAGCATTTTGTATCCAATGATAATGATAATCAATGTGCTTTATTTGAGAATGAAATGTAGGATTTTTAGCTAGGTGTATTGCACTTTGGTTGTCACAGTAATGAATATATTTTCTTGAACAATACCCAATTCATGCAAGAGGTTTTTCATATATTTTACCTCTTTGCCAGCTTCAAATGCGGCAATGTACTCTGCTCCAATTGTTGATAAATCAACACATATTTATTACTTGAATTTCCAAGATACAACTCCCCCTGTAAACGTAGTTAGATTCCTTGATGTGGATTTTCTAGAATCTACATCTCTAGTCATGTCTCCATATGTGCACCCTACCAACATAGGATCTTCATTACCAAAACATAAACATCTTTTGGTGGTTTCCCTTAAATATCTTAATATCCACTTCACTACATTTTAGTGCTCTTTGTTAGGAGTGGACAAGAATCGGCTCACAACACTAATTGCATGGGCAATATCTGGTTTTGTGCAAATCATGGTGTACATTAGAATTCCTACCACAAAAGAATAAAGCACTCTGCTCATCTCTTTCTTTTCTTCTCATTGGTCAAACATTGTATTGTGCTTAGCTTGAAATGTTTAGCAAGTGGAATAGTAACATGTTTTGTCTTATCCATGTTGAATCTCCTTGAGAACTTTCTCAATGTTTTTCTCTTGTGATAGCCATATCAACTTCTTGGAATGATCTTTGATCACCTTCATCCCAAGGATATGCTTTGCAGGACCTAAGTCTTTCATCACAAATACTTGGTTAAAGCGTTCTTCAAACCAAAAATCTTGATTTTATTTTTTCCAATGATCAACATACCATCGACATATAATAGTAGGACAACAAAGTTTCTATCTTCATACCTTTTGATGACCACACAATGGTCACCAGTTGTCTTCTTGAAATTGTGCTTGGTCATGAAGGATTTAAACTCTTATACCACATTGTCTATGTGTTTGCTTCAGGCCGTACAAACTATTCTTCAGACGTCACACTAAGTGTTCCTTGCCTGGTTCTTCATAGTCTTTTGGCTGCTCTATACAGATTTCTTCTTTGATGTCTCTCCATGTAGGAAAGTTATTTTGACACCAAGTTGTTTAACTTTTAGGTCTAGACTAACTAATACACCCAATGCTACTCTTATGGATAAATACTTTACCATGGGTGAGAATATCTCATCAAAATTAACACCTTTATTCTGATTTCACCCTTTCACAATAATTTGAGATTTTTACCTTGGTCTCGAGCTTCCTTCTTCAGTTTTAAGCATGTACACCCATTTGTTTTTCAAGGCTTTTCTTCCTTTAGGTAGCTCCACCAGATCATAAGTATGATTCTCATGTAAAAAGCTCATCTCTTCTTCCATGGCTTTAATCCACTCTCCTTTCTCAATTGACTTCATAGCCTCTAAGAAGTTTTGAGGTTCACCATTATCTTTCAAAGTAATATAATCTTCTTCACGATACTTTGATGATGACATTCTTATTCTTTCATAGTGTCTTAATTCAACTTGTATTTGTTGCTCTAGTGGCTCAGGTTCTTGTTGTATTTGAGGGTTTGGCATTATCTTATCATGATCTGGTTGTTCATCATGGGTGAGCAGGATCTGTTTGTTGGTCTATCTCATCAGGATCTATCTATTGAGAAATCTCTCCCCCTGAATCAGTGCAAACTTTGGACTTGAACTAATTTTTCTTTTGAATATATTTGATCGTTTGATCCTCAAATAACATTACATCTCTACTTTAACAATTTTCTTGTTTATATGATCCTATACCCAAATTCATCCTTTGCAAACTCAAGTTATATGCACTCCTTGGCCTTAGTATCTCACTTGCTTGCACTTCTCTGTCTTACTACCTTTATAAAAAGAAGGAAAGAAAGACTTCTTTCTATGTTGAACTTCATAGTCTTCAAAAAATATATAATTTCAAGATATTAAAATATCCATCATTAAATGCATTAAATGGATCAATTACCAAGATTTATTGGTAATGATCTCCCATTATTTGAAAAAGATTCCTAAATAAAGAAAGTTTGAAAAACAAAAATTATTATTAATTTAAACTTAAAATTGATTTGCGTGAAAAAGTGTAGAATTTCGTATGATTTTATATATATAATGAATTATATGCATCATATAATCGATTCTCTTTCAATATAATTAATAATTATTTTAATATAATAAAATAGTTAGTTAATATAAATAAATAAAATAAATTTTCATTAATATAAAATTTTAAAATTTATTTATTTTTATTCAAAAATGTAATTTTATTTATTTTAATTTTAGTTTATAATTATATTTTAATATTAATTTGAAATATAATTCTTATTTTTAAAAAATTATATTTTAACTTTAATTTATATTTTTGAAAACTAATGTTTTACATTAAATTATTTTTAATGTTTTATTTACAAATTTATTGTATTACATCAACTAAATTATCTATAATTTTTTCATTCGTTAGTTCCCTTTTCCACTTTTTCTTTTCCTACAAACGGGATAAATAGGGGAATGTGGCAAAGAAGTTGAACCTCGAAATGGGGAGCAGAAACAGGCTGGTGGGATAGAATTTTGACGTCAGTTGCACTACCTATCCACGTGAAGTCTGCACTCAATTTTAAATCAATGGAAACAAACCTTCAACACTATCATATTTATTCAATTTCTACTACATTTATTAAATGTAATATTTCAATATTTTAAAACTTTATATACACATTTTCTTTATTTTAACATTATACTATTACATATTTTTTATTGTATAAACATTATATAAGTTTTCAAAAATTACATTTTTTTTCTTATAAAAACTACTGTAATAATACAAAATATAAAAAAATATAAATATTAAATATATATATGTGGATATATAGTATAACATAAGAATTATCGATACCACTACTCTTAATTAAGACCTAAATGACTTAATTATTTGTTAATTGATACTTAAATTAGTAATCGGATCATGTCATTAATCTAGCAACGGATTACTGAAAGCTCATCAATAATAATTAATATAAATAGGTAATAATTTAAAGATATATTATGCTTATTATTATACATTTATTTTCTATCTAAAGATATTATACTTTTAAAATCTTGTAGTGTCAATCTTATATATATATAAAAGAATACTAAGTGATGTAAAAATGTCTAGTGAGACTTTTTGCATTTTGTGTAAAGGAAAGAATCCCTTTTAATAATTTGTATTGTCTTTTTTTTAATAAATAAAAAAGTTTCCACTCCTAACAACTGTTTATATTTTTAATAAAAATGGAAAAACAATTATCACTCACACATTATTGCATCTTAATGTTGTTATCATATTACATAATATCGTCATAAATTTTAAACAAACATAAAAAAAAAAAAAAATAAGGTAAACTAAAGATCTTTAAAAGATATCAACATAAATTCAAATATCAATTCAAACAAGTTACTAATTACTAACATCTCAAATTTTCATACTTCATCTCTTCTATTGTATTACACAATTAAGTATTTACAAATAACTCATTTAATATTACTCATGCTAGAAATCCATTGACATTCATATCTTCATTGTGTTATCTTTCCACACAGCTACGTAAACATAATAACTAAGTCCTCTCATATTGAAAAGGTAAATCCATATGACCTATCATTCAAATCACAAACTCAGTCATATGAATCTCCATCGGCTGTCACCACTTGATAACTTTTATTTATATGATTACAATATACTAGTAGAGTCAAGATATTTCTTTTTAGACGAATCTCTAATTTAATACATATCCTAAACAATCTCAACACGATATTTTCTTTCTTGAAAATACTTGGTCTCAATCAACTTTAACATGGTTCATAATTCATTAAACACTTCTGTATATCATATAATTATATAAAAAAATAACTTTTAAAACATATTATAACATCTCATAATCATAATTCACATGTTTAGTACACACATTCTCTCCCAGTGAGTCTCAAGCTTTCTTAGCGACCAAGCCATATGATCAATTCACCTAATGAAAGTCAAGCTCGCCAAATGACGAAACTATTGGGACCAATTTTGCCCAGTGATAGTGGCTCACCCAATGGGAAATGTTCTCTGATTTCCAAATTTAGAAATTTCACCTATGGAGAATATGGGTCTTTCCCAATGTAATGGAAATCGTCCGGTGCAAACAATCACAAAATAAGGAGAATGAAAACCTAGAGTTTGTTTATGGACTTACTTACAATATGAGCCTAATTGGACTTTTATTTATCTTTGTAGGCTCAATCAAGAGGACAACTCTATGATGAAGGAATGTATAGAGCATATTAAAGAGATCTCCAAGTCATCAAAACATTAATCGGAGCTTTGATTAGAAGAACACAAGAAGGCTGAGTTTCGAATTACTTCAAAAGAGACTAGTCAACATTAATTTTAGGTCAAACTTTAGCTTAAATAATTGTATAAAGTATTTTTGGATTTCATGGACCATGTATTGGGCCTAGTAACATAAAATAATTGGGCCAAATATTTGGGTCAAGTAGTGTAGGTTTTGGGCCTTATATTTAGACCAATAGTAGAATATGATTGGAATAAGGTAGCATGAGGAAGCCCAAATGTAACTCTAGAACGTCCAAGAGGAAGTAAGAGGTGCACCAAGGAGCTAGCTACACACACAAGACACATTTAACATTTGCTACACATGAGAGGAAGCATGGAGAGTGTGACTAGCCATATGGCACATTCTTATTGACTCTTCTAGATCTAGGGTTTATTTTGAATTTGGATCTCTTTTGGGCTGACCATATCACTATAAATAAGTGTGCTAGTCTCTTGTAAATTCAGATTATGAATAGTAGTGTTACGTTGTCCAAATACATGCTTAAACACTTAGTCTTTCTCTCCCTAGGGTGGACACCTTCTTAATCTCCTTCTTCCACCTTCTAAAGTGAGTTGGCCTAACCTCTCACTCTTCATAGATCACTACTTCTTCTCCAAGTTCATACGGTGCTTTCACTCACGTATCTACATTCCATTCTCCATAAAAACTCCAATGCAAGTTTGAAGGAAGAGCTCTATCACAACGAGTCTGCAAAATTCTTAAATGGTCTAGGTGACTCAAATTGAGTTCTTCAGGTTCTTTCTTACTAGTTTAGAACACTATAATCACAACTTAAGTCACTTGATCCTATTCAGAATTCTACAATTACTCAAGTAAATTCACATTCAATTCAACTAGTTTAAAGTAAATCATTTAACTAGAGATTGGAGCAAACATGTTAATCAACAAAATCTCAATTTTCCAAATTGATTTTCATTCAACACAACCATTCACGACAACTGAAGCAAATCATACTACAAACATTAAATTAAATCAGCAAATTTGTAAACAAGTCAAACATTTATATTACATATTATCACACTCATTACAAGAGAATTTTGGAATTTGTGACTACATCACTTTCACATCCACATGATTGGATGATCGAGTATCAAAAAAAACTTCAACTCTCAAAAGACGCAAAGCTTACCTAACCTGCACCATAGAGCCCTAATCCATTATCATATCACAATACTAGGACTCTGAAGTAAGAAAGGTTAATCCTAAGATGCAAAACACATTTATCAAGATACAAAGGAAGACTCAAAGAAAAAAGAAGCACAAAGAAGGAACTTACTCTAAATATAAATATCATAAGTAATTTTACTCTAATTATTCTCAAGAGTACAAAAGTGACATTTGATAATCAATATGATAAAGGATGAAGTCTTATTTTTAAAGAGAAGATAAAACAAAACAAAAAAAGTATTTTTAAAAAAATGATGATATTTTACAATAAAATCCAAATAACTGATTTTCTATTTATATAATTTTTTATTTTAATAATAAAATATTTATATGTCAATTTAATTATACCATTTTTGCTTTAAAGCTATTTTCTAGTTATTTATTAATAATACAAAGAATTGAAAAACAAGAAAAGGAATCCAATTATTCTAATATAAAATTTTGAGAGTTCACATAAGAGAAAAAATATTGTAGAAAAAAAGTTTAAAATTTTTATTTGTGTTAACCTTTTGAATGTTGACCGAATAGTATTTTATTTCTTATAACATTACTTACTTTAACGTTGAAAATATCATCATGCATTAAAATTTGTTAATTTTACAAGTTATAGGTTGAGTAGGAGAAAATCATCAACTAATAACTTGTTAACAACTATTATTCTATTTGTAATTGTTTTAGTTTTTATAATAAAAATATATAATTTTAATATATATATACACTAAAAAATTAGCGCTTCTTTAATCAGTTCCCCCATTAAAGCCCCACCTCTGCTAGCCAGGCTCTGAAAAAAAAAAACATCTAAAGAAGAGATTTGTCGGCTTTGACCATTTGAATTAGAGTTTAAAACAGTCTTAAACCCATTCTTAAGAATTTTTTCTACCGGCACAATTGAATTTGACCAGGTTTGGTAGGAAGAATAAACGAACAAGAAGCACATAATCACTTAGATCACATTTTTCTATGTACCCAATTTGCCGCTGAATTGAAGTTCCAATCTTTCACCTACCCATGGCTTCGTCTCACCTTCTTTGCAATAGCTATGTCTTCCCCACTTCCCAAAACTCCTTCAGAAGTAGCCATTTTGCTCAATTCAGACCAAATGGGTCATCTAATTTTCATTCCAAGCTTCGGTTTCAGAGACCCCACTCGGTCAGAGCCATGGTTTCTGATTCCAACACTTCTAGGAGACAAATAGAGGTTACATATTTTGCTAACCCTCTTTCTTTTTTGTTATGCTTTGGACTGATTGAAGTTTCAGTAGTGTTCTTTGAGTAGAATTACATTTTTTTAGCTATAAAGTTTGAATTTTCTTTTTAGTGTGTTATGTTTTGTATTGAAGTTTCATTGTGGTTGTTTGTGTAGAATGACATTTGTTTGAGGTTTGGATTTTGCTTTTTAATAGATGTTTTCTTAAAGTTGTAATCTTTTGTTGGTGAGATTAGATTACGTTTGACCCTGAAGGAAGGATTAACAAGTTGGCTGATGAAGTCGACAGGGAAGCTCCCCTTTCAAGGCTTACTTTGTTCTCTCCTTGCAAGGTAATCACCTTCCCCAAGCTTTTGCTTGGAGGCTACCCAAATTTGTTTGTTTTGTGTTGAAATTGCCACCCTTTCTTCTGCAGATAAATGTTTTCTTGAGAATAACAAACAAGAGGGAAGATGGGTATCATGACTTGGCATCCCTTTTTCATGTAAGAGATTATCATAATCTGGCAACTACTTCAGTGCTCTTTTATTTCATGTACCTTTTAATATGGTTTATGTATTCTTGAACATGTCTTGCATTTTTTGAGTCTTCAGGTGATAAGTCTAGGTGACATAATTAAGTTCTCTTTGTCACCTTCAAAAACCAAGGATAGCCTGTCAACCAATGTGTCAGGGGTGCCCCTTGATGATAGAAATCTGGTACTACTGTTTCCCTTCTCATTCTTTTCTTCCTCTGGTCATTTATTTGTTCAGACTACAGAGCATGATATGTGAAAATTCTCTTTTAACAGATTATTAAGGCGCTTAACCTTTATAGGAAGAAGACTGGCAGTGACAAGTTCTTTTGGGTACGAAGTAACGATGTCTATTATCTTCCTAATTTTTATCATTTTTAATTAAAAGCTGCATGCTTCTTATTTTTAATCTAAACTCAACTTACCACAAGATTTCATGTGTATTGTGTATATTCACGTGTTTTCAGATTCATCTGGATAAACGGGTGCCTACTGGGGCAGGGCTTGGTGGTGGAAGTAGCAATGCTGCAACTGCACTATGGGCAGCAAATCAATTCAGTGGTTGTCTTGCCTCAGAGAAAGAACTCCAAGAATGGTCAAGTGAGATTGGATCAGATATTCCCTTCTTTTTCTCTCAGGGAGCAGCCTATTGCACTGGTCGAGGAGAGGTTAGTCAAAAAATTAGGTACCTTCTATTCTCAAAGTCATATTTGAGAATAATCACAAATTGTTATATCTTGCTGTGTGGATTCACAATGTATGGCACCAATGGATAATATTTTACAATTCTGAATAGATGCTATAATTGTGAAGAGACAGCCACTGTCCTAGAATACAACTTAAAGAGTTGTGGTACAAAATTTTGATAGTCATTCTCTGCGGATTAAATATGAGCAAGTGATATTATTGTATATAGTATGACCAAGTGGACCCAACATTTCCCAGTTCAGATCACCTAGATTTATCTTTATTCCTGAAACCTTTAATAATTTAGTACAGACACCAGATCATTTTGTCATGGATGGAAAGGAATTTGTATTCCTAAAATATTGAATGTGAAGTGATTTATTTAACTATTCTGTTTGACGATGAATACAGAACTCACATGCATTTGTAACCCTTTTAACCATTAGCAGGCAGCTAAACTTATATTCAATGTGATTTCCCAATCTTTATATTTTATTTAAGATTTTTTCTTTCACTTGTGCAGGTAGTTCAGAATATTCCTCCACCAGTATCTCTGGACGTTCCGATGGTTCTCATAAAGCCCCCACAAGCATGTTCGACTGCTGAAGTCTACAAGGTATTTGTCTTTTCGGAGTAGTAATAAAAGCATACTCCCCCCTCCCCTTTTAGTCACGAATTTAACAACTTCCAATGATACAGTGTCTACGTATGGACCAGACTAGTAAGGTTGATCCTTTAACATTGTTGGAGAAGATCTCAAAAATTGGTATCTCACAAGATGTTTGTATTAATGATTTAGGTATGCTTTTAGCTATGTATTTTCTCACTTTGGCTTTGATTTGATTTTCTTCACTGCACATTGTACATAATTCTATGAGATGTCTAGCATGATGGTAAATAGCAGAACTGAGATTCTACTATTCTATTCTCATTTTATAATTGTATGTACAACATACTGAAATATCAATTGTGTCCCTTACTATCTTGCACATCAATCCTTCCTATCATTGACACGGTTATATTTGATTCTCATTGAAGTTTGGTACTGTTCTGATGCATTTGACTTTAATTATCTTCTCATGTTTTCCTTTTTTCTTCATCTGCAGAACCTCCCGCGTTTGAAGTTCTACCATCTCTCAAAAGACTGAAGCAGCGAATTAGTGCAGCTGGTCGTGGAGAATATGGTGCTGTGTTTATGTCAGGAAGGTGAAAACGCTGGAAAACCTATTATTCTTTAATATCTAGACTTGCATTTATGTGAAAGTCATATATACTTGTTAGAGCTCCCCCCAGGTACAAACATATTGTGTTTTTGTTTCCAGAGGTTTCTACACACCCTTTGTGTGTGAGACTTACAAATGATCTACTGTACTTGCTTCTTAGATGATCTGCTGTACTTGCTCCTTACATGATCTGCTGTTTATAAAGCACATGATCTTACAAATGAAGCATGTTCATGTTTTATACTGATATACCTTTCTGCTGAATCTGGTTTGAGGAATTGGTGATGAGTTTTCTGTGATCTTGAATTATGGTGATCAAACAATTTAATCCTTTGTCTTGAGAACCTTTTAGAATCAACTTTGATCATCAAATTTCAGACTGAAAGCCTTCTAAATAATACAACTCATCATCTATGATTTGAAAATCTAATAGTTGCATTAGATTCTATCCAACTGAAATGACAAGAATTTGTATGAAGATGGACCTGAAAAACAGTTTATATATGATATGAGAATTTAATATAACGCATTGTTTTGCCATTTTCATGAATTCTAGGTGTCTCTTATACCCATTAACCTATATTCTAGACTAGTTTTAGTGGTTTGATAGAAGTAAATAGATTAAATTTTTATATCAAGCATCAATCTTGTTGACAGCTTGGGAAAAATAGCTCCATTGAATTTTTTTTTTATTTTTTCAATTGTTATTTTCATTTTCCTTTTTATTTAAGGAAAATCCCTTATCCTGTACAGATCCTTGTGATTTTTTTTCTGTCATAATGAATTTATTTCATTAAAAGAATATTCTGCCTATTTTGCAAGTTAATCAAGCACATGGTAGAGCCAAAAACAAGTCTCACGTTTTAACTTAAAAGTGTAAATTTAAAATCTTTGAACTTCTGGTTAGAACCTTTGACATTATCTAAGTTATTTGATATTGAAGGTTATAAGTAAAAGTAAACTGAGGTTTACACTTCCCTTTTTCTGAATGGTAGTAACTATTCTGAAGTGGTCAGTATTTGTTTTGATCTTCTTTCTTTTTGCTGTAATATGGAGTGATGATTTTAAAAGATGCAATCCTCTTATATGCTGTCTGAATACATCTCGTGCAGTGGAAGCACCATTGTTGGAATTGGCTCTCCGGATCCTCCACAATTTGTTTATGATGATGATGAATATAAAGATGTGTTCTTATCAGGTAAGCTTCCATAAGTTAACCTTGAAAGGTAGAAAATTACATCCATGTATGATATATTGAAGCTCTAGTTCCATATGCAGATATCCATTAACCAGAAGCTAAAATGATTATTCTATATCTCTTATAATTTGGAAAGTGGGAAATGAATTTACCTGTTAACATTGGTTAATTTTACTTATATAGCATATAAGAATATGCAGAGGTTTAACATGAATTTGATCGAGTTGTTAGAAACATAAATCCCTTTCAATAGCTATTTTAATTTGAAAAATAAACTAAGTTCAATTCAAATGCCCCTGTTGAATGAAGTCCTGATGAGTCAGATGGGCTTTTGGGTGGAGTCTGCTGAAAAGTTTTTCACTAAATGCATTAATTGAAAGGGTGCTGCTGAGGGTCTCATTACACATTTTAGATATTGGTGCATAATGATGTGTTTTATAATCCTTTAACCAGTATTCTTGGACAAATATGACTTTTCTTTTCTACTTTTAGCTATTGAAGTTAAGAATGGTGCGTGAAAGACCATAGTTATAGCAATTGCTTTCATTTTAGTTTAAGCAAAAACAGTGAACAAAGCAGCACTTTTTCAAAGCATTGAATGAGAGTGAGATCTATTGAGTAATAAACACATTAATTCCTAAGTTTTTACAATGTCAGGTGGAGCAAAAAATGTTAATCCTTTGATCTGGTTTTGACTAATTAGAGTGCAAGCCTTCAATGATAGAATCTGAATAATCCTAATTATTCATTGTGGTACCATATGCCTGCACTTTTAACGTTAAAAAGTTTTCAAATTGACTAATGTTTTCAGCATTCAATGAAGTATTATTTTTATTTCTAATTTTCCTCCAAAAGAACTGTATCAATGTTAATGTATTTGCACCAGATAAAAGTAACACATTTACTGAGAAAATGAAGTTATTTTAGTAGAATTATTTCAACAAGTGTATGCTTTTTATGTTACCAAGATGTTAAGTGCATCTATTTTTTTATCAGTACTTCATATTTATGTTATGTACAGCTATTTCTTTGGAGGCTGTTTTAGAATGAGCTTATGATGGATTTTGATTTTGATATGAATTTCTCACCTTCATTTGCAGATGCCTATTTTCTCACTCGAGAGGCAAACCAGTGGTATCAAGATCCTGCTTCAAATCCTTCTACTGCCCCTGCTTCTTCTGATGTTTCAGAGTCTGTTTAATCATATGGTCTTTCAAGATAAGAAGACAGTAATGTAAAATTGCATGATCTTGTCTTTTTCTCCTGCATAATTCAATGATGTAAAAATCAAGTTTTGCTGTTTTAACTTCTGGGAATCAATAAAATTAAAGAGAGAAATTCGATTGAACAAATATTAGGCAGGGCCTCTAAGAAGTAACAGTGTCTGAATAATTTGTTGTTAAAGACCCAAAAAAAAATGTTGCAAGTTAAAGATGATCTTAGTTCTGTTTCAAAGTTGGATAAATTGATTTTTAAACCATTTGATGTAATTAATGTTGGAATATGTTTATGGTGAAAGTTTGATTTTTTATATTGTACTTGCACAGGATACTTAGATAATTTTCTCCTTGCTATCAAGTTGGTATATTTAGCTTGGTGGGAAGAATGCCTACGATATAAAAATGTAGAAATATTTATCAAAAGGTTATAAATGGTTAATGAATTATTTCTTTCTATCAAGAATTGGACTGTTTATAAACATATTTTAATGATGGTTTTCTCTTCCTTCACCATGAAATATTTGAAAATTTTAAATTATTTGTCAGATTAGATTTTTGGATTATACAATCTAAAAATTTATTGAAAAAAAATTAAATTGTTTTTGAGATCAGAGATTTGAATTATACAATATAAAAACATACTATGAATTGTACAAAAAAAAATATTTATGATTGAAATACATTTTTGGATTGCACATACTTAGATTTGGATTGCACATACTTAAATGTATTTTTGAATTATTATACAATTTAAACATTATTTTCAAATTGTACTATTTAATTAATTATTGGTTAATGAATTATTTCTTTCTATCGAGATATATTTTTGAATTGTATAATTAAAAATGTGTCGAACCTAATGGACAATTGGCATTTTCTATATTTAGGCTAATTCACAATTGGCATTTTCTATATTTAGGCTAATTCTCCCTCCACCAGACAATTTGTGACTTGCACCCAATACTATATTGAAAATGTTTGTTTTACCCTTACTCTTCTGGATTTTTATATTTGCAATACAAATAAGACAGTTTTGGATATACAAATCTATAACTGAGATGTGTCTTCCAGATATAACCATCTGCAGTATATGAATGCCTTCCAAATTTTAGAATCTGGAAACTTTTTCTTTCATTTCAGATGTGAAAATTCAAAAAAGATGATAAGAATAATTTGGGGTTTTAAAAAAATGATGGGTGCAAATCACATTTGATCTGGTGCAGGGAGAAGTAGCCCTACATTTATTGGGGAATGTGGGAAGAAACTATGCAATGCGAATTGGTATGTGGTGTGTTTTGGTCTGTTCTAAATTTAACTTGTCAAAAGTAGGTTGGAATGAGCGATCTTATATAAGACTTATGAGATATCATGTTTATCATATTCTACATAATTGTGTGTCTTCAGTTAGGTTTATATAAATTTAAAAAAGAATTGAAAAAGAAATTAACAAAGATCTTCTGTAATTTATTTTAATCTTAAATTTAAGTATCTTATAAAAAAAAGTTTATTCTTAGTATAATGATTAAAAGAAAAACTTAAAAATTAATTATTTACTATTTACGACAAGTAATGAGAAAGCATAGTACGAAAATAATATATATTAAAGTAAAACATTAAATAAAATCTAGATTCATACGTGTAAGTATATGGTATTGATAAAATAATAAATGAAAATATTTAATTATATTTAACATATAACCAATTTTAGATTGTAAAAAAAAATTTAATGTAGACCGTGGAATGGGATGATCCAATTAGAGATGATAAATAAACACGTCCTCTTGGAAATTATTTAAAGTTATCTTAATTTTTACGAGAAATTCTTACATTCATTAGATATGTATGTAATATCTAATGTTTTAAATTTGGTATGACAGTCTCATATTCTTTTTCTCATACTCATTTTCATTTGAAATTATCAAAACATCCTTAGTTCTTATTTTATTAGGTAATCTAAAAAATTTATTTTATTTTTTTCTTTAGTCATTTATTTCATTTTATTTGAAGAATTTTTCTTTATTTATTATAAATTTTTTCTTCAAATTTACTAAAATCTCCAAAGTACTTTCTTTTTCATTACAACTCCAATTACATATTTTTTTCTTTTTATGGTTTTCTTTTAAACCATATATTGCATTTTAGGGAATGTAAACCTCAATTTTATATAGAATTAAATTGTGTAAACTATTGATTTATTAGTTAACTTTAAAAATTTATCTTTTCTTTTTCCTTTGGTTTTTAATTTAATTTGAAAAACTATTTTTTCTCTACATGAATTTTCATTCTCTCTTTAACGGTTTAAATAGTTGATATCTTAAAAGTTCACTCAAATCCTTATATTACTTTCTCTCTCAACATTTTAAAAAAATATAATAAATATTGTAGCTATAATGACAATTATGTGTATTAAAGGATACCGATACCAGAGTTATAAAAGGATCCTAATATTAATTGGGTGTCTTTTCTAATTATCAGTTGTTTATCTTTATATAGAAAAATAATTGGGTCTTTTTTAATTATCAGTTGTTTCTTTTTATAGAGGTGAATAACTTTTATTTTGTGTTTGTGTGTTATGATTATAATATTTAATTATTGATTCTTTCCCTCTTTAGTTAAACATAAAAATGAGTGTACTACTTGTATATATTCAGACCATTTGTTTTTATTTCAATAATAAGAAAAAAGATATATTCATTCTCATATCTTTTAGTTTCCTTTTACTCTTTTGTTCACCTCTGTTCTCTTTTATTCATCTCTGTTCTATTTCATAATAATGTGTGATTGTTATTTAATAACATTTTTCTTTGCTCTTATTTTTATTTTTTGTAAAAAATTTATTTAATTAATATTCATATAATTCAAGAACAGATATAAATAAGAGTATATAGACAAATTTAAATCAATATGCATTTTTACTCTGAAGACGGAGATGGAATAGTGAAACTTGCTTACCTCATTATCATCCTTAGGTCTAGCCTACAGTTTAGTGTGCATGTTATATAGGCAAGACACGTGCATGCTGGTAAATTTAATTATCCAAATGTTTTAGACCCATTTTGAGCCAACCTACATTGTGGTTCCTAAGTGTGGATAGTAATCCACGGTGTTCTTCTACTTGGTGATTATGAACCTTATGAATAAGTTTATTTGATAATGCAATATCTAATGAGAATTAATCTTATGAGTGCTTAACAGATGGGAAGTCTTTCAATGGATCAAGTGGTTCTTGACCTAGTTGCTTTGGATTATTATGTTTTTACTATATAGACTCTCAAGGATATTTAGCCATATTTGTTGATATATAAAACAAGTCATTGGTCTAACTTCTATCAAACATGTCTAATGCACTTTTGCATTGGATATCACACTACAAAATCATATTGAGAATATAATACTTACTAGAGATTATTGGGCTAAATTATCTACAAATTCGAATTATTCAAATATATTTAAAAACTAATTTTTGTCCAATTTTTGGTAACTTTTTTATTAGATATCTCTATAGATCAAAAAGTTTATAAATATAATTTTGTAAACAGTTACTCAATTTCATCAAATTACTTAAATACTATTATATCTCTAAGTTCTTACTAACTTAAACGTTAGAAAATCTTCTGCAAGCAAATCACCTTTCTATTTTCATCAAACAAAGTTCGACAACCCATTAAGAGAGAAGCTAATTTGCCAAAGAGCTTGGTCATCCACCTTCAATGGTTCCAACTCCTCTTCATTAATAAAAGCTATGATGCAAGAGATTGAATATTAAGTTCAAAGTCGTCACCGAAACAAATTGGGGTAAATAGTTTGGATAACTAAGGATTACAAAAGAAATATGTAGATGTTTTAAACTTTGTTGACATTTGTAGTTGTATCCTTTCGTAGAGAAATATTGAGATCAGGGAGTAGTTGAGTTTTTTCAAATGACAAGAAGAAAATTTACTTCAAATATGAACAAACTAGATTCAAAGTAAAAACTAAATCAACATCCTTGTAAAATCTAATACCCTAAATGAAACTAATGTTATTGATAATCAAAAGGTGTACAGTGGTTATGAAAGTTCTTAGTGTATTAACATTTTTACTAATTGGGTCAATCACACTCTAAAGGTAACAAAAAAAATGGAGAATTTTTTTTTATAAAGTTAAGAGTAGTTTATACTTACACTAATTTTGTAGGTTTTTCAATTTTAATTTTATTTTGTACATGTTAATTTTAATTTATAAAAAAATAATATTTTGATGGAAAAATGTGTCTAAAGGTTATCAAGGTTATCAAACTCACGGGTTCATCCTTGAACCTGTTCGAGTTTATGAGGCTACTGGTGCCTAGTGAGTGAACCCATGAGTGAACTTGTTTTTTGGCACACTTGGTGTAGACTCGGACAAACTCCTTGAACTTGGTACAAACTCGTGAGTTCAAAGTTGAGTCAATGAGTTATGAAAAAAAAAAGTCTAAAACGACCCAGAGAAGTTTGTTTCGATTAATGTTAGGATTTAGGGTTTGTTTCATACCTTGTTCATGTTTATCACTGTCACTGTGCTCGTCGTCTTCACTCCTCAAGTCTCATTGCTCCTTAGATCACATTGTTGTCACCGCGCCTCGCCTTGTCATGCCTCGCCGTCCTGTGTTTTCTTCATTTTCAAGTAGGTTATGTTGTGGGTTTCGTGGGAAAATTAGGAGGAATGTTAGATTTAGGGTTGGGAGTTATTTTTAAATTGGGTTGGAAATTTTAATGTTGATTGGGTTTACGGTTACTTTTTGGTTGGGTTTGGGGAGTTTTTTTATTTAGAGTGTGGCTGAAATAAGATCGGGGTTGAGATTAAATTATTTTTTATTGATTTAATGTTTTAGCACTGTAAAAAAATTATAAGATGTTTGGAAGTGGTTTAAATCTTGATAATTGTGGTACAACTTTAGCATTTCCACTACCACCTAGAAGTAAAAATTCTACAAGAAATGAAATATATATTGGATGGAAGCATGGAACTAATGTTTCAGGGAACGAAAAAAAGTGAAATATAATTACTGCTCAAAGACATTTAATGGAGGCATTTTCATATTCAAACATCATCTTGCCGTAACTAGATTTGACTCTGAACCTTGTGTATCAGTACCAGAAGAAATAAAAGTTTTGATGTTGAAAGTTGTCTGAGAAGCTAAAGATGCCTTAGTAAAAAAAGAAGGTTGAAGAGCCTTGAACAAATTGATGGTGGGGAAGAGAGTGAACAAAGTGCTAGCACTAGTAAGATATTTAAAAGTAAATCTAGTGATCGTGTTCAAGCTACTCTAAATCAAATACACAAGAGAGGTGTAAAGAAAAAGTTTATGCTCAAATTGTTGAATTTTTCTACACGCGTCATCCCATTCAATGTTAGTAGAAATCCATCTTTTTGCAAAAATGTGTGACATGATTGGTAGATATGGCATTGGCTATATAAACCTTCATTATATCATGATATCAGAGAGAAGCTTCTGAAACAAGTCGTGGAAAAAATTGATATACAACTTCAAGAGTATATGGATGAATGGAAGAGAATAGGTTGTACCATTATCTCTTATGGATGGACAAACAAGAAAAGACGTTCAATTTGTAAATTTTTTGGTGAACAGTCCTAAAGGAAATGTGTTTCTCTATTCATTAGATACCTCAGACATCTCAAAACCTGCAGAAAAAGGATTTAAAATGTTGGATGATGTAATAGAATTTGTTGGTGAGGAAAATGTAGTGCAGGTAAGATAATGCTACAAATTACAAGGCAGTTGGAGAACTATTTATGCAAAAAAGGGAGCATTTATATTGGACTCCATGTGTTTCCCATCGTATTGATTTAATCTTTCAAGATTTTGAGAAGCAATTGAAGGTCCATGAAACTACTATCAGGAAGGAAAGAAGGATCACTACCTACATTTATGGTAGAACAATGCTAATTAGCATTTTGAAAATGTTTACAAAGGGGAGGGTTGATAAGGTCTGGAATGACTAGATTTGTCATAGCTTACTTGACTCTAGCTTGTTTGTATGAACTGAAAACATCATTGATGACAATGTTTAACTTTGAAGAATGGAAAACAAGCAAGTTTGGAACTTCACAGAAAGGGAGAAAAGTTCAAAATGTAGTATTAGATAGTCGATTTTGAAAGAATGTATAACTATATGCTTAAAAGTTGTTGCCGCTCTTATGGTGGTCCTTTTCGATTGGTAGATTCAAATGCAAAACCCGCAATGAGATTTATATATGAGGAGATGGATTGAGCAAAAGAGAAGATTAAAAGCAATTTTAATAATATCAAGAAAATGTAACATTTCTAACTTTCTTCCATTTTAAATTTAAGGTATAATTACCTTATTGGTCCCTATATTTATAATCAATATTCAATTTAGTACAATGGTTTTTTAAATCAATTTGGTCCTTATGTTTTTTAAAAAGTACCCAAATTGGTCATTTCTGTTAAATCCTACCTTACCACGTCAAGTGTTGCTTATGTGGCAGAGAGAAGTGGAATTAGGTGTTGTATGAGGTGACAAGTGGAGTGGGTTGACAAATTAGTGAAAAATCAATTGAGGGATTAGGGTTTTTTGAATTGCAATGAGTGAGTGGGCAATTGGGGTTAGGACTTTTTAATTCCAATAATGTGGTTGTACCACACTTAACACAAATTGTCTTTGCAATTTCACAGCCCTCAAATGTCAGAAGTGCACCTCCATCATCATCAGAAACATAGAAGAAATTTTCTCAACTAGATAGTGTATGGCTAGGATATCGTTTCTTAAGAGAGTGTTGTTGAGTTCCAATCCATAGTTGGTACTGTTGCAATTCAATCTTTCCAACAAATAAAGGGCCTCACGCCAAAAACATTTTTGCATATACATTTGTTTTTCACTTCCCACCTATAAAAAATAAAACAAGCACTCCTATTTTCCCTCAATCCAACTCCATCGAGAAAATTAACAAAAAAGGAAAAAGTTTGTTGGTGAAGAAGTAGAACAATGGAGGAAGAAGAAGAACGACAAAAGCTTTTAGATCTGGTGAAAGAGCTAGTTCACCGCTTGCTCTCCCAAAACCTTCCCTCCAATTCCCTGCCATTAAACCCTAACTCCCCTGAATTCTGCAACTCTATCCCCTACGCCCTCCGCCTTGCCACCCACGCTCGCTCCGTAGATGCACCTTGACCTCTTCTCCAAATTCGCCTCCAAAGTCCAAAGCGTCAATAATAAATGGGTCTTCGACATCAATATCGTATTGTTTGTCAAACCAGAAGACAAGAACCGCGAGAAATTGAAGTTGCATCGATGATTTCCTTTATGAGTTTGGGATTAGAGTTTGTGCAAAGGAGAAATAATATTCAAAAGTTAAAATTAAATATAATTAATAATTAATTATAAATGTGCTTAATAAGTGGAATCCATCTGTAACGCCCCTCAAAATCTTGGTCATTTTTATATAATGAAATAAAGGTGAAACAATAATATCAAAATTTAACATAGATGTATACATAATATAATTCATCCTTTAATACAAATGTGCCTCAAAATAATATCCCTTTTCGAGGAAGTTTTAATACATCTCCATACAGGAGTTTTCAAAATAAAACAAAAACCACAGCATTCAAAACCGGCGATCTCCTCCTCCAGAAAGTGCTCACTCAGGAGCTCTACTACCTGTAACCTCATCTGCTCCCGTGCAAATATACACGATCATCACAGGTTTAAGAAAAACAACCACGATACAAAACAAATGGTAAGCTAGATATTTTTAAAAATTTTAAATATGAAGTTTTATATCAATAGAAAGCATAAATCTTCACACCATTCATAATCTATATCAATTTCAACCATCAACATCCCCATATTCCACAAACTCGTCATGTGTCTATTCAATACATTCAATACTCATGGTTCACACGTCAGACTTTCCACTGACTCATAACATATAGACACATGACTCTACTTTCGGAAGACTCGTGCGTTGACTCAGACTCAGAGATCTGCACCTGTCATACCACACCACTGTGAAATCCACACAGGGTCGCTGTGAAATCCACACAGCCATGCGCATACATAATCTCAATATCATCACTCTCCCGGTATGACAGGGTTAATTCATATAACAGGTCAAGTCAGTTATCTTTCAAACAACTTACCCATACATATGAACCTCCTTCGACTCTCAACAACTGAATAACTTCATCTATGTGATTCCATCATATCAGCAGAGTCAGGATATCTCCTTCTAGACAAGTCCCTAGTCAATGCACATTACACACGATCTTACACGGTATTTTCTTTCCTGAAAATACTATACCTTGATCCCACATGCACAACATTCAATGCATCATACAACACGTAAAAGCACAATTCCATCATATAATATTTTGAATCTTTTCTTAAACAATCCCAATCACAGAAACAATCATTCCAAGGTTCAGATTTTCGAATATCACATGCATTTCACATTTCAATCTCAAACAGTTTCAAACGACACTAAAACAGGGGAGTTCGAAATCAACATTAAAACCGGCGATCACGTCGCCCCACACATAAAAACAGAGCATCGTGAAATAGAATATGAAACCGGCGACCACGTCGCCCTCACTTCAGAACCTACTCGCCTAAAGTTTTTATAACCGAAAATGCTAGCTTCCCTTACCTGGACTTGCGTAAAATCTCACTAAGAGCTCCAAAACCCACCGAAGCTTAAAGATGCCTTAACCTGCACCATAGAGTCCCGATCACAAAACTAACGAGATTACTCACTTTCTGCGTTAACAGAGATGATTTCTGAAGTTAAAAGAGTCGTATACACAACCTATGCAGAGATGACCCTCTCAAATTCAGACTCGACTCAAAGAACAGAGCAAAACGACTTACTCTGTTTTAGGGCTTTGAGCAGAAAACTTGCAGAGCACAACGTCAGGAATCCAGGGTAGTCGCCGATCTTCAACTGGTTCGCTAGGACGTATGAACGCAAGGAGAAGGAGAGGAAAGGAACAGGGAACCAACGCTAACTCTCTCAATCACTCTCGAACCACAGCAACGTCCACTGCCTCTCAGGAGTGAGTTTTGAATCTAAACCAACTTGCCCAGAAATGCCGCTGCCACCACCCACTCTGCAGGAAAGCTTGCGTGCACACTTCCTTGAACAGTATGACCACGTGGGTTTTTGCGCATACCAACTCTCTGATGCTAACTATTCTGAAACACCCATTCTGTCTACGTGTCGCGCATGCAGGACGTCTCATGTTGGGAGCCTGGGTCCCACCTTATCTGTGTGAAACACGACATCGCACGATAACCTTCCACCGATGACTTCTCGAGCGATGACTATCCACCGATGTCTCATCCTGGCGGACGACCGATGTCTCTCCCTAGAGGACAACCGATTTCTCTCCCTGGAAGACGACTGATGTCTCTCCCTGGAAGACAACCGATGTCTCTCCCTGGAAGACGACCGATGTCTCTCCCTGGAAGTCGATCGATGCGTCCCTCATCCTGGCGATGACCGTCTGTCTCTCGCCCTGGCGATGCCCGCGTGTCTCTCATCCCGGCGATGACTTATGACACATCGCCACGCCTTGTTGAAGGTTCTTCATCCCACTATGTTACGTCCAAGGTATCACCTCCACATGGCTTAGTGACGTCGGTAGCCTCACATTTCCAAGAATAGATCAGCACTACTCCTCGTGCGCCCATGCATGCAACACTAAGGACGATTTCTTATGCTCAAGCTTAGAGCTTCGCATGCATAGCGTATCTAAGGCTTAACCCACACCTTGATACGCGTGGTTTTTGGAACCCACTATGGTTGATCCAGTATCTTGACCACATACTAAGTGTACTTTCGGCGATCATGTACACCATAGGCGATTGGCAATCATGTGTACTCTAGGCGACAGGCGATTATGTACCAGAGAAGTCGGAGATCGCCTCCGTCTTCAACAACGGCGATCTCGTAGACTTCTAAGCTACACTTTCCTTCCTTTATATTTTAAATAAAAACATACTTAGAATTCACTTAAAATATATCACTTTCATTCCAATAAAATTTTCTAGGTCCTTACACCATCTATACACAATTGTGCCATATAGTGTGTCACGTAATCATCATTTAACGTCATCCATACAAATTCAACAAAAGGGACCAAATTGCATATTTTTTAACAAAACTTGGAACTAAATTGATTTTTTTTTAAATCACTATAGTAAATTGAATATTGATCCTAAATGTAGGGATCAAAAAGGTAATTATACCTAAATTTAATTACTTATTTGTGTAATTATGAACCTATTTGGAAAATCATTAATTAGAGTTGGGATAATTAATTTGCATGCAGCTGCCTATTACCTAACTAAACCCCCACTTTCACTATGAAACAACTTTTAGAAATGATGATGTTGATTATGGAAACTTAATTCAAAATAATTTCTCAAAAGATTGTAATTGCAAAATACGATTTAATCTAAGATATAATTAAATTTGTACATCTAAAACACAGTTTTTGAAAAAATCCTATATAATTGAACTCGTACTTGGCATGTATTACTTCAGTTATATCAGATTATACTAAAATCGTAGTTAGCATGTACAACTTCAGTTTAGTGATTTCTTTTTCGAAAGAAAACTTGGTTTTTTTTTTAAATGATGGAATAATTTAAGAAAAATTTAGTTGTGTTATTTTGATTGAAAAATGATGTATGAAAATTAATAATAGTGGTAAAACCTTAAATCTGAGATGTTAAAAACAACCCAAAAACCTAAAATTGAGAACTTTAACTAGAAATGTTAACTGGAAACTTTAATTGGAAACTTTAACTTGAAACTTTAAACTCAAAATTATTCTGATTAACATTTCAGTTAAAGTTTCGGTTAAAGTTCTCAGTTTTAGGTTTTTCGGTTTATTTTTAGCGTGTTAGATTTAGGGTTTTACCATTGTTCTTAATTTTCATACATCATTTTCAGCAAAATAACGCAACTAAATATTTCTTAAATTATTCCATCATTTAAAAAAATAAAACACAAGTTTTCTTCCAAAAAAAATCATTGAACTGAAGTTGTATATACTAAATACAATTTTAGTAAAATCTGATATACGTGAAGTTGTACATGCTAAGTACGAATTTGGTTATACAAGATTTTTTTAAAAACTATATTTTCGATGTACGAGTTTAATTATATTCTAATTAAAATCGTATTTTGTAACTACGAAATTATTTTCAAATTCAATTTTTATAGAACTCGTATTTGGCACATACGAGTTCTTTGAAATTTTAAAAAATTGTATTTCTAATTGGCAATTTCTTTTCAATATAATAAAAAACTAATCTAATCATTTGCGTAAATTTGAATTAAAATTACACCACTTTGAGGAAAAAAAAAACCGATCTTTTTGTTGTGGCACTCAAGCATATTTTGCATATTTCAAGATGAAAATATTTGATAGAAATGGCAAATAAACTAGTCTCAATCCTGATTTCCAATTCTAGAATTCAATCAAATGTGCAAGGACAATTCTACAATTTCAAAAATTGATAAGGTGCGAGCAAGGTTATCAAACTCGCAGGTTTACTTGTAATCTCATTTGAGTTTAAGAGTCCAACGTTGACTTATGACTTAACTTGAGAGTATACTCGTTTAATTGGAAGACTTGGAGTGGACTCGAATAGACTCGCTGAATATGAAGCAAACTCGTGAGTTGGAGGCCGAGTCAACGAGTTCTGAAAGAAAGGC
The DNA here is from genome assembly GCA_013389735.1 of Phaseolus lunatus. Classification (NCBI taxonomy): domain Eukaryota; kingdom Viridiplantae; phylum Streptophyta; class Magnoliopsida; order Fabales; family Fabaceae; genus Phaseolus; species Phaseolus lunatus. The sequence goes on along the minus strand of CM023862.1, from coordinate 15,168,446 downwards.
CCAAAACTTATCACATTGCCTTGAATTTTTGCATTTTGATTCATCATTTGTCTTGTTGTCATTCCCTTGCCTCATCATGTCACATCTGCTCATCGTGCATCGCCTCTCCATGTCGCATCTGCTTGTCGTGCATCACTGTCTTAAATCTCATCAGATCGCATCGTCTTCGTCGCACCTCGTTGCGCCTCTTTGCACCCCATCATGCCTTGCCGTTGCAGCCCCATTCATGTAGGCTCTGCGATTGGGTTGTGTTGTTGCAGTGTGACTGTGGGTTTTTTAGGGATTGGGAAACTTTTATTTTAGGATTTTTTGATTGGGGCAGATTGGGGGTTATCATAAAAGTGATTTTTAAGTCCTTGGGGGCAGATTAGTTTTTTCTAAAATAAGATTGGGATAAAATTATTTTTCATTGTTTTGATTTTGGTGTATTAGTACAATAAAATTGTGGAATTACTGCTCAAATTGTGCTCAAATTATGGAATTACTGCTCAAATTGTGGAATTATTGCTCAAAGTAAAATGTAATTATGCTTAAAGACATTTAATAGAGGCATTTGATATTATTGAATTGGTATATGAATATATTTTTTTGTTGAATTTTTATATGAAGTAGACTTTTACGAGTCTACGAGTCAGGTCTACGAGTCGAGTTTACAAACCTTCCACAAGTCTACGTAGGCTTTCGAGTTTTATAACCTTAGGTGCAAGTTAGAATTATTTAGGTGTATGAAGCAAATGTTGTATAGGTAATGCCTAGTTTTTAAATTTTGTACAAGGACTATCCACCTCTATACTCATACTAATACTCATCTCAATCCTTATACTGGTTTTAAATTACTAAAACACTCAGTTTATTAATGACAAATAAGCTTGTCTTTGCAGGTATGTCCAAATCTGTCTCAATTTTGACATGTTGTATTAATTGGGTATGGGTATTGGTATGGATAATATCCAATTAAAAATTGGGTATAAGGATGAGGATGAGTACTACCTTGTTCATCTCCATCCCTATATTCATCGTCATCCTCGTACCTATTTTAAATTACTAAAACATTCACAGTTTATTAAATAACCAAAAAAACTTACATTCATCATTCTCTATAGTATTTATTTTCGTAACCATTTTCTTCTTCTTTCGCTACACAATTATGTTTATTCTCTCTTAATTGTTCGACTTATTAAAAATTTATAAAGTTCACTTAGATTCCTAAGATACTTTCATTCCTATCATAACTTTAATTACACATTTTTTTTTCCTTTGTGTAGTTTCATTTATAATGGAGTATTGCATTTCAAGAAATACGAACCTCAATTTCTTTGAATCAAGAGACAAATTTTACATTTCTACTTTTTTTAAATATTTTTATTTATTATTTGCTTTCTTTAGATGAGAATGCTTGAATTTTCAAATTCAAGAGCATAAACTCAGTTTACTAGGCAAAATGAAAAGGATAAGTTTATTTTCTCTATTCTCTCTTACCCTTATTTTTGTTTCATTCGAATAATTTTTTCACCTAAAAAACAAAATCATTCTCTCATTGGTTGGATGCTTTTGATATTCACTAAGTTTACTAAAATTTCCAAGATATTTTTCCTCTCATCACAACCATGATGATATTGTGTGATGATATTTTTTTTTTTCTTTGTGTGACTTTATTCAAAAAGTGTATCACATTTTAGAAAATGCAACCATCCATATTTTTTATCAAATCAACACATTTGATTATTTTTTCTTTTTTATTATTATTTAACTTTTATCCAACTATTTTTTTTATTTGACCCTAGAGAAAGAGAAAAGTGTATAATTGACATTTATCATGTTTATTTTTATTGTGATTTTTATTCTTTATATAAAAAAAATATTTAATTAATATTTGAAATAGTAAAAATAAATAAATATAGGTATACACACAAGTATATCCATTATCCAATAAAAATAAAACAAGAATGTCATAAACTTTGAATATAAGGATAGGATATTAAGGATGGAGATAATGAAATCTTTATCCATCCTATTGTGTTCCCTAGTCTTTGGAAGATTGTCTTTGGAAGATTGTGAACTTTTTTCTGCACCCCGTACTTTTTAAAACCTTATATTCTATTGACGTTTATTAATTTCCAAAATGTAGAATCTAAAGACTTCCTAGATTACAATATTCAAAAGTTAATATTTATGATTTTTTGTATTTTGTATTATGCATTCCGGAATACAACATTTGTATTCTAGATTATATAATCCATTATGAATTACACAATTTGGAATATAAGGGGTTTTATACCTTTGTAGTAACTATGACTCACTTCACAATCTTGAATTCAATTACCAAAAAAGAGCTTATGGAAGAAATGAGCCCAAAACTAACACTTGAACTGCATTGTTTAATTTCTCAATGGTTGAACACCTTCCAATACTCATCTTTTGGGGGATTATCCCTATCATCCCATACTCACCTCTCCTAGTGGTGGACATAATATAGAAGAGGAGATGGGATGTAAGGTGTTAGATGATATATGTTATAACATTAGACCGTCCATGTATTCTAACCATAGATGTTCTAGTCTTTATGTTCTAGCATAGATAGTCTTTGTTCTAGTGTTATAGACACTCGTTAATTTACATTAATTTGCATAATGTTAAATGTTATATATATATATATATATATATATATATATATATATATATATATATATATATATATATATATATATATATATATATATATATATACACGATACTCTGTTTTTTGGTATTCACTGTTCATTTTCTTCTTTTGTTTCTTCTTTCTTGTTTCTTCTTGTTTTCTCACATGGAGTGCTCTCCAAATAATGAAGCGAGGATACAAGTTGCGATTCTACAAAAGAGTATGGCTGTGAGAAGATGAAAAAAATGAAGAAGACAAAGGGTTGCAACACAAAAACAAACCACATAAGAGAAGAGGAGGTGCCCCTAAAGAGAAGGGTGATGCGGTTGAGTAAAGAAGAAGATGAAGGGGGTGTTGTAGCTGATAAAGGAAGAAGATGAAGAGGATACTGAATAGGATTTATTTATTTTTTTAATTATGGGTAAAATCGTTTTTTCTCACCCTATGGAGGTGAGAGGATGGAGTGCATTTGCCTCGAAGATTTCATAATTGTACTTTTTGAAATGTATAATTTTCTTTTTGTAACACATCTCAAGGTCCTCTTTGTTTTGCGATGAATGTGCGGGTTTGCCGATCTGGCATTCCATTGAAATTGAATACTACAGTATCGTATATGTAGTTCTACCATATTAAAATAAAATTCGCCACCAATACACTCTCTACAACCCCCTATTAAACATATTGATTAAAATTTATTGAAAAAACACCAAATTTTAAGAGATTTTATTCCAATGTGTAACGTGACTTAGATCAGATTTCAAACTAAACTCAATATATAAAAAGAATAACCCTTGACTCTAAAAAACTTAATTACACATTTTATTATTGAACTATTATCACTTCTCCAAATTTACCAGTTAAACTTCTTTCACAATTTTACCATAAAATATTCCATTTTCACTTAATTTACTGATCCGTTTTGGGATAAGAGATCCATAAAATAAATGAAAAATAGAAAGTTGAGTTGTAAAATGAAAAAAAAAAGGTGATAAAATTCATAAAATAATAATAATTAAGTGATAAATTTAATAATTAAACCTTTTAAAAGATGTACCACTGCCACAAAACTGTGACGAGGACTGGGAGCAGAGTAATAGAATATTTGAGACGCTATCAGACATTCGACGGCTCTACCCAGTTTATACAGTGTCCTTGAGGCTGCACCATAACACTAAAATATCCGGGTTTGTATAATTCATCTGGGTTGGACGGTGAAAAGTTTAGGGTATGGAAGTGAATTGTGCATGCGACGGGGAAGTGTACAGTGCATGAGAAATTAGACGCCTGTTTTTCACAGAAATCTTACCACCAACAGCATATGAACTATAGCATCATAAGAACAAACATCAAATCCACACATTTTTTGGTCTTTTTTTTATTCATTTGATTTCTCCCCTCCACTCTACAGAGAGGGAGAAGAAACAAACTGTCTCGGTAAACTAAAAAGATCTTTTCCTTCGAATGGAGAACTCCATTCCCGAGAACCTGATGTTTCAGCAGAAGATACTCCACCATCTTGCAATCCAGGCAAGGGAACAATGCTACCATTAGAGGGTAACGATCTAATTGCTGGCTGAGGAACCACACCAGAAGCATTTGAGCTGTATAGAGCACTACTCTTTGTAAAAGGTGAAAGCCCTAGCAATAATGCATTAGACCTAGGTGGAGATAAGCCTCTATCCAAGGACCAGTCTATGTTGGTATAATCAAATTGCATTGATCCACCAGTGCTCCAGTCTACTGGAGAAGTTGACCCTGAAGTTGCTGCAGATCCTAGCCCAGAAAAGAGTCCAAGAGAAGAAGCAGCAGCAAGCGTTGGAGACACAGCCATTGTTCTATTCCATGGGCTATTCCCTCGGTTGGTTGGTTGCAGATCAACTGAACTGCTGTTGCCAGCCACAAACTGTTGAGGAGACTGACCCTGGAGTTGGTGATACATTGGATTAGAACTGAAATAGTTTGAACTGAGGCTTTTCGAGCTAGGAGGGTGAGACATAAAGCCATTGGACCTCATGACTTCTACACTGTTAGCTGGATACCAACTGGCAGCTATTCCAGGAGGAGAAGAACTCAAGCTGGCAGCTGGAATCTGCTTTGTATTAACGGTTTGAGGCCGCTGCATCACAATTACTGACTCCCTAGCTGGACCAGGTTGAAGGTTCTTATAATCACCTCCAACAGCCATATAAGAAGCCTCTGTCTTAGCAGGTGTTGCTGACACTTGCAATGGTGATGCCAATGAGTAAGAAACCGAAGGATTAGATCCTGCACTTGGCCACCTCTTGTCAGCTGGTATAGAAGCTTGTTGAGACTTTGCCCAATCAGACTTGGGTTGGATTCTCTTAAGAGGCTGCACAGGTCTGATGCTGGATTCCACAGACCCTCCAGTAACTGCTTGCTTGGTATAATTAAAATCCTTTTCATCTTTTTTTATTTGATTTGGAGAAAGAATGGGTTTAGTCTGTGGCCTAGCATTCTGATTCAGAACTCCTGACTGCTTACTGCCAAATGAAGGAGGATCACCAATTTCATCTGGCTTTGGTGAGCCAGATGGTCGTTCCAGCTTCAATTCTCTCAAAGACTCTGCAGCCTTATCAAGATCACCCTCACAAGCAACAACAGCTCTTTCAACCTCCTGTTTTGAGAAACTATACTTGATTTCTAGGTCTGCAATCCGAGCAAGTTCCTCTGATATATCAATTTTCAAATTACTCCCAGCTATATTTGCATCTTTATGATTATCTGCCTCTTCACCACCTTCAAACAACCATGCTACTGATTCCTCCACCCTTCCTTCATTCAGTATCAATGCTACTGTTGCACGCTCGTGAGAAAACCCCATTGCCACAAGCTGTTGAGCAAGTGCCTCAAGTTTCCTTGACATAATATATCCACTGCTACGATCATGCAACTCTTGTGCCCGCCTTTCCTTCTGTCGTTGATGTTTTCTTTCATTCTTCTGGCGAATTTTCTCTCGTTTGTCATTATCAGCTCCTGGTACTGCCTCCAGTCGAGCAGGAGGATTAGAAGATTTCTCTTTATGGTCCTCTGACTCACCAGACCAACTACCATTGTTAGAAACAGAATCATACTCCACAACAGCTACTACTGAGCCAGCGGGGGGTTCATCTGTCTCATCTATATTCCGAAAACGACCATTCAATTGTACTTGGGAAGTAGATGCTGGTTGCATCTCCAAAGTATGGAATGTTCCTAATATAGGGTTGTATGCACTAGCTGGTACACCAGCTACTGCATTAGCAGATCCTGCAGACTTGGCAGCGGACTTCTGAGCTTCTTTGCCTGCCTTTTTTTCTTTAGACTTAGATTTGGAAGGAGACATCTCTTTAGTAGAAAATATGTCCCTGAAACATAAAAGCGAAATAATCAGATTAAATTGTTTTCTGGTGAACTAACAAATTACTACCAAAATAATATAGGCATCAACAAAAAAAACGTCTACTAGATAACAGTCTGTTAACATCAATACCAGCATGGGTATGGATCTGTTTGCAAACAATCAAGTGCTTAGGGATTACAGGATCACAAAAGGCCCCAGTTTAAACTATAACAAACTACAGAGGGAAAAGGAAAAGGGAGGGAGAGTAACCAATAAAAAAATATAATTCTACAAAACCAAATGGATTATATCTATCCTTAAAAGAAGTTTCCTTCAGAAGAAACTTCTTTTCTGTCCCCTGAATATTCTGTTACATGCACAGATTGAGTACAGACATTGATTTTCAAATGTTCTTGTTCTTGTTGCATTGCTCAGCAGTTTCCTTCTCTGGAATAACTTCATCCAGACGATCTTTGTAAATTTTAATGGGAATTAAAGGATTCATGCAATGCAAAATCTATTGGTTGACAAAAAATAATGCTCTCTACAGAAGCAGAGTACAGAGCATGAAAATTGCATTGCCACCACTTAAAAAAACAAGGATGCAAAGCAAGAGTCAATCATTTGTTTTAATGAAGTATTGAAAGAATGGAATCTAATAGTGATTACTACACAAATAGAATACAGATGCAATTACAGTGCTTTAATCAGGAAAAATTAAAACAAATAAAATTTTAAAACTAACGAAACAATACAAGGATCTCCCCACACTTTGGACCCCTTACACCAAACAAAGTAGATAATTTGTTGTGTAAATAACAGTGACACCCCATGAAGTTTTTTTAAATTACACTTACACTCCAACTTTTTTAAAATCCTACACAAACCTCCCCTTTGTGTTTAAACATTACACTGACACCCTTTTTTACATTACACATGCACCCCTTAATTTTTTAAGAAACATTACACTTACACCCCTTACAAGGGAGGCAGGGATAAAAAAAAAAGGGGGTGAGTGTGATTCGAGAAAACTTCAGGGGATATTGCTATAATTTGTTTAATCAAGTATAGAAAGGATGGAAACTGACATAGTTCAGGAATCACATAATCTAACAAAACCTGACTCAGCTGAACTCAAAATATACAGTAACATAGGACATTCGAGAGGCCATGAACTCAAAATAAACAGTAACATAGGACATTCCTCAGACACTACTTCCTTCGCTTCTCTCTACTCTTCTCTTGTTTAATATTTCTCCATAGCTTACAACAGAATTTCCCTCCAATTTTACCCCATGGTCAAGCTGGCAGTCGGTTACTCCAGTCAGCCCAATTCCCTTGTCCACTTAAGACCAAGATCCCCTACATATCCTTCCATTCACCCTGACAATAGAAGATTTCCTAAAAAATAAATAACTTTCCACACAGATACCGTTACAGCACTTCAATCAGGTACAGGTACAATAATATCGAAATTTTCAACAGAACATAAAGAATCCATAACAAAGATCCACCAAAACATTTCTCCCCTTATTTTGAAACCTAAGTGCAGTGAATCAAGTCTCCAACAGGTTATTCCCATATACTTAACATTCCAACACCATAAAAGATATAGGATACCGGTCACCAAACAAAGGTACAAATATAGCATACTTGTCAAGTTCAATAAATAACAACATTCATTGCAGCTAGGCCTTAGAAAACCCAGCACCATTTCAGTTAGTCTTACTCCTACCATAACTCAATATCCCCATTCTTTGTACAGAATCTTATGATAGAAATGAGGAAACTAGCTATCAGAATAGGACTACATGTCTTTAGTGAACCTCCACGAAGTAACTTCAACAAAAATAACAAAATCAGAATTATAATTAGCTGATTAATATTCTATTTTATCACGCCCCCATGTAAATTTGGATAGACTAAAACAAATCATATAGTTAACCTTCCACCACCATAAAAGTGCAATGAATCAAGTTTCCAACATGCTATTCCCATGTACTTAACATTCCACGACCATAAAAGATATACAATATCGGTCACCAAACAAAGGTACAAATATAGCATACTTGCCAAGTTCAATAAATAACAACATTCATTGCAGCTTGGCCTTAGAAAACCCAGCGCCATTTCCGTTAGTCTCAATATTCCCATTCTTTGTACAGAATCTTATGATAGAAATGAGGAAACTAGCAATCAGAATAGGACTACATGTTTTTAGTGGACCTCCCCAAAGTAACTTAAACAAAAAACTAACTTAAACAAAATCAGAATTATTATTATTTTATTAATATTCTATTTTATCACGCCCCCATGTAAATTTGGATAGACTAAATCAAATCATACAGTTAACCTTCCAATCCTTTTTACTAGGAGGATAAAACAAGACAATCTGTGCAAAAAAAAACATTGCACACTCCTATGCGGTACAGTACATCCAGAATTAAAAAAGAAGAAATATTCCAACTTAAGCAAAGATCATTACAGTCAACTTAAGCAACGATATGCATTTAATTAATACAGTAGTTTCAGTACTATACTAATGAAAGGGAGACACCTAAAAATGCAACATGCCTGCAACAGGGATAGCATTATCTGATACAGCAACACATACAATCAGCTGCATATAAACTCAACCACCAACATACTCGTATTAGAACAAGCACATCCATATAGTCCAGAAAAATCTGAAAAAAATCATATTATCAACTACAGCATATCCAATGCTACTAATTAGAGCCATTATTGTTCTTCAGTCTTCAAAACATATTGCCAACGTGCGCCCAATACAGAACAATCAAAATCAGCAACACAAACCAAAATCCACAGCAAATCCTGACCAAAGATCCATCAACAACAAAACCAAACCTAGACCAAATCCAAACAAGTCCCCACAATTCCGATTCCAAAAGTCCGAACAACCACCGAATGCGGAATGCAAATCGCGAAATTCCACAATTGCGAAAACAAAAGAAAAATAAAACCTAAACAACTGAAACCAAATAATAGAGTTTAATACGCAAAATTTTATAATTATGTTTGAGATTAAAAGCGAAAAAACTTTGGATAGAATTGAGAAACAGTGGAAGAAGAAGGAGAAGAAGAAAGCACCTGAGGATCGAACTGTAGAACGGGAAAACCGTTGGGAACTTAGACCCAGAACGAGAGAGATAGGTTTTTCGATGTTGAAAAGTGAAATTGGGGGAATTAGGGTTTTGATTCAATGAAAATGAAGAGATCCGAAATTTTGCGAAAAGAGAAATGAAAAATTGTCCATATCCTAATAACCAAGCATATATAGTAGTGAGGTTCAGTTGCTTTTTCCTTTCTTCTATTGAAAAAAAGTGTCTATCTTCTCTCTCTTAAGTCTTCAATAATAATTATAATAAAATTATATTACTTTTAAAATTTTCTTTTATTTTCTTAAACATGTTTTCTCTTATTATTTTTAAAGCTTAATATTATTAATTATAAAGAAGTATTGTATGTAAGATTAAATATAAGTCGAATTTAATTTATTTCAGTTTAACAGGAAATTTAACTTAAGTTTAATTTGACATCAAATTTGACTTAATTTAAGTTTGTGAGCACATTGTTAAGGTTGATAATTTGACTAAATTGAAAATTATAATTATCTTACATATAATTTATTATACAAAAATAAAAACTAATTATAAAATTTAATATATGAAATATATTATTATTATTATATTGGTACAAGAGATAATAATTTAAGTCTTATAATATGGTTCACCCATAATTGTTAAAATCAAGTTGTAATTCTTAAAATTGTCCAAATTCAGTAACCAAAATAAGTTAATTCATTTTTTCCCCTAATGTAATTGTAATGTTGAACTTGGATTATTTTAATCAAGATTCTTGATTTATTTGTGCAATACGTGCTTTATTCCAAAAGTTCTTAAGGATGAACCTTTTTCCCTCTAATAAGGGCACTCAACCCTCTTTCTTATCGCCAAAATCACATTAGATATTTGGCCTTGCACTTGATGTCATGTTGAAGTTTGGTTTCTTCATATGAGTTAACTCTCACTTTAAATTTTCGTGAAATTTCACATTTCTTACTTTTAACACCTAAATTTTGATTATAACAAATAACATATAGTATAAAATAGATATTGAACATAAATATAAAATTATATTAGATCAAACACAAGTTGTTGACAAAATATATTCAATTGACAAAATGTAAGAAAAGCTTCAAGTAAAGATTGCCAAATACAAGTAGAGATATGATCAAGCTCTCAGCGAACACTTTGTTCTAATAGGAGATCTTATTACAAGACAAAAATATTAAAGGCATGAAGTGTCTCTATAAAGCAATTATATTTGAGCAATCTCTAAAAGAATGGAAGTACTGGACATTTTTGAAGAACATACATATCAAGCAAAAAATAGACAAAGTCTATAAAAGCTTGAAGCATGAGACGATTTCACTAGTCAATAAGCACATATTAAGTATCATCGCATCTTTACAATGTCACTCCATCTAATCTCTACAAGTTGATTATGAACTCTTTTCAAGAAAGATTATAACATAAAGTATCATTCATCAATGTGTGAAAGCTCTCATTTCGGTATTGTTAGTGATACAAGTTGATTATGAACTCTTTTCAAGAAAGATTCTAACATAAAGTATCATTCATCAATGTGTTAAAGCTCATTTTGGTATTGTTAGTGATATAAAAAAACTTCAACAAAAAAAGTGAATAGTTTACACATTTCATCATATAACATAGCAAAGAATATCAACAAAAATTCATGAACCTTTGAAAAAGTCTTGACACATAATGCTCTGAAGTACGCAACCTACAATAATCCTTTTTGAATGCCTATATAAGGAAGAATTATCATGTTAAATAGATTAAGGTTCCAAGAGATAACCAACAAGCCTCAAGAGCATGAGAAAAGTCTTGAAAGCCTTTAAGTGGTTAAATTTTAGTTATCTTCTAAATGACATAGACAAAGGGAGATTACATTGTAATCATTCATTATTGTAAACTTTTCTCTAGAAGCAAGGAGCGTATAGTTTCATATCCACTCTTTTGAGTGTGAATCTTATAATCAAACAACATATTGTTGTGTAGCTTGGAGAGGCTTTTGGTACTTTGCTTGGAAAGACCTTGTAAACTCATGCTTAAACTCTAGAAGAGTTCAAGTGGATAGCTTAAAGATGTTTTGTGTACTTAGCGTAAAAAGATATTGTGTACTTAGCCTAAAAAGATATTGTGTATTTGGATATGGACATTCTCCCATGTGCGCTAAACTTTATGGACAAATTACATCTCTCTTTTATTTTTGTAAAGATTGTGTGTACAAAACATTTGCCCATTATAACTCAAATGAAAAACTTTTTTTAAAAATAATATAATTTTAGCAAATCAACAGATTTTGAAAATTATTTCATAACATTAAGAAGGCATTGGTTTGTATTCAACCTAGGAATCTAAAAGGTAGACAAGTAAGTAAATATTATCAGTAGTTTTTGTTAGATTGAACATTTACTACTAAACAAAAGTTATACCTAATAGTCAAAGCCTAACTTTTTCTATTTAAGAGCGTAGTAGTCTAACTGTTACAAGTCGATTGTGGCTTGGCCTACCTAGCCTCTACCATAAGACAATTCAGGTCACCTATAACAATATGTCCCTCAATAATTGCCTTATTGGGAACTAAACTCATGACTTTAGCTCTAATATCAATTGTTGGATCAAGCTTACTGCTAGGTCAAAAATTATAGTTAATAGTCAGAGTAACACTCTTTCAACTTAAACCCTAAACCCTACATAATGAAAATTTTCTTAACCATTTCATAGATTTCGTCCTTTCTAAGAAAAATCTCAAGTGTGATTCCACAAGCACAAAATATCTTAGGTTTCCATCTCTATTAAGAGGAAACCTTAGAACATGTTTCCCCAGTCTTGAGATCAAATTTCTTGTATGAGTGATTCATCTTTACAAAACTTTTCTCAGACTTTACAAAACTATTATCCGTGATCCAACAACCTTGTCTAAAAATACTTCTTTGACTCTTTGCATAAAAAAGTAAAAAAAAAAAAAAAACTTAAATTAGAAGATGAAAATATCAAGGAAGACATAACTTGAGGAAGAAACTAATAGGAAAAATCTTAGGGAGAAAAAGAAATTGTTCTAAGATAATTTTTCTAATTGTAATAATATTAAAAGAACAATAAAAAAGAAAGTAGTTTGATTTAATATCTGTGCTCAAAAATTCAAAACTCTAATATCTACTTGCTTTATTCCGTGTGCACTTATATTACAAAATGTTATGAGTTGTTATTGTTATATATGTTTTAATTTACTTATAATTTTTGTCATCATAAAAAGAAAGGGAAGATTGTAAAGATATCATACTATATATCACCCATTAGACTAAGAGTCTAAGAGTTTTGATGATAACAAAACACTATAAGATATGTTGATGTATAACCAAGCTCACTCGTGTACGAAACAAATAGAATTAATACATTAGATTATCTATAAAGCTAAGCTGACGATAAGACTGAATGGTCATTCATAGAACTTGTCAGATGTTCTAAATACAATGAATTAGATGATGAGTTTCAATATACACGACAGACGTTGTCGAAGAAAGAGAAAAAGGATGTTACCCAAGTATTTGGCATTGTCAAATACTATATATCCATGACAGATGATCAAAAGACTTTGATGAACGAATGATATAATCAAAGTCTAGATTATCTAAAGAAGACAAGGAAGATTCACTAGACGTTGAGTGAACAAGAACAAGCTAGAGAACGTTCTAGATATAGTCAGATGAAGAGGAACTTGCTACAGGATGTTCAAACATGAAAGAGTTATACGAAGGTTTCACAAAGCATGGTAGACAATGTCTACAGAAGAACTCAATGGACCAAGCTTAATACAATGTTATTGAGAGCTAACACTCAAGTTCCAAATGTTGAAAGTTGTGAACACGACAAATGTTGATCAAATCAACATGAAAGACAATCATGCGTTGGACAATCATTTGACAAGGAAGTTCCTATACTCATTAATTTAATTACTTACATGATCAAATGATTATTAAATGTTCTCTAAACTCGTTTTGATATCATGAATGCATTCAAGTTAAAGATAAAATCAAAACAAATTGAATGAAATAAGAATAGAATGTTTTAACAGTGAAACATAAAACAAGGCTCAAAGCACAAAGAAAAATGAATATATTATGTGCTTTAAATGCTTGATGAAAGAAAAACATTTTCTTAAATGTTTACACATTGTTTTCTTATGCAATTGTGTTTTATTGATCAAATTCAAATTTGTATAAGAAAGATTTCGAAAAACAGAGCATATATATCACACATTAAAAAGGTTTTTAGAAATATGTTTTATGGAAAATATTCAAGAGAAATTATGTTTGTACTGAAAAGAATTAATCTAAGTATAAACCTGAAATATCTTGATAATATTTCTTAATTAATATCTAAGAATAGAAATACTTGATAATTCGAAGATATTGTTTTTCATGATACCCATGCTTTAATATAAATATTATATTGATTGTTGATTTCATGAAAGGTTTCTAAATTTGTTTTAGGAACATAAAGATGTGTACAAAGTCAATATCCAGAGTTTGCATACTCAGCACCTAATAAAGGAAACCATGAAGCTGATGAACGAGATTTGTGCAATCTAGCGTTAAAGCATCATTCAATAATTGCTTAGAGGAAACACACACAATGAATTTATTTTGAAAATAATCGTGTGGCAAAGACGTGTTCATAGATCATATCAGAACATTCCGATTTTAGTGTCTGATACAATAATGGAAGATAAACAGTGAAACATGTATGAAGATTCAAATTCAAATAAATCACGCACAAGGTTCTAGTTCATTTAGTTAAGGAAACTATTTGAAAGAATGAGTATGTGATAAAGAAGTGGAGAATGTGATTCAAGTTTTTCCAGATATATCATCAACATTCAAACAACCACAAGTATTGAAGGAATTCAAAGTGCATTAATGCAAATATCTTGTTATGGAAACATAGAACATATTAATCGATTACATAAACTCTTAATTGATCAAACAAACTTAAAATCTTTTTCAAAATATTTTAACCTTTCAAAAAACAAGTTCTATGGTTAAGGTTAAGGTTAAGGTTAAGATTAGGATGTGTAGTAAACTAAAATTCTTGTGTTTACATTGTGTGCAAGACTCACAAACACATTCAACAAAAGTTATAACAAACAAAACATTTTCAACATCATTTTTTTCAACATCATCGTCAAAACAACATTTTTTGAGACTTGACTTTATTTTTCAAGTTCAATAGGGTCAATCCCAAATCTCTCACTCTTTACTTGAACACATATTTTTTTATATACAATCTACCCACTTACTTCATTAAGGTAAGGCGAGTCAATCTCCATTTCTAATTCTTTATTATGACATACATTTTTTAAATATACAATCTACCCAGTTTTATTTTGTGTTTATGCATGCAATATTTTCAAATTCTATTTATTATTTGTTGTTCAAACTTGAAATTTTCTACACTTACATTGTTTTATGGAAACCGATATCGTTTAGTATTTCTTTAATTTGTTTTTGAGACATTTAAAATGTACCTATTATGTTGTTGAAATTTTCTTTAATTTAATTTGAAGTTTTTATGAATAAAATCAATTTTCAAGAATGAATGTGTAGTTGACTCCGGAAAGGGGGGTTGAATGGAGCCTGATCACAAATCGCGAATTATAACCAAAACAATGTTAGCATTTAATTGAGTAAGAGTAGAGAGAAGTAGACACAGATTTAAATTGGTTTACCCCAGAACTAGGACTACGTCTAGTCCCCTTAAGTAATTCGCTTAAGAGTTTTCTCTAACACAAGTATTCTTACACCTCTCTAAGTACATAAGTATTCTTACACCACTCTAGGTTACCAAGTATTCTTTTCCTCTCCAGACAATCAGTCTTAATCTGCCCTTGAGATCAAAACCTCTCTCAATACAATGAGAAAATACTCTCTACAGAGAGTAACAATGAAAGCTCAGAGGGTATTCTTCACAATGTGTGAAGCATTTACAGTGGCTAGCACACACCCCTTTCTAAATGCTCTCAATAAAAAATATGAAATGAATAAGCAAATCAATCACACACAAGTATATCTCTCATTTTTTTTTATATATAATCTTATGAATTGTATTCTTCTTATATTGTGTCTTGTTCTTGTTTTTCTTCAAGATCTTTATATAGCCTTTAGAATTAACCATAGAAGTTGTATTTGTTAGATGTTAGGAATGAAAACTCTTGCTCTAATTTAGTCTTCCATGTCTTGATCGTGGAAGGAAGTTCAAATTGTTTCCATTCATACCTCAAATATGAATGTGGTAGTCTCTTTACTCAAATATGAATTTTTTTCATATCATTTGCTTCCAATTCTATTTGAGATTTTGTAGATTTTATTCTCTTATTCTTTTACTCATATTTTGTTTATCATTTTGATTTGGAAAAGGAACTTGTACTATTGCTTGATTAGGACCACTCGCAGCAGTAGACACTTCCTTTAGATTGTCTAGTATATGTGATTTGCATCCGAATCTTTCTAGACCTTCATCTTCATTACACTTGATGTTTCAAAGATCTTTTCTTCATTTGAGCCTTGGTAGATGTGTTGTTGGACCGTTTACTCCATGTAACCACTAGACAATCTAGTCAGACCATATAGTCAAAAAAATATTAGGTCATCTACTACGACTAAAAACACAAGATTAGCAAAAATAACACTTTAAGCCCAAATAAACTCAATTAGATTAATCCTAATTAAAAATTTGGGTTTATTATACAGTCCACAAATATATATGATTAAAACTTTAAAGTGTGAGTAAAACTATGCTTATCAGATACCCTAGATTGATGTACACAATTAGGTGGGTAATCACAAGTCTCACACTCTACTCTCGATTTTCCTTTTAAATATACTTTATGTCAAATTAGTTATGTAGCATACATGTTGTATCCATGAGCGTATAACTTACTAATAACTATCCATGCTGGCATAAGACCATAATGAGGTATAATGACATTATTTTAAGGGGGCAAAGTACTTAAAGTATGGTTATGTGATGAATTTGAACTCATAATATACGGATAATTCAAAATATATGGATAAATCAAAATATACGAAATAATTAATAAATGAATGGTAATTGTAAATGTTAGACTTTGAACTTAAAATATATGAATATGATTATTAAAATATTGATAATTGTAAGTGTCAGACTTTGAATCCAAAATATATAGATATGATAGCAAAAGTTTATGTTATTTGATGTAAATGATTTTTGTGATCAACTTGATTTATTTTGGACATGATTGGTTACATTTCATGATTACAATATTATCTAAAATTTTGTAGTTGTTTCATTCAATTTCAAATTTATTTTAATAATTATTTTATAAACTTTGAGATGTTATGATAAAGTTTCAAGATAAGGGAAAGAATCACACTTTCTTTTTTTTAAGGAAGAAAATGATTACACAAATTGTAACAATTTGATTAGTCCACTTTGATTTTTCATATGGAGTATATGTTTTGTTTTCGTTAGATGAAAATATGCAGTTGATGGGGATTAACTTATTTTGGGATGTATCGTAAATTAAATACTATCTTTATTTTTTTGTAAATTTGTATGCCAAACTTCCCTAACATGTGTGTATGTGTGTGAATATATATTATGAATTAGTGTTATAACTACATAAATATGATGTATATTATAAGATGAAATGTACAAGCTATAAGCTTGTGTTTGATCAGTCAAATGAAACTATTCACTTGTGTTTGTTTGGTCAAATGAAGTTATGTGCTTGCGTGTGGTTAGTTTGATGAAACTATGTGTTTGCTTCCAATCAGTTGGACAAAGCTATGCACTTACGTCTATTTGATGAAGGTGCAACAACACTTTACAAGTAGCATTTAACACTTGATAAAAATTTAGGTTTAGACCAAACACTTTTCAAAGATATAATAACTTTAGACACTTCTACTAAAGAAACCCCATAAAAAATTACCCCAATAATTTAATGGGGTAGTTGTTGTAGTGGAATTGATGTTATGTACTGACTAATAAGTCTAAATATTATTTTTTTTTCCTATGTAGTATTTATAGTATCTGGTTTATTAACATAATTTATAAAATATCTTGATGGTTAAGAAATTATTAATGTGATTCAGTTTTATTTTATATTAGGTGGATTGATGTTATTATAAGTTTTTTTCATTTATGTTTTTTGTTTTAGATATATTTTTTGACTCATAAATATAATATGTAGAGGAAGTCTACATTTCATTTTGGTGAATTTTTTTTATTAAACTTTTATAAAAAAAAATTAGAGTAACTATAAAACACTCATTTATTCTATTTTTCTTTTACTCCCAAAAATACACAACATCGAAGATTGACAAACGCCATGAAAGGTCAAAACACTCACAGTATGATTAACTATTTAATGTGATTGCAGATTATACATTATTCCAATATATCATCATTCATAGTGCAATACTCAATGCAGTAGAAAATAGTTTCCAAACAATGACAGAATATTCAATGAAGTTGTTTTATTTTGAAACAATATCCATTGTGAATGGTGATGAGGTTGAATTTTTTTTTCCTCTATACACAGTTTCATTTACGTGTATATTAGAATGTGTATTCATATTATTTAAGATTCTCAATTTGTTTACATCAAGCTTCAACATAAAACACAGGAAATGTCATTGAATATAATCTAAACAGTTTACATCAAAATTTGATTTTACATTGATACAAACTTCTTTCATCAAAGTATACAATATAGTATACAAAATGTGTCTTTACACAATCAAAAATTTCTTTGATCCTTGTATCAATCCTACAAATGAAAGTTCTTTGATCCTACAGACTTCTTTGATCTTTATGTTTACACAATAAGCAACAACGTGTTCTTTAGAGTGTTCTTCAAATGCAACCTACACATAACAAAGAATTTAAAGTTAGCATAATCTGAAAAACATAGAATGGTAGTTTGTGAAGAATGTATGATACAGTGCAGAAAAAAAACTATGGAATGTAGTGCAGAATGCATGTCATAGAAAATATGATGAACAAAAAAAAAAACAATGCACATGAACATTCATTCATATCAAACGCAGTACAAAATATAATTCGATGGAAAACAACAATGAGGTTAACAATGGAATGAGAAGCAACAAAATAATGGATAGTGAGGTTTGAAGAGCACGTATATGTAGTGCAAAAAAGGCGCTAGAACTCATCCGAAATCGCAATTCAAATTCAAAAAACATTACCTTTTAGGTGCTCTATGATTCTTCTGCACTACATTGGAAAAGCAATTGCCCCAAATACACCCAAAACAACACAAATGAAACCCTAATTGCTCTAATTTGTCATCATTTGTTTTTGAGCCAGCTGAAGAATTTGGACCCGTTTTGTTGCAATAAACACTTAGGAAGTGCCTTATGCGCCATGTGTAAAAGGTTCTTCTTTTAGTATTTTTTTTTTGTTTTTTCGAAAAAATTGTGGCAGTAACACGTGTCAAAACTTTCTGTTTTGTGCTCCCTTGAAATGTATTAAGTATAGATTTGTCCTCATTTGTTTTTGGGTTAGCTGAAGAATTTGGACCCGTTTTGTTGCAATAAACACTTAAAAAGTGCCTTATAGCGCCACGTGTAAAAGGTTCTTCTTTTAGTATTTTTTTGTTGTTTTTTTTTTTGAAAAAATTGTGATAGTAACACGTGTCAAAACTTTCTATTTGTACTCCTTTGAAATGTATTAAGTATAGATAGATAGATATAGATAGATAGATAGATTTGATAACTAAATATATTATTATTTTATTTAAAAAATTTGTTTTAATTTTTATAAGTTTAATATAATATTTATTATTAAAAGAAATTGTAAAATGAAAATAAGAGAAAAATGTAAGTGTTAAAAGATAATGTCTAAATTTTAAATTCATTAAAAAAAAGGAATATGTTTGTATTACCATCATATAACCACTTTTATTAATATTTTTTCAACAATTTAATTTATATTTTAATTTAATATTTTATTAATTGGTACAATTGTTAAATTGAAGTAAGAAAAAATGTAGGTTGTAAAGTTAGTTTTTTCCTTAAAAAAAATTCAACTTTTTACTCTTTCTCTTTTTTTCTACTTCCTACAATCCAAACAAAACATTAGTTAACATTAATTAATATATATATATATATATATATATATATATATATATATATTAAAATTTGTACAAAAATAAAGTGTTAATATAAGAGATAATAAATAAATTTTAAGATAATTTGATTTTACATCTCAATTTTTAAAAATTATTGTGGTAAAATAACTAATATTTAAAATTAAGTTTTTAATAGCACAAAATTATTAAAAATAACTAAACCACATGATTCTATAAATAAATTTTAAAAAATAAATATTATATGTATATTGTTTGATTAAATTTCAATAAACCTAATATTATCCTAAGAGATTTTGATAAAGTGTTTTACAACAAAGTGTGAAACATAAAAGCAAATTGATTTTATACCATTAGATCTTGACATGTGTAATTATTTTATCTGCTAACCATATGTACTATTAGGAGACCTTACAATCGACTACTCATCCTCTAGGCCTATCTGTGCCACATTTGGCGAAGTGATTAGCAACACTTTCTTAGTAGTCCCTAAAAGAGTTTATTCATCACACCTTGGAAGATGGCTAGTGCATTGGCAAGGCAAAAAGACATAACATTTTTTTTCAAAGTGTCCTTGATGAGTTCTAAATGTTGTTTTGTATCTATCCTTAGGAGACCAAGATTTGTTGGTAGTCCAATCGAAAATCAAGTTTAGAAAAAAAAATTGGCACCGTATAACTCAGCCAATAATTCATCTACTATGGGGATTTATCTTTGACACTGATAAACTATATAGAAGTGCCATGTTCCATCCTTCTTCTTAATCAAAAGAATAAGGAAGGAAAAAATAACTAGTATTAGGAGTTATAATACCTTTTTAGAGCATTTCAACAACCATATTTTCAATTTGGAATTTTTGGTTGTGGGGGTATTTGTATGGTTTCACTTTAATTGGTTGGCTACCTAGAATGAAGGAGATAACATGGTTTTGGTTGCGATCAAGTGGTAGACCTGAAGGTTTCTTAAACACCCCATTGTAGCTATGTAATATCACTGTCAATTCAGGCTAAATATCTAGAGGGAAGGTTGACTCTACATCTTTTGAAACATCCAGAAGTTGGAGCTGAATGGCAAATAATTTTGCTATGACCTAAATGTGCAAGAATATTTTAATGTGATGATATTATGTTAGCGTAGGAAATATGGATTTTTCTCCATGCATCATGATAAATGCCCTTCCCGAATAAAAATTTAGTTGGAGAGTATTGTAGTGGAAAATATGTGGGGCCAAGGTTGTTGGCCACGAAACCTCCAATACTAGATCAACACCCATGACATAACCCTAAACCTCCAACACCCATGACAGACTGATAGTGTTAGTTTATGGCCTTGCACAAACTATGTCTTCTTTGACTAATCCTTCCACCAAAAGTGCATTACCATTGCCAACCAAGACCTGGAAACTAGGAATAGGTTCTATTTACAACTTTAAATGTTGAGCAATTTAAGGTTGCAAAAAAATGTCAGAGTTGTTGAACAAGATGGCTTTGATGATTTCCAAATCTACCTTGAAGAATCTGTTGTTGTGTGTGTGTCTAATTAGGTAGATTTTGTGTTGTAATTTGCATCTAGTTATGATCCAAGTTCATATGGTTTGAAATCTCTTTTGAAAGTTTTATTTTTCAAATTTATGTTAATTTTAGTTAGTTGACTCGTATTTTAAATCAATTGAAATAACTTTAGTTTAAGTCTGATGACTACAACAAGTTTTTCAATAAATTGATTTATCGTATCAACTGATTGAAAAACACTTAAGGTTTTTAAAAGGATTTTAAAAAAATTTTTATGGGTTATTCTTTTCATCTGTTCTTCAATTGTGTAAAGCTTAGGTATATTCTAAATTCATTCTTTTATACTATATTATGTTGTAAATAGTTTCAGATAGTGTTTATGAAATGTGTGTTGTTGTTGATAATATTGTGTGTTCTCAAAGGCTTTAAGATCAATACTTTTGGTTGTTTTGTAATCTAGTTTTGATTGCTAAGTGAATTCTTTGAGGACTGGATGTAGCTCTTGGTTAAGAGTAAACCAGTATAATTCCTTTGTTTGAATTCTCTCTTCCTTACTCTGATAATCTGTGATATATTGTGTTCTTTGTGTTTTGCGTATAAAACAATTAGTTGATTTCTAAAAATAAAATGTTTAAATTTTGATTACAAAATTGTTAATCTTTTAATAATCAGTTCAACAGGTTAATCAATTTATTGATTTAATTGATGTTTTCAATCTAACACTAGTCTTTGCGAAAACTTTGTGAAAATATATCACCCCCCTCTTGTTTCAAGCCATATATTCTAACAAAAGCTACCATTGTCTAATAATATTTGCACAGTTACATGATTGATGGACCTGTGGAATCTCATGATCAATACTTTAGGATTGCACATTTTATGGGTTGCACTTTGTTTATGAGTTTTTTATTTAAGCAGAGTATGGTGAGAAACCCAGAGAAAATTGCCACTAGAGACGAACTTAACCAAGTGGTTAAGTAAGTGTGAATGTTCTCTTCTAGAGGACAAAGAGAAAACACAATTATATGATGTTGATGATGATGAGGTGCGGAATTTAAAGAGCATATAATGGAAAGAAGCAAGACGGAAACCGAATAGAAAAAGAAGAACACAAGAACATAAAAGGAATGGAAAATAAAAGATGAAAAAGAAAGAAAAGCTTAGGATGATGGAGGTGTGGTCACGCCACTTGGAGTGGTGGGAGACTCCAAAATGAGTGGTGAAGAGCCGCCACTTGAAGTGCACTACACTCAAGATAAGACCCAATTTGAGAGCACTCAAGACTCACTAAACACTCTGACAAAGTTTCTTTTCTATTCAAAATTCAAGGTGTATTTTATATGACGCAAGACACCCTATTTATAGGAAAGGGTGTATTGGTGGGCAAGATGAGAGGAGAGAGGAAAAGAGAGAAGAGAGGGGCAGCCTAGGGGTTGACTCTAGGTCAATGTCGCCCCCTTAGGCCTAGATTCTAGAAGCTAGGTTAAAAACCCTAATCCTAGGTGCACTTGTCATGAAATGTGGGTTTGGCACAAGTCCAATTTACTAAGCACACCCTACTCTGGCTTATTCTTCTATTTGGACCCCCAAAGTGATGTGAGTTGATTTTAGGATTGCACATTTTAATTGGTTGTTCTTGTTTATGATTTTTGATTTTTGCAATTTTGGTGAGAGACCCAAAGAAGATCCCCACTAGACACGAACTTAACTAAGTGGTTAAGTAAGTGTGAAGGTTCACTCCTAAAGGGCAAAAGGAAAAACACAAGTATAGAGTGACTATGATGAAGGGGCAAAAATTAAAGGGCATAAAGCAAAGCAAGGAATGAAGAAGATGACCGAATGGAAAAAGAAATAAACAAGAACATAAACAAGTAACATAAAAGGCAAAATGGAAGGATGGAAAAAGATGAGATGGAGGAAGCTTATGAAGAATGGAGAGGATGAACATGCCACTTGGAGGGTGGGAAACCCCAAGATAAGTGAAAGAAGAGCCGCCACTTGAAAAGCTCACACACTCAAGATAAAACCCAAATCATTTAGGAGACAAAGCTTACTAATCACTCCTGCAGAGTTTCTTTACTATATTCAAAATCTAGGTGTTAATACATGGAGGAAGGCACCCTTTATATAAGGAGTGACTTGGAGGGCAAGATGAGTGAGGGGTAGAAAAGGAAGGGGAGAGGGGCTGCCTAAGGTGTTGACCATGCTCAAAACCATCCCTTAGGCATAACTTCTAGAAGTTAGGTTAAAAACCATAATTCTAGGTGCATGTGTCATGAAAAGTGGGTTTGGCACAAGCCCATTTTGCTAAGTACACTCCTATTTATGCTATGTAGACCTACTCTAGCTTATTCTTCTATTTGGACCCCTAAAGTGAGCCTAATTTATTTACAAACATTTTGTCTTGTAAGAATACCAGAAGAAAGAACATCTAATGCTTTAGTTTATGCCCAGTTCTTCTTGTATTGAGGTTCTTCCGACATTTGGTGGGGCCTTGTCTTGGATGCTGAGATGACTTATCAAAGTGTGAAGTGTCTCTGGTGTCCTTGGTCATCTTCTTGGCTATTTGGGTTCTATCACAAAGTGAGCCCAATTTATTTACAAAAACTTGTCTTTTAAAAAGACCAAAAGAAAGAACATCTGATGCTCTGGCCTATGTCCAATTTTTCTTCTACTTAGGTCCTTCTGAGGTTTGGTGGGGTCTTGTCTTGGATGCTGAGAAGACTGACTTAATTGTGAAGTGTCTGTTGTGTCCTTGGTCATTTACTAGTCTAGTTGTGTTGTATCACCTATTCTTGCGGATCCTTTTAAAGCATAATATGATAGATAATGTTGTAGTTCACTATCTGGACTATCCTCATTAGAAGAACTAAGGGATTCTAGGTAAGGTTGTTGAGCCTATAAATTTGTAGAATAGAGGAGTAAGTATTATTTGTTAAGCATATGTCTAGGTGTGAACTTGTCATCACAAGTATAACACAAGCTTATTTCTCATGGTAACTATATTTCGGTTAGGGAAGTTCTTTGGATATTAGATGGTTTAGGAGGTGGTGGATTTGAATTTTGGCGAGGAGGCCAAATAGGTTAGTAGGTTTCTAATGGGAGGTGATAATTTTGTGAAGGGTGAAGAGAAGGTAGTGGTATGCTTCTCTTAAAACAATCGAACTACAGATAGTTCTTTTAATAAGGAGTGAGGACTTTGGGATAATATGTCTCTATGAATATCCAACTTTAACCTACTGATGAAAGAGTCAAGCAAGCATATGCAAAGTCTCTAGTGATTCTATTTTCTAGTGCTACGTATAGTATTCAACAATAGAATTCCTTTGTGTTAATTTAAATAACGTAGATCATGCACATTCAAATTGGAAGGGACCAAATTCCACCTCCAAGGTGCGAGTGAAACTCTGCCAAGATGGAAACGAGTATTTGAAACCACGAAACAACAGTTTTGTTGAGGTGGATGACAACTATAGTCAAGCGTTGTAAATTTGGTGTTGCATAGTATTCAAAAAAATTGTTCGGCTTCAAATACCTACTGAAACACATTTGAACCATCAAACCTAAGAAAATCCAATTTGATGTTGCAAATCTTGAATGGTGGTGGTGTGTGAGCTACTTCTATTTGAATCAGAGTGTGAACCACTAGTAGTGTGCACCATCAAGATTTCCTTTATAGCATATTCTAACTATTGAAAACGATACTCATAATCAACATGGTGTAAAATCTTCTTAACATCATTTTCGACCTTTTTTAATCTTGTATTTTCCACCATTATTATGATGAAAACACCAAATATTATAACTCACACACAAGGGCAAGCTAGAGAGGATGAAGGAAAATAATATAAATATATATAATATTATTGAAAACGTACGTCACAAATTTCTTATTAGGAAAAAAAAATCCACTGACTCAATGAATGTTGATACATATTGTACCGATCGGTACAGGGCAGGTCAATCTCGACCTCGATGACCAACAACTCGAGTCAACTAATATCTCAAGGCATGTAATAAATAACAGTAATAACAATTACAATGATATTGAACGAGTAATAATTAGTATCCCAAAATATGTGGAAATATCTCTGACAAACCAGCTAAAATGGATTAATTGAAAGATGCATATCCCTAGTAATAAGGGACCACGATGCATGTCAGTTAATAACTGATGTTCTGCCCATCAGAGCCAGGACCCATAAACCAATGTTATAAATAGAACCCTCTATAGAGAAATAAGGTACGTTTTTACCATTGATTAGAATACACTCTCTATAAAACACTTACTTAAATGTTGGAGTGTCTTTCCCGACTGAGCATTAACTTTTAAGGAAGGAGGCTTGAAGTAACTAGGATAAATCCCCTAATGACGAAAGAGATAGAGAAAGAGAAAATTCCAAAATTGATTCCCCTTTGTTGCTCCTTCAAACAACCTCATTACGCAAATTCCTTCAAGATCTAATTGACTAATTTTTTACGCTTAATTTTTCTTGATTGACAGTGTTTTTCTTGTCTTTATCCATATGTGCCACCTAATTAATAATTTTACCTTTTTATTTTACTATCAGGTGGTCGTTCTTATTCACCATTTTTTCAACTAAATCTTGTACCTGTAACAATATATAATAATATCTACATTTCATCGTGAGTATGATAATATAATTATAGCAAAATTTAGTATATTTATTTATTTAAGATGATATGTAATTGGATAAGATTGTGAGACTATTATATATAAACGTAAAAATACAAAAGTGGTCCCATTCTTAAGTTGAGATATTTTCACTTATGAAAATTATTTAACTTTTTTATTTGAATATAATATAAAATAAACTATGTATTATAATTTTTTATTTCAATAATATTTATATATCCTTATTGTTATTTTTATCATAAATATTTTTCTCTTTTTATACTAATTGATTACAAATATAACTAATTAAATTATGTTATCTTAAAATAAGTCACTTATAAAAAAATATTTATTAAAAATCAACCATTTAAAAAAAAGAAGGAAAGAATATAATAATAAATAAATAATAAATTCACCACTACTAATATAGTTCGTTTTTAATATAATAAGAAAATTTCTAATTTTAAAATAAAAGCTTTAATTTTATTACTTTTATTTCTATTATTAGTTAATACATATTTTGTCTTTAATAACTGTTTTTAATGTTTATTTTTTTAATATTAGTATATAGTTAAACTTAAAATACTTTTTTATTTTTTTATAAATTGAATTTAAGATTTTTGCAAAATTTGTAACGCCCCTAAAATCTTATTCATATTTATATCATAAAATAAACAATAATATCAAAATTAACATTCATATATATAAATATATATATATTTATATATATAATAAAATACATCCCTTCCATACAATGTGTTCTTCAAAAGGAACATCCCTCCTCGCAGGGAGTTAAATTTATACATCAAAAGTTTTCCAAAATAAAACATTCAAATATAAAACGATCCTTTTCTCCATCTGCTCACTGAGGAGCTCTACCACCTGCAACATCAGCTGCTCCCGTGTAAAATAACACGATCATCACAGGTTTAAGAAAACAAACCACAAAACAAAACACAGGGGTAAGCTAGCTATTTTAAAAACTTTAAATATGAAACTTTAAAATCAACATAACCAGCTTTTAAACACCCACATAAATCCATCACTTTCTCATTGATTTCACATAACCATCAAATATTCACACATTTCACAATTCGCTCAAGTATCAATCATTCCACAAAAAAAATCCATCAAGTGTCTATCACATTTCAATATTTCTCTTTCTCACGTCAGACTTCCACTGACCCATCACACATAGACACTTGACACTACTTCCGGAAGACTCGTGCGTTGAACTTAGCATCCAAAGACCTGCACTTGTCATACCACACCACTGTGAAATCCACACAGGGTCGCTGTGAAATCCACACAGCCATGCGCATAAACATAATCTCAATATCATCACTCTCCCGGTATGACAGGGTTAATTCATATAACAGGTCAAGTTAGTTATCTTTCAAACAACTTACCCATACATATGAACCTCCTTCGACTCTCAACACTTGAATAACTTCATCTATGTGATTCCATTATATCAGTAGAGTCAGGATCGTCTCATTCACAGGATACTCACAGATCAATACACCTCATAACCAATCTCAACACGGTATTTCCTTTCCTGAAAATACTATGTCTTGATCACAATTTCACATTCATCCAGTACATCATACCACACGTAAAAGCACAATTCCATCATATAATATTTTGAATCTTTTCTTAAACAATCCCAATCACAGAAACAATCATACCAAAGTTCAGATTTTCGAATATCATATGCATTTCACCTTTCAATCTCAAACAATTTCAAAACGACACTAAAACAGGGGATTTCGAAATTTGCATTAAAACCGGCGATCACGTCACCCAAACATCAGGATCTTCTAGTTTAAGGTTTTATTGAAAATAGAACTAGCTTCCCTTACCTGGACTTGCGTAAAATCTCACTACGAGCTCTAACCCACCGAACTTAAGGATACCCGAACTCTGTTTTAAGGCTTGATTGGAAACTTGCAGAGAACTTCCCAGAAGGACAATGGCAGTCGCCGATCGTAGCACTGGTACGTGAAGATAGCCGCGTCTTCCAGTGGAGGAGAAAGGAGAAAGGGGAACTAAATGAGCTGATTCCCTCAGCTCTTAAGGTCGAACGACTCTTTAGCCTTCACTGCCATTACCCACTCTCTGAGCAACCTTGCGTGTGGGTTTCCTCTAACAGGATGGCCACGTGGGTCTCTGCGCACACCAACTCTGGGTCACTTTCCATACCAACTCTCTGGAGCCACTGTTCTGAAGCACTCTCATTGACTACGTGTCGCGCATGCAAGACGCTCATGCTGGGAGCCTGGGTCCTACCTTATCTGTGTGAAACACGACATCCCGGCGATGACTGATGTGCCTCTCATCCTTGCGATGACTGATGTGCCTCTCATCCCGGTGATGAATGATGTGCCTCTCATCCCGGCGATGACATATGTGCCTCTCATCCCGGCGATGACATATGTGCCTCTCATCCCGGCGATGACTGATGTGCCTCTCATCCTGGCGGTGACATATGTGCCTCTCATCCCGGCGATGACTGATGTGCCTCTCATCCCGGCGATGAGTGATTCCTCTTCTTGACGGACGACTGATTCCTCACCCTGGCAGACAACCGATGTCTCACCCTGGCAGACAACCGATGTGTCTCCCATCCTGGTTGATGACCGATGTTCCTCTCATCCTGTTGGCGATCTCTTATCGCCCTTGTGTGTGACGAGGACACATCACCTCACTCTGGTCACCGATGTCACATCGTCACACCCAGCTGAGGGCTCGTCCTCCCATTCCTCTAAGCCTGTGGTATCACGGCTCACACTACTCATGGTGGCAGATATGCCACCTATCTTCTATATCACTCATCTTTTGTATTTAGACCACATACTAAGTGCTTACCAAGTCTTCTCGAATACTCGACGATGTGCTCTTTTTGGCGATCATGTACACCATAGGCGATTGGCGATCATGTACACCATAGGCGATTGACGATCATGTGAAATCTTCGCATACGGCGATCATGCGCAAAATAGGCGAGTACTGATTTCATACGGGGGAAGTCGGAGGCCGCCGCCTTCTTCAGCAAACGGCGATCTCATCGACTTCTAAGCTACACCTTCCTTTCTCTTACCCTTCTTGATTCACGTGCCCCCCCTTCAAGCACGCCCATGTGATTACCTCACGATAAAGTCATCGCACCTGACTACTTGGTTAGTACAATGGTCAACCGACCGCCCTCTACCAGCTGGCCCCAGACCTTGGGCGACGTCCGAGGTCTGACCACTATGATATTTTCTATTTTTATGTCCTTTTTTATTTTAAATAATAACATACTCAGAAATTATTTAAAATCTATCACTTCTATTCCAAATAATTTATAGGTCATTACAAAATTAATTATATATTAATGTTAATCTCTTAATAATTATTATCGAAAACGCTCTCGTGCCTATGTATCTGCATTTTTCTCTTCTACTTAACTTCCATGATGATCAAAATTTGATATACATACAAAAATAATTTTGGATGAGTTGAAATTGAAAAATAAAAAATAACATGTAAAAGAAAAATGATGAATTGATTAATCAACCTCTTTACTTCTTTTTTGGTTTGAGTTTCTCTTCTTCTTCAAACTTTTTCTCTTCTTCCATTGGTAGTTTTGGGATCGAAAAATGTAATGATATTCACGTTAAGGTTACGATGGACTTGATGGTAGATATAAAAGAATACTGATTTTACAAAAAAAATATAGTTGCTTGAAATAGAGTGGAGAGAGTGATTGGAAATGAAGATTATTTTATTTGATAAGTAAGATCTGACATGGGAACCAAATGAGGGTAAGAATATGGTATTTCTTTCTTTTGTTGCCTCGAAATAAAAAATTAAGAAAAAAAGTGAAAAAAATTAATTTCTATATAAAAACAGTTTATTAATATTAATTTAAAAAATTAAAAAATAATTTTAATTTTAAATAATTTATATGAAATGACAAAATATTATATTGTACTAATAAAATGAGATATATTAAATAGTAAAATTAGAAAAAATTTGTGTAAATAAAAAACAGTTATAAAGAAAAATCCTGTGTATAAATTGGTATAAATACACAACAGTACATAGTACTAAATTTTGAATATAATTAAATTTTTATATAAAAGTTATAATATTTTTATTATATTGAAATTGAAATATATGAATACATATTTAAATAAATCGACTATTAATATTATAACAATAGATATTTAAATAAACCGACTCTTAATATTATAACACTAATTATAAGAACATGTGTGAAAAAAGAAAAGATAAAACATGATAAGATTGAAGAAGTACATTTTGCTGACGCCATTGCGATTTCACGTTCCTTCGATTTATAGTTGACTCCCTGGCTCACTCCCTCAGTCCCTCCCTCCCCCCTACGCGCAAGTTCGTTCAACAATATTCTGAGATGCAGCAGCAAGCAGTGGAACACCTTGACGTTCTCACCGAAACCGGTCTCAAAACCGGCGTTTCGAGGCCCAGGTTATTGCGAACCCAATCGTTCTTCTCCACAGTTCCTCAAGTTCGCGTTCGTTATAACAAGGTTTGCATTTGTGTGTGTGCGCGTTTGTGTTCAGGGGAGATGTGCATCGCGACGGCGACTACCACCGCGCCGTTCACGTGTGGGTATTCGCGGAGCGGACGCAGGAGCTGCTCCTGCAACGCCGCACCTCGTGCAAGGACTCGTGGCCTGATCTTTGGGACATCTCCAGCGCCGGTCACATTTCCGCCGGCGATTCGTCGCTCATCACTGCTAGGTATTCTGCATTGTCAAATTACCGTTTCGCTTCGTGTTTGGTTGGAGAGAGCACAGGACTTGCATACCTTAACATACCTTGACCTACGTTCTGGTATTGCTGTTTTTTAAATCAGAATAAGAGTTTCATCTCGGTAATCACTGTAGGATACGATTTCTTTAAATGTCGTGGTGTATTACTGTGCTAAACTTCGAATCTCGTTGGAGAACATCAGTTTTGTCCTTGGGGAAAACGTTTTGTTATGTGTTTCTTTTTCAGTTTGTTTCGTGTTTTAAGAATTTGGACAGGAAACGGTGAAATATAAATTGGATACTGTTTTTCGTTTTGTTTTCTGATTTAACCTTTTTTTCTGTATAAATTTCGGAGAATAGAAAACAACGTGAAAACAGGAAATGCTTTTCTAACCAAATGACTCGTAGTATTGTGTGGACTACAGGAGAAGTCTATTTGGTGTTTGATGAAATGAAAAAGTAGGTTTAGTTATATTGTCTTTGACAGCTAATTTAGATACTGACGTTTAGCGTGTTTGGATTTGTGGATGGCCATAGGGTACGTGCACTTAATTGAAGCAACTCTTTATTGCTTTCCGTCTTTTGTGTGATTTGACACACAAATGTGGATCTCAGGTGACAATCCAAGCACTTGGATTAAGAAAGAAGTAAATCTAGTTCACGACCTTTGAAAGGCATGATCCTAGACTTGCGCTATTTTTAGGAGTTAGGATCAAATTGAGTGATGGTACCAGAGTAACCAAACCAAATTGACTGCGGGTTGCTACTAGATTTGTTTATTATTTATTTAGTAATATATGAAAAGGTAAATGGTGTCGGTCCTTAAAATAATCAATTCTAAGAAAAGAAGGCATAACATTCCACCAACTATCAATATGATATTTAATACCTTGTGCAGCAAGTATGTGAGCACGTCTATTACCCTTTCTGTATTATGTGAAACTTTAAAGCTCATCTCCTTAAGAATAGCCATATAATTTAACCATCTATTCAAAAGCCTCCAAGGAACAATAGTAAAAGTAGTAAATACCTGACTTTACTTGTACTATCACTCTCAATGCACAAACTTAACCATTTCTTGTGATAAGCAATTTCAATAGCATTAACAATGGCAAAATGCTTGGCCTCAAAAGCCGTGTGACTACCAATAGAAAAGCAAACCATTATAGCAACTCTATAATATCAAAAGATCCCACCACATGCTCCTCTCAAGAAGCCATCATTCATAGCTGCTCCATTTGTTTACACTTACACTTAACCCATCCACACTAAGGAAGTTCCTATTAACTTTTATTACATGAGTTGCCTTTGGATGCCAATCAACTAAAAAATCTTTGATAATACTAAAATCCCTAATTGATGAAATCATACTTCCACAACAATGGTTACTGCTATATTAAGATAAGCATAGTTGACATTTTTTATTCTATCATTAGACCTACCTACATTCTTCTTAATAAGTGGATTTATGCCTAATTCAACCTTACAAAATTGATTTATAAAATAAGGATTTCACTCCATTATATATTATAATTTGACCTTATTCCTAGTCGATGGAGATCTCTAACAATTTTCAGAATGCATTAAATTACGATTATTAACACCAAAGTAAGATCATTTAGAATGTTAGCAGAAAGAGACTGTATTGCTAATCAAGTCTGGTGTTGTTGTATGACTGATTTTTCAGGAGGGAGCTTGAAGAAGAGTTGGGTGTAATCCTCCCCAAGGATGCATTTGAATTGATATTTATTTTCCTCCAGCACAGGTAAGTAGTGTAAGGTGTATTTCTGTACTTGGCAAAATATTAAAGTCTTGTTTTTATTTTATTTTATTTAATGTTTGAATTATTTTATAGATGCTACTACATTGCTTTTATGCTGCTTTCTATCTCTAAAGTTCCTTTTTTTTAGTTTACTTTACACAAAATTGAAAACTGAATATGAACAAGGTGATGATTTATTGTATACCATTAATGAAAACAAATGAACTGAAAGTTAAAAGTGAAAGAAAAAGTAAACACCCTCTGATTTTCCTTTCAAGTTAAGGGTTTGTTTAGATTATAGCGGGGTCTCTTCCGCATATGAAGGAGACTGCTAGTTTTGTGTTTCTTTTGTTGTGCTTATATGATTTTTATCTTCAACTAATGTATTTCTCTCCTATTTTATCTGTGGACTGATATTATCTTTAAATATGGAATGCAGTGTCTTAAATGATGGAAAATACATCAATAACGAATTTAATGATGTGTATCTGGTAACAACTCTTGATCCTATACCTTTGGAAGCCTTTGCACTTCAGGTAAGGATGTGTAAGTTGTTTCAAACTGGACTTTTTAGATCTCATTGAGAAACACACTACATAACCTTTATTCGATTATGGAACTAGCCTTTATGGCTTTTCATTATTTGACAAATTTAGCTTGTTTTAGAAGTGCTAGAATTCAGTTTAAAGGTATAACATTTGTGATCGTTGCATACTTTTTTTAATGATTTAGTTTTATTTTGAAGTTTCTGTTCTGTAATCTGTGAAATGAGTCTAATTACTGAATTTATATACTGGGAGAGAACTTGAGTTTTTCTGGTCATATCTTATTGGTATCTATTCTTGTTTAAAGTCAATTTATGTTTTTTAACACGTCTTAATGATTGAATTTAGAGTAATCTTTCAACTGTTGGATATAGTTTTTTTGTTTGATTGTTTCATTTTAATTAACTCTTTGGCACGTGTGAGTTACTTTTAAATATCTGGTAGGAGGAAGGTTTGGCTAAAAGAAGTAAACTCCATGAAATTCTAGTCCAAAAAAACTATTTATAACATCAGTTACATAAATGTTTAACATCTTTGGTGAAGCTCAATCAAACAATGTTGATATGACAAGAATTATGCAATAGAACATTCATAGTCATGTGGCTTCATTGATTATATTTTCGTTATTTTTACTTCTGTTTATGTTTTTTTATCTATGTTGATTGAATTCCGTTAGATGCATTGATATCATTATAATTCTCAGGGTGGTTGTCTGTAAGTCAATAATGGGTTGGCAGCATGTGCTCTCTCTCCACGATTGATTGTGGACTAAAGATATTTAATTGATGTGCTAATCTAATTCTATTGCTCTCATGTCCTTTATGTCTTTTCTAGGTGCATGCATGACTTATATTATCTTAATTTTTCCTGATCTTTTTTGAGGGGATCTTCTTTCATTGGCAGGAATCAGAGGTGTCAGCTGTTAAATATATCTCTTACGAAGAATACAAAAGGTTACTAGCCAAAGAAGATTCAGATTATGTCCCTTATGATGTAAACGGACAATATGGTCAACTCTTTGATGTGATTGAAAAGAGGTATGTTATTATTTAAATTATGGTCAACTGTTTGATATAATTGAAAAGATTCTTATATATGAAACAAAACCTATTTCAATCTGCAGTAACTCTTGTAAAAAGTATTATTATTCTTGCTTGATTCCTTGTACCAGCATAGAACTTCACTCCCAGTTCAGATGGCCATGTCTTTCTATTTTCTCCCTTTTTAAAGTAAAATTTATTCAATAGAAAAGAAGAGAAGTACAACTAGGGAGAGGATAAGATGTCCTTCAAAATAGAAAAGAATACAAGAAAAGAAAAAAGAATTGAGAGTGAAGCAAAGCTATATGATAAATTAAAATTCCCTAGTATTTTGTGTCCTTTTTAGTCTTCCCCAGCTGTTGGCTTGTGCTGTTTTGAGGTTGTTAGAAGAATTTTTGGTAGTTCATGTGTGTGGGAAAGGGTTGCTTGCTCACAACAACAAAAGCAAATGCCTATTGTTGTGAAGTCCTACATTGGTTGCTTCAATTCTTGAAGTGTGCTTATATATTTGTTTGACAACTTTGCTTATGCCACAAAACAGGCCAGCCCGGCCCGACCTGCCTTTGCCCCCCCAAAAGGTGGGCGAGGCGGGGCAAGCTGGAAATAGTAACCCGCCTTGCCACTTTTCAATATTTTTAACTTTTTTTTTGTAATTTTTTTCTTGTTTTAGATATATTTACTTGGTTATAATCATTGATATCACTTTTTGGACAATAAAAATACAAGAAAGAGCAATAAAATTAAACCAAATTTTAATATTCTAATGAAAGAAGATTTAATACCTAACAAAATAAAGTAAATATCAACAATACTTCAATAAATCAAATGATGTATAAAGAAATTAATGTAAATACAGTTCGATATAAAACATTAACCACCACCAATTTTTATTCAAAAGCATGAGATCCCTCTTTAAAAGTGCCAAAAATAAAAAAGGTCCGCCTCGCCTGTGGTCTGCCGAGTTGGCTGGTTAAGTGGGTTGGGCCAATACGGGTTGGCGGGTTAAAAAAGTTAACCCGGGCCAATACTTCAATGAATAATGATTCAGTTGGAGGGGAGAGATTAGGAGTAAGACTGAATTGGAGGTAACACGAGCAATTGATTGAGAAAGATCAGACTAAGGAAACCTGATTTCATTAAAGAGAACATGTTTTGAGGTATAAATGTGACCAAATTTTGACAAACACAGATAGCCTTCATGAGAGGTAAAATAGCCCAAGAAAACAAATTCTTGTGATTGAAAATCTAATCTGTAACTGTTATACTGTCTAAGAAAGGGAAAGAAAGCACAACCAAACACCTTTAAAAAATTGTAGTCAGGTTACTATTTATACAAGACAATGTAAGGGACATTAAATTGCAATGGAGCAGTGGACAATCTATTTATGAAGTAGACAATAGTCTTAAAGGCAAAGTCCCAAAATTTTAGAGGAATAGAGGCATGATGCAGTAAGGTTAATCCTAACTCAGTTATGTGCTTGTGTTTTCTTTCAGCAACTCCATTTGGTGGTGATTATGAGGACAAACAAGTCTGTGTGTAATGTTTAGTGGCAAGAAATGAGGTAGAGGACCTGAATTAATTCATCCCCTCCAATCAGTTTGAATACTTTTTCTTTGGTATTGAACTGTTGTTCAACCATAGACTTAAAATTCCGAAAAAGAGTAAAGGTTTCAGATTTAAGTTTTAAAGGATAAAGCCAAGTGAATCTTGAAAAGGCATCAATAAATGAGACATAGAACAAATAGCCATAGGTGGATGGAATATGTGAAGGACCCCAAAGATCTCTAAAAATCAACTCAAATGGTGAATTATATACAGTTTCTGACGGAAAGGAAGCGAGTCTATGAGATTTCCCTGCAACAAGATGAACAGAAATCCAGAGTTTTATTGGATGGATTTATTTTACAATGAGTCAATCTTCTCATACTTTTGATAGATTGTCATTTGATAAGAGAAAAACTGGAGTTTGGAGACATCACCAGTAGATTTGTAAACTCTAATAAACAATTGGCTGACATATTCACCAAATCTCTAAGAGGACTGATGATCGATTATATTTGCAGCAAGCTAGGCACATATGACCTATATGCTCCAATTTAGGGGGGGAATGTTATAATATAGAAATAAGGAGTTGATCCTGTATAATCAAGAATATGTACTATTAGTAATATATCTATTTATTCCCGTACCATATCTTTGTTATTAGAGGACATCAAATTTACTCTATTTGTTGTGTTGTTTCCTTTTTCTCAATATAAATAAAGCACCTATGCTATTTCAGAAACACACCTCTCTTCCCTAAAGTTTAAGAATATCAAAGTCTATAACTCATCTTGGTAATCACTATATTGGTAGGCTTGCCTAGTTTGGCAGACATATGTGGAGAGGGGTGTTAGAAAGTCCCATATCACTTGCCTCAATTCTTAGAGTGTGGTTTATACATCTGTTGGATAATTTCACTTAATCCCAATTGATTTTGAGATGAAATCTGACACTTATGTCTCTAGACACTAATGCCCAAATTTCTTGGCAAGTAAACCCATACTTGTGAGTATTCGAGTCAAAACCATGATCGCTGTTTATACATTTTAGGAAGTCTTATATATTAGCCTTGCTGTATTTTTATTGTACACTGTTAGAGTATCTCACTATTTATACTGGATTGTATATGTAGAAACAATTCCATAATCATACTGATTTGTGCCCTAGAATAAGTTTTCCATTTCCTAGACTTATCAGCAGGTTCCTGTATATATAGATCTGATGAATCTCATAAAATAATATATTTTACAAATTATTCCTAAACTTGAGAATCCGTCTTATCCTGACCTGATTTTGATGAGAAAAATCCCCTTTGACTAGGGCTGAGGATGGGTTTGTAGTTGGTAAAAGCAGTTGGGGTTGGGCTCAGGGATGTTACTCTCCTACATCCTTGTCCTGTTGCATATATTTCTTATATTTTTTTACAATTTATTTATTTTTGTTACAACACATGCTAGCTTTAAAATTTTAGTTATACTTTCCGTTTTTGTAATAGTTAAATTTTAATTATAATAATAATAATAATTATATAACGAGCTTAAATCTACACATTTAACTGAAACATATAATTTAATTCTTAATTGTTTCTTAAGTTCTATGATTTACTAGTTTTTTCATATTGTTTGAATTAAAGTATAATTAATAACTTAATATATAATTTATTTGGAAAACATAAGTAAATTAAAATGGTACTAATAGGTTTGTTGCGTCCAACGGGAATGAAGTTGAGTTTAAAATTGTTAAACCTGCCATTTAGGTTCGAACCTTCCCCGGCTTTTTTGCCATTCCTAGCTGCATTTACCTTAACAATTTAATGTTTAAATAGATATTTATTCGGGTGTGGGTGTTTACCCTAGCTCATGATTGTTACTAGAACATAGGCTTTTTCCTTCATGACATTAATGGGTTGTCAAGTTCTTTGGTTTGATTGACTGGGATGGATGCTTCATGTTGATATCTGAATTGGTGGTTTGGTGAGGTGGATTACTTACTGGCTTAGGCTATTAAGCACATATTTTGACATGTCTAATGATAGAGGGAGAAACTTCAATGAAAACAAACATAAGTAATAACAGAAAATCTAAATTAATAATCAATATTTGCATATTGTATTTTCACCATCCAATTTATAATGACTTCAGAGAAGAAAAATGCTAATAGACACTGTTTCTAATATTTCAGATTATATTTAAGCTTACTTTTCCAACTGTTTAAAAGAATTGAACTTTTTTAATGATACTAGTGTTCTTGAAATTTCCATCCATATGAAGATGTTAGGGAGGAGAATATAACATGTTTTGCAAGTGTCAGTATTGGAATTGTGTCTAACATTCTGACAACTCTTGCAATAAGAGTGTCCATACTTTCATAGCTTAGAAGTTGTCTTATTAGGGGCAGGCACAGTCTTAGATGTTAGCTTGGCCCAGTAAAGAGTGGCCATTAAAAGTATGGGTATTCCTCTGCAGATATACCAAAGAACAGCATGCCTAGACAAAATTATGATATTGTCATCTCTTCCAAATCATTTTAAATATACAGAGTGAAGACCCAATGTGCCAACCATCTCATGCCAGAGAAAAAATTGGCAACCAGTATGTAGGAATAAGCGTGTCATTGTTTCCATTCCAAACTCAAACCACATATTTCCTTTTAACTGCAGATTCCCCATAATATAATCACATGGCCATCTTAAAACTCAACTTTCTTAACTCTAAATATACTTCTGATTGTATTCTATTAAAGACAACTATATGATC
This sequence comes from Phaseolus lunatus, assembly GCA_013389735.1. NCBI lineage: Eukaryota > Viridiplantae > Streptophyta > Magnoliopsida > Fabales > Fabaceae > Phaseolus > Phaseolus lunatus. Next base: position 15,130,635 of record CM023862.1, on the reverse strand, counting down.
TTTAAAGCAGACAATGATTATTATATACTTATTTTGGTATTCTATACATTTACATATTTGTTGAAGGTACAAGGAAAATACTGTAGCACGCAGTTTGACTCTACAGAAGCAAATAAGTCGTTATGCTCCTGTTTCCCTTAGTGCAGAGGTTTTTATTATTTTTATTTGTTTTTGGTTCTTATATTGTACTGACCTATATCTGTCTACTGTTTAGCTATTTGTCTCCCCGATTCCCTTTTGTTAATTTGGGAACTATACTGTTGAAGTATTGTATTTCTAATCTTTTCTCCTTGAATGCAAATGCATCTTTGTTTGGGAAAGTTTGGTTAAACTTAAATAAGTGTTTTTGAAATAAGCAAATTTTAAATTAATCACTTTTTTAAGATGCAGATGGGATTTGCTTATTAAATAAGTAGAAAATTTCTTATTTTTAAAAAATAAGATTAGACAAACACAAAAAAACTGAAATCTGTTTATTTTTATTTAAAGAAGTGCAAACAAACTCACCCTTCATGTCTAAAGCTAAACTGGTTTGTTTGAAATGACATGGGCTTGTGAATATATATAAAAATGTATCTGTAATATCTTTTTATCCGTGTTATTTGAATGTTTCACTTATATACTTTAGTGTATTGCAATGGTAATTGTGTTAGCTAGTGTTTTTCTCTCAGTTCTGATCTTTTGGCACTATATCCAATTGTGTAATTGGAAGGAACATTGAATTTGATCTCACAAAAAGAACATCTAAATTTGACAGTTAGCCAAATGATGATTGAACCTGGAACTAATTTCATTATGCTGAATAAAAAAGTCCTTATAGTGGCACTATAATAAAACTGTCTGGTATTTGGCTATGTTCTATGATTCTATTTTTTATGTTGTTTGGTCATTGCACCATTATATAGTTTCTGTATTTTTTTTATGGTCTACTTAGATTCTTCTTTCTTGAGCTATTTACAAAATATATAAATTAAATTGGATTCTGTTCTTTGTGGGCAACATTATCTTGATCTAAATGAAAGGGGAATTCTATATCACATTGTGCACAAAATCCCATCTCAAAGCATTAGTTGGAAATGGGTATAGTCAAGGTTGTCAAACTCGCGAGTCAATTCGTTGACTCGTCCGAGTTTACGTATCCACATGCCCTCACCGAGTTAACTCGGTAATAGACTCGTTTTTCGAGCAAACTCGGTAGACTTAGAATGAACTCAGCAAACTTAGAGTGAAATCATGAGTCTGGTCCGAGTAGGCGAGTTTAACTGGGTTTTTTTTTACCCAAAACGGTGTCGTTCTGAAGGGGAAACAAAGTGAGCTTAGGGTTTCGCATTTCATTTTCGTTTTGGTTGCTCTTCTATGGAGTGCGCGGAGGTGGTACGTCTTCTTTAGTGGAGTGTGGTGGTTGTGACAATTGAGCGGAGCGGTCGCGCGGTGGTGGCGGTTAGTCACGAGGTCGTGGCGGTTCGTGCGGTGGTCGCAAGTTGCAGGTGGTTCGCGCGGTGGTTGCGGTGGTCGCGGATTGCAGGTGGTTAGTGTCGTTCATCATATAAGGTTAAAGATGGGTGGTGTGAAATTAGGGTTGCATTGTTATGTAGTGTGATTTAGGGGATTAGGGTTCTGTTTTTTTTATTGGGTTGTAGAATAGAAGATGGGCTCAAAATTTGATTTTTTTATTTTATTTAATTAAGCCGCAGAATAATATAATTTATAATTATTTAATTTTTATGATTTGAACAATTTAATTTTTGTAGTATCCTTGCGAGTTTGACAACCTTGGGTATAGTATTAATTGTCAAATATTTTTATTGATTTATAGGCTAAAGGAAGAATGAAATATATTATCATTTCATGTAATTGCTAGATGTGGGGAAACAAAAAATTATTTAGTTGATAACAATCACACCAATTACATTCTCATCACCTATATTTGTAACAACCAAATAAGGAAAAAAAAATTTGGTGAAATGAATAGGAAGTTTCTAAAGATATTTTCTTCCAATCATTATGGACATTTGTGGATATTTTTATCCTAATAATTGACTATTTACAATACTCTTTCCCAAGTTGTTAATTGAATATCAATCAATCCTAACTTGCCTACAAGATCTTGGAATATTCCTTGAGGAAGTCCTTTAGTGAAAATGTTTGCTATTTGTCAAGATTATCTTTGATGAAGTGCTTATCAATTTGAATGTTTGGTTCTATCATGTTGTATTGGATTATGGGCAATGTTCATGACTGACTTGTTATGACAATATAATTGCATATAGGAATGTCAACCTTTATTTTAAGATTGTTTAGTATATTTTTATCTAGAGTCATTCACACACACCTTGAGCAAGGACTTGAAATTCAGCTTTTGTACTAGAATGAGATACTCTTTTTTGTTTTTTGTTTCTTTACTTTACCGGATTTTCCCCATGAAACATAGTACCTAGAGGTAGATTCTCTGTTACCTTAAATAGTCTACATTAGTATATATCTTTATGGTTAAAGTGTCTTATTTCCTTAACTATAGTTTCTTTCCTGTGCTTGACTTCAAGAATTTTTATCAATTGCTTGCATGTGTCTTTCTCTTGAATCATGCCTCTCAAAGAATAGGGTAGAATATAATGATTTTATTGGTAAGAGTACATCATATATATATATATATTTTTATATATATAACATTGTAAAACTAATTTTGGAAATATAATAACAGCACTTAATATAATCAGATCCCTATTATTCAGGGATATTTACATTATACACTTTAATTTGCTAAGAAATAGATTCTAGAAGCTAAAAAAGGGTATCCAGAGCAATTTCAATAATAGGATTCATTGATATTCCTAGTATAGTAGATGCTATCACATATACAATCATACTTAATTCGATGGAATTGTTTGATAATATGCTAAATATGGAATAATAAAATATGATTGTTGCACTTTCCCTCAAACTGGTGAATATGCATCTTCCATTCCCAACTTGGAAACAATCCTTCCAAAGTTGTTGCTATTCAACCCCTTTGTTAGAAGGTCTACAAGGTTGTCTTGAGAGGAGACATATGGAATGCAGATTTGACCACTATCCAATTTTTCTTTGATAAAATGCTGATCAATTTCAATGTGTTTGGTTCTATCTCGTTGCACTGGATTATGGGCTGTTCTAATAGCATATTTATTATTGCAGTAAAGTCTCATTGGTTCATCACACTTTATTCCTAAGTCTTCCAAGATGATTTTCAACCATAGTAGTTCACATATCCCTTGTGCCATTGCTTATAACTTTGCTTCAGCAGTGTATCTTGCTACCACATTTTGTTTTTTTACTCTTCCAAGTTACAAGTTACTCTTCAGCAATATGAACTATAATTTTTCTCAATCTTACATCATCCACATCTTGAGTAGATTTAGTGGGTTGATCATCTTTCTCAGAAATCTGTTTCGTTTTCTGTCCCTGATTCTGGTGTTTCTGGTCCAAGTCTAAAATCAAAAGGGAGCAGAGGAGAATCACCTTCTTTTCTTATAGTCTCCCCTTAAAGATGATCTAGGTGAAAGTAACTTTGTTGCTAAAAGAAAGTGACATGTCTAGACAATTTTTTGGATGGTGGGTGATAGCATTTATATCCCTTGTGTGGGTGAGTATCCTTCAAAGACACATTTTAAGGCTGTAGGTTCAAGTTTACATCTGGAACCACTATGAACATGGACAAATGTTACACCCAAATATTTTGGAATGATTTATTTGAAGTAGTCACAATAGAAAGAAGACTAGAAGTAGTCTATTAATTAGATAACATGTAGTAAGAACAACCTTTCCCCAAAAAGATTTAGGAACCTTATGTTGAAAAAGAATAGCCCGAGTTTGGTCAAGTAAGTGCCCATTTTTCCTTTCAACAATCCTTTTTATCTGAACCCTACAACTCTTTCTTTGTTTGCAAAGCATTTCCTATGTTAAGTTTCTAATGCATTTATCTCCTCTCTTATGGCTTGAGTCCCATGCTCACTTTTCATGGCTTCTTTGGACTGTGGTAGGAATTTCTTTGTCATTAATGGTAGCAATAAAACTTCAAAGTTTATTAGAGAGACTGTCAGTGCAAACATATTAAGAAATAAGATATTTTAGCACATGATCTTTTTTCTTTCTCAATGCAATGGGTAAATTTTCAATAATGCTTGCCTCCTCATTTTTATATTCATGGATCCTCACTTGCGAGTTAGACAACTCTTCTTACTCCGGAATCAAAGTGGGTTGTTCCCTTTTATGATATTTTTTTCCAAAGAATTTGTCCTCTTTCTCACTATGGGTTGGTTTGGTCTTTTTTGTGGGGGCTTTATGACTTAGATATTGACCATCCTGCAAAAATTGTTATGGTAATGATATGAAGGAGAACTCCTCGTTTTAAGTGCTTTCCCTCCCTAGAGTGAAAGGCTAACAAACAAAAAATTTATTTCAATAAAGGTGGTATCCATGATGACAAAGACATGACAACTTTGACAATGATAACATTTATACCTCTTTATTAGAAGGATAACTAATAAATAGACATTTAAGAGATCTTGGATCTAATTGATTGTGATTAGTATTATGAGTGAACAAAAATAACACGTCTAAAGATTCGATAAGGTAGACTTAACACTAGGAGAGAAGAGGAAACAAAAGATAATAGAGACTTAATATGACTAATACCATTTAAAGACAAGAGTATGTAACTTGTTGATCAAGTATGTGACACTTAACACAACTTCTCCTCAATTGGTTTTGGGAACAAACATTTGGAAAAGAAGGACTCAACCTATTTCTAGAAGATGACGATTCTTCCTTTTTGCAACTTTTTGTTGTTGTTGAATGTTTATGCATGTTAGTTCATGAAAAATACTATTATGAGACAAATTTTGGAGAATTAATGATTCACATATTTAGTACCATTGTAAAACTTAACAAAGGTTTGAAAGTCCTTAGATGTACTTTTCATAATGTATGTCCATGTGATACAGGTATAATCACAATAAAAGTAACAAACCATTCTTCTCTAGAAATAAATTCTAAAGCATGTCACCAAACATTAAAGTGCATTAAGTTAAATGGGAAATTACCATTTTTACCACAAATGGGATATGATGCACATGATGCTTTTTCAATTATCAAATATCACATTGAAAGACTCAACATACTTTTTGGTAAACAATCGAGAGAACAAGGATATGATAAGGTTGAATGAGGGATGTCTTAGTCTTTTAGGATGCAGCCATATTTGGGAACTTGTCCATGTCTCTGATTGCTGCACCCAAAATATTAGAAACATAAGACAATTCTTTTATGTTTTGTTGTTACTTTAAGTTTTGAACTTGAAACTTGTGTTATTTTGATTTGATGTTATTGTTATTTGAATTTCTAGACATAATATTACTATTAGTTATGATTGTCTCTTTCATTATTTTTGTACTTTTTTAAGTTATCTATACGTATATATATTGTATTTCTTTTGACCACAATGCTTCCACCATAACCCGTTAAGTTCATAAAGAGTTTTTGGGGTCCTTGATATGTTCCGTTATCTGATATCAATAACGCTGGTTGGGAAGGGAGAGATTAAGGTCTCAAGGAATCCTTGTATTCAAATCGAACTCATTATTAGTGTAATTTTGTGAGGATTCTAGCAACACTCTCTTATACTCCTTCTCACACCACTATTGGCTGAAATTTATTGAAAATTAAATTTTTTTGGTGGGTTTCACTTCTAAATCAGGACTAAGACTCGTTCATTGAGAGGTGTGAGCAACCAGGAGTGAAAATCATTCAGTGAGAGGTTTGAGCAAGCAAGATGTGATTTTTAATCAATTTCAACCATTACTAGGGGTGTCTTAGAAAGAGTATGTTAGAGAGTGTTGCTAGCATTTTCCTATAAATGTTGATGGTAATGATATAATTATTTGTTAAGTCTATCATTCCTTGGATTATTAATAACATTATCAGTTGAGTTTGTCCTAAAATTTGTGGTTCCCACTTAACCTTAAAATAATTTTAATGTTTCATTATGGCAGTTATCCGAGCTTTCAGATTTGGACCGAGAGGCTCTGGGTTTTGTTGTCAAGGCTGCAAGTGTTATGGATGAAATTTTTCTTCTTCAGGTTGTGCTTACTATCCCTTTATAGTGTTTGTATTCATCTGTTTTTGTATCTTGTCTCTTTATTGTATGCTATTTGTTTAATATTCTTGCTCATATAAAGTATATAAAATTTAATGGTAATTTTGAATTTTAATCTTTTGTCTACGCAAAATTTTTCTTATGAAGATCTTAAGATTTTCTTATGAAAGTTCTTAAGAAATAGACTTCAAGCCCAACTCAACTTTACAAAATTGGCTTGTAAGATGAGGTTTGCACCTTCTTATATACTATGAATTGACCTTATCTTGAATTGATGTAGGATCTTCAATACATCCCATCACGCTGAGACTCAACAACTTGTGCGTGAGACTATATATTTATGGGTGGTCCGATAGCTGCCCGATAGAGGGTGACACGATAGGCCGAACAAACTCTTACTAGGATAGACTCTAAATGGCTCTGATACTATCTTAAGAAGTAGATTTTAAGCTTAACTCAAACTTTTAAAACCGATTTGTAAAATGAGATTTGCACCCATTTAAATATTATGAATTGACCATTTCTAATCAATGTGAGATGTCCAACAAAAGTAATTACATTTCACGCAACATGCTTGATAACTAGGTTTTGTTAATCATGTGAAATTTGATGGGTAACTTATTTCTTTCTCCAAAAGATATTCTAATTTTTTAACTTCGATTGGTTGAGTAGAACCAGGAAGATGGATATGCTCACATGATAATGTACATTGCTAAAGTTTATCTATTTATTTTCCTATCAGTCATGGTACAGTAATCCAGCTCTTAGAGATTGGTTGAAGGAGCATGATGATACGTCAGAGTTAAATAAGTTGAAATGGTCCTATTATCAGATTAACAAGAGCCCATGGTAAGTGTTTTCTTGATAATTTAGTCTGCCAACTAATGGTGTATATAGTAGACACGTACACAGACTTTGTTTTTTTTTTGTCTTCCTGGACTTATTTGGGTCATTTGCTGCGACTTTAGTTTTAAACTTTTCTGCAGAATCTGTTTTCTTAATCTGAGGGGCTCTTTTACCCTCAAAGATATGTTTTGACTTGAAATTGCTAGGACCAAATGCCTGACAATGTTCTTGACAGATATATGAACATGTATCTGCCTTACGCACTGCAAATTGTGTTCATATAATTTTCACAGTAGAATGGAAGAACCCACTTATTGTAAAATGACCCTTTTATGTCCAGATATGTTGTATAGTATAATTATAATCTATTAATTGTTGGCAGGTCTAGCCTTGATGAAGATGAGGCATTTTTGACAACTGCAGATTCAGCAATAAGGTTGTTCTCTAACGCAACTAAGACAGTCAGAGATTGGAAGGGTGTGGAATACAGAGCAGCATTTCCCCAGTTGAAACCTGCTGGCGGTAATTTCTACCCACCTGACATGGACAAAATGGTATTATTACACCTAGTATACGCTGTTAAAAGAATTCATTTGCAAATTTGAAACTGATAACACTTTTTTCTTGCAGGAGTTTGATTTATGGAAGGACAGCCTAGAAAAGGATGAACAGAAAGAGGCAACAGGATTCTTCAGTGTTATTAAAAGGCACAGTGAATTTATTTTAGATTCTCATCAGTCTGATAACAAATCAAGTTCTCATGACCTATATATAACTCCTTACTCTGAAGAATACCAGTCTCTTCTTGCAAAAGCTGCCGATTTATTGCATAAAGCTGGGGACATTACCAACTCACCAAGGTAATGTTTTCTGTCCATATTCTTATTATTAAGCGCTCATTGTTCTGCTTTATGCTAAATGTTAGAAAACATGATGCAAAGGAGGAAATTGGGATAAAAATATAAAACTGAATATATGATTGTATTGATAACGATTAAAAGTAATTTTATTAAGAGTATAACGAGGCTTATGTAGCTAATCTAAACAACTATTCTCCTAACTAATTTTCTAACTGATTCAACAAATTGTAACGAAAATTTTATGTCTCTAACAGCCCGCCACAAGATGGAAGATGTGCACAACACTTCCAACATGGGATAGAACAATTCAAATTTCAAACCAAAGCAAAATACAATGAAACATGCTGAAAATAAATTGACTAAAAAAACCTGATGAAGAAAGTGCCAGTGGCTGAGGCGCATAACTCTGAACTCTTTGACTTGCATCTAGGTTGTTTTGAACTTATTCTAATGTCTCTGCAACATTCTCCAACGAAGTCAAGAATCTGACTATAGAGAGCAACTATCACATGCCAAATTAGGCAAGTAAAGCTTAACAACCAAGCAGAAAATACAACTCAAGGCTTAACCATAATCACCACTTGCCAGAAGCTACATTACAGAGGCACATATATGCTTATAAATCAAGCCAAAAAGGCTGAATATGAATGAAATCATCAAAGAGGTAAATCACCAAACAGTTGGTGTTCATCAGAAGAACAAACAGCTTCAAGAGGAACCATAGTATGTTGAAATAGATAATAATCAATTACAAAATAAAACTGGAACCATCTCCAGTAGAGCTTCCAAAGGGCGTATCAAAGGCTGGTCTGTCTAATATATCACTATTGAAACACAATAACTAAGAGTGTGAAGGCGCATAAGGTGCTCTGTTTACCTTGAGCCTGGCAGGAGTGGTTGCTTGGACAGGGCGAATCTGACGGTGGGGTCACCATTCACAATGCTGGCAGAGGAAGCTGAAAACACTAGAAAAAAAGGACACAATGATGAGAGGATGCCATTAATCAGAAAGAAAAACCTTTTCCGGAAAAAAGAGAGGCACAAATGGAAGTGGGTCTACCGGAAGGACAAGGACCATGTAGAAATGTAAGATAGATATTCATATGAATGAATCTTTCTATGTTATGAGCCAACAATGGAACATATTATATACCAATTGTACAATAAATTACATATTGAAAATACATCTAACACTAAACATTACTATGAATTACTTATTGTACTCTTTTACTGTTCTTCGAGCTTTTTATTATGTGTGGCTGCATGAAGTAGGTGTAACTTGCACGTTCTATCAATATTCTGACACTAAATACTAACAAATGCTGGTTAACTCATTCTTTCCTGGTGTAGTTTGAAGAGGCTGCTACATAGCAAGGCTGATGCTTTTCTTTCAAATAATTATTATGACTCAGATATAGCCTGGTTGGAATTGGTTAGTCATATCCTGTCATTTATTTTTGTGCTACCACCATTTTAAATTAAGTCCTAGGCAAGTTGGTGAGACCTGTGAGTAATACTGAATAGTATCTAGTTGCTATCTTGCAAAAAATGGAACTCTAGTATTTAAATATTCTCTACCTAAAAATCAATGTAGCTGTATTGTTAATTTCAATGAGAAAGTTTATTCAAAGAATGCTAATTTTATCAAGGTTCCACCAGTTCACGTGTCTGGATTCTTAGTCATGCATGTAGACTTGAACATACTACTCCACTTTCATGATAGTGTTATGATATTTGTTCCTCTTTTCACCGTTAGTTATTTTCATTTCTCTCCTATACAAAATTTTGTTAATTTACTTTGCAAAACAAAATAGAAAACATCAAGACTTTTATCTTAACTGCCTCTGACGGACTAAATCCAAAGATTTATCTAAGTACAAGGTGGTACTTTTTATTTTTTATGTGAATAAATACTATTAATGTTATATTGTTTTAACTCATTGCCAATTTTTGTTAATAAATGTCAGGGCATGGTTCTGTTTTTAGTTGTGCCCTGCAATTTAGTTGTGTCCTGCAATTTAGTTGTGTCCTGCAAATCAGCAAGTAAGACATATAACCCTTGGAAATTTTGGGGTGCAAAAGAAAATGTCCCTTGGGGATCATTTTGAATCTAAATTTGACAAAATAATTTTGTTCTATATGGAGAAAAGGAGACATAGTAAAAAAGTATAGACACTTTGGCCTTTACTTATTATTAAATGGTCTTACACCCATCCAAATTACTTGAAAATTATGCTTTCATGGATAGGCCTTTTTACCAGTGAGTGATCTGGGCCGAATAGTGTTTATCTAAATTGCGAATGTTAGTATTCTGACTGTAATGTGTTTTTATAGTGATAAATTTTAGGATAAAAAAATGTTTCTTACTTTCTATTTTCTTGCAGGACTCTAAGTTGGATGTCACTATTGGACCATATGAAACTTATGAGGATAAACTTTTTGGATATAAGGTAATTCCTAACAATGAGGCTTTCTGCAGCGTATACAATTAAAGTCCTATGAATATATTAGACATAGATGTGTGTGTGTGTGTGTGTGATTTTGGGTTTAGGGTTGTAGTCAACGGTTCTTAATAGTCTGATTTGAACTATTCTTGCATAATTTGAGATTGACTGGATGAATCCATTGAGGGAACATATTAGGACAATCATATTCTTTCCGTGACCATTGTCATTTTCACATACCCCATACGTTATTTGACAAAAGTGATACTTGGCGGGATTATGCAAGCACCCAAATGAATAAAATATATGGTCTGTAAACTTGTTTTGAGGTAGGCATAAAGTAACATTGAGGGCCGGAGAGCTTAATAAACCAAGTTCTGGGGCAATTAAGTTTGAAGAATATCTGAAATTATCTATTGCATATGGATGATGTTCTGGATTGAATCTCCAAATTCTTCTGCACAATCATCTAATAAAGAATATAAATTATTTGAAAGTCTAAATTTACTGGAAATTTTCTACCATCCCACTTGAAATGGCATATGACACTACCTTTGAATTAATGAATCAATATTTGCTATGTAATTCTTTTAGGCTACCTTCGAAGCATACATTGGAATCAGGGACGATGAAGCAACAGATCAATTGAAACTCTTTGGAGATAATCTGCAGGTACTATACTTGAAGCATTTCATTGCAAGTAAGTTTTGTAGTTTTTATTTTTTCCAAATTAAGTGTATTTGACACCTCAATTCTCAAATACTTCTTCCTGTTAAGCTTCTGGAGCAAAATCTCCCTATGGACAGTGCATACAAATCAAAAGATGTGAATGCAGCACCTATCCGTGTTATCCAACTTCTATATAATGCAGGGGTAAGCGTTAAGAATATTTAGATATGTCTGAGTCTCTTTCTGTCTCTCTCTCTGTGGCAGTAATTGTGTAGTTCTTGTTCAATTTTAATGGGTTAAAAATGCAGTCCGTAATATCTGGTTTAAGTAGTTATTATGGTGGGCAAAGTTTTCCATATCCTTTCTGATAATAATCCAATGGCATTCACCATTTTAATGGGTTACTCATGCTTAAAACTGGAAATTGTACACTTATGAATTGTTTCAGGATGTCAAGGGACCACAAACTCTTGCTTTCAATCTTCCAAATGATGAGCGTATTGTAAAAGACCGGGGATCATCAATGGTCATGCTTAAGAATGTTTCAGAGGCTAAGTAATGTTTCCGACCATTAAATTTCTAGTTTGTTGAAGTTAAAATTTACAATTATGAATTGGACTTTTTCATTACATATTTTTTTAGATGGATTATTTATGTTGGGAGTACCTGTAAATTCTTAACAGGTTCAAGCATATTCTTCTTCCTATAGCTGCTGCCTGTGTTGCAGAGGAGCAACAAGAACATGTAGATTTTGAATCATTCTTTACACACACAATTTGCCACGAATGCTGCCATGGAATTGGACCGCATACCATAACACTTCCAAATGGTGAAAAGTCTACTGTCAGATTGGTTAGTTACATTATATATACCTAACTTGATCAATTTCTTTGATTGCTAAAACTTCTGTATTAAACTCACTGACAGATTGGCCAGACTATGGTGTTAGTCCGAGGCACTAAAATTAATTGTCATATTATTATTATTATTATTACATTTACTTAATAAGATTTTCCTTGGATATGATGCTATAAGTACATATTTTAAGCTTGCTGTTTTTAGGACTAAACTTAGTAATGTTGGACCATTAGGCAAGGGTGAGAAAATGCAAGGTACCGGAGGAATGAAATATTGTGAGATAGAGGGAGAGTAGTACTGACTACTCTTGTCACTCCATATAATTGTTAAAATATCGTAAATAATTGAAGAGCACTAATAATATCTTGCATGGTGATAAAACACTTGACTGAGATAGCAAGAAAAGGTAAATCTTTATAAATTATCTTAGAAAGTGAATTTTAAACTTAAAATCAATCTTACAAAACCGGTTTATAAAGTGAAGTTTGCATCCATTTATATATTATAATTTGGTCTTATCTCGAGTCAATGTGGAATCTCCAATACACTTTCATCTCGTGGACTGGAAATCTTGAGTGTGAGTCGGTGGTGGTACGATAGATCCAAAAACACCTCGTTAGGAAAAACCCTGATGCCCAATGTTGTGAAACTCGTAGATCGAAAGAGGAAAGGGAATTGAAACTCGTAACTTGAAGATCGTAAATCGACTCGGAAGAGTTATTACTATATAAAAAAATTATATTTCAATGAGAGAGTTCTTTGAGTAGATTTAGGTTGTCATTTTCTTACCTACAACATTGATTTAAATTAATTTTCAGCCAGCACAACAAAAAATTAAAACAAAATAGAGGAAATGGCTGAGCTGAAATCCAAATATATAAGAGGAGCATGAGCTCTTTCCTTCCAGCAGCACAACAAGAATGAAAATAGTTGAATAGAGAGAAGAGAACAGCGAGAGTGAGAAGACAGCAGCACCAAAAGAATAGAGAGGACAGCGGCGAGCACGACGGTCGTGACTGGTATGGCAAGCGGTGCACACGATCTTCAACAACGACGATCTTGAACAAAAGCGACGCCTCTGACAGTGAGGAGAACGACAGGCGCGCGTGACGGAGACACATAGCGGACAAATTGGAGTATTACCTAATCATGCGCCTATTGCCTCAGCTGTTGATATAGGTATTTTGAGAATACGTCTTAAAGATCAATGGTTAACAATGGCTCTGATGGGGGGGTTTGCTAGAATAAACAATAATGAGATAACTGTTTTAGTAAATGATGCGGAAAAGGGGAGTGACATTGATCCACAAGAAGCACAGCAAACTCTTGAATGAGCAGAAACTAATTTGAATCAGGCTGAAGGCAAGAGACAAACAATTGAGGCAAAGCGGTGCAATTTCAGTGATTTGGGGCTTTTTTAGGATTCACAGTTTCAGTTTTTTGTTTTTTTTAGAAAACTGACCTGAGTTGCAGATCAGAGATAGTCACCGATCCGACTACCTACTCACAAACTCATTCCAAGCGATTCTCCATGCAAGTCAGCACGGTTTCTTCTAAAAAATTGTTCAATCGTGCGAGTATACAAGTATACTTGTGATTTTCACAAAACAATTGATGTCATCTAAGAAAGGAATTTTAAATCTAATTCAACCTCACAGCTTAAAAGGATGAGGTTTGCACACTGACTTATGTAATGAAATTTGGTTATATCTTGAGTTAATGTAATGAAATTTTGTTATATCTTGAATTAGTGTGAGATCTCTAACTAACTAATAGGGATATTTCCCCATGAGAATGTCATACATAATCTAGATACCACGCCTCACAACTTTCCAATTCTTAAAAATCTCCTATAGTATCCCATCAAACCCCTTTTATAGTAAGTAAATGATTTTCACCCTAAGACCCTTTTTTCTCTAGGTTTGTCAACAATCTCATAGGTGGATAAAGGCTTGGTGACTATAAGGGGATAACATATGTTCCCCTTTTTGTTAAATGGATAAGCAATGAATACACATTTAAGAGCCCTACGGTCTAATTTATTACAATTATGAACAAAAACAACACACCAAAGACCTAACAAGATAGACTTGATTTATGGGAAGAACAGGGAACAAAAAGCAATAGAGACTCAATAGGACTTATACCATTAAAGATACAAGTGGATAATTTGTTAATGAGGTATGTGGAAACTAACACAATTTGTCCCATTAGGATTGAGAACATCTATAAAAGAAGAGCCCTAGCAGCTTTTAAAATATGATGTGTCAATTAACACAAGTTTTAGAGGACTTCTTTCTTGTTTAATCCCTTGTGGACCCGTTTCTTGTTATCATGGTAGAGCCTGTGTTGGAGATTCCTCCATACAACCTTTTGAGTTTCTTCTCCCCTTATAATAAAAAAAAAAAACTTCTTGTAGTGGTGGCAATTTCTCTCTCTCTAATATCTGTACCCTAGTTGGGTCATGCTCATGGTTCAACCTATGTAGGAATTTGAAGATTCTTCCTCTTTCCATGGCTTCAACATGCACAATGGCATCTGGTTTACCCATCTTCACATTTTGGTATTGATCTAGTTTGATCCACAACACATTCAAAATTTCATGATATTTTGATATTGAGAGAGAACCCTGTTTTGCATTAAAAGACTCCACTCTCAATATCATAACAGACAAGAAAGTATTTCTTTAATGGTAGAGTGTTGTTTAAGGCACCCCATATCTCTTTAGCGGGGAAATGAGCATAAAGTTTCTACTCGTATTGAGAACAACGGAATGTCAATGAGTCTTCATTATCCCAACCAGCAAAATTAGAGTTAGCTAACCCTAATTCTCCGCCATCGATGTGATCTAACCTTGACCATCCCTTGAGAATCCTCCGAATGTATTGGGTCCACTACAAATAATTTGGCTATTAAATCCATAAGTACTCACTACATTTTGAAGATCATTAGGATCAAAAGGGATGAATTTCACCTTTGATATTAAAAAAAAAAAACCCACAAAAAATCTCCTAGATCTATTTGAAAAGAGAACCTGTTTGGTAAGAGAAAAGAAAATCTCATATTTACTCAAAACTTTGATTAATTGGAAGTCACCACCCTTCGGAGCAAACTCAAGGGTTTCTGGCGACTCTTTATGGCCACTTAAAAACTAGGTTCATGGATTATACACGCTAGTGATGACATGTGGGGGCTCCTAGGATGACACAATTTGTTGGCGTGGGGTGCACCTCTTTAACCTTAACCATAATTACAAGGCGGATAAAAGGTGGCACGTGGTTGTGTATTTGTTAGAGCTCATAAGGTCGGGACCTCTAGTACCAACTTGTACTAAGCAGGAGAACAAGAACATAATTTTAATGACAACAATCATACAAATTACATTCTCAACAAAATGATATTGCAAAAAGAAGGAATTGTTTCTAATATCTATTAAGGAGAAGCAGTCCACATATCTCATTAATAGGTTGTCCACTCGTGTTTGGAAAGTCTTTTTTTCCCAATTGAACACATTTTGTCCTTCTTTCCTTCTTCACCCCTAATGTAAGTCTGCCATGTCATGTCTTTGGGTGTGTTTCCTTTGACCATTCTCGTAGTCCAGAGACCCATAGTTGGTTAGATCGTATAGATGCCAAATTATAGTATAGACAAATGATTATAGGAGACTATATTCCTTTATACATGATATGATATGCTTATAAATTAGTTTGAATAAATTTGATTCTAATAAGATATCCCTATAATTATAAATATCCTAATTAAATAAGGAAGTTAATCATTAAATGTAAAGGAATAAATCCTAAGAGATCTTCTAAGATTCTCTAAAATATTCTAAGATGATATTATAAGATATTTCTAACAATTCTAACACTACCACCCAAGTTGAATCTCAATAAGCTTTCAGCTTCTTACATCAAACTAATTTCCAAACAAATAAATCAAAATATAAAAAATGAGTTTCCAAACAAATAAATCACAATATAAAAAATGAGCTTCTGAAACGGCAAGAAATTTCAATTTTGCTGCTTTGCTGCACACAATCTTCATTGCAGCATGACACTATTGGTTCTTCATGAGTGGGAGGGTGCTGTTCTGTTCCACACCCCTGCTATTACAACAGATTTGACATACATAACAGATGAATGAAGATGAGAGAAAACCATGAAATCAACACCCAAAATGAAATCCAACTAAACTCGCAAAATCCTCACTGACCTTGTGATTTTAGATGAGTTTGAACGAGTTTACTATAGTTTACATGAGAATAACAAGTTAACTCTTTTGATCGATGGAAGAATGTGAGACTCAGGATATTGCAGTCTTAATTGAGGGATTGTTGGAAATCAGCCTTAATTGCAATCAGCCCTAGCTGCCTTATTTATGGCCTCTTTGAGGGCTGACGTAGTTGTAGCCTCAAAGGAGTTGATTTAGTCTTGCATTAAATAGAGATATGATTTAAAGAAAAATATAAATCATGGGTTGTCTTCACCATGCAAATTCATTCCATGGGGTTGAATTAGATCCTAATTTCAAATTATAAGAAGTCTTTTCCTTGTTCAGTATTAGAGCTCGTATCAAGTAACCTAACTTCTCGGATTAGCCTTAACAGTCTCTTTGGGATTGGTTTGGCTAATTTATCAGTTATCACTAGTTTAGTAGTATGGTATAACACAGTGAAGTTAACTACTCTGTCTTTTATTAGATGGTATATGTTTCAACTCTTGCATTCAGTAATCATTGGATACTATCAATCAAGTAATTAGAAGCATCTCTAGCTTAGAAAAATATTATTCTCCGTATACTTTATTGCACCTATCACTTTGTATATGATTACTGCAATATTTTTCCTTTTGATGCAGGAATTACAAGAATTTTACTCAGCTCTGGAAGAAGCAAAAGCTGATATAGTTGGCCTTTGGGCATTGAGGTTTTTAATCTCCCAGGTTAGTTATTATACTCTTTTATTTGCTCACATGATGAAACAAGAATTTATTGAGGGAAAATAAATACATTACAGGAAAATCAGGAGTTGTCCTAAATATGAGAAAGCCTGTAAAAGGAAGGGGAACAAAAAGGGAAACCATAAGCTTCACTATGCACTCAATATCTTTGAATTTTTATGAAACAAACCCCCTGAAAATTTGTTAGACAATAAGTCTTATAGATGACTGTATGCAAACTTATAAAGCACAAATGTGTTAAACTTCTCTTTCTTTCAGCAAACTCCCATGTTGGGGCTTGGTAGGACAACCGGATTTTCTTCAAGTGACAATATACACAACTGTTAAGCAACTGTATAATTAATATATTTAGTTAAGATCACACATTAGCTATGCTTGACACCTTTTGTAGAAATATTAATTATGCTTTATATCTGTCTTCATCAGTTGGTTGCTATGTTATTTTTTTAAGTGTTTTGTTTTGTGTTTGGCTTCTTAAATTTTGTATACATCTTTGTTTTGGAGCTTACAACAGATGCTAATGTCATGATTTTACCAGGATTTGCTTTCTGAAAGTTTATTGAAGTCAATGTATGTTTCTTTTCTTGCTGGATGCGTCCGCTCCGTACGTTTTGGTTTAGAGGAAGCTCATGGGTGCGCTGCTAGCTTTACATTCTAGTTTCATCTTGTTTTATTATTGTCGGGTAATTTAATATCTAAATGTACTGCATATTGTCAGAAAAGGACAAGCATTGCAGTTCAATTGGTTACATGAGAAAGGAGCCTTTGTCTGGAGTTCTGAAGGCACAATTTCTGTTGATTTTACCAAGGTATTATGGCTTAAAATTAGTGTTTCTATCTTGATCCCCTCCATCTTGTTGAGTTTGTTTGAGCTAGAGATGGGTGATATTAACTAAGTTTTTCTTCCTCAAGATTGAAGGAGCAGTTGAAAGCTTGAGCAGGGAGATACTCACCATACAAGCCAAAGGTGATAAAGAGGCTGCTGGTTTACTTCTCCAGAAATACTGTTTGTTAACTGAACCACTGAAAGTCGCACTAAAAAAGTTGGAGAATATTCAGGTATAAATCAATCACAGTACTATGTTAGTTGCACTGTTTTGAAAACCAGAGCAGACCACCTGGTTCAATTGGGAACCAGTCTGGTGATTAGCTTGGTAACTTCAAAAATTCAGGCCTTTCAAAATCAACAAGATCTGGTTAAAAGCTGTTATAGAAAAACTAGTTTGAACCAATCTTTTATAATTGTTTATTTCTTTATTTTTAATTTAATCTTATTGAAGAGTCCACATTGACTAAAGATACAGCCAAATTATAATATAGTCGTGATTCGTGAACACATCTTTGATAGCATCTATATGTCTCTTAGAGCTCAATACTACTCATTCTGGTGAGGAGAAGGAATACATTACTCATGTTCCTTATGATAGACAAAGAAATATCAAAGGTTATAATATTATCAATTTGAGAATATCTGTGAGCTTCAATGGCTCTACAAGCAATCAAGGAAAATAGTAGAGTCCAAGACTCCTAGAGAAAAGAATACTCTCCCAACAGATTTCTGACAATAATCTAGCATGCTTCTCCCTACTCTCCTCTCTCTCCAAATGCAGACTCCTTACTGCCACGTCTCTCATGCCACCTCATCCATTCAGTAACTAACTCTCATTCTCTCCACTATTGCCCCACTCTGTCTCATTCCATCCACTATTGGGCTTCACTCTCTTTTTCATTCCCTCAACTACTGGCCCCATTCTCTTTTTCATTCTCTCCACTATTAGGCCCCACTCTCTTTCTCCTAGTGTAACTTGCCATATTTTGGACCTTTTAGTTTTTTCAAGTATATTAGGTCCATAAGCATCTTATTGATGTTTAGGAGTCCTATCATGTTCCTTGTGCTAGTGCAGTGTGGAGTTTGATGTATGCAATAGTGTGAACTAAACTTGACCTTGCCCAAGCAGTTACTCTAGGTATGTAAGTAGACCTTGGAAGGAGCATTAATAGGTCATGAAGCGAATCATGTACCTGAAGTGAACTGGGGACATTAGAATTATATTCATGGGTGTGTGATTCACAATATACATTGGAATAGTTCTCTAACCGTGTTGCAGACTTGGATGCTAGACTATCCATTACAGGCTATGCTTTCATGATAGTCAGTTCGAGAGCTACTCTCCAATCAATAATGGCTATGGCTTTGGTGAAGGCAGCTAAGGAGGGATATGATTGAAGGGTTTGATAGGTGATTTGGGGTATCTTGAGGAGAAGACAATCATCTTTTGCAATAGTCTAAATGCAATATGTTTGGTCATGCATCATATTTAGCATGGTAAGGCAATGTATATTAATGGCATATAACATTTCCTTCGCACAAAGGATAAGATTGAAGTGAAGTAGATTGACACCAAGGAGAATCTCATGGATATCTTTGCAAAGCTTGTTCCCCAGAGCAAGATCATATGTTGCTTGGACTTGTTGGACCTGGATTGTCAGTAGTAGTTGCAGTCCAAGGTGGAGTTTGTAGATTTTGGTGTCCTAAACTATTTATAATAGCTAGCACTGTAGATGTCATGTGAGTTAGAAGGGTCGTCTAGTTATAGATGTGTCTATTAGGAGTGTTTGATAACTCAATTGTCCATTCTCTGATAGTTATAGATAGGAGTGTCTGATAACTCAATTGTGCATCGCCTAGTGAATATTTTGTAATTATGTTCTTTCCCCTATAAATTGAACAGCTGTGTTATGATCTAAACACTCTAAATTCATCATATGCCTTCTCGGTTTCTCTCATCTCAAGAGAAATATTTGAGCATCTCACTTCTTGACTCAGCTGTAGTATATACCTAAAGCTCCTCCATATATGTTTTCATCCACTTATAGCTTGTCTGTACGTTATGCATTTTATATGTGAATAATGACGGTTTGCATCCTCCAGCTTAAATATAGTTGGCTATTGTTGTATGATAAGCATAGCATGGCCTTGTCTATCTCGACTATAAATGTATAGGAAAAAAGAAAAACTGTGAGGACCTGGAAATTAAATTACAAACACTATGCTAAGTCGTCTTGATCGAATTAGTAAAATCTTATAATTATTTTTGTTAGAGACTCCTAATTCTGCTCATATAGTCTGTTTGTGCATACAGAGACTAATTCGGTATATATTATTGTGTACCCTAGGTACCTGTTGATGTAACTCCAACCTTTCCCATTGCCAGCAAAATATTACAATGAAGGCAAGAGAAGGAATGTGCAAATTTTCGATGATATACCATCTTTGTGTAAGGCAGGAAATAAATGGTGTCTTCTGTTTGAGCTAGTTGTGACTATTTAACGTTGGAATACTTGTTTATTTGGGATGTTGCTGTTTATCGTTCATTGATTCAAATAAAAACAATCGGTGTCTTAATTACAATGTTGTTATTATGCTTTTTCCTTAGTTTTGATACCACTCTTGTTGATGGTCCCTTCTTGGGTAGGACATGCTGAAAGGTTGCATCCTAAACCTTATATGGTGTTATTATATATTTTGATCTCACATATTTCACCCGAAAGAGAAATTAAGGCAAACAATGAACAATATGTTATTGATAAGGATTAAGAGTTAGAGGGGAAATGAAGGAGAAGCGAAAGAAGTAGGGAGTGTGATGGAAGCAAGTAAAAGTGGTATATCAAACATGATGAAAGCATTAGTGTTGCCACATTTTCTTCCTCTTCTTTCATACTTTCTTTCATCCCATAGCTACAATACATCTTCTATTATTTAAATAAAATGTCTCACTCATTTCAACCTATATTGATTGATAAATGTTGAAATAGTCTATTTAAGAATATATTATGGATTTATTGTTTCCAAAAACTTGGAATCATTGTTTTAATACTAGTTTATGAATAAGGTAATTTTTTTTATTAACAAAGAATTAATTAATAAAAAAGAAGGGACACTTTAAGGGTGTTTCAACCCTTATACAAAATAATAACTTAATAACTTATTACAAAAGAATAACTCACTCGAAAGAGTATCTTACATGAATAGGAAAATAAGGCCTAGCTTGCATTCCCTCCCTTGCTTTAATATAACTACTACTACACTAGCACTAGCATAACCCTATAACCAAGACAAATTAAAAAAGCCCTGAAAACATTTTGCTTCAACAAGTTATTTCCTATCTTCTCAAGCTTAACCATGTTTTCAGGTGAGGCCTTATCCATTTCTTCTAGTGATGGATTGAGGTTATACTTATCAATTCGGAAATAGTTATCCTGAGGCTAAGAGGAACTTGTTTGTTCATAATAAAGTTTCACTAACAACATCGATACTGTTAATTAGCCATCTAATTTGACAGACACCTTCAAAACGGTCATTAAATGTTCTTTGTTGTTCCAGTTCCTAATGACAGCAAAAAGATTTTCGGGATTTCTTTGTTCTCGTCAGTGTGTTGTATGACTTCACTCACAGCAACTAAGCTGGATTACTAGTAGTCAACACCATCATTCACAAAATATTTGAGAATGTGACATACAGGTAATCATACCAAGCTTTCTGCACTGGCCGTGAAAAATAGCTTCCTCATACTACATCACTGCACGAGAATCTCCCAGGAAAAATCCTTGTGATCCTTCACTTTAGCATTTCCTCTTCCTTCTACTCCAGCTCCATAAACGTTGCTTTTGCTGCTGCTAAATGTATAAACTCACAGGATTATATAGCAGAACTGCATATCTGCATAAGAACGCTGCCTTCGTATCACTATTCTCATTAGTGTGTTGTATGACTTCACTCACAGCAACCCAAGCTGGATTACTAGTAGCCAACACCATTATTCACAAAATATCTGAGAATGTGACATACAGGTAATCATACCAAGCTTTTTGCATTGACCGTGAAAAACAGCTTCCTCATACTACATCACTACACCAAAATCTCCCAGGAAAAATCACTGTAAACCTTCACTTTAGCCTTTTCTCTTCCTTCTACTCCGGCTCCATAAATGTTGCTTTTGTAGCTACCAAATGCATAAACTCACAAGATTATGCAGCAGAATTGCATATCTGCATAAGAACACTGCCATCATATCACCATTAATGACAACAACAGGATTTCCGGGATTTCTTTGTTCTCATCTGTGTGTTGTATGACTTTATTCACAACAACCTAAGCTGGATTACTAGCAGCCAATACCATCATTCAGAAAACATCTGAGAATGTGACATACAAGTAATCATGTCAAGCTTTTTGCACTGGCCTTGAAAAACAGCTTCCTCATATCATACTACATCACTGCACCAAAATCTCCTAGGAAAAATCACTGTAAACCTTCACTTTAGCATTTTCTCTTCCTTCCACTCCAGCTCCATAAATGTTGCTTTTGTAGCTGCCAAATGCATAAACTCACAGGATTATGCAACAGAATTGCATATCTGCATAAGAACACTGCCATCATATCACCATTGAGATTGTGATGGTTCAAGCTATTCTAATTCAATTGCTTAGCATTGACATAATTGGAACTGTTGTGGTTGTTAGGCCAATTGCAGGCTAGCATTGACACTTTATGCTCATAGTTCATGAATCATCCTTAGTCTCTACTGCTTTAACACCACTTCAGAATTTTCTCTTTTCCTATAATTCTACTTATTAACAGTATGACCTTGAGTAACATCTGCCTCTTCCTGCTCACCAACAGTATTAAACATCTCTTGCCTTGACCATGAGTAATAGATCAATTTTTCTCCCAGGGAATTCTTATTGTAATCCTTCTCATTAGTATAGATTTCCTTATTCTCCAACTTCATAAATACGATTGAAGCTGTCAGATCTTGCTTTGCAGCTTCCCAGGGCAAGAACAATATTGCAGCTCAAGACCACCTGTGCACCAAAGTCTTATCTCCAATGCCTACATCATAACATGCATTCTGCTAGCAACTTCAGGTACCTTCTCCCTTGTTTGGACCCCTCCACAAACTCGCTTACCCCCCTTTTTAGCTGTTGGAAACCTTGGTTTGTAAAAAATCAAAGTTGCAACCCCTGCACATCGAACTGGTTCTGCTACCCCCAAAACAACACTGCACCAAACTGATCCTTGACTAAAAGCTAATGTTGCACCAAAAACTGCTAAGATTGCATAAAAAGCTCTTTGATAACTGTAGCAAAAAAATATAATTTATAAGTTAATTTAAATATATAAGTTGAAATTAAAAGTTTATAATTTATGTTACCGCAGAGCATCATGTACATATACTAATGAGAAAGGAAGCTATTAAGCAGTTTTTGAAAGAGTGAGACATTGAAATTCCCTAAAATAGCAATGGCTCATGCAAACCATAATTTAAAACACAACATGCGTCATTATTTCCTCTGCATATTAAACACACATAGTATTTAAATAGTAGTTTCTGCATTTCCTGAACGACACTTTCTTCCTCCCATAATTTATTTTCCAGCCCAATAATACACAAATTTGCCAATATACCCAACCTTTCTCAATTCCAAACTATATTTTTGATGATCTAAAAATTTCATATATAATTTCTAAATATAGTTTCAAATCATATAGTATAACATAATTTCAAAATTACAGAATCCAAAATATTATTCTAAATTATATAATCTAAAATATAATTATAAACTAATAAATAAAATATAATTCTAAATTACAAAATTTAAAATATAGTTTTGATTACACATCCAAGATTACACAATCCAAAATATGATTCAAAACTTACAATTTAGAATTTAAAATATAAAATATATTGTGTAATCCACATAAATTTTAATGAAATAAAAAATAGTTGTGGATTAATTAGTCTAGAACATAATTTCGATAAGCTTGGGGAAAATTCCAAGGGGTTGCAACTGCTCCTTCATCGCTTTAGTGCCAAAGGTTAAGGATCCTATGAGTCTGGATGAATACAGACCCATTTCCCTTATTGGTGCAATTTACAAGATAATTTATAAAGTTTTAGTCAACAGAATGAAAAGTGTTTTTCCTAGAGTAATAGATAGTTCTCAGGGATAGGGGTTTATTAGAAAGTATTGTTTTAGCCAACGAAATGGTGAAGGACCCCAGGAAGGGAAAGAAGTCAGGAACTGTAATAAAGGTGATTATGAAAAGGCTTACAATTTAGTGTGATTGGAGTTTCTGTACTATATGCTAAGCAGAATTAGCTTCTTTGAGAAATGAGTTAGATGGATAAAAGGGTGCTTGGAATCCTCCTTGGTGTTAGTCTTGGTTAATGGTAGCCCCTCTAGGGGGTCTCAGGCAAGGGGATCCGATTGCCCCTTTTCTCTTCTTGGTTGTAGTGGAAGGTTTGGCAGGTCTTGTTAGAAAAGTTGTGCGACTAAAGAAGATGAAAGGGGTCATAGTAGGTGTAAACTAGGTAGAAATCTCTATTCTCTAATTTGCAGATGATAACTCGGTGGTATGTCAAGACATAAACCAAAATGTGTTCACGGTGAAGACGATTCTCAGAAGCTTTGAATTGCCGGTAGGCTTAAAGGTGAATTTCCACAAGACTAGGATAGGAACAGTATGAGTCCAAGCTCAGCAAATCCTGGTCTATGCTAACATGCTAAATTGTGCTCAAATGTCGGTCCTATTCAAATACCTTGGTGTGCTAGTTGGGAAACCCGAGGAAGAGAAAGTTTTGGAAGGAGGTTGTTGACAAAGTTAGAAGGAAACTATCTGTTTGGAAAGGGAAAAGGCTTACCTTTGCAGGAACAATTTGTTTGATCAAAGCAGTGTTCACTGCAATTCCACTGTACTACTTCTCTTTGTTTAGGGCCCGATATCAGTGTGTAAAGAAATAACAAGTCTATAAAGAAGGTTGGGGTAGTGAAAGGAAAATAACCTGGATAAAATGGGAAACTTGTTGCAAACCAAAGAAAGAGGGGGGCATGGGCATCAAGGATGTTAGCAGCTTTAACAAAGCGCTGATCGTGAAGTTGATGTGGAAAGTGAAAGTGGAATCTACAAGCAAATGGAGAGAGGTTGTTGCGTCCAAATATTTAGAAAGCGATCAAAGCAGTCTTTGTCAATCATGGTGGTGGCGTGATATGTGTAATATCTGTGAAGAAGGTCAAATGGAAAGTTGGTTCAACAAGCAGGTTTCTTGGAAGGTGGGGGACGGGAAAGTTATTCGCTTCTAGGAAGATCTCTGGTTAGGAGATGCTCCTCTGAAGCAGAAATACCTCAGGCTTTACCTCATATCAGTAGACAAAGAGAAAAGAATCCAGCAGGTAGACTTGTGGGAAGACTCCACGTGGAAATGGAATTTGTGGTGGAGGAGAATCTCTTTCGAATGGGAAAAAGAGAAACTTAAACAGTTGGAAACAGACTTGAATGTAGGAGCTTTGCAATAAGGAGGTCAAGATAGGGTTGTTTGGGCTGATGAAGAAGGAGGTGTGTTCTCAGTTAAATCAGCATATCGTGCCTTGATTACTTCAGTACCCTCTGAAAGTTGTCAGCAGATATTCTATGGAATATCAATGTCACTCCCAATGCTTTAATGTTGGCATCGAGGATTCTGAAAGGTAAAATTCCAACACGAGCCAATCTCCAGAGAAGAGGGATTATTCTACCATCCTTCTTATGCCCACTATGCGAACAGGCCGAGGAATCGGTCATTCATCTCTTTGGGGAATGTATGATAGCTTTTCAGGTCTGGTCAATGATTTCCAAATGGGTAGGGCTTAGTATTGTGTAGCATAATGATTTGAAATAGCATTTGCTTTTGGTTGTTTTGTTAAATTTAATGCGAAAAGGAATCGGGTCTGGAAAGGGGTGTGGATAGCGATTGTATGAAGCATTTGGAATCATAGGAATGTGTGGTTTTTAAAGAAAGGAAGGTGGATGCTAAGGAAAGTGGATGCTAAGGAAATCTTTAGTCTATCACAACTACAAGCGTGGGCTTGGATGAAGAGAAAAATTAGAATCTTTGATTTCCGAGTTGTGCTTACAAAGGGGCGTTGTTAGCTAAGGAGAGCTTTGTGGCCGTAAATGAAGGAGTCAACCAGGAGTACGAGATGCTCACTAGACCTTATTAAACGTTCTTTTCACATAACAGGGAAGGGCAAATGGCATGTGTTATGGTGGATCTGGGAGTTGTTTTGCAGCAGCAGAGACAGTCCTTGTATGAAGGGACAGTTTTCTTGAAAGCACAAGAAGTGAAGGATTGTAAGAGGTCTTTAAGGTAGGAAGGCTTTGTCGGTATTTAAAGAAGAAATGCGCTAGGTGTGAAGTGTTGGTTTTCTTTTAACAAGTAAGCTGAGTTGAACCTAACTTAGCATAAGTGGAAAACGTTTCTGGTGGTTGAATCGGTCTAGAGTCCGGTTGGGACAGAATTGATTGAACTAAAATCATAAGTTTGAAAAGTTCAACCTGTTGATTAAAAAGGTCTGTTTTTTTGTTATAAAAGACTTGTAGTTGCCATTGGATTTTATTTGTTATTATTGAACTTATAATTTACTAGATTTACTTTCGACTTATTTTTATTATATGTTATGATTTATGATATTTTAAGTGTAATTTAAATTGTAATTTATAAATTTATGTGTATTATCCTTTTTTATCAATATCGGTTCAGATAGAGACAATAATATTTTATTGAAATCGGTTTTAACCTCATTCAAATTTTGAAGTAATAATGCCTTCACCAGTTAACTAAAAGATCCGATTCTGATGACGTTGTCAACAAAATCTTTTCCTACGTAATTATCTTATTATCTTGTTCGAGCTGAAAAGATGGTTGGGGACTATCAAAGAGATATGGGGAGAAGAACTAAAGCACCTCCATGTAGCCTAAGATATGGATATTGTCTTCATAGTGTTTTCCTTCCCTTTCCATATAGCACCACCGTATCATTTCCAGTAGAATTTCTAGTTCGATGGACGTTCTCACTCGTTGGAAATTCTCAGAGTAGGGTGTACATATCACGACATAGTTGGTGCATCACATGCATTTTTTTTCTTGTGAGTTTGAATTGAATGGAAAGTTTGCTGATGATATTAGGAATGTTGAGAATGAAACATGAAGATTCTTTGAGAAATTCTGTGTTTAAACTATTTCCTTTGCTGGCCTTATTTAACACGGGAGCAGTCAATGGTGAAGTCGCATGAAGAGGATTGCAATAGTAGGCTTAATCAAGATCCCGATATTCAACCTTTCTTAGTTTTAATGATTAAAATGTTATGTATAAAATGTAACGCTAAAGTAACAAAGTTAATTAAAAAGACTAAAGTCCACCATGAATTACATAAAACATAATTAACCCAAAACAAAATATACTGAATTAGACATTTATACATGGAATAAAAATCAGAACCACAAAAGATTAAAAACACACAACATCAGAAGCAACAACAACGGTTGTGCAACACAAGCACTTATTAGCTATATATGTAAATATATCTATAATCAGCAACCACAACAGCATTGGAGAAGAAAGGTAATGATTTTTGGAAGGCAATGAAATCTAAGGAATGTAAGCAATAGGGTTCAACCTAGGAGTAACCAAAGCAGCAAGAGGAACCTTTTTCTGCAAGGCAAGGCCAAAGGTCTCGTCCATGTTCAACTCCCCCACTTCATGTGGCAACTTCCAATCAAAGGAATGCACCAATGTGCCCAAAATGTAGTGCACTAACACAATCCCCATTCTGGTCCCTGCGCAGATCCTTCGCCCAGCACCAAAGGGTATGAGCTCGAAGTCATTCCCACGTGGTTCGATCCTTTTGTTCTTCCCACTCAAGAACCTTTCTGGCTTAAACTCCAAGGGCCTCTCCCACACTTGGGGGTCTCTCCCTATGGCCCAGATGTTGACGCTCAAGCGAGTGTTCTTGGGGATGTAAAAGCCGTTAACTTGGCATGGTTGGTTGGAGATTCGAGGGAGGTTGAGAGGGGTTGAAGGGTGCTTTCTGTAGGACTCTTTGCATATGGCTTGGAAGTAGGGAAGGTTTGGGATGTCGGATTCTTTAAGGCGACGGTCCCTTCCTATGACTTGGTCCATTTCCTCCTGAGCCTTCTTCATGATGCTGGGATTCTTCAGCATCTCTGCTAAGGACCACTCTATGATGCTTGAAGATGTGTCAGTTCCTGCTGTGAATAGGTTCTGTTGCAGCCAAACATGCACTTGTTAGAACACACATCCACGTTCTTCACTTTATTATTCTATAAATGTGTGTTTTCAATACTAAATTATTCAATTGTTTAAATATTAAATAATGTAATCTGTTTTCTAAAAGAGGTATTTTAAAGCATAAAAAAAAGGGATATTGTAAATTTCTACAAAACAAACATTTTAGATAATATTACTCAATTGACTCAATTTAATAAAAATAAATTAGGCTTGATTAAATCTAATAAAAAAAATATGATCCCACTCAGTACATTTATTCATTATAAACAAAGATATTTTCCTAGAATCTTGGAACACCATTTTCCGTGGTCCTAATTCCAATGCACCAAGTGAAATTTTAGCCGCAGCAACATCTTTTTTTGGAAATTGTTTCCACTGATTTTATTTGTTCAGACTGACACTTTTTAATGTTTATAGTGAGAATTTAGTTGTGGGAAGTCAAATTTCCACCTTCATTTTCATGTTCCTTTACTGCATACCCCAATCAAAATTCGGCTCTTAGAAAGCCAAATTTGGAACTCTAATTCTGGAATTGTTTTCAATTTCTTTTTCAAGGATAAGTTTCTGCTATGGTTTTTGGTCTTCAAGACGACTGTCCACTAAAACTTACTTGGCAAATTCTTCATCCACCTCCGTACCTTAAAGTTTTTGGCTTCAATTCCGAAGCTTCCTCCTACACTTTCACATTAAACGTGAATAGTAATTTTTATCTTTTTTTTAAATTTTAAATACATTAATTTTGACATAATCTCATCTCTCTTCTCCAATCGCAACACCCTCGTACTTTTTCAACCACATTCTTTTGAGAGACTATTCGAGCATTTCAGTTTTTTCTTTTATGTTTTGTAATTCATTTGTCCCACCCACCATTTTTGCATACTCAAAGATCTTTTTTCATTCACTCTACAATTTAGAAGTTATTAGAAATACCTTTCAAATTATATAATTTACAATGTAATTTTAAAATATATTCTAAATTATACAATATGGAATAGTAAGAGTTGTTATTTATTGTACATTTTGATATACACTCATTGTACATTTCAGTATACATAAAAGAAATGAAAAAAAAAAAACCAAACAGAAAATAAAGAGTAAAAATACCATAAAATTTACCTCAATCACCAATATTCACTACCAACAACCATCAATTACCTATGGTCACCACAAACAATCACAAGTAAACAAAACTACTTAAAAATAGGAAGAAACTATCATACACTCAATCAAAACAAAGACACTAACATGTACTTAGAATAGTAGAATTGAAATTAAAAAAATATGAAAATGTACATAGAAGGTATGAAGAATTTGCCAATTTAATTTGTGGAGAGTTTAATTTTTTTTTAAAATGAGGTTCTACTCTGTTTTGGTAGCCGGAGACAGAATTCTGGAATGTTTTGGTAGCCGGAGACAGAATTCTGGAAGAGGTCGGGGTTTTTATTTTTAATTTTGTTTTAAGTGGAAACAAAAAAAAGTACGAGCCAACTTATCTCTATTTGGATTCGGGCGAATTCAACTCGATCTGATCTAAACCAACTCAGTTCGACATGAAACTAGATATGGATGGACTCGACTAAACTTGGACTCGGGTCAACTTAGCTCAATTTGGGTCTAAGTTGACTTGACTCAACCTAGATTATGACCAACTCAAAATTCAACTAAAAATCTATTTTGGATAATTCAAAAAACCTATCCAATCTATATCTAATTCAAATCAAATTAAATGGATTTTAAAAACTAAAAATTTAAATTTAAATTTAAAATAAATTTATTTAAATAGATTTAAAAAAAATAATATAAATTTAAATAATTATGGATTAGATTTAATAATTTGGATTTTTTACCCAAACTTACCGTCGTAGTAGCATTTAAAGTCGATCGTGTGAATTTTAGTACACAGAAAACACAAAACACTCGACGTGGGTAATTTTAGTTCACAAACAACATGTACAACCCTTACTTACTTGTCCTTTAATACTTTAATGCTGTTGTCAACTTTTCTTCCTACGCTAGTCAAAGAATTAAATAAATTATATAAAACATATTAACATTATTTGTTTCGACCACTGAGAGTTTGTTGATATCATGTGTTTATTATATTTATAAGGAATACTGAAATATTGTTCACTTAAATTTAGACTCAACTTTTGTAAATGATTTTTTCTTTCCAAGACATTTCCAAGACAGTTCGATGATGATGAAGGAAGTATTGATAAATTACATTGACATGATTTTGAAACTTTTCATAAATAATAATAATAATAATAATGATAATAATAATAAGACTATACTTTTATGTATTCTAATAAAGAAAATATCTAATTTTTTATCAGTTACTTTTTCATTGAAAATTCAAAGTTACGTATATCTCTCTTTAAAAAGTGACGTGGCAATCAATTCTTCTCACCTACTAATTATACGCCACAGAGACCAAATTTCTGATGCATTAATTACTCACAAATTATGATAGAGGGGGAAATGATTTACAAAGATAAAATTAATTTATAATATATAAAAATAAATTTAAATTATAATATATAAGTAAATTTAAAATTTATTTATAAGTTGATTTTTAAAATTACATTAGATCTAAAATCTATTTTTTATATGATGTTAAAATTTTTTAAAATTTATTATAACAAAAAAATTTGTTAGTTTATAAATTCTTATTAAATCATTTATAAATATTTAATTTTATTAAACAGAGTTTCGATATAAAATAGATGTGTTAAAGATTTTATATTGATTAAAAATAAAGTTAATTAATCCTTGTTATTATTTAAAAAAATTAAATCTAGATAAAAAATAGAATCCAAATATTTGTATGATTTGAAGTAAATTTAAGCTACTAACATAATATTTTAAAAAGTAGAAGGCATTGTTAAAGTTTTAGCATATAAGTATTGAAAAAATGTGAATAAAATGTATAGTGGTAAAGACAGTAAGTAAGATGTAGACATATAACGATATAAGTAAGATGTTTAAAAGCATGTCCGTAGAGAAGAGATGTTAGAGTGATGCGTACCAAAAGCAGAGCTTTGACGTTGATAAGTGAGAGTTTTTCTCCATGAGCGTCTTGTTGTTGGCCATAATGGGCCATGACCATGTCCAAGAAATCTGGTTTATCGTTCCTCTTGTGCTTGGAAGCCACATGCTCTTGAATCATCTTTGTCAGCAACACATCAAACTTCTTGTGCAACTGCTTCATCCCACGCTCTATCCCTTGCAAGTCCAGTTTGGCCAAGAAGGGTATGAAATCGCCGATGTTGAAGTAGCCTGCAACGGTCATCAGCTCCACCACCATGTCCTTGAACTCGTTTGACTCTGAACCCTTCGTCTCAAACACTCGACGACTCAGTATAACTTTCCCTATCATGTTGGCCATGGAGTAGGTCAACATTTCTGGCACCACCACAGCTTCACCCTTCTTGCTACAATCGTACATCGTCTTAAGCATCTGAACCATCTCTTCATCTCGAACCTTGCTCCACTCATCCAGAGCCTTTCCTCCTAGCATGTGCAGGTTGCTCAGTTTCCTCAGCAGCTTCCACCTTGATCCGTAATCAGCAAACACCATATCCTGTCAACAACCATCAATCCAAACTACCAACTTTTACTTTATCACTCTCTTAATCAAATTCAAATTTCCCCCATACATGTAAAAGCTCGTCGGAGATGAACATTACCAGCAACTGTACTTCTCCTTTTCACCTTTATTATCTCTTTTCTTGTTTATTTTAACCGACACATATAATTTTGAAACAAGAAAATTATCAGATGATAATTAATTTAAAGATAAAAATAATTACTTTATTAAATTAAAAAATTATAAATATTTAAAGTATTTTTTATTATTAATAAAAATCTATAAAATAGTTTTTAAATTAATATTTAATTAGTTATTAATTATTTTAAATTAATTACTAATTTATAATTAAAGACTAATTTAAAATATAAGATAATTAATAACTAAAATGGTTTTTTAATATTAAATACAAATTTAAAAAATATTTTATAAATTTATATTCAGAATATAAACTGTTTTGGATATTAGTAATTGTTTTTTAATAAAATAATATCTAATTTTAATTATTTTTTTTATCTAATTTAGTTGTTATTTAATATTTTTTTATGAATTTAATATTATTTATTTATTTTTTATTATTAATTAATACTTTGATCTAACATATCCACCCAAAAAAAACTAATTTCAAGGAGAAAAAACTTGTGTAACATTGAATTTCATTTCTTAAACTATCTTAAAAGGATGTTTGGATAATTTTTTTCTGATTTTTTAAAAATATAAGGATGAAAATTAACATAATTGTTTTAAGTTAAAATTAATTTTTATATATAATAAAATGTAAATATTTAAAAGAAATTATTTTAAATAAATTTTAACTTTTTAAAAAATTCATTTTAAAAATTTTAGAGAAAAGGTTTGTTCATATATATTTAAGTGTATCAAAGTTATCAATCAATTGGTAATTATTTTGAAAATTAACTGATTTTTTTAATGAATCATGGTTTAAAAATGTACTTTGTAAAATAAAAATAGGAGAACTCATAACCTTATATTTAAAACAATTTAACTTATCTAACATTTACTACAAGAGTAACTTCCATTAACATCTCTTCACCTTTTCTCAAATTACGTCCAAGTCCCAACTTCTTTAAACTTTTAAACAAACATTCGTTTTTTAAAATATTACATCGTCACCAATTTTTACATCGCACGTTTTTTTTTTCCAAGTTTAAAAAACATTATACTTGCACACCTTGGTAGTATGAGAGATTACTATAATAGTAAAAAAAATAGCAAGAGATATAAATATAATTTTTTAAAAAATCTTATAAATTATCATTATAATTTACTTTTAAATAAGTTTTAGGATATTGTACGGGTGGTTAAATGCATGCTAAACATTATTAGGTGGACTAAGTGTACATATTATATTTTTTTGATATGGCATATTGCGCAAAAAATTATGTTGGTGTTTTTGAAAACATAATAGGTCATAATAGGTCAAGACATTGTAATTGTCGTATTTTATAGTTAAAGTATTCTTCAAGAATTTCATATTATATTTAATTTTTTTTTTTGATAAAAAAATAACATTTAATTAAGCTCACTCTCTTTTAGAATCCACAAAATATTCTTGTATACAAAAACAAATTAAAATCTACCTCTAAATACATAACAAAGCTTAAATAATTGTTTTATAGATTTGGATTGATATGGGTCAAATTTACTTTTATTAATTTCCCAATTAAAAAATAACTAGTTTTCTAATTAAAAAAAAAACAACTTGCTTATAATTAGAAAGCAAAATTGAACTGTTTTCACGGTTTAGAAGAGCAGAAAAATCGCTTTTAAATCTGAGAATCAAAGAGCAGAACATATTCCAAATATGTCATGAAAAAGGAAGAAAAAAAAAACCATAGAAGCTTATACTCACCTACCTTACTTTTTTTAAATTTTTTTTTTATTAAATATCATAGTTAATGGAACTAGTGTGGCGAGAAGGTATTATTGTTGATACATAAAATAAAATTGAAGAAGGTGGTGTTTATATCTCTGTACCTGTGCATCATAAGCCAAGTGTGTTGCACCAGCATTTGGAGGTCGATTTGAGAAGTTTTGGTCGAGGGTTTTGAGGAAGGCACGAGCAGCAGCAGGAGTAGAAGCCACAACCATGTTGTTAGTACCCATTTTTAGGTACATCACGGATCCATATTTCTTTGCCATATTTGCCAATGTCACATGGGGCATGCTTCCCATCAGAGGAAGTGCACCCACCACCGGCCACCCTCTTGGCCCCGGTGGCAGCTTCCGACCACGGCGTTTGAAGACTGTGCGAATGGACAAAAGGGTCACCAAGAAGATCAAAATTGACGCTGCAATTTCCTTCACAAGGAACAAGGTGTCCATGGTGGTGATGAGTAAAATCTAACACTAACTTGCTATGAATTAAGTGTGGTGAATTTGATGACTGGGAGAGAGATATATACATAACATGATGATGTGTGGAGTTTGGCAAGGCACGTTGCCACCAACATTTTCTAGATCATGATAAGAGTTGGTTCCATTTCTCCATGCTGGTGCACCCTTCCCCACACGTATGAAACAGAAATTACAAAAAATAATATAACAAGACATGTGAGTTTTAATTGTTTTTGGCAAAGTCTTTTTCTTTCTTCTATATTTGTCAAAATTCAAATCGGTTTATTTAAATACAGAAAAGAAGGTAATTAATAAAATTATATGACTTTTATTTTATTTGGAATTTAGAAAATGGTGAATCTGAAAAAAATAATAATAATACAAGTGTGAACCAATGTAGCAGTTTAGATTTTTCTTGTAAGAAAAACTTAGTTAAAATTAAAATTTTGTTAACCTTTCTATTTTTTTACTCTTTTTCTTGGTAAGTATGTGTGTATATAACTTTTTACACACATATTTTCTGTTAACTAAACACCTATCGCATCTAAGTTTATGTGTGAAATTTAGAACACCAAAAACAATAATTTTCAGTAATATATATAACAATAAGTTAATTAATAAAATTGATTATGTTCGGAAGTACGTGAGGGAGATAGAGGTGTATTGTTGTTTACTATTAAAACCATTTTAAAAGAGATATATTAATATGTATGAAGTTATTCAGAACATCCTATTCCTATTTTTATTTCACATAATTTATCTTGTTTTATACTTTTGTCTTCGTTTTGTTATATTTTTATTAATTATTAAAAAGTTTCTAAGAATTTATTACATATATTCAAGAACAATTTCTCCTCGAGGGGACCTCAATTAAATAATGATAAGTTGTAGAAAAGATATGAATATAGTTTTGGATTTTCTGAGAACACAGTTTCCCAGCCACTCAGAATTTAATAAGATTAAGAAGAAATAATTTATCAATAATTTGGTGAGTAGTACATGAATTAATTATAATTGAGTTTGTGAATATGGAAAGTGAGTGACTGAATCTAAGAGAGTAGGTTATGAACTCACATGTGTGCAACCAAACCTTCCATGTTCAACCTAACTTCGAAGAGAGATTGCAGCTACCTACCATTCTTTTTGTGAAAATATAAATTTTGATTCTGGTTCTTACTTTACTTTAAAATATGTTTCTAAAAATATTTTAAATTATTTTACGATTATTTTCCAATCATATTCTGATAAATTATTTGTAAATAAAGTTCTTTAAAAATAATTCAAGATATTTTCTCATTCTATTTTTCCCTTCAAAGTGTACTTTGACTTATGATTATCAATCATTCCTCTACTAAGTATTTGACACATGCTTTTAAGAAGTAGAAATGTGCTCTGCAACAAACTTTCAAATATGCTTAATCATGTTTACGCAGTATTTTGTAAAAGCAAGTCTTTTAAAAAATAAAAATACTTGGGATATTATTATGAATCATTCCTCTAGTCAAGTATTTGGTGTTGGATTAGGATTCCTTAATCATATAATGAAACATGAAAAATGATTAAATAATACCTGGTAGACCTGTGATCGCATGGCTAAAGGACGAAGACATGATCTTGATCAGGTTCCCTTTTAGGGTGTATCGCTTAGAATGGAATTATGTGAGTAGAGAGACAAAGAGATGAGAGGCTCGAAAATCCCTTTAGGGAATTAGTTTCGGCCGTGTGATGTTAGAATATGAGAGTGCCTCTTTAGTTGTCTGGTAATCTCTATTTATAATACACCTAAGGGGAAACCCTAATTATTTATGGTAAGGTAATTACGTTCATCAAGCAATTACCAATAATATAATAGGATAAATATGGTAATTGATCAATTAATAAGATAAATAATCGTGAGGTGCCACATAATATTCTTACATTTGGTACATGCTATTAAGAAAAATGTTTATAAACAAATTTTAAATATATGGTTAATTTGATAATTGAAATTTGTGAAGTTTTTAATAATAATCAAAATAAATAAAAAATGAAGAGATTTTTCCCTTTCTCTTCAAAATACACTTTTCAAGTACTGTGGGTTATGGTAGTTTATCATTCTTAATTATTTATTAGGATACTTTTAAGAAACAGAAATGCCTCAAGAACAGACTTTCAAATATGCTTAATCGTATTTAGAAAGTTATTTCTAAAGTAAGTCTTTGAGAAAATAAAATAAAAAATAATTAAAAATATTTTCTCATTCTCTTCTCTTTTTTCCTTCAAAGTACTTGCGTTATGATTATGAATTCCTCTACTCAAGTATTTATAGCGCATGCTTTTAAGAAATAAAAATATGTTCAGAAACAAATTTCCAATGTACGGTAAGTTTGATAATTGAAGTTTGTAAGGTAAGTTTTTAATAATAAACATAAACAAAAAAAAAGTTTGTAAGGTATTGTTTTTTTTTTTTTCATTTGTGAACTCTTTCAATGTAAGAAAACTTGAAGTTAGAGTTGGTTAATAATCTTATCAAAGAGAAAAAAAAATCAATTCTAAAGCTAGATTTGTGTTATTGTTGTGTGGACTAAAACAAAGCTAATACAATTGTGTTAGGTTCAACTTTCACTAAGAAAGATGTTAATAGACTTGAGATTTTTAAGGTTAATTGTTCTGCACCCCATAACTTCTCCTAGTACCCCATATCCCATATGTCAGACAAAAAAATCATTGTCCTTAAAACTATATATTTTAAATTCTACAATTTAAATTTATAGCTTCCTTATTGTATAATTCGCTTTCAGATAATATCTGTTTTTCTTTAAAAAAAAAAATTATATAATACCTCAAATTCGAAAGGTATTTTTGAATTTAGAAATACTTTCAAGATTCTATATTCTGGAAATATTTTCCGGATTCCATAATCCATAATGTATTTTTTATAAATCCATTATGGATTATAGAATTCGGAAAGTATTTCCAATTCAGAAATACCTTCCAGATTCTATAATCCAGAGTTTTGTTTTGGATCACCTATTTCAAAATAAAAAAAGAAAAAACATCAATAGAATAAAGGTTATTTTTGGTAGGAGTAAGATAACTGGGGCATCAAGTGATGAATACATCCAGACAAAGCATCTCAGGCTCAAAGCAAAGACACAGAAGAATACATTTCTCCTTCTGAAGTCTTGTATAAAATTATAAATGATATAATAGGATTTTCATTTCTTGACCTTGTATTTACGAGTCAAACAAAGAGTAAGAATAAACCCTAACCCTAGGGGATTATAAAGTGCATGGATAGCTTATTGGAATACTAACTTGCTATGCAAGCTAAGGTTTAAGGAAGCTTGGGCGGCAAGGCTCAAATCCTAACCCTAACTTGCAATGCAAGCTAGGGTTTGGGTAGCTTCATGAGCATGCTACCTCTCCCCCTCCATGCCTATAAATAGAGTTTCTCTGATAATGTAAATGTAGACTTGATTTGAGTAATGAAACTTTGTCTAAATTCATACTCATATATTCTTTTTGTCTTAACTTATTCCTTGTTAGTGTTCATGACCAATTAAAGTCAAGTTTCAAACAAATTAAACAGTTCAAATGCTTTGAAATTCCTTGAACCATCCAAAACAATCACGATCTAGGCTTCCTTTGCATGCGCTGGTTGTTTTTTAATTTTGTTTTTGAGTTTTCTTGCAATTTTAATAAGTGAAATCAATTTAGATTAGGTTAATGTTCAGTTTATAATCTGACCTAGTCATGTTCATTGTTATGTGATTCCAAATTTTTCATGAATTCATGTTTTTTGCTTGAGTTTACCACATGTTTGATAAAATGCCTCAATGATTATTGTTAGATGTTTGATTAATTGGTTATGTGATTTTTTGTGTGTGTAAGCTTTGGTACATTTTTCAGTTTGTATGATTTATGTCTCTGACTTGTTTTAGTTCATAACTTCCTAATACATCAAATCATATCATGTCTTGAAGTCTTGTTCAATTTTTATTGCTCTCTATAGGTTTCCTTTCCTGAAACTTTGGTTCACCACTGGATTGGAAAATTTGTTCTGAACAAGTTACTTTGAATTTTGCTGTCAATTTTTAAACCTAGATATTTCATGATGTTTAGAACATTGTGTTAAAAAGGCACATCTATATTCAATATAGAAAAAAGTTATAAATTACAAAAGTCAGATGCTCAGTGTGAAAATTTTAAGTGCATAGTGAATTTTGTGCTCTCGGTAATTCATTTGTTGTAAGTTGCTCAGTGCGCTTCTTGACCTAAAATTTAAACAAGTATTTTCTTATTGTATTGATTACTTGTGGTTAAAATTTGGGACTCAAATTTGTTATAGAAAAATTTATACAAATTTTAGATGAATGCTTGCTAGTGTTGTAACTAGTCCTAAACACTTGTGATCCTGGTTGCATTTTTGCCTAACTTATCTGATATGATACATGTACCTTTAGCATAAAGAAGCTTGTTCTCAACCACTTTTAAAAAAATTGGATCAAATCTTGAATAACTTTCAAGAACAAGCCTTTATATTAATTGTTAGTTTGATAGTCCGAGTTCAAGAAGGGGTGGATTAAATTATCACAACTTTTTGCAAATACATAAAATGAGAATCTTATTAAATCTTTGAATTTCATAATTTGATTGCTTTCAAATTAATGCACACAATTAAAACAAAATTAGATTAAGAGATTGAGATATAAAGAGAGAGAGAAATCAAGCAACAAATTTTTATACCAGTTCACTTTAACTGAGAGGTACATGTTGTTGCTCAACCATATTAACTAAGCTCACACTATAATTTTAGAGTTTTTACAAATTCAGAACCATAAGAGTGAAAGTAAAACTCAAGAAACCAAATCATAAACCCTACACTACTTAATTATTCACCTAGTAACACCATGTTACTATACCTAGAAACCATATACATAAATAATGATTAAAATTGAATTGAGAAATAAGAACAATATCACCTAGAACAAGATCAACATAACTTAAAAAAACTTTCATAAATTTTTCCTATACTTTCCACTCTATTTACCGTAATTCAAACGTCCTAATTTTCTTTAGATTTTCTCTTTAAATTATCTCAAATCCACTCTCTTATTTTCACTCCCTCATTCAAACAAATCATTAGTATCATGTTTAATCTTCATTATAATTCATATCTTTACTTAAACATCAATACGCTAGAGATCTTAACTTTATCTCAAAAACGTTCAATTTCTAATATGAACACTTTTCCACCATTATTATGGAAAATCTCTCATTCTTTTTTGAGCAAAAAATACACTAAAATATCAATATTCAACCCATGTGACACATGTTTAACTACTATTATGTATGTGGGTAATTTTCCACTTTACCAAAACTCGGAGAGAAACATAGGACATTAGCATTATTTTGCATAATAAATAAATCGTAGAGATTTTAGTAAGTCATCCAAGCAAGCTTACATTAGAATTAGGAAAAGTATAGCATAAACCCATAAAGCAATAATAAATTGAGCCTCAAACTATTACTTACACTCTTGCTTAGATAAACTTATTTATGAATCCATGTAAAAAAGAAGAAAAATTAAAACAAGTATTTTCGTGAGCTAAAACGTTAGTTTATATATATAAGCTAGTTTTGTAAAAGCTTTTGTAGGGATATCGTGTGTGGAAGCGTAATAATTTCAACCAAAGATTATGAGAAATTAAAGTAACAAGGAAAAATGAGAATGATACTAGAATTTTTAGGTGGAAAACCCCTTTAAATAGAGGTAAAAAAAACCACCGGCGAGAGAGCCAAAAACCTTCCACTATAATGGTACTGGGAGTACAATGAATTCCTCTCAAACTAATAGATAAATAGTCCCAAAACAAATTCTCTCTATATGGGTTAAACACTTACACCCAAAGAAAAGAAATAGAGAGTATATGAAAGGAGAGAGAGGAAGCAAGTGTGTTGCTGTTTTTGTGTGTGTTACATTGGTTGAAAGAAGTCACTATATATAGTGGTTCTAGGAGACAACAACAATCAAAAGCAATTAATTGAGAATGGTAACCTCCCTTTGATGACAATTAATTATAAACGGTAAGTAACCTCCCATTGATTTCAGTTAATGACAAGAAAACGGACAGAAAAAGGTGAGTCATATCCCACAAATCTCCACCTTGACTTGCCTTTGACTGGAACACTCTCTCGCCATGAAACCTTGATTAAGTATGGATAATACCAGCTAAGTTCAGGCAATGATCGAACTTAGCCGGTGGAAGTGCCTTGGTCAACATGTCTGCAGGATTTTCGGCTGTATGAATTTTTTCAACAATTATATCTCCCGTATCAACAATGTCTCGGATAAAATGGTGCTTAATTTCAATGTGCTTGGTCCTTGAGTGATACTTGTTGTTCCTGGTTAAGTGGACAGCACTCTGACTATCACAAAATATAACAAGAACATCTTGTTGAAGACCAAGTTCACTTACCAAGCCTCGAAGCCATATAGCCTCTTTGATACCTTTTGTAGCAGCGATATATTCTGCTTCAGTGGTGGACAAGGCCGCAATGGCTTGAAGTGAAGAATACCAGCTGATAGCAGAACCACATAGGGTAAAAATGTAGGCTGAAAGTGACCTTCTCCGATCTAAATCACCACCATAGTCAGCATCAACATAGCCAACTGCTCCTCCGGGATCGGCTCTATGTTGATCAAATACCAAACCAAGATTAGGAAAACCTTTTAGATAACGAAGTATCCATTTAACGGCTTCCCAGTGTGCCTTGCCTGGATTATGCATGAACCTGCTAACAATGCTAACAGCATAAGCTAAATCAGGCCTGGTACATACCATAGCATACATGAGACTTCCAATTGCATTTGAATACGGGACATGTGACATGCACCTTTTGTCCTCGTCTGATTTTGGACACTGATCTGATGACAACTTGAAGTGGGCGACAATTGGAGTATTAACAGCTTTGCAATCTCACATTCCAAATTTTTCAAGCATCTTAAGAACATACTTCTTTTGTGATAGAAAAAGTTTTCCAGCTTGACGATCTCTACTGATCTCCATTCCTAAAATTTTCTTGGCAGGACCTAAGTCCTTCATATCAAATTCACTGCTAAGCTGGGCCTTTAACTTGTTAACTAAAGATTTATCTCTTGCGGCAATCAACATGTCATCAACATATAACAACAAGTATATAAATGACCCATCGGATGTCTTTTGAAAATAGACACAATTATCATAGCTACTTCTGGAGTAGCCATGTCCAACCATGAAAGAATCAAACCTCTTATACCATTGTCTTGGTGATTGCTTCAAGCCGTAGAGAGATTTCTTCAAACGACATACATGGTCCTCCTTTCCAGGAACAATGAACCCTTCAGGCTGCTGGATGTAAATTTCTTCCTCAAGATTACCATGAAGAAAAGCAGTTTTCACATCTAACTGTTCCAGCTCCAAATCATACAAGGCAACTAAAGTAAGTAATATACGTATTGAAGTATGACGAACAACAGGAGAAAATACTTCATTAAAGTCAATACCTTCCTCTTGATCAAAACCTCTTACAACAAATCTTGCTTTATTCCTTGTACTCTCAACACCAGGGATCCCTTCTTTTCTCTTAAAGATCCACTTGCAACTAATGACTCGTTTTCCTTCTGGTAACTTCACCAATTCCCATGTTTCGTTTTTGTGAAGACTCTCAACTTCTTCTTGCATAGCAGCAATCCACTTTGTTGAGTCATCACTAGAGATAGCTTCATAGTAATTCTTGGGTTCACCTTCTTCACCCATCTCTTGTGCAATAGTTAAAGCATAAGCAATGTTGGCAGATTCTACAATTAATCTTTGAGTCGGTTTTCTTGGTCTCTTTTGTGGAAGCTCTTGAGCCATAGGCCACGGCTGTGGTAACCCTCGTCGTTGAGGTGGACATTTCTCATGTGGTCTCAAATGTTCATTTGTACCATCAATAGCAGTAGCTTGATCATCTTGAATACTGGAGGAATTGGGAATGTTTTCCTCATGAGCAGGTGTTTTAATCTCAAACTCCACCTTCTCTTGAGCATCTTCTTGGTCACCTGTATCAATTGAGGAAATGACAGTATCTTTTACAGAAGAGAACATAGCAATTTCATTAAAGGTTACATTCCGACTGTGAATTACTTTGTGAGATTCTGGGTCATATAAACGATAGCCTTTAACCCCTAAGCCATAACCCAAGAAAATGCATTTCTTAGCACGAGGTTCTAATTTTCCCTCGTTTACATGAGAATAAGCAGGGCAACCAAATATTTTAAGATTAGAATAATCAACAGGGTTACCTGACCAAACTTCTTCTGGAATGTTGCAATCAATTGATCTGTTAGGAGAGCGCTTTATCAGATAACATGCCGTTGAAGCCGCTTCAGCCCAAAAAGATTTCTTCAAACCAGAATGGGAGAGCATGCAACGAACTCTCTCCAGGATAGTCCTATTCATACTTTCTGCAACCCCGTTTTGTTGTGGAGTCCTTGGGATGGTGAGGTGTCTGGAAATGCCTTCCTTCTTGCAGAAATCATTGAATTCATTCGAACAAAACTCAAGGCCATTGTCTGTCCTTAGCCTTTTTATCTTCTTGCCAGTTTGATTCTCAAGCAATAATTTCCACTCTTTAAAAGTGGAAAATGCTTCATTCTTATGTTTGAGAAAATACACCCAAAGTTTTCGTGAGAAATCATCAATAATTGTCATCATATAACAACATTTACCTCTAGAGGGAACTTTTGACGAACCCCAAAGATCCGAATGAATATAATCCAAGGTACCTTTGGTTCTGTGTATGGCTTTAGAAAAACTAACCTTTTTCTGCTTACCAAAAATGCAATGTTCGCAGAAATCAACCTTTCCAGTACAATGGTTACCAAGGTGACCCTTCTTCTTGAGGATTAGAATTCCCTTCTCACTCATGTGGCCTAATCTCATATGCCACAACTTGGTGTTATCTGTGTTGGGTGAGGCAACAGCTGCAGAACCTGTAACTGTTGAACCCTGCAGCACATACAAACTATCACATCGAATTGCCTTTAGTAGCACAAGAGCTCCTTTAGACACTTTTAAAACTCCACCTTCAGCTGAGTATCTACACCCACGAGATTCAAGGGTGCCTAAGGAAACGAGATTCCGTTTCAAATCAGGGACATATCTGACACCTGTTAAAGTTCGAACAATTCCATCATGTGTTTTGATTTTGATTGTTCCTACACCAACAACTTTGC
Organism: Phaseolus lunatus; assembly: GCA_013389735.1. Lineage (NCBI taxonomy): Eukaryota > Viridiplantae > Streptophyta > Magnoliopsida > Fabales > Fabaceae > Phaseolus > Phaseolus lunatus. Next base: position 15,087,545 of record CM023862.1, on the reverse strand, counting down.
ATTGAGCATCGTTTCCCATCAAAACAAGACCATCATAAACTGGTTTATATGTGGTAAACCAGTCTCTATTGTGAGACATGTGAAAAGTACAACCAGAATCAAGAATCCATTCATTTTTAGACCTTTGTTCAGTGTTGGAAGCTACAAAACAATCCCCATCAGATTCAGTTTCAACAATACTAGCTTCGGCAGATCTTTCTGGTTGTTTACCATTTCCCTTATCTTCTCTATCTTGCTTATTTTTCAATTTATAACATTCAGAGATCTCGTGTCCCTTTTTCTTGCAATAACGACAATATTTGGAGTTCTTGCCTCTAGATTTTGACCTAGATTTATATTTATTGTTCCTACCTTTCTCTTGGTTTCTCCCTCTAACTACTAATCCTTCACCAGAACTTCTAGAATGAATTTCAGTATCAAATTTTTCTTTGGCTAGTAAATTAGTCTTGACATCATCAAAGCTTAAGGTAAGATAATTACTGTATAACATAATTTCTTTGAATTGTCGATACGAGGGTGGTAGAGAAACAATAAGTAGAATGGCTTTATCCTCATCATCAATTTTAACATCCAAATTTTCCAAATCAATTATGATGGAATTAAATTCATTAAGGTGAGATTGGATGGAAGTACCTTCTAACATTCGGAGTGTAAAAAGTCGCTCCTTTAACCGGAGTTTGTTTGCAAGACTTTTGGTCATGTATAGAGACTCCAATTTACTCCATATGCCTGCTGCAGTTTTCTCGTTGATGACCTCACGCAACACCTCACGAGACAAGCATAACTGGATTGTAGACAATGCCTTTTCATCCATCTCATCCCACTGCTCTTCTGTCATAGTGGTTGGCCTCGTCATTTTTCCTGTCAGAACTTTCTTTAAACCATTCTGGGTGAGAACAGCTAGCATCTGGACTCGCTAGATAGCAAAGCTGATTTTACCATCAAATTTCTCAATATCGAATTTCGACATTATTGAACAACAAATCTTGGTTGAATTATCGAAAAGCTCTGATGCCAATTTGTAGGGATATCGTGTGTGGAAGCGTAATAATTTCAACCAAAGATTATGAGAAATTAAAGTAACAAGGAAAAATGAGAATGATACCAGAATTTTTAGGTGGAAAACCCCTTTAAATAGAGGTAAAAAAAACCACCGGCGAGAGAGCCAAAAACCTTCCACTATAATGGTACTGGGAGTACAATGAATTCCTCTCAAACTAATAGATAAATAGCCCCAAAACAAATTCTCTCTATATGGGTTAAACACTTACACCCAAAGAAAAGAAATAGAGAGTATATGAAAGGAGAGAGAGGAAGCAAGTGTGTTGCTGTTTTTGTGTGTGTTACATTGGTTGAAAGAAGTCACTATATATAGTGGTTCTAGGAGACAACAACAATCAAAAGCAATTAATTGAGAATGGTAACCTCCCTTTGATGACAATTAATTATAAACGGTAAGTAACCTCCCATTGATTTCAGTTAATGACAAGAAAACGGACAGAAAAAGGTGAGTCATATCCCACAGCTTTATTTTGTAGTTTCTCATAAAAATTTAACCCCAAATTTAAACTTGTCGAAAAACACATTTCATTCTCTCTTTTTTCTTCTTATTTTTCTTCCTTAAAATTACTTTTGGAATACTTCATCTAAATAAATCTAACTACCTATTTGGACGAAATTCTCCTTTAGGTCATTCTAGGAGACAAAAATAAGAAGAAAATATATTTAATTTATTCATAATTAGTTAAAATTAATTTTTATACAAGTTAAAAAATAAAAAAAACTTAGAGAAACTATATAAAAAAATTATAAGAATTAGTTCGAATGTAAGCTAATTTTAACTTGTGGAGAATCAACCTTCAATTTTTTTTCTTATTTTTCTCTTCCCAGGAACGAGCTTAAGGAAAAGTTCATCCAATTAGACTAAAAAACTATAATACTAATAAAAAAATACACTTCCAAATTAGGAGGTGAAGTGTGAGCATGGAGGATTCTATTGGATAGAATCCCAACAAGAGTCAACCTAATTTGGAGAGTCATCCCAACATTTGTTCCTCCAATGTGTCATCTCACAATGTGATTGGCCACTATGCCTCAGATGGATAGGTATCCTGTTTGTCCAACAATAGGACGTGAAGTGTCACTTTGAAAACTTTCACCTAGTACAATTGAGTTCTAAGCAGAATCTAGAATCTGGTTTGGAAAGGGCTGTGGGTGACAGTTGTGAGGGGCTTATGGGAAGAAAGAAATTGTGTCATCTTCAAGCAAGGTCTCATTTCAACCCAATTCTATGCATAAAAAGCTATAAGTAAAGGGAGGAGGAGTCTATATGGGATATCTGAGGTTCGAAGTCTGTAAGACCAAAAACTACTGCGTTGAGTTCTTTGGACTTGGTCTTGAATCCATTTGGAGAGCTCATGAAGTTATGCATAATTATGCAGGGCAGCCAGCTGCATAAAAGTGGTTAGCATATAGGTCGGGTGTCTAAGCTTCTAATGTGAGTCTGTTCGATTACATAGAGGGGAGGGAGGAAAGCTGTGAAAAAGAAGTAATGTGAATGGCTATGGGGAATATGTGGAGAAGTGCTAATATTTAAGTTGGAACAAGTGTGTTCTGCTTCCGTGGGTGCAGAGGGGTTCTCGGTTTGAGGACATCTTAATGAAGACACGAGTCTTGGTGCTTGCGATTAGAAACTCTTACTATAGTATCACACCTACTTGTGCAACTGCTGGTGAAGCTGTTGTACCAACAGGGTGTCTGTGCTGGTTCTGTTCCCAAATTATTATGTATATCTTCCCACATGAATTCTGTATATGCAGTTATTCGCCAATTGTTTGGGTGGTTTTCTGGTGTAGGACAAGTAATAGATGCTGCACAATTATGCAGTAATTGCTGCCAAACATTGGACTAAGGCAATGGAGGATGGAATATGAAGGAAGTATGATTTTGCTTGAAGCTACAGCAGTGCAGAATTTCACATACATCTGCAGGTTTCTCTTTTTTAAGGAGGATGGAATGAAGCTTTTGAAGTTTTTGCCATTTGATTGGTTGGTTTTCTGGTGTAGGAGAAGGATATGGTGCTGCAGAATTATGCAGTAAACGCTGCCAAACTTTAGACAAAGGCATTGGTGGATGGAAGATGAAGGAAGAATGTTTTTGTTTGAAGCTGCAGCAGTGTAGATCTTCAACTATAGCTGTAGGCTTCTCTTTTTTAAGGATGGTGGAATGAAGCAATTGAAGGGGTACTTGATGAGATGTGAATAATTAAGCACCAAGGCTTGGAATCTAGAAGAGCGGTTGTGGTGGAATTCTTGGTGTAAAGGACAGAGCTGCTGTCTTGGTTTTTATGGAAGGCTAGGTTTCCTGAAGAGCCACAAGGCGTATACTTACAAGTTTGCCTATACCACAGTAAAAATGAAATTTGGTAAAATTCATTTTATTGTATGGCAAGACCGTAAGTGTATTTGCACAGGATATATCTGGACCAAAACGGTGGTGCTGGACAGGTGCAGTGGGCACTCCTCAAGTGCTATATCCTGCTTTTAATCCTCTATATTATCATGCAGATTGTGTGCCATCAGTGCTGGTGTAATATGCTGCAGGTTTTCTGCTGGACTTACCAGTAGAAGAAGTATGTGAGCTGGATATAGGTTATAGAGCTATTTAGGAAGCTTAAGATTTTGACCTTTTATGCTATATGTTTAGATTAAGCTAGCTAATAGACTCTGTTGGTAGAATTTGTAAAAGGGTTGGGACAGCCTGAAGTGTCCCCTTTATTTTAATTTAATTTTTTTTTGCTGATTAAGAAAAAAACACTTCCAAATTGATTCAGACTTGGAGTAATACAAAGCAACACGGTATAACAAAACACTAGTATAAACAAGAAGTCTAATACAAAATCTAGTTTCTGATATGCATATAATGGTTTGGTTGGATGATACCACAAAATCATCATAAATAGAAGAACATTTAATGTTGGATAATACTTCATGCCAAAAAAAATTCCTTAGCGAATATATGTGATTGGAAGATTGAAATAGGCACTAGAGAAGCGAATTACGCGATAAACTGTCACCATCACAGCAAGAAAATATGAAGAAATGTGTCGCCACTTTCTCGGCTCATCTACCAACTGTAGTCATTATGAAAACAAAAAAAATGTCATTTCTAAACAATTTTTTTCATGTTTGACACCTATATACAGTAATCCGTAATAAAAAAAAGTAGATTATTGAGACACAACAATCCATTTCGTCTAATCACTGAGACACAACAATCCATTTCGTCTAATCACTGAGACACAACAATCCATTTCGTCTAATCACATATCCTGAGTGTATAAACAAAACTTTTGACAGTGAGGGAAAAAAGAAGATAAAACGCAGATTATACTATATCATAGTATTATGTTTCTGCATTACTATCTGTTAGATTAGAGATACCAGGTCGACTAGAGATAAAACCAATTTACAGTATATAAGTAAGGGTAATCATTACCTTATTAAGCTAGTTTTGTGAGGATGAGTTAAGCTTAAAACTCACTTCTTAATATGGTATCAACAAAGTTTGTGGTCCTATTGTTTTACTCACTATTGTGCCATTGTTAGACCCCCCACTTATATCTAATTGCATGCTTGAGATCCATATGTCTCGGTGTAAGGGGATATGTTGGAGATTTATGTCGACTAGAAATAAGACCAATATGTGGGACAGTCCTTACCTTATTAAGCCAGTTTTGTGAGGATGAGTTAAACTTAAAATTTACTTCCTAATACCATTTTCTCAGTCTCTGTCACAGTACCCTTATCTTTCCATTATCTTTCTGCATCTGAGTCCTGTCATTTTGCCATCCTTTTAGCAATGGACTTATGCAATCTACTCTATAAGGATAAGAGTTCCTGCGTGATTCCTTTTTCCTATTTATCAACCAACACTTATCATCTCATAATACTTACTTTTCTTCTCATCAGGTGCTTCAGCAGTACTTTAAAAATCTCCAATTAAACATGTTACAATGCTTATTTCTAAAGGTCTATTTAATAAATAAAAACAAATTTGAAGTAAATGTATTATCATTCTATACTCAACAATCCAAACTAGTTTGAAACAGAAGGATGTGGTCAGCAGTCAGCAAGTTTGACAGACAAAGTTCGTTCTCTTGGAGCAAAAGAAATAAAAATAAAGTGGCGTAACATTGACAGTTTAACATCGTACTTTTTCAAAATAATTGAAGCATTTATTTACCTATTGATGACTCTTGTTCATGCAATAACTCATATTATGACTTTTTCATTTATCTTGATCGCAGGAATGTGAGCAATTTTAGACCAGTATTTCCCATTATGATTTTGATATCTTGCTTCCAGTAAAGGGCACTCCCTAAGACTGAGTACTTGAAGAGACGATGGAAGTTGATCCTCAGGTAAGGACTCAATACTTGGACAATTGTATATGTTAAGCATTTGGAGAGAAGTGAGACTTTGAAGCCCTTTTCCTTCCAACAACTTTAAGCCTCTGAAATTATGTAGGAACAGATATTCTAGAGAAGTAGGCAGGAACTGCTCCTTCAAAAGAGTGTTAACAAGATCTTCATCACCAAGACCCTTGACAAAAAGATGTGACAGAGAAGATAGGCGTTGGAATAGCAAACCTAACTCTTGTTTGGATACAGATGATAGAATTCCAACATCAACATGAAGTGATATTAAACAAGAAGGCAAACACCTTGGAGACAATGATTCTAGCATGGGAAGGCCAGAAAGGTCCAAGTGTTCAAGGGAAGGGAGATCAATTTGATTTGGCAGTGATCTAAGTTTCTCACAGTCAGTGACAATAAAATCAACTAATTTGGGAGCTGCTTCTCCCCCTTGAGTAGTAATTTCTTCCAAGTTGGGAATAAAACGGATATAAAGCTCTTGAAGGACAGGGAAACAAGCTAATGAAAAAGATGTCAGGGAACTGCAACTATTCCATATTCTCAGTGTTTCAAGTGATGTGAATTTGGGTCTTGTATTGTCAGATAGGAACTCTAACTTTCTACAATGCCAAATGTCAAGTGATCGCAATAATGTGGGCAAGCAATCAGCTGGGAAAGAAATCAAAGATGGGATATTTGAAAGAGTCAAATTTTGAAGACAATTTGCACTAAGTATCATTCTGGGCAAACATTGTAAGCTATCACACCTTTCAATCAATAGTTCACAACAAGAGAAGTTGTCAAGCATAGACAACAAGGCTTCTTGTCCCTCTCTAATATGTATTGCTTCAATTGATGTATTCCAATGCACATCAGATAATTTTGTCACCAGCTGGTTGCACTCTGAGAAAATCACATTTGTCAATGAAGGTAGATGACTTGGCAAGGTTCCTCTTAGCCTGGGGCACTTGTACAGGTACAAAGTCTTAAGACATGGAAAGGGAAAGTTTCTGCATTCACTCTCAAATGGTAGCCATTCCTGCCACTCTGACATATCTTCAAATTCCAGATTCTCTAGTGATTGAAATGGTTGAAGCAACTGTGGGCCTACACTGCTGCCGTAGAACTCATGACCAACTTTCTTCACCATTTTCATCCTTTTGATAACAAGCTCCTTCAGCGAAGGTAGTTGTCCAAAAGGTGGAAGTGACAAGCAATTGTTGCAATCACTTATGGTAAGGACTATGATCTTTGAAAATGAAAAATGTCCTATCCAATTTGGAAAGGAAATGCCACCATAATATTTGATATTGAGTTTCTTCAAACTTGTTGATGGTTGCAAGTTGTCAAGTAAATCTTTTTCAAACTGTGGTTCTTGTGGATCACTGCCCCATCCTAGAATAAGCTCCTCGATCTGCTCTTTTTTCTGTAAATTTGCCTGAAAAGCGTCCACAAGATTGACAACATTTTGCAGGTTCATAATGGAAAGCTTGCCCTGAAGATAAGGAAATTTTGATAAATCTCTAATACTTAGTCCGTTTTGTCTTCCAACAATAAAAACTGTCAAGGTACGGAGTTCTTGTAATTTGCATATTTGTGTTGGCATCTCTGGCAAGTTAGTGTCACTGATGTCAAGGTGGCGTAAGTTAATTAGATTTCCTATCTGCTGAGGCAATTGAATAAGAGATTCACAATTTGATAATATCAAAGTTTGCAAATTGTAAAGCATAAATGTTTCATCGGGCAAGCTTTCAATTGAAGTGTAGGAAAGATTCAGATACCTCAAGTGCAACAAATTGCCAATCGAATTAGGCAACTCAGTGATATTTGTGTATTTAGACAATGAAAGTATTCTCAAACATCTTAGTTTTGGCAACCAACCATGTGATACCATTTTGGTCAAGTAACATTGTACATATGGATATGACAATCGTGGTAGAAAGGTCCGCAAACACTTCAGCTCATACAAGCCCTCAAACTTTTTAGAGATATCAAACATCTCTCTGAGAAATGATAAATGGCGAACAGTTCTTGGGATTTCACTGCCATCAAAGTGGTAAGAACTTCTTCCAGACACAAGTCTAGCCAAATCATAGATGAGATCATGCATTCGAAAATTTTCATCTGCAACAGCGCTGTCTTTTTGAATTAAGGATCTAGATAATAACTCATTGAAGCAGTCATTACCTACTGATTCCATTTCTTTCTCTTCATGAACATGTTGAAGAAAGCCTTCAGCCATCCATAACAAAATTATTTCCTTCCTGTCCAACAAATGTTGTTTTGGAAAAATAGAGCAGTAAGCAAAACATCTCTTCAAATGTGCTGGAAGATGAAAATAACTTATACGCAAAGCTGGTAAAACATCATCATGTGCCCACAAATTGCTGTTCAGAATTCTATTCCATTCCCCAACATCAACATTTGATCTCAAAAGGCCTCCCAATGTTTTAGCTGCCAATGGTAGACCATTACATTTTTTTGCAATTTTTTTACCAATTTCTTCTAGGATTGGATAATTGTGGTAACCTTCACTTCCTAATGCATGTCTGGCCAGTATGCGCCAGCAATTTTCATCACTAAGAGGTTTCAGCTCATAAGTGGGAAATGTATGTGTGACCTGTGCAACTCTTTGTTGTCTGGTTGTCACAATGATTTTACTTCCCTTTCTCCCATTTCTAAAAGGTGCTATTAGGTGATGCCAATCGTTATATTTTTCATTCCAAAGGTCATCAAGCACAAGCAAAAATTTCTTATCTCTTAGGTTATTCTTCAATTCAACACGAAGAACATCAAGATTAGTGACGTGACAATCTTTCGATGTGAGAGATTCAACAATTTTCTTCGTTACCATGAGAATATCAAAATCATCTGACACGCATGCCCAAGCTGTAAAATCAAAATGTTTCTGCACTTCAATATCATTATAAAGGCATTGAACAAGGGTTGTTTTTCCCAGACCCCCCATGCCCAATACTGTGATCACTTCTATATCATTAGACACGCCATCACCATCATCACATAGAAGCATGCTCAGTAGCTTCTCCCTGTCATTCTCTCTAGCCACCACAACAGATTCAACCAATGAATCTGTTACTGTTCTATAAGAGACTCTCCTAGTAACACTTTGCAGACCAAGAATATCTTTTTGCCTAACAAAATGTTCTAGCCTTCTAGATATTGCCTCAAACTTGGAATTCATACCCCTATAGAAGTTCTTAAAGCTAGAAGAAAGCAAAGATCTTACCTTGGTAGCAAATGTTCTAGATACTCTTTCAGACGTGCGTCTCAAAGCATGTGTATTGATTTCATCCAATAAATCTTCTGCATCTAAGACAACATCTCTCAACTCATCAAGCCATTTCTTCACTGCAGGATCAGTGATCTGCTTCTCCTCAGCATCATTGAGCACAGCATTAACTGCCAATAGCTTTATCTTCAACTCATCCAACAAACAAACATCCAGCTTTGTACTGGAGAAGAAATCTCGAAACTCTCTAGAAGCTATTCTTTCTATCAAGATCTCCATACAAGCAGAGATAAGAGCCTCTCCCACCATACCAAGGGTCATTTCTTCTCTTGTTTTGCAAATTGAATTACAAAATTGAAACTCTTGCTAAATCATATACAAATGAGAAATCTATCGAATTGAGGTATGGTTTGATTAATTTCACTTTTGCTCTTGTGAACGCGTCATTATTTGTTGCCATAAATATTCACAGCAGAGAAGTTTCACCATTGACTTTGATCAAGTCCTCTTGGGCTTGATTCATTTTACTGTTCCAGTGACTTTCTAATCCAAAGAATTTATGACACATTATTTGCACTGATGGTGATCTATGGTAAATCATCTCTGGTTTAGTCCAACTTATCTTAGCATGAATAGTGTTTGTTATTTAAATTTTGTGGGTCACTATCGGTGCAGTTTGAAACCTGTTAATTTGATGTAACTCCATACATGAAAAATCAGATTTACCTTAATGAAATTAAAAATTAAGTATAAGTCCCTTCATTCTGTGCAGGTAGAATTGTGAATTCTACAATTTTTCAGAATTCTATAAGTAAAAGCTCATGAATTCAGAGAATGACTTTTTAATATAGAAGTCAACCTTGTCTTTGGAATTATAGAATTAAAAAATTATAATAACCTTGTATTTTGAATTATAGAATTAAAATTTATAATTTTTTTTAAATTGTAAAATTCAAAATACAAAATTAGTTTTAGAATTTTATAATTAAAAAATTATTCTCTAAATTTAAAAATACATCTGAATTATTAAATTTGAAACTAACTTTATATTATGAATTTCACAATTCGAAAGTTAAAGTTAAGTTATTTATGAATTTAGTAAAAGACTTCTGAATTGTATTGTAAAGATAAGAAAATATAAATTCATAAGAGTATTTTGAAATTTCAAAATAATTATAGAGGCATAGAAGAAACTATGAAGTTGCATAATTGACTTGAAAGCTTGATGTCAAGACTTTCAACAAGATGACAAAGTATTGATTTCATTTATCACGGATATATGATGTGACAACCTTAATTTAAAAAATTGATCTATGCATTAGATATATTTAGTTGAAGTTGGATGTCCCAAATGGGCTTGTAATTAAGATGTAAATAAGTTAAGTGATTATCAAATCCCATCAATTGAATCGTTTTTTTGAGAAATACGAGACATCTAAGTCATTCAAGTAAAGCAATCTATTCCTTGATAAGAAAAAGAAAAAACGTGAATGGTGATTGGATTGATGATCAAATAGAATCCTGGGTCTCGAACACTGATTCGATTGATGATAAAGAAAAAGAATTCTTGGTTCAGTTTTCTACCTTAACAACAGAAAAAAGGATTGATCAAATTCTATTGAGTCTTACTCATAGTGATCTTTTATCAAAGAATAACTCTGGTTATCAAATAAGTGAACAACCGGGAGCAATTTACTTACGATACTTAGTTGACATTCATAAAAAGTATCTAATGATTTATGAATTCAATACATCCTGTTTAGTAGAAAGACGTATATTCCTTGCTAATTATCAGACAATTACTTATTCACAAACCTTGTGGGGGGCTAATAGTTTTCATTTCCGAAAAACCTTTTCGCTCTGCTTAGCCCTACCTTCCCCTAGTAGGGTTATTTTAGTGATAGGTTCTATAGGAACTGGACGATCCTATTTGATCAAATACCTAGCGACAAACTCCTATGTTCCTTTCATTACAATATTTCTAAACAAGTTCCTGGATAACAAGCATAAGGGTTTTCTTATTAATGATAGTGACGATATTGATGATAGTGACGATAGTGACGATATCGACCGTGACCTTGATATGGAGCTGGAGCTTCTAACTATGATGAATACACTAACTATGGATATGATGCCAGAAATAGACCGATTTTATATCACCTTTCACTTCGAATTAGCAAAAGCAATGTCTCCTTGCATAATATGGATTCCTAATATTCATGATCTGGATGTGAATGAGTCGAATTACTTATCCCTCGGTCTTTTAGTGAACTATCTCTCCAGGGATTGTGAAAGATGTTCCACTAGAAATATTCTTGTTATTGCTTCGACTCATATTCCCCAAAAAGTAGATCCAGCTCTAATAGCTCCGAATCAATTCAATACATGCATTAAGATACGAAGGCTTCTTATTCCACAACAACGAAAACACTTTTTCACTCTTTCATATACTAGGGGATTTCACTTGGAAAAGAAAATGTCCCATACTAATGGATTCGGGTCCACAACGATGGGTTCAAATGTACGAGATCTTGTAGCACTTAAAAATGAGGCCCTATCGATTAGTATTATACAAAAAAAATCCATCATAGACACTAATATAATTAGCTCTGTTCTTCATAGACAAACTTGGGATTTCGGATCTCAGGTAAGATCGGTTCAGGATCGTGGGATCCTTTTCTATCAGATAGGAAGGGCTGTTTCACAAAATGTACTTCTAAGTAATTGCTCCATAGATCCTATCTCTATCTATATGAAGAAGAAACCATGTGACGGGGGGGGGGGGGGGGGGGGGGGGGGGGGGTTCTTATTTGTACAAATGGTACTTCGAACTTGGAACGAGTATGAAGAAATTAACGATACTTCTTTACCTTTTGAGTTGTTCTGCCGGATCGGTCGCTCAAGACCTTTGGTCTCTACCCGGACCTGATGAAAAAAATGGGATCACATCTTATGGACTCGTTGAGAATAATTCTGATCTAGTTCATGGCCTATTAGAAGTAGAAGGCGCTCTGGTGGGATCCTCACGTACAAAAAAAGATTGCAATCAGTTTGATAAGGATCGAGTGACATAGCTTCTTCGGTCCAAACCAAGGAATCCCTTAAATAGGATTCAAAATGGATCTTATTCTATTGTTGATCAGAGATTTCTCCATGAAAAATATGAATCGGAGTTTGAAGAAGGGGGAGGAGTCCTCGACCCGCAACAGATAGAGAAGGATTTTTTCAATCACATCGTTTGGGCTCCTAGAATATGGCGCCCGTGGGGCTTTCTATTTGATTGTATTGAAAGGCCCAATTCATTGGGATTTCCCTATTGGGCCAGGTCATTTCGAGACAAGCGGATCATTTTTCATGAAGAGGATGAGCTTCAAGAGAATGATTCAGAGTTCTTGCAGGGTGGAACCATGCAGTACCAGACATGAGATAGATCTTCCAAAGAACAGGGCTTTTTTCGAATAAGCCAATTCATTTGGGACCCCGCGGATCCACTCTTTTTCCTATTCAAAGATCAGCCTTTTGTTTCTGTGTTTTCACATCGACAATTCTTTACAGATGAAGAGATGTCAAGGGAACTTCTTACTTCCCAAACAGATCTTCCTACATCTATATATAAACACTGGGTTTATCAAGAATACGCAAGAAAAGCATTTTGAATTGTTGATTCATTGCCAGAGATGGCTTAGAATCAATAGTTCATCATCTAAAGGATTTTTCCCTTCTAATACTCTATCTGAGAGTTATCAATATTTATCAAATCTGTTCCTATCTAACGAAGCGCTATTGGATCAAATGACAAAGACATTGTTGAGAAAAAGATGGCTTTTCCCACATGAGATAGTTGTTGCTATCTGCTCCAATAACGAATCATTGGTTTCACTGAATCACTCAAAAAAAAAAAAATAGATAGACCTTTCTTTCTCTTCGTCTCAGGTCGATGGATCTTCTCAATTGAAAGATCCCTTATATCGATAATACACATTCTAGTTGACCGAGCCTAATTCGAATTATTTTGTTCCGAAGCAAAGAGATCCACGGGGCGGTTTGTCCTATTCAGATATTCACAACCAAGAAGTATTGAATTTTCTTTTTTTTTCCGGATAGGCCCTAAAAGGAGAAGAAAGGTTGGAATGCCAACAGGCGTCTATATTTTGAATTCACCCGACCCGAAAGTACACTATCCATTTTGGGAACGTCCGGTGCCAAAGTCATTGAATGGGTAAGTTGCCAATTCCTAAAACGAACTATTTCATGTACTTTATCTGCCCGCTGGGCTACGAGTGGGTATTTTCCCAGAGGTTTTTATTGTATCAATCTACCCCTGTGTGAATTCTTGTTGAAGCATATACTCCTCGGGGAGGGTAGGGTGCAAGGCGGACGATTTCAAAACAGATTACCCATTCATTAGATAGAGAAGATCACCAAGATTTCGTGATTTGCTGTCGAACTTATTCCAATTCAATAAGAGATCTCAATATTATGCCTTGAAGAGGACTCGAACCTCCACGCTCTTTAGCACGAGATTTTGAGTCTCGCGTGTCTACCATTTCACAACCAAGGCATCTTGAAAGTGAATCGTATTCCATGAATATGATATCTATTTAGTTTGATGTATGGAATATATGACAAAGGTAGAGTGTTAGAGTCTTTTTATTGATTGGTCATGTCATATAGGCTCGAATCGGACATCCAATTGGTTCGATTTGAATTATCCAGAGGATATCTTATCTATCTATATAGATAGATATAAATAGATATAGATAGATATTCTATAAAAAAAAATGGACTAATTCAACCTATTTATCGATTCAATAGAAGCCCAAAGAGATGAATTGAATAGGGTCCTAAAGAATGAAAGATATGTGAAAAACAGGTTCGATTACACCTATTCCTAATCCTAAATAGAATGGACGCAGAGATCTATATGTAAACATAGTATCTATTTAGATACACTCGAATGACCCCTTCTCATAATGAGAATGTATATAACCCCATTTCGGTTGGGTCCGGTATAGAATGAACTTAGAATCATGGAATCGACTCGATCATCAGATTTTCGATTCTAAGTTCATAACCCTAGCCCATTGCCATTTTGGGTGGAGCATATCTACTAATTCTTTGATTCCAGTTAGTAAGGTAAGAGTTGAACTAAGAAATAGATTCTAGAAGCTAAAAAAGGGTATCCTGAGCAATTTCAATAATAGGGTTCATTGATATTCCTGGTATAGTAGATGCTATCACACATACAATCATACTTAATTCGATGGAATTGTTTGATCTAAAAGGGGACCTTCTATAATTTCGCACGTGAGGAGTTATTTCTTGGTTTCGTCCAGTTATTAATAACTTGATTATTTCTAGATAATAGTAGATAGAAACAACACTTGTAAGGAGTCCTATTGAAACCAAGAAATATAAGTCTGTCTGCCATCCACACCAGAATAAATGAAGTTTTTCCGAAAAAACCTACTAGTGGAGGAAGACCTCCTAAGGATAAGAGACATAGAACTAAAGAGAGATAAGGGTCTTTAGATTTGTTTATTTAGTCAAATAGAAGAAGTTAAGTTTGATATTAGGTTAACTTATTTAATTAAATCCACTGCGTTAAAACTTGTGAATAGTGTATTTATGTATTCTATCAAGAATTTTTACGAAAACAATTCTATATATTCTTTTGTTAAACTTTATGAAAAATTATAACGAGAAAAGAAATATAGTATTAAAATAAAATATAAAAATAATTTAAGTATAAGTAATTTAAATAATTCAAATGTAAGAGTAGTTTTTATTTTTTAAACAAACTAAACTTAAATATTTAAATTAAACCCGTTTAATTAAATTAGTCAAATTTCACCATCCAAATTTGTTTAACAAATCAAAGTAAAGAAAAAGCTGAATTTGAGTCAAATGGTGGATGCCCATTCTTGGACTTGGGTACATTCTGGCCATTGCATTCTGCACCCATATGGTTTGAAGTTACACCTCCCATAGAAGTGGTAAAGTTACACCTCTTAAAATATTTCTGGATTATATATTTTAGAATCTATTTTAAAGTTTTGTATACATTTCCTAATCTACATTCTCAGTTGTATTTTTAATCTAGAAATATATTCCAAAATACATTAATACATTATAGATTCATATTCTAAAATATTATTTCTATATTTAGAAATACATAATTCAAAATATACATTTTAAAATAATAACATTGGAAAATCATTTTTTATTAGAGTGCAACATTAATTATATGGGGGTGTAAGATGCAATAGTCAGAATTTATAAATACTTTTTTTAAGCACTTTTAAGAAAATAAAATTAAAACATAAATAATTTTTTCTATGAAATATATATATATATATATAAATTAATTAGAGACATATAAAATATCTAAAATTTTATTTTTAGTTTAAATTTCTGAAGTTGATTATTCATATTTGGTGGATAATGAATTTTATATTTCTAAATTTATTTAAATGAAATTCTCTGTAAAAATTTTAAAAAAATGAAATGAACTCTTTTATAAATTAAAATTAATTTACACACAGGTTAAAAATTAAAATTAAAAAATTTATAAGATAAAAATTTTATAAATTAATTTATACATAAATTAATTTTAACTTGAGAAATTCATTTCATTCTTTTTTTCATATTCTCTTTTACCTATGAATCTTTGTTAATATTGTGGTCCAAAAATATGTGACGGCAGTTGAAACAAGGGTATGTTTTAAATATCGACAGGAATATTGGAACATGGATGAAACTATTTTCACTGAAATAGGGTTGTCGTCCGTTGATTGAAAAATTTAAGGTTAAATTCTTTTTTATCACTCTATTAATATAAAAAAATTCATATTTTTATTTTAAAAAGTGTGATTTAGTGTCTTGAATATTTATAAATTTTTAATGATATCTTTGGCGAAATTAGGAACCCAACGTAAAGAAATATGATACCATGTTGACGCATTTATATTTTATTGCCGTATAAAACCATCTAAATGATTTATATATAGTGATGTTCTTAAAACTCACTATATTATTTTAAAACATTTTATTTATCAAAAATTAAAATTTTCATAAGAGTTCAGAATTGCTAACGATAGCATATATTTTTTCGTAAAATATAAATTTAAAACATAATGAAACCCATAATCTTTTATTTATTTTTCCATTTTTTATATATATTATAGAAATTCATATTTGTGATCTTTCCCTTTCCTCTTTATTTATTTATTTATTTTTATACAGGATTAGTGGATTCTAATTTATTTTCTGTGCTTATTCACGTGAGATACAACACCAAAATGCTTTAATATTTTGGTCCTTTTCAATCACTAGATCATGACATTTACAACATACGGTAAGATCAATACCATGCACATGTGTTGACAATCCAATAGTGAATTATTTCATATTACAACTTCTAAAAGTAGAATTAGAAATAAATTTTTATTGAAATGTGAGCCTATATGAAGAGACATGAAGAAATTTTTGAAAGATTGTAAACTGGTGTCTTTGACTATGCAGTTGTCAAAATAAACCTACACAAGGCTTGAAACAACTTAGTTATGTAACATCCCACCAAAATACTATTCATATTTATATAATGAAAATAAAGGTAAACAAATATTTTGAAGTGAACAAAATTATATATATGTAATGAAGTTTCTCCTCACAGGGAGTTTAATACATAATCAGTCACTTTTCCAGAAAATGTAAACAAAATACCGTAAAATATAAATACAGGCGATCTCCTAAGAGCAAAAAGGCGATCTCCTATCAGAAAACAGAAAAAGGGTGATCGCCTAACAGAAATAGGAACAGGCGATCTCCTCCCGGCGACCACTCACTGAGGAGCTCTACTTCCTGTAACATCATCTGCTCCCGTGTAAATTATACACGATCATCACAGGTTTAAGAAAAAGCCAAACACAACACCAAAAATCACAGGGTAAGCTAAACATTTGAAAAAGAGTTTAGATATGAAACTTTTAAATCAAGATGAAACAAATTAAAGACACCCACGTAAAAACTATCAATTTTCTCGTTCCCTTCACATGACCACCAAGTAATCACACATTTCACAATATTCTCAAGAGTCATTCTATTTCACATAATGCATCAAGTGTCTATCAATTTCAATGTTCCTCATTTCTCACGTCAGACTTCCACTGACTCATCACACAAGACACTTGACACTACTTCCGGAAGACTCGTGCATTGACTAGACTCAGAGATCTGCACCTGTCATACTAAACTGCTGTAATGTTTCCACAGCTATGCGCATCAACACAATCTCGATCTCAATTTCATCACTCTCACAGTATGACATGGTGAATCCACACAACAGGTCAAGTAGTTATCTTTCAAACACTTACCCATACGTATGAACCTCCATCGACTCTCAACGCCTGAATAACTTCATCTATATGAATTCATTATCTCAGGAGAGTCAGGATATCTCATTATAGAAATCACCGATCAATGTACATCCTACACGATCTTACACGGTATTTTCTTTCCTGAAAATACTATGCCTTGATCCCACATTCACAACATTCAACACGTCATACAACACTTAATGAACGATTCCCGTCACAGAAAAACTCATGCCGAGGTTCAGATTTTTGAATATCACATTTAAATCTCAAACAGTTTCAAACAACACCAAAAACAGGGGAGTTCGAAAAACAACGCCAAAACCGGCGATCTCGTTTAAAAACAGGGGATTATACAATAACAGTTGAAAACCGGCGACCACGTCGCCCGATCATCTCAAACATCTACTATAAGGTTTTTCGTTGGAAATAAGGCTAGCTTCCCTTACCTGGACTAGCGCAAAACTCTAAGAGCTCCGAAACCCAACGAAGCTTTAAGATGCCTTCACTCTGTTTTAGTGTCCCGGTCTGGAGAACTTGCAGAGAACCTCCCAAGTGTCCAAGGGCAGTCGTCGTTTTTCGCACTGGTGCTTGAGGATGCCTGAATCGCAGCGCGAAGGAGAGAAAAGAGAGGGATGAAGATGCACTCACTCTTTTACTCTTGAGTCACTGCAACCTTCTTTGCCTCCTCGCAGTGGGTTTTTGAATCCAAGCCTACTTGTCCACGCATGCTGCTGCCACCACCCCCTCTGCAAGAAAGCCAGAGTGTACGTTTCACTGAACAGTACGGCCACGGTTGTTTCTTGCGCATGCCAACCACTTCCCTGAACAGTACGACCGCGAGTGTCTCTTGCGCATGCCAACTTTCTGATGTCACTATTCTGAACCACCCTTTTTGACCAAGTGGCGCGCGTGCAGGACGTGACATGTTGGGAGTCTGGGTCCCACTTTATTCGTGTGAAACTCGACATCGCGCGATAATCTTCCACCGATGACCGCTCGCGCGATGACTATCCACCGATGTCTCATCCTGGCGGACGACCGATGTCTCTCCCTGGCGATGACCGCATGCTTCGTGCCCGGCGATGCCCGCATGCCTCGCGCCCTGGCGATGCCCGACGACATATCGCCACGCCTTGCTGAAGGTTCTTCATCCCACTATGTTACGTCCAAGGTATCATCTCTACATGACTTGGTGACGTCGGTAGCTTCACATTTTCAAGAGTAGATCAGCACCACTCCTCGTGCGCCCATGCATGCAACACTAAGGACGATCTCTTTTGCTCAAGCATAGAGCTTCGCATGCACAGTGTATCTAAGGCTTAACCCACACCTTGATACGCGTGGTTGTTGGAACCCACTCTGGTTGATCTAGTATCCTGACCACATACTGAGTGCACTTTCGGCGATCATGTGCACCAGGCGACTGGCGATCACGTGTAATCTAGGCGACATGCGATCATGTACTAACCAGGCGATCTCATAGTCTTCTAAACTACACTTTCCTTCCTTTTTATTTTAAATAAAAACATACTTAGAATTCATTTAAAATATATCCCTTTTTATTCCAATTTAATTTTACGGGTCCTTACAAGTTAAGGAAAATAAAACTTGATTAGGCATATGTTTATGTTTTGCTTAACCTCTTGCACTAGTGTAACTATAAAGTAAGTATATTAGCAAAGATTCTTTTCACATCTAACATATTTTTGTGATGACTGAAGATTGGTATAACATATTAGTAAGTTTCTTGAAAATCTTCATGGTCACCTATGCTAGCTTTACTAGATAATGAAACAAAACGATCAAAGCTTTCTCTTCTTGCAATGTTGGAGATCCCACATTGAATAGAGATTATGATATTTCATAGTACATAAGTAGATGCAAACTTCACAGTCAATTTTATAAGGTTGAGCATCATGTAGAGTCTATCTTAGCGAGAGTTTCTTGGGCTTATCAGACCACTTGCTATCGAACCATCCATAAATATATAGTTTCACGCACAAGTTGACAGGTCTCGATGATAAAAATTAAATATGAAATGTAACTTTGGATTTGGTACCCAATATACTTGGATGCAATTTGTGAGGCACATTGGTGAAATTCAGCACTCATCTTGCACTACATCTAAAGACCAATGAATACATGGGTTTACACAATGATACACTACATTTAAACATGTAAAGTTGCAATTGTAATGCTTTTGTTGTTGAAGATCATGCAACAAAAGAGGGTAGATTAGGTAAAGTGAATTTTTTGACTTGTCAGGCATCAAAACAACCCCGATCAAAACTAATGTGTATGCTTTTCAGTGGACTTGAAGTTGTTCTTTCAATGGTTCCTCAAGAGGTGGGAACATATTGTCTCTAAGTTGTTTCAATTTGATAGTAGATCCAATCTTTTACTCTCCCTTTGTTGGAACTACACCAAGGTAGTTGATACAATCCAAGTAAACAAGGTGATGACCAAGGCCTCAAGAGACCATTCACACTATGAGCAGTCATCTCAACAATCAAGTCAAGACCCCACCAAAAATCTAGCGGGCCTCTCTAGAAGAAGAAGTGGGCATAGACCAAAATATTAAATGTTCTTTCTTTTGGTCTTCTTAAAAATAAAACATGTTGTAAATAATTTGGGCTCACTTTAGGGGTCCAAATAGCAAGATAGGCTAGAATAGGTGTCTTTAGTATAATAGGGGGTGTAGTTATCATTTTAGCTTGTGCCTAGCCCTTTAGGAAGAAAATTTGACCTATTTTCTAGAAGAACAAGCTTAGGGTGTGATTTTGACTTAGTCAAACCCTAAAGGCTACCCTTCACACTTTTACAATTATGCCCTTGCTCTTCTTGTTTTCCAAGGCACCCATTCCTATAAATAGGAGACCTTACTCCATGTATTTTCATGTTGAATTTGAATAGTAAAGAAACTCTACACAATTTATGTGAGGCTTGTGTCCTCTTAGCATTAGGTCTTATCTTGAGTGAGTTGAGAGCTCTCAAGTGGCGGCCTTCTACACTCATCTTGGAGAAACCACACTCCAAGTGGCATGTCCAACTCTCTTCCATTCATCCATAAGCTTCCTTTTCCTTCATTCTTTTCCATTCTTACATCACGCCCCTTTTTTTCATATCCATCTTATGTTATTGTTTATGTCTTTTTGCTTTGGTTATCTTCATTCATCTTTTACTTCCATTGTCATTTAATTTTTGCCCTTCATCATCATTCATCATATACTTGTGTTTTTTCTTTGTCCTCTAGAAGTGAACCTTCACACTTACTTAACCACTTGGTTAAGTTCGTGTCTAGTGGGGATCTTCTTTGGGTTCACACCATATAATTGCTAAAATATCAATCATAAGTAAAGTGTCACCTCTAAAATGGAACAATCTAAAATCAACTCACATCAATAGTTATCACACATTTCATTTGGTCAAATAAAGTAGGTGTAATGACTGGGACACCATCAACTTTGAGTCTGAGTTGGAGTGCAACATCTTATAGTGTGATTGTGCATTAACTGTTTGGATGATGAAACATGTGCATCCTTATTCTCCATCTCTCAAACAAAGTAGTGACTAAGTCATGGTTAGTCTTTATATGCGTTAGTTGTGCTATTTTGGCAAAGCCAACTTCCTCCATCATAGGTGCAATAAAAGTATGTTGCTCTTGCATTGAGTGACAATAGGATTGCATTATATTTTATTTGGGGTCTTGCATTTGTAAAAAAAAAATTAAATGAAGTATATAATTATTTCAAATAAGTTCATATGTTGAACATGCAAATAACATACAATAGTAACAATGAAGTAAAACTTGTGTTTGTGTTTTTTTGAGACTAACATTTTTTTTCAAACATCCTTGTGTTGTGTATGAATAAAATGAAAGATATTAGGAAGAAAGAATATGAGAATAGTCCAAGTGCATGAAATGACGATGGATGTGATGACATATTTATAGAACTTGAGAGGTTCGGTTATTTGTGCAAGGTAGGGCAATGAAATCCACACGTATTAACCATGGACTACAATGAAAAGGGATGCACATGAAATAAGAAAATTTTTGTTCTAGATATAAGTTAAGGTGAATGTGACGTGTATTTCATATAGTTTAAGATGACATTGACATGTTAGTGACTTATAATAAGTTGGTTGTCATGTATCACATGTTTGGATGATAATCACTCTCACGTGTAATTTTAATTAAGGTGAAAGTAATATGTTAGACACATTATCAATATTGGTGTTGTTTGGCTTATATATTTAGGTGATTGGTACTCTTTCGACATGTAAGATATATATTTTTTCTTCCTTTTTCTCAACACTCATATTATATGCAAAACATAATTATCTTTGTGTATTGTACTTTCTCATGTATTGAACCTATGTTGATACTTAACCTCTACTAACATATTAAATTAAAGATACAACTGAGACTGATTTACAGTTAAAACCCCTATCAAGTGATGCTTAAAATATTGCTTTATGCTTTGTTTTAGGAGACTGACATATCTTCTCACTTCTCAATGAAGCCTTATCAATTTTTACCCTTTTGCATTTTTATGCAAAATGGAAAAGTATTTAAACTTTGTTTGATGTATTGAAAGAGGTTAGAGGTCAATCATTATTTAATAATAATAATAATAATAATAATAATGTAATATAATATAGTAGTCACATAGTCCTATTATTAGTAAATACTAACTTTTAATCCAATGTTAGCATTTCAGTTTGAGAATTGCAACAAATGAAATTTTTTATGCTTCAAATAAGTGTTTGGTTTGCTAAAACATTTGATTTTTTTATTTGTGACAATAATTTTCATTCCAAATTGTTTTACAATTTAGAATTTTTTATTTTTATTTTTTATTTCTTGTTGAGTTCCATACCTTTGTCATTTGTACATTTATCATTCTAGTATTAAATTCAAAAACATCTTAAAAGCTCGTTGAATTATTGTTATAAAAGTATAAAGAGTGCAACTATGTATCATTTTTGTTAACATATGGATTTTGGTCTAGTCCCCCCATATATTTTTTTGTATTTTTTTAATGATACTTTTTTCATGTGATGACATATGATTGTTGTTATTAATGAGAAAAACGTAAGTGGAAGCAACACACATAATCATGAAACAACGCAAGAAAATAAACGACACAAGATTTAACGTGGTTTGGTCGCCAACTGCAACCTACATCCACATGGGCAACTATTAGGTTTTATTTCATTCCTGTTGCACACCAATTACAAGTACAATGATCTCTTTAAATAGAGATTATTAAGGGGACACAATGATTAAGCCCACTCACTAAAACATGGTGTCTACTCACCCCAGCACAATTGGTCCTGGCTTCACACTCAACAATCTCCCACTTGAAGCCACAAAACAATGTTCATCAGCACTTAAATTGTGTGTACATGTACTTCTGTAATCTATCAATGGAACTCAATGTTCCACCACTAGTTGCCACCAACCTTCTTAATCATTCTGAAGGCTTTGTTGAAACTCTCCTGAGTTTCAACACGTCAATCATGACTGAAACTGCCACTGACCCATTCTCTGTTCCTACCGGCTCTCACTTACACGAACTGCTAGATCCTGGAATAGCATGAGAACAAACACTCTCCATACTCAACAAGAAATTTTTTGAAGATGTTTCAACAACTGGAATACTAGTTCTCCTAACCCACTGTCATCTAGGGACCTCAGCTGAAACACGACCCATGCTCCCACTGCCACAAGTACCTCTAACTGGTCTACCTGAACCTTTCCATGCTCGTTCATCCTAAATCTGACCTGTGACTCTGGGTTTCTCTCTTGTAAAGACAACCCTCTTTTACCCACTAGATTCTATGAATCAGACTTTGTTTATCTTCTGAACTGGAATGGTCACTCCCTCAGATGGTAATTCGACCATATATAGTGAACCTCTCTTTCTTCCGCTCGCCATGACAAGATTTCCCTTGACAACCTTCCACTGCTGATTTTCGAACTTCATATCATGTCCCTGTTTGCCCAACTGCCTAACAGAAATCAAAATTTTCGTCAAGCTTGGAAAAACTTTGGCATCCTTCAAAGTCCAAAAACTGACTGGCATCTTCAACACTATGTCACCCATGCCATCAATAGTTCTGTTGTCCCCTAGTCTTACCTTTCCAAAGTCCCGAATAACTAGATTCTGAAATGCTTCACTGCTGTGGGTAGCATGAAATGAAGCACCAGAATCCATGACCCAGGAATCCACACTGCTATCCGTGCAACAAACTAAGAGGTCCTCATCCACGAAGTCTTTGCAATGTTGACTTGTTTATCATTTAGGCATTGATTCCTAAAATGCCCCACCTCCTTGCAGTTCCAACATGTTGCACTTAAGCAATCCCGAGTCTTTGACTGACTCCTTTTTTTGTTCTTACTCCTACTATCTCTGATATTCTTCTTACCTCTAATGACATTTAGCGATTCACTAGATAATTCCCCATAAATCCTTCTTTGGATATCCTCACCAAGAATGAGATCACGAATCTTCTCAAAAGTGAATCCATCGGGTCTTGCTGAACTGGTAACTGCTATAACCGTTAAGGACCAACTGTCAGGCAAAGACAATAGTAGTAGTAAAGCTTGAACTTCATCATCGAACTTAATGCCCACTGACGTAAGTCTGGCTAAGATCGAATTCATTTTATTGATGTGCTCAGTAACTGAACTGTCAAAACTCCGTGCCACAGCGAAAAACTCCGTGTCAAAACTGCACTGTACACCCTGTGCCTAGCACTACACCATCACTATTGCACCAACACCCAAAACCAGTGGCCAACCTGCAAAACTCGCGCGTAGCCACCTGCGTCCACCGCATCACTAGTCACCGCTGTCGCATTGCACTTAATGTCATGATAGACCAGCACACCTGCAGAACGCATGTGCCATCCTGCGTCTTTTGTCACTGCTATCGCACTGTACCTCTGTGTTGTCTTGCTTACCGCAAGCACCTGCACCTGTTCGCCGTGAAACGCGATCTGCCACCACCGCCACAAAACCCTAACTTTGGGATGCCACTGCTGCCCCTACAAAACCCTAGCTTTGGGACACTACTGCCGCCCCTATGAAACCCTAGCTTTGGGATATCGCTGCTGCCCTTAAGAAACCCTAGCTTTGGGATGGTACTGTTGCCCCTGCGAAACCCTAGCTTTGGGATGCTGCTATTGCCCCTGTAAAACCTTAGCTTTAGGATGTCGCTGCCGCCTCGTCGAAACTCTAGCTTTGGGACGCCGCTGCAGCCCCTACGAAACCCTAGCTTTGGGACGCCGCTGTTGCCTCTGCGAAACTCTAGCTTTAGGACGCCGCTGCCGCCCCCGTGAAACCCTAGCTTTGGGACGCTGCTGTAGCCGTAATTTTCACGTCTCTTCGATTAATTTCTGCTGATCGGATCTCTAGTGTGTAAACTAACCAAGCTCTGATGCCACTTGATTGGAAAAACGCACGCGAAAGCAACACACATAATCATGAAACAACGCAAGAAACTAAATGACACAAGATTTAATGTGGTTCGGTCGCCAACTGCAACCTACATCCGCACAGGCAACTATTAGGTTTTATTTAATTCTTGTTCCATGCCAATTACAAGTACAATGATCTCTTTAAATAAAGATTATAAAGTGGACACAATGATTAAGCACACTCACTAAAACGTGGTGTCTACTCAGCCCAACCTAGTCCAATTGGTCCTGGCTTCACACTTAACAGTTACTTGAGGTGTCAGCCTAGCTGAGATGTCAAGTTGCATAGTCATGCCTAACATGAAAGCTTTTATAAAAAAAAAAAAAAGAATGGAAAACTATAAAATATTGCACAATGGAACATGATCAATTTTAAATATCACTTTTGTTTAAAAAATTATTTTTCATTATAAAAGATTTTTTTTTCTTTTTTGGAATTTAGACACTCAATTGCTTAGTTAGTATTATATTAAAATTAGATATAGATCCAAACACACTAGTTAAATTTTGGACCTTTATTATAATCATGGAATTACTCCTTTCAATCCCACATCAAAAGTACAAGTTAGGGCGACAAGAATAATAGACTATAAAATTTAGATGTGTAGTACTTCTTAATATACTTACCTGGATGGGGTCAATGGACGATCATGAATATCTATAGCTTGGGGTAATGACTTTAATTGCACTTGGAAAGGGTGTTTCTCTAAGGTCTGTTCAAGTAACAAATCCTACATCATAAGTTTTGGCAGTGGGACTTGCGTTTTCACAACCTTTCCTAATATCAAGTTAAAATTCTAATTTCAATGTTCCCCCCTAATATCAAGTTAAGATTTTAATTTCAATGTTTTTGGCTTGCAATTGAATTTAAATTTGATTTTTTCTTCAATGGAATCTAATTTCCTATTTTATGGAGAACGTTTTCTAGTGTTATGCCTATATGGATGGACATGTAATTATTAATGTTGTTTTGCTTCTACTCAAGGTGACTCAAATTAAGAATATTTTAATAGTTGGACCATTTGGAAATATAGAGATTAAGTTTTCTAGTTGGATTCATTTACCATGAAAGAATGTATTCCCTTTTATGAAAGAAAGGATGCACACCATTGTGACAATTTTTTAATGAAAAATAACTTGTTAATGGGTTCTCTTCTCATAGTTTGCAAGACTAGTTCCTTTCTTTTTAAAAGAAAGGATAGACTACTATGGCAGTCGTTTGTGGGAAGAAAATGATGCCAACCATGTTTGCGGATTCTTTGTTCTTATTGTTTGTTGGAATAGTTTTGTTTTATGGAAAAGGTAAACCAAATGAATGACATGGTAAAAATATTTCTATCCAAGTTTCAAAACCTCTTTCCACCTTGTCTCAAAATATCATCATTGCAAAAATATTTTGTTTCTTTCATCAGTCATATACTCCATACCTCAATCTTATTCCAAGAACTTATTGCTTCTTTGATCAGTCTTTCATAGTCTACAATCCTCACACCACTCCGTCCCTCAATCTTATAGAAAAATATATATTGCTTCTATCATCAGTTTCTTGTATAAAGTCACTCAATCTCCAACAATCTTGTCCCTCAATTTTATTGTAGCAAAAAGTCTATCAAAACAAATCCCATGAAAAAATTGCCTACATTGTTTGAAACGCTTGGTGATTATGGATAAACAAGCAAATTTTTGAAGGTTTTGAAGTATGGATGATTGAGAAAAATTATGACAAACTTGATCATCTTGAAGAGCATTGCTCATTGTCTCTATTACATTTCCCAAAGAATTCTATTATGAAGAAAAGGAATATAATTCTCTGGTGGGTTGGAGTGAGTTTAGTAAAAAATGGAAACGACAAAGGAAAATAATGAGTGTGTGTTTGAGAAGCTTATGGATCATAAACTAAGTGTACCAAATAATTATGTTTTTGTGAATAATTTTAAAGTTACATTTTGTCCACCATATTCATAAGTAAAGTCAGTCATTGTTAGGAAATAAGGAGAAACCCTTTGGAATTTATTTATTCAAAGAAAATAACCTCATCTCATATTAGTCATACTCCTTGTTTAGCACTACAAACGAAAAGTTGAAGTGATGAGTTTAGTTTTAAATATGCAACTTATCTTAAATTTGGATTGCAATGGATGGCCAAAATGAAGCATTTGGAGGTGATTTAACTTGGTCATTGGCTGCACATTTGACCAAAACATCATATTGAAGTTAATAGTGAAGAATTCTTGAAGGAGTTAAGGGATCAAAAGGATTTAAGATATCTTAGCCTTCGTGGAATATATAAAATATTTGAGCTGTCATAGTCCATTTTTTTTATCTCAAGGTCTGTCACAATATAGAAACATTACGGGATGATATTGCATCATAAAGACTGATTTATATATGTCTCCATGCTACTTGTTGGACAAAATGCCAAAGGGGATTGAGAAGTTAACTAAGCTTGAACTACTCAAAGGATTTGTAATTGGTAGTTCTAAGAAGACTCCATTAGATCTTAAACATTTGTCAAAACTAAAGCAACTTAGCATACATATAGGAAGTGGGGGCTATGATCCAAGATATAAAGTTTGAAATTGGGAGTGTTATCAAAATAGAGAAACTAAATATATAACATGGTGTGTTTGAAAGAAGGTATTGTGAGATTCAGACTAGTTTGCCTCCAAATTTGAAAACATTGCATCTTGAAGGCTTTTATGACAAGATATACCAGAACTATTGAAGGTTGAACAAATAATCACAAGTTTGTGTGAGCTATATATTACAAGAAGATGGATCTTAGGTGGAATATGGATTTAATTCCTTTTAACCAAATTTATCACAATCTTCCCAAAAGAATGGAAAAATATCATCGTACACTAGTCGTGTTGAGTGCTAGTTAGAAGCTTCTTCCATTGTCCACTACAATTCCAATGTCAGGGATTCATAAAGATTTCCTTCTAAATTACATGAAACACAATTAGCCAACCTTAGCTTTTAGAAAAGGCCAATATAACAAAACCTACAATGAAAATTGTGTTTGGAAATAAGAACAAGATTCTTCTAAATGAAAGTAATTATTTATCTTTAAATTTTAGTGAACTAAGACTACAATGAACAACAAATTTACACAACCCCATTACACTTTTTCGAACTAAATAATGCTACAGTACTTTATCAATCTCTAAAGTATAACCTTTATGTGTTTTTAAGTTAAATCCATATTGGGAGGATATTTAAAGGGTGACATTAATGAAATAGTAAAATAGAATATTTTTTATAGATACAATGAAATTGACATAAAATAGGAAGAAGTAGTAAAAAGAGAATAATGATCTTAAGTATATTGTTTTGATGGTAGTATGCAACAACTAATTTGGCATAATGGAGCTGGTTTAGTTTAAGTTCTTATTGTGGATAAGTAAACTCAACTGATATGGGATTGCCATGTTTCTTAGGACACTCAATTTCTTAATTGGTGTGAAATTAATTCTAAAAGTAATCTATAGAAATCCCACATTGAAAAATACTAGTTAAAGTGACATGAAGAAGAGAACACAAAATGTAGATTTATCACTCTTTAGATCATACTTACCTGGACGGGGTCAATGGATTATCAAGAAGATTCATGGCCTAGGGAAGCAACTTCCATTTCACTTTGGATAGATGCTTTTCTGAGATTTGTCTTCTAAACAAAACATACGTCATAATTTGTCATAGTGGGACTTGCGTTCACGCAGTCCCTTATATTTTAGTTTTCCATTTTTTTAACGTTTATAATTGTAATTTTCTTTCCCAATTTTGTGTTTAATTCAATTTTACCAAACATATTGTGAATACTTTGAAATGATGTCAAACACCTTGAGTAAACAATATAAGGACTCGAAAGTACAAAAATGAAAAAAAAAAAACAAATATAAGTTTGATAAAAAAAAAGTTTGTAATTATATTTGATGAAGTCTAAACTTATAAAAGTTTCACTTTCATTCATTTCAAGTAGGATTAAAAGTTTTTAATGAATATGATAACTGATGAAAATAAAAAATACAATAATTGTGTCTTATATATCTTTGGTTTAATAAAAGAAAAAATTAAACTCTTTTGGTCTTTCTTTTAGGTTACTTGTTCTTTTTCATTTCTCAAAGACCTAACTTATTTGGTTTAATTTTAACTTAAAACAAATGACATTCCCTTATACGTGGGGGACTGAGAACAAATCCCATAAGGTGAAAACTATTACAGAAGGAGCTAGAAACTGTGGGTATTTTTTTAGAGAATAAGAGACTGTATTGCTTCTATTCTTGTTTTTTTTATGAAATAATTTGATTCTAATGTTATGTTGGTATACTTTGTTTTATATATATATATATATATATATATATATATATATATATATATATATATATATATATATATATATATATATATATATATATATATTTAGAGGTATATTCATCTTTCAAGTTTGTAGGTTGTGCCTATTTAATACATAGATTTGGTTACATTTATCTTTGAAACCATATCTCATTCCACTCTTCATTAAATTCTGGTTTAATTTTTGTAGGCGTGTTTACTATTTTATTGAATTATGTTGTTTATAGTTTATTATTTATAGTAGCTGTTTTGTTTTATTGTATCCAGTATATTTATTAATTTGACTTGTGATTTTATAAATGAAAAATCACATGTAAGTGACCGACTTCATAAATTATAATTATTGAATGTGAATTTGAAGAATGTCTGATTTCTAGCAATTTGATGAACTCAAATTAGAAATGAATGTAATTTGATCATACGTATTGTTTGTGGTTGGTTATTGATAATTTTGGAATGCTCAAATTTTAGATGTTATGTCATCAAATTTTTGTCATGAAAATTTGATAACTTGTATTACTGAGATTGTAGTGAGATGATGAGATTGAAATAATGGTATAATGTGAATGTGATTGCTTATGATGATGTGTATGTGATTGAGATTAAGATGATATAATGATAAAAATTTTAAGGTTATGAGCATGTGCTACAAAAAGATAGCAAATGTATGAAAGTTTTATGCTTTATTGTTTTTCATTTGTTGACCTCTTAGAAGTGATCATATCTTGTGAAAAAGAATTTGGTTTGAGGGAGGAACAAAGCTAAATTTTGATTTGACTTTAACTGTCAAAGTTCAAGTACGAGGAAATCACATAAGGAGAAGCAACCACTGGTGCAAAAAGGTGAAACGAGTGCGGCTATTTTAAATTTATAAAAGCGGCTATATAGCTGCATTTGATCAGCATGCACTTGTAAATCGAAGAGATAAGAGTGCGACTATATAGCCGCACTTGTATATGCTTTAAAACATTAAAAAAAATAAAAAAATTTAAAATACCACCAACCTTATGTGAAGGCAACGTTGATGAAGAGTGGCACGGGAGCGCCAGCAACAGCAGCGACAATGGAAGCGGCAACGGACAGGGAAGCAGCGACGGAGCAAACCAAAAAACCCACATGAAATCACGAAGGCAATGAAACAATACTGAGCAATGCAAGAAACCAAACAATGTAAGAAAAACGAAAAAGATTTATACATCCATGGGTGAAGAAGAAAGAGAGCTCGAAGAAACTTACAAAGGCACCAAAATAAAATGAATGAAGTTGCATAAGAGATTAACACGAAGTGCAAACGTGAGCAAGAATAGTGCAAACGTGAAACAAAGAAGAGAAAAAAATTATGAAAGAGTGTGGCCGAAACGAAGAGGAGAAAGAAAATATGAAAGTGTGTGACGCGCTTCAAAATTTAGGGTAAAAAAGGATTTACAAATGCGGCTAAATATAAAACCGCACTTTTAAATCAAAGCGTTTGATTTACAAATGCGGCTATTTAAATAGCCGCATTTGTAAATCAAAACGCTTTGATTTACAAATGTGACTATACAAATAACTGCATTTGTAAATCAAATTAATTTAAAAAATGCCACTGCGTTTTTTACGAATGCGTGTGAGCACAAATCCGCACTTAATAAAGAGTATTCTTTTCTTCATTTTGCACTAGTGAACCAAGTAAAGTTGAAAGTGAAGGAGAGTTAAACACTAGAATGAAAGAGGAGTGTGTACCAGAAGGAATTTACATTCTTGTCTTTTGTACTATTTCTCTTGTAACTCTTTTGTAGTAATAAATAATGGAATAATAATGTATGTAAACGGTGAGTGTGTCTCAAAGGTCCATAGGTTTCAATGACCCTTACGCAGGGTTCTTCCAGTTTTAGTTTAGTTCATTCTAATTCGCTTAGTCAATTGATTGTGTCTTAAAAGGTCAATAGGTGCCTCTATCCCTTACTTAGGAAACAATAGGGTAGACTAATGTTTTTTCTTTAGAGTCTTATTTCTTTTCAAAATTTAATTTTATTTTAAGAAAAATTAATTGGAGTTTCCATTAAGGGAGACTAGTGAAAGCTAATTGAGAAAACTTTAACTGGGAACGACTTTGTACTTAAGTAGTCCTAGTGACCCACATCTTTTTCTTGGGAGTGAACTTGAAAAACCTTTGACATTTCAAACTTCTTGTAAACTTTTGTTTCGAAAAATCAAATAAAAATAAAATGAGTGATCGCTCAAGTAAGTCTTCATAAGTTTAGTGTTCAAGGTAGCCTTAGGATAGATGAAGGTGAAAACCTTCGTGAAGAAATAAGAGATACAAGAAAAAGAATTTGTTTATTTGAAGGATATACTATCTAGATATCTAAGTGTGCATGAAAACCCTAGGAGCAAAGATAAGGAGGGTTCTAGCAGGAAAAGAGATAATCTTAAAAAACCTCATTCTTAGAGTGAAAGAGTATATAACAGTCATCAAAAGCACCCTAGATAACATAGACATAGATCACATCATAATTATTCAAAAGAAACTAAGGTCGACCTTCCTTCCTTTCATGACAAAGAAAATGTTGAAGAATAATTTTAGATTGGAGATGAAGGTAGAACTATTATTTGAGAAAATATTGAAGAATATTTCTCATTAAAATAAATAGGACCATGAAGATAAAAATATACAAATAAATAAATAGGACCATAGAGATAAAAATATATAAATAAATAAATAAATAGAAATAGCACATAAATAAATAAATAGGACCTGTGTAATTGAAGATAAAATTAAATAAATAAATAAGACTAATATGTAACTCAATGTAAAAATAAATAAATAGAACCAATACATAATCGAAGATCAATTAAATGACATAAAAATAACTAAATAAATAAACAAGACTTATGCATAACTAAAGATAAATTAAACCATAAAAATATAAATAAATAAAAATAGCACA
The DNA here is from genome assembly GCA_013389735.1 of Phaseolus lunatus. Classification (NCBI taxonomy): domain Eukaryota; kingdom Viridiplantae; phylum Streptophyta; class Magnoliopsida; order Fabales; family Fabaceae; genus Phaseolus; species Phaseolus lunatus. The sequence goes on along the minus strand of CM023862.1, from coordinate 15,055,730 downwards.
AATACGTAACTCAAGATAAATTAAACATTATATATAAAAGAACAAAGAAAGTAAAATAATAATAAATTCAAAAATAAATAAAAGGTTAGTAAAAGAAACATAAATTTATTAAAATGAATATAAAAAGGGTTTAACATCTCTCTCTTCATATATATATATATATATATATATATATATATATATATATATATATATATATATATATATATATATATATATATATATATATAAATATGAAATTAATCATAAAATTTAAGATTTTTAACTCTTATGTGATATTAATATAGTTATCTAAAAGTAGAGATGTTAGACTAAATATGAAAAATTATATAAAAGGATTGACAAAAGAAGAGAGAGAAAACTAAAAGAGAGAAAAGAGAAACTTTTGAACTATCTTCTTTAAATAATTCTTAAGTTGAGTTGCTAAAAAATGGAGCAATTTCAAAAAATATGGAAACCACATAGGACAACAAAAGAAATAAATAAAGACAAAATTGTTTCTCAAGTCATAATTCTGTCTCTTATATTTGACAAAAAGTACATAGATTTTAGAAGTCAAAATTTTCTTAATTATGTCTTGAAGAATCTTGTTCTTCATGACTTTTTTGTATATATGTCACTTTTTGTTTGGTGTTTATTTCATATGGGTGTTTGATTCTAGAGAAAAAACATGAACCTCAAACAATAATAAGGTTGTTGTCTTGAAACAACAATGCAGATTTATCCTTCTCAAGAGGAAGGGGATGATGGAAAATCGTCCAGCCACAACATCCACACAATAAGGAGGATGAAGATATAGAGCTTTGTTTGAGAACTTATTAGCACATTTGGGCCTAATTGGACTTTTGTCTATCTCTTGTAGGCCCAATAAAGAGAACAACTCTAGGATGAAGGATTGCATAAAGTGTCTCATAGAAATCTCTATATCATGAAAGAATACTGGAGCCTGGGTCAGAAACTACAAAGAAGACTAGAACTTAGTTGACTTTAGCAGGGACAAGTCATCATCATTTTGTGCCAGACTTCAGTTCAAAATAAATTTATAAAGTAGTTTAAAATTTCATGGATCATGTATTGGGTCTAGTAGCATAGAATATTTCAAAACCTAGATAGGGTTTCAATTGGGTCTCTAATGGTCTAAGAAAAATCCTAGGAAGGATATGCAAGGGAAGGGCTTACAAGTTTGAGCTCCAAGTTCGGGTTAGAAGTTTGTCTTCCAAGTTTCACTCAAAGTTGAGCTCCAGACTATGGTAAAAAGCTTCCCTCACACTCTTCCTCTTTTTTATGACCAAGTCTCCTATAAGTAGGACTGTTCTTTTCTTGTAATTTTTAACATGAAAATTAGTAATGAAATTTTATGTATTTTTTTTTTCCATTCTACTTGTTCCAAAGTTTTTCCTAAGTTAGTCTCCTTTCAAACTTAACCCTAACTTTTTCCTAATGAGTTGGTCTCATCTCTCACTCTCACATATTTTTAAATCCACTTCAAACCATCAAAACTCCTTTTTAAGTTTTTAAGAATGTTTTACGCTTCTCAACTATCCTTCATCTTTTATAAAAAAAAAATTCACAAAGAAATCTAATAGAAGAAGAGTGTTTTCATCAAATAGCTCACTCCAAATGATGAGAAATTACATCTATCGAACAACCGAGGGTATCCAACATAGACTCCAATACATTGAGGATAATGTGATTTCACAAGCGCGTCCAAGTGTTTTTCTAATTGAGAAATGCATTATGTGCCTCGAGTTTCTTGGGAAGCCACAACATCCTGAAGTTTGTGTAGATATGCAGTAAACTCCTTTAAACGAGTATTCTCAGCCATGGAGTCTCTTTCAATGAAAGCACCAATTGATATGATTCTCAGCTATATATAATAGAAACAGTTCTAATTGATTAAAAGAACTTCCTCGTATTATTAAGATGCTCGATTCACTGGATAAAGATTCTGGTTAATTATCATAAAAATGAAATAGAAAAGAACATGAGCTTGGCCATAAGAATGATGAAAGCTAAATCAGAAAATATCCACCACACCCACTTCCTCTCCAATTTCCCCTGTATACTGTTTTACAATTTTCACGTTTTGCCTTAACCTATCAAATTCTGGTTCTGCTCCATTATGCCACATCTCCCTTCTCAACATCATATTTTGTTATGCTTCTTGATTCAGTGTCAACACTTTTGCAACTTTTATTCCATTGCAAAATTCTTATAAATTCACTCCATAATTAATGTTTTATTTAGTTATTGGTAAAAATATATATTTTTAATATTATATAATAACTTTTTTTATGATTTAGGATCTTAGTTTTATGTCAAATCATCATATTTTAATAGATGAGTTTTATAATATCCCGTTATTAAACTTATAAATATGTGTATGACTATAAATATTAATTACTATTTTACATCATTATTTAAAGATTATGGATTAAATTGTCTATTTGTAACAAAAAATCTTATGTTATTGTTTGTTACCTCTAACTTTTTCCAACATCCCTTATGGTTCAGAAAAAAACTATTTTATTCTTAAAAAATATATTTTAGATTTTACAATTTATAAATATATTTTTTCTATTTATACATGTTAAATTATACAATTCAAAATATTTTTTTATTAAAAAAACTACATTCTGAATTACAAAATTAAGAAGATATTTTTGGAAATACTTTTTAGATTTTGCAATCCAAAACGTATTTTTTAAAAAAAACTCATTTTAGATTATAGAATTTGGAAGGTATTTCAAATCCAGAAATAGTTTTTGAATTTTAAAATTTAGAGTTTTTTCTTGATCACTCATTCCAAAATAAAAAACATTAATAAAATAAATGTTATTTAGTATTTTATGAAGTATGGGAATTACAAGAAAATATGGACTTACAGGAAGAAACAACTCAAGAACTATTACAGGTAACTATTACACTAAAAAGTCTCGCCATTGAAATGCTCATTAATAATATTTTGCTTTGAACTGGTGGTAGGAATTGAGCTCCATTGCATTGAATTTAGGTAAATTTTCCCTGCACCATATCAATTACAAAAATAACCTTTTCCATAACTTTTTCTAGAAATATTTCAGATTTGAATTTTTGGAATACATTTTTGAATTTCATAAATTTTTTTCTGGAACGCATTTTTAAAATTTAAAAATCTATTTTCAAATTTTGTATTTCAGATTTTTTTTTTCCAGAATACATTTCTGAATTTAGATTTCTGGAACACATTTTTTAGTTCTAAAAATCTTTTTTAAAATGTATTTTCAGATTTTGTATTATGTATTTTTTTTCCAAAAATATTTTTTTTATTTTGAATTTCCTTTTCTGAAACGAAATTTTGAATTTTAAATTATATTTTTTTAAATTTTAGATTTTCAAATCTGAAATAAAGGGTAATTTTAGAAAATTTGAAAAATAATAGGATGAAGATTGAAATTGATATGGTGCAGGAATAACTTGCCTTGTATTTATTTGTCTCAAGATGGGCTCTTTGGTCCAAATTTAAAAAGAATGTGAGACAAGCTATAATAAGGATTTTTCTTTCTACATATCCCATTAAAGTTCTTCTTACACTCCATTAAATAGGTGAAATAACTAAACACCCCATTTAATTTGTCTTCATATTTCAAAAAAGCTAATACATTAGAAAATAGAAAGTTTATTTCAAAAATCCTTTTTCCAAATTGGAAAGTATGTTTTGGAAAGTTTCAGGAAAAATAATTCAGAAGTCATTTAAAAAAAAGTAAAATAGTCATTTTAAAAATTGATTATAATTTTTTTGGAAAAAATATTCGATAAATCATTTAAAAAAAAGTAAAATAGAAGTCATTTAAAAAAACAAAAGAGTAAAACAGTCCTTTTTGAAAATTGATGGGGTGGAGGAAGAATTTTGATAGGATAGAAGAAGAAACACCCCTATAATAACAGTGTTTTTCTTGTGAAATCTTATTTTCTGTTTGGCTTATGCATCTTTGTGTGGGAATAAAAAAAACTTTATGTAATTTCTTTGGTTTGTATAATTTCTTTCCTTATTGTATTTCAGTTCCATTTTTGTTAAATGTCCTTTACAAACTCGTTTTATCTTGTTAAAGAAGTTTATAGCAGGTAGAGGAACGTAATATTATAGTTTATTTTTTAATATCTCTCTTTAATATCCTTTGTGGACATTAGTAAATAAACCTATTTGTAATACCTTTTTATGATATAGTTTCTTCTTTAATATATCATTTTATGACATATATTACTAACTTTTCTCGAAGGAAATATTTTTCAATGCGTCAATTTAGATTTTAATACTAAGAATAGAAATAACAACAAAATCTCAACCAAATATCAATGAACATGATATTTAAATTCTGAAATCAAATAACACCCCATCTATAAAAATTGAAATATTAAAAAAACCTTGTTTTTTTATCAATACAATATAAAATTACTCCTATAATATATATTCTACCATTCGTTTATTTGAAATATAAAAATTAAAATTTTCCAACTGTTTAAAAATAAGTTACTTGTTAAATTATTAGGTTAAAAATAAAAACATACACACAAATCATATATTTCTAGCCTTCAAACTTTATATAGGTGCCAATTTAGGGTATCAAATATCCATAGGAAGGTAAGAAAGCTACATTTATTTTATACATATAGGATATAGGATTGGATGCTTTGATATATCCTTAGGCTTTCACCTTCGATTGTTTCTTCTTCGCTCTTCAGTAACCTGAAAAATCAAGAAACACTCCTTTAAAAGTTTCAACACTAGTCAAAAGATAGAACTTTACTTTGATTTGAAACAATACCACTAATGCAGTTAAGTTCTCTGCCATGTTAACCAAGATATAATAGTAGGTACTTGAACAGAAAAAATGGAAAAACCTCACAGATTGAAGGAGATTCTTCTTTTAGGAGATGTTTACTTGTATTTCTCTTTTCTGTATTCACTTTTTAATTACAAAACTGGCACTATGATTTCAATCTGTTTCTTGTTTTCAAAATTTTGTATAGGAAACACTAAATAAAAACTTAACTCTTTTTTTGTTTTCTTTATTACCTACACAAATTTTGAAAACTGAACAAATCCAAAACAAAAGTAAATAAATGTAAATACCCTGTTACTTTCTCAAAGTAATCCATCTTTGATTCCAACTAAATTTGTAATATAACACTCCATCTTGGTTCTTAAGGTAATTCAAAAGGTCATACCCCCAAATCCTTAAGCCACAAGTACTCTAGTGCTATGGTGCAATCTTGTCTTTCAGAATTAGGAAAGGAAAACCAAAACAAAAAGACTTCAGTGAATCGGATCAAAGGATGAATGATATAAAGTTAGACCATCTTTATGGTCATTTGATCACAATTCATCATTTCTATTACCCTCAACTCTGATTCATCAGCCAAAAATGAAAAATGAAATTCCCACAAATCTTCTAGCGTTGATGATCAACAACTTATTGTCATGTTACATACAGCCTATACACAAGATAGTAATTACTAATTACACACCAGTAAAATTACAATTTGTTCAACTTTCTACAAAGCAACCAATTTGAATGGACAAACATTGTACTGACATATAAACTCTAGTCTGTAAATCAGAAACTGATCCAGACTTATTGTTCTAGGTCTTTTAACTTCCTCAACCCACTTAGTCCCCCATTGATTCTAAACTCAGTTTCTGATCCATCTTTAGAGTAAAAAAGAAGTTAATACCATTGAAGATTTTCATTCATCAATAAACGATTCATACTTAAAATCATGCAGGAGAAACTCTGTACTGTTATCAAATACCTACCAGCTAAGCACACTACGCAGGTGCATCTCCAACAAGCTTGAATTCTTGCAGCTCCTTGAAGTTCAACCATGCCTTCTCCCAGACTTTGGCTTCATAAACCTTCTTTTGCCCACCATCTTTTGCTTCCAAAGTAATGGTGTACAAGGTACCAGAAACCACTTGCTGTTTCGCACCTACCACCCTTCCAAACTCCAGAAGGGCGTTCTGCATAGCCATCACCAATCAATAAAAGCAAAATAAAATTAAAATCCCCCTTACTACAAAATAAATAGAAAATAGATATCCGTTTGCATTTCTATTACTACAAAGAACAAAATAACAAACTTCGTTGTTGAAATTCACGCCACAAATCTATTTATCAACTGACATACTATAAATGCAAATTCATCCTAACACTCAATAATCAATCATGGCTTCTGATGATTGATTGTGGGGCTTCTACAAGCTTCAAATGACAAATATTTGCAACATAATAGATTATGTTAGATATCATAATTTATTATGTTGCATTTTGGTTAAACTTCCCACGGTTTCTTCACAAAAACGCAGGGGAAAAAACTCCATGTTCGCCTAATTTGTTTATCATTTCCACTTCTTTTTTTGCTACCAAACCATCAGCTTCCACTCTCTTCCTTCCTCTCTCATCCTCTTTCCACCATACCATACTGAGGCAAAGTGCATGTTCGCTAGAACATACCCTTTTGGCTTATTTTTCCAAAGAGAACTGCCAACACACTCTGAAATATTTTCCTCCTAATTTACTTGCCATTACTGATTAATTTTTTTTAAAGTTATTAAAATCAAGCATGAAACTATAAACAAGAAATAAAACTTACAAAATTTAGCAATTTCCAATAAATTTAAGCTAATAACACAGTATATTCACAAAATTAGCTTTAACATTCTCTTCTTAGAAAACTCTACTTCAGAACAAACAGTGAATGTGCTATAAATAATCAATCCAACAACACACGATCCCCGTTATCCCCAGAAGAAAAATCCAAAAGTAAATAATTATTGTCCATCAAACAAAAGAGAGAATCTAATCCAACATGTGAATCTCCGAAGAAACCTTGGCATGCCCAAAACCGATCAACGACCAGACCCAATACGAAATTAACAAAAGGCTTAGGAATTTCTCCAAAAAACAAACAAACACAGCGCAAAACATAATCAATGGTACAAATTTCTTCAATCTTTTAGAAGGAAAAAATAAAGGGTGTGTGAAAGAAAAACCTGTTTTTTGTTGTGTTCTTCAACAGCAAACCGAGCTAAACTATCGATCTCAACGCTGTTCTGGCTTCCTGCCACATCACGATTGCCACCAACTGCTGCCATTATCTTCGATGCAACTGAGAAAGCTTCGTGTCTTCTCCTTTTATGCAGTTACGACTTAAGACTAGAGAAGGGATTCTTTGCGTCATTGTTATCCTCGGTTTCTGTTGATTTGACACGTGTAACTGATAACACGTTATTTGTTGCCTTCTTTTCAATTGTCAACCACGATTTTGTTGAGAAAGTCTACGGCGAAAGCGTAGTCGATACTTTCCTCCTCTTTTCTTAGATGTTAAGAGTTGGAAAATGGGAATTATTCTTGTTAAGAAATTCAAAACATTATTAACGCAATGTAATTTTTAATACATTTAAAAGGAAAAATTATTTTAAGAATAGAAGTCCAATATCAAGATCTATAGAATAAATTTTTGTCTAGAATATGCATTTCTTTTGATGTTGTATTTTTGGTTCAGCTTAGGATAAAAATAAGATAAAAATACTCTAAAAATTCTCACTTGAGATTCAAACAAGGATTTGGAAGAGCTTATTCTCTAGCTCATGACATCACATAAGAGCTCTATAGGTTAAGCTAGAGTTCCCTAACTCTCATCATAGTTAGGTTAGGTTAACTAAAATTAAGGTAGCTTAAGCAACACGTCACCCCGACCCTTGAAGCTTATAAGTGGTTCAAGGTTATTGTATTTGAATTTGGATATTGTATGAATAAAGTTTATCTGAAAACTCATATTCATTCTCTCCTAACTTCTCTTTGTTAGAGCCTCTCTAAGCTTAGTGAAACCCTAAGGAAGTTGGCCAAACCTTTTCCTTGACCTTGCACCTAAACTCACACCGCTCTTCACCTTCATTCTCCATCATTCGATGCATTCAAAACCTCACAACTTCTACTGCTCATTCACACCTCAAACACAAGCTAGAACGGATTACATCATGTGAATCAAAGCACAAGAAGGTCCAAAGTTGTCACGGTCCAACTAAGAAATTTTTCCAATTTTTTTTGTCCATTTTAGCTTGTATTTTGTGTTGTTCTCACTTGTTCTTCATTGTTTTTTATGTTATTCTTCAATTTCACTTGATCTTGAGTTTTCACCATTTATTTTGCAATTTCTATCGTTTAAAATTCATTTCTACCATTTAAACATCAATTCCACTGTTTGTTTTGTGTTCTTCAATATTCTTCATAAGTCTTGCTATTTGTGTTTAATTCAGTGTTTTCTGTGTTTGATTTGTTTTCCACCATTTAATTCAAGTGTTTAAAAATTTAAACGGTTCAAAATTTGTTTTAATAAGTCCAAACACTTCAAAATTTATCTCCATGCCATCCGATGCATAACCTCAAGTTTTTGGTGCATGTTCTTATGTGATTGCATGTTTTTCATTGTTTCTCACTATTTTTTTTTTTTTATCAATTTTTCTGCTTAATCGGTGTAATGTGTGTTGTTAGGTGTTAATTTTTGTTTATAGTCCTTGCATGTTCTCTTTCACATCATGTTTCTCCTTTAATTGTTCAATATTCTAGTTTTCAATTTAATTTCATAAGTGTTTGTGAAAATGTCTCTTAGAATTCACACAATATGTTTGATAAAATCCTAGGAGTATAAAACAATAGTATAAGCCTTTGAACCTTTTTCTTTTATAATCTTTGAGTTCTTGATGTTATACTTGTTCATTAGTACACATCTAATACATAATCTCCAATGAGTCTTGTAGTTATGTTCTTCAATTCACTGGATTCTTATGTTTCTTTCCAATTCCATATTTGTGTAGTTTTGACCTAGATTTTCAATTTTATTATGATTTCATTTTGCGTCCAAAATTCATGAAAACTTTTATATGAGATCTTAGATATGTTGTTAATATCTAGTTAAAAAGGCACATCAAAATACAAAATACACAATACAAAAAATGTTATAAATCATAAAAGCTAGGACGCTCACTGTTAATAAAAAAAGTTTCAGGATGTAATTTGCTCTTGGTTTGAAATTCACTATGCCTTATTCCTTAGGGTGTTTGGTGTTGAAATTTTTACCATACCTTTGAGCACCTAGTGCTTTCTTGTGTAGTAACTTCTTTGAATAGTTTCTCACTGTATACACATTTGTTTGACCTCAAATTTGTTGCGTTTTATGAAATTTTGAATTGAGATATTACCATAAAAATTTCATAGAAAAATTCACTTTGAAAAAATTACTACAAATTTTGAATTAGTGAGTGCCTGTTCACTCTAGATTTTTGTTTTGTTGATCTACTCTAGAGCTAATCTTTAGTTGCTTTAGCTTATGCTAGCCTTTTTTCATTAGCCTTAATTTTTGCTTGTAATTTTTTGGCTTTCACTTTTTGTTTGTCTCATCAATTCCCTTTCAGTTTAACTTTTCAAATTTAACTTTTGTTTGTTTTTATTTTCTTGGCCTTCATTTTGGTGAAAGGTGTTGGTGTTCATCTCTTTTGATGCTTGTGGAAGAGGACTTTTCAGCTACTCTTTGTGGTGTTTACACTTTGGCATTGAGAAGCTTGATCAAAGAAGATAAATGATCAAAGAGAAATCAACAAGCAATTCATTAATTGTCCTCATAAAGAAGTCGTGTTACATGCTTCTCACCAAAAACTTCCATCAAACATGTTACTTACATTTTTTTGTACTTCTTGTATCACAAAATTTTGTGTATATATTTTTTTCTCTGTATAATTTTTTACATTCAAACCATTTTGGAAAATTCTCCAAAGGTCATCCCAATAAACTTTGTAATAGTACAACGTACATTAGTGTGAAAGTATGTCAGTGAGCTATTATAATGTCAACTAGACTTAATTTCACTATTGGGCTCGTCTAATCTTTACTTTCACCTACATTTTTTCTTGTTGTCTTATTTTTTGTCTTGTCTTTTGATCGAAGAGGTCTAAGCTCAGGCCCAACAACTAGGTCCATGGCAAAGAGGATTCAAGAAGAGTGGGACTCTGCTACTGATGGCAGATAAACTTTTCTCTACATATTCAAAGACCCCTCAGAGGACCACAAGGAGTAAAGCCCAAGCCATGGGAGCTGAGCATAAATTAATTTTAGTTTATTTGTAATTCCAGTACAGTAGGGTTCATTTAACACAATCGGGGGTGTATTTAACAATTTAGTAGAGTAGGGTTCATTTAGCACAATAGGGGGGTGTATTTAACAATTTAGCTTGTACCTAGGCCTTTTAGGGTAGGAATGTAGCCCTACCTTCTAAAAGCATGCTAAGGGGCTGCATTGACCTTTAGTCAACACCCTAGTAGCCCCCTCTTTTATGTATTCCCCATCCTACCCTTGCTCCTTACTCTCCAAGGCACCATCTCCTATAAATAGGGTGCTTTGGCTCATGTTTTTTTAAGATCAATTTATATGAGTAAATGCTGCCAAAATTATGCTAACTTCTACTCTTTGTCTAGTCTCTCTAGGTAAGACACTTTGATCTTCATTTTCACCTTCCTCCAAGTGATTTGGCCTAACCTATCACTCTCCATACCTTTCATGCACGTACAAGGAACCTATAGCTCTATATGAGCCATCCTTGACCCATATCATCCATAGCTTCCGTCACCTTTTTACCTCATATTTCAAGAAGAACAAATGGTCATGAAGAACAACCCATCATCTTTCTTCTTTTATTTTATTGCTTTATATGTCTCGGTGATACTTAGGATATTTCTTTGCTTATAGTGGACCTTTCTTTGGTCTTGGGTTCGTATTTTCATACACACATACACAATCTAGGTTTCAAAACTATTTTGATGTTCTTTGAGGAATTTGTGAGCAATATCTGGTGTAAGCTTTGACTAAGAAAGCCCTGATACTTAATTAGTCCATTGTGACTCACCTTTCTTTCCTGAAAATGAACTTAGAAAACTCTCATTTCCCTGACTAACTTCACCAAAAACAAAAATAAAGTTGCAACATGCATATTTCAGAAGTCTATATAAAGACATCAAGGGTACATAACACAACAACGAAGTACAAACGTCCATCTTACGAAACATTCAAGTGTATAGAAAAGCTTTTTGCAATTGTGTTTAGAATTGTGCTTAGAGAGCAACTTGTGAGAATTGGGTTTTGAGCGTAACCATTGTAAATTCTTCACCATTGTGAAGTATACCCAGTGAACCTCACTTGTTCTCTCTGAAGGAGAGTTTCTCTCATTGTATTGAGAGGTCTTTAATATAAGGGGAAATTAGGACATTGTACTTTGAGAGGTTAGAATACTTGGTGAACCAGTAGATGTTGAGAATATTGTGTATCTACAAAGGTGTAGATTACTGGGATATCCGTATGTAATTTTGACGTCATAAAGCAGGAGACATTACATATAAATTTTTCCGTATGTAAACCACAAACAAAATAAAATCTGCAATGCGTGGGAATCAAAACCAAGTACCTTCAATGACCAAAGAAACTTTAACAATTACACCAGACGAATTCTTTTGTATTACTATGATATTTATTATACTTATTATTATTATTAATATTATTAATATTAATATTAATATTAATATTAATATTAATATTAATATTAATATTATTATCAATATTATATTCTTATTATTATTAATATTATATTAATATTATTAATATTTTAATATTAATAAATATTAAAATATTAATAAAATATTAATATAATATTAATAATATGAATATAATATTAGTATAAATAATAATATTAATAATATGAATATAATATTAGTAATATTAATATAACTATTATTAATATTAATATTAATATTATTAATATAACTATTATTAATAATAATAAGTATAATAAAAATCGTAATATAAGAGAAGAACTTGTTTGACTTAGTGGTTAATGTTTCTTTGGTTACTGAAGGAACTTGTGTTCGAGTCCTGCCTACTGCAGTTTGGTTCCAATATTAATTAATATTAATATGGGACTTAGATTCGAGTCTTGGCTTAGTGCTAATACAATACTAATCTTTCATCAATACATGTGGATTCTTTTTATTTTTTATTTTATACTAAATTATTTAAAAGTTATTCATTAAAATATAATCTGAAATAAAAATTGATTTTAAAGTATGATTCAAATAAAATTAAACCATAAAATATAGTTCAAATAAAATTATTAGTTTTTAAATGTAACTAAATTTTATCACAAAATATAAATTAAATAAAATTAATATTTTTACAAATAAATATAAATATAAATAAATCTATAAAATCAAATTATAAGTAGTAATACTATTGACATTTATTTTCCGATAACTTTCCATGTTACAGTTTGAATACCATAATATTTATATTCATCTTATTAATAAAAAGATTATTAGAATATATATTTATTGCTGAGAAGTAATACTCTGTTAGCATTGATTTTATCCATCTATACCCGGATGTGTGGAATGTAAGCAGGGTTCTCCGTGATGTATCCTCCATTATTTGGTCGACATTTTTTTTTTATAAAAATAATAATAATAAATAAATAAATAATATTTAAAGAATATATCAATCTTTATACAAAATATCTATCTAAAATTATTTATCTCCAACCTCGTTATACAAGAAAAACCTTAAAATTGATTTCTTTTACAAGACATAACTATAAAGCATTAAAACTAACACCATTGTAGCCCCTCTACTCCTGTGTGAATTGTGTGAATTATCTTTCCAAGTAAAAATTTACTATTATCTCTACACAAATTTATTATTATCTCTATACATAATGGGTATATTATTTAGTTAATGAATATATTTGTATCCGAGTCATACATGTTTCTTTTATATTAATTAAATAATTTTTTTTTATAAAAATAAAGATCACAATCAAAATTATAAGGATAGTAACTACTTCACTTAATTATTTTTTCTTGTTGATAAAAAATACTAAAAAAAATTATATTATTAAAAAAGTTAATATCAAACCAGAATATATTTTTAGAATTTATATAATTAAACGTTTGAAATTGAGGGAGTTAGATATTCTGATATGAAAGAAAATAAATAATAAATAAAAATATTAAGAATAAGTAGAAATAATTAAATGTGGGTCTTAAAAACTACTTGATTTAATAAAGTTAATGTTCGTATTAAAGAAATACATCATTTGAAAGAAACTAAAAACAGAAATAAAATTAAGGTTATGATAGGAAGGAGAGAAATAATGAAAAAATGTGTGGGAAAAAAAAAGAATTAAAGAGTTTTTAAATAAATAAAAAAAAACTAATCACAAGAGAAAACAAGAGTTATCCAATAAATAATTAATATTTTAATAATTTAAAATAAGAATGAATATGACGAGACATGTATGAGGAGGAGACAAAAATATACAATATATATATATATATATATATATATATATATATATATATATATATATACATATATATATATATATATATATATATATATATATTCATCATTATTCTCATCACTAATTTAAGAAATGGGATACTATACATATCTATATTCATATTCTACCAATGTGAGGATTTCTATCAAAATTAGAAAAGGATTGCGACAATAAGCAAGAAACGAATTTATTTGCAATTTGCATGTAGCATCATTATAAGGATTTGACCTCAGTATTAAATTTTAGATGTTGTTGAACACGTAAATTGGATTTTTTTTTTCCCAAATAGAATAATTCTATTTAGTATTTCCTTAAATAAACATTTTTTTTTATTTTGAAATTGAATAAATCGTACATGTAAAGAGTACAATTTCAATGAAATTTGATACAACTGAAATCTCCATCATCCAAATACAACTTAAAAACCATGATTTGAAATCATGGGTAGCATTGGTTTTTGTTGTTGTTGGGTTAGAGGAATATAAAACTTTATATGATAGGTATCATATAATAAACACATTTTATAACTATAATACTACAGTTTTTCCTTGTTTATATGCTTTAGGAGGAAATAGAGGATTTAGTTAGGAGGAGATTTCTAAATTTTTGGCTGCAGAAGCAGCTGTTGTTAAAGGTGGGTATTCTCTTTCTTTTATTTATATAAGTTATTTTTTTTACTGATGAAAGAAAAATTGTAATTCACTAAAATGTTATTTTTAAACAAACTATTGTTAGAAACGAATTAAATATATGACCAAAAAAATTATGTGGAAAGAAAAATACATCCTAAACAAAATTTAAATACATAATAAGAAAGAGTCCAGTGAAAAGAAAAATGACACCCTAAACATGAACAAAATAGAATGTTTGTTATAAAATATACATGATCTGTCACACATAGATTTCACTGTTATTAGCCTGCAACACCTATGCAAGTTCCTCATAACCATCAAATTAAGTAAACTCAGGTTGGACCTTGGTGTTTCCCTGTATCTAGTTGGTAAAACCCTAATTCCATTTCCCCTCCCACCTTTCTAATGCACTTCCTTTTCCTTCCATTGTGATTCGCCATTTCCATCACTTGTTCTTTTCTCACCTTTTCTCACCTCTATCACCTTTTTTCACCGCTATAACCTTTTTTCATCTCTGGTTTTTCATCTGTGATTTTGTAATAGGGTTGGGGTATCCCTAAAATACCCCATATTTTTCCTTTTGTTGATTAAAAAGATAACTCAGCTAGCATTTTCAAGATGAATTCCACCCAAACCATCTTCTCTTCAGCCACGCTCATTGTGACCATCCCTATGTCACGACGTGAGATCTTCAACGTGTGCATGGATCAGCCCATGAAGATAATCTCCGATGGCATTTGGGAGTATCCCAATGGATCACCGCCTTCACAATCTGCATACACCATGCTTGAGCTTCAAATAGTTACAATATTTGCCGTCACGCAAGCCTTTCATTTCATTCTCAAGCAATTAGGGTTCCCTTATTTCGTTTCACAAGTCATGGTGTGTCCCTTTTCTATGCTCATCATCGTTTTCCTTTTGCTTCTTTCGGTCTCTCGTTCCTGTTAAAAAATGGTTCTGAACAACATGTATTAAACGATTAGGGTTTGCATCTTTTTCAGGCTGGTTTTCTTCTAGGACCATCAATTCAGACAGGACCATTTGAAGAGTACAAGAAGATGTTGTTCCCTTTTGGGAGTGCAGATATCCTGAACACAGTGTCATCGTTAGGGTTTTCATTCTTCCTCTTCATAAACTCAGTGCAAATGGACCTAAGCTTGATCACGAAAACGGGGAAGAAGGCATGGGTCATCGCTCTTTCCTCCTACTTCTTCTCCATAGTTATTGGGTTTTTCATCATGAACATGTCCGCTTCCCATCTGGAACTCATAATTGATGATTACGACAGTTTCTCGAGCTTGCCTATGGTCATCGTAACTCAGGGCGGCGTTTCCTTCGCCGTCGTGTCCACCTTGCTCAACGACCTCGGAATCGTCAACTCCGAACTCGGTCGCCTTGCCCTCTCCACGGCTTTCGTCAATGACCTAACTGGTAAAATGAAATCAATTTCTTCATGAATCAAACTACTTTATAAAACTAAAACAAAGTAGAGTTCTACAAATTAACTTATTTCGTAAAAAATATTTATTTTGTTTTCTGTTAAAGCAGTTCACCATTCATTAATAACTAAAAAAAACACTAACCTTAGAGAAGCTAACACTAGTTGCTAAATCAAGCACACAGTTAATGTAATTTTCCTATTTTCATATAATTTGCTGATAAAAAGTAATTTTCCCTTTGTTTTTATAATTTTTCTGGTCAATATATTCTTTTTTTCTGATAAAAGAAAAAATATAATTTTTCTATTCTTTTTATAATTTTTTATAGCCCCCTTATGTCTATATTTGTATTTAGTATAAATTTGTAAAACTATTTTATAGCTTATATTTATTTTCAAAACTATTTAATTAAAGATAACTTTGGATGGATGGTGACTAAAGTTGTTTATTTATATTCATTTAGTGTTTTTGCATGTATGTGATTTGCATTGTTGTATTATGATCAGGTGGAGTCGCAGCAGGGTTTAGTGCTGACTATGTGAAAAGTGTGAACTTGGGATATCCTGATCTAATTACAAACATAGTAGCTTTTTTTGTTTACCTAATCTGCATTCCACTAATTGGGAGACCAGTGATGAAGTGGATTGTGAAGAACACCCCAGAAGGGAAACCTGTGGATAAGTTATATATCCATTGCATCATAGTGACGTTTTTGGGATTAGGGTTCTTTGCAGGGTATTTCAACCAACCCTTCTTAGTAGGGGCCGTTATTTTAGGCCTTGCAGTGCCTGAAGGTCCTCCTTTGGGGTCCGAATTGGTTGCCCAACTTGAGTTGTTTTCCAGTTGGTTCCTCTCCTCAATTTTTGTCACATGTTGCACCATGAAGGTGGATCTCAGAGACTGTGAACCTTTATCATTCTTTTTGGTCGTATCCCTCTTCATTCTATTGGCCCAATTGATTAAGATGCTATTGTGCATGGGAATTTGCCGCTACTGTAAAATGCCCTTCTCTGACGGTTTCTGCCTTGCTCTCATTTTGAGCAGCAAAGGTGTTGTGGATATCGTCTCCTATATCCTGATCTTCGATACAATGGTACTTAGTTAATTCTTGAATCACTCATTCATGCATGCATGTTTCTAAGATATGTATTTTTGGACATCATGAGAATGATCGTATACTGTCTTGTCTTAATGTAAAAGTAAAATATAATGCGTCAAATAATACCAAGGTTGTTTGTTCAAGTACTGATCTAACTAACTGGTTTGGATTCTTCAACCATTGCAGGCACAAAATAAAAAAGTAATAGGTGTTTTGATCATTTCGGTGCTGGTTCTAGGAACAACTTCGAAGCTTGGTGTGAAGGCATTGTATGACCCTTCAAGGAAATACGCAGGGTATCAAAAAAGGAACATCATGAGCTTGAAACAGAATCATGAGCTTAGGATTGTTGCATGCATCCAAAAGACACACCAAATGATTCACGTAAAAAACGTGCTCCAGCTTTTTTCTCCTTGTCCAGAGAACACCCTAGTGGCAGATATTTTGCATCTGAAGGAGCTGGTTGGAAGGTCCACTCCAATTTTCATTGCACACAGACTTCAGCAAAAAGTAGGGTCCTCCTACAACTACTCTGGGGAACTCATTGTGACCTTTGACCTTTTTGAACGTGACTATGCTGGCTCTGCCACTGCCAACACCTACACTGCCATATCCCCAATGCCAGTGATGCACGAAGATGTTTGTCACCTTGCATTGGACAAGAATGCAGCCCTTATAGTTCTTCCATTTCATATCAAATGGGGAGGGGATGGTTCAATTGAGTTAGAGGACAGCAACATAAGGGCATTCAACTCCAAGGTTTTGGAAAGGGCACCTTGCTCCATTGGGATTCTTGTGAACCGTGGCCCTTCTGGCTTCCACTCAGCAAGTTATAAAGTGGCCATGGTTTTCTTGGGAGGACCTGATGATAGAGAGGCATTGTGCTTGGCTAAGAGGTTTACCAAAAACCTTGGCAACAGGTTGTTTGTGTATAGGTTGCTTGCACATGACCGTGATATTTCCAATTGGGAAGACATGATTGATGATGAGGAGTTGAGGGAGGTGCGTGGAGCCTATGGAAAGCTAGAAAATGTGACGTATGAAGAGAAGACTATAGAAGATGCATCTCAGACAACGGTTTTCATCCAAGATATAGCCAACAAATTTGATTTTATCGTAGTTGGGAGACGCTATGGAATGAGATGTTCTCAAACGTTTGGGTTGGAAAATTGGACTGAATATTCAGAGTTGGGGGTCATTGGTGATTTGCTTGCTTCACCTGATATGGAGACTAGGGCTTCCGTTTTGGTTGTACAGCAACAGTCAACAGCTGTATAATGATTAGACAAATCATTTCAATAGTTTTCAGTTTTGAAAAGATTTTCCATTTTTGTATTTGCTAGTGCTATTCGTTTCAAGAATAGTTGTTTGGGTTTCAAAGAATGTGGAAAAAGTTTTGTTGACACTCTTCAAAAAAAATAACATTCACTTTGACAAACCACTTTAATAATATAATAATATATATTAGAATTTTAAATAACACAAATATTATTAAAATATTATTATTTAAAATGTTATGTGTGTTTTATATTGAAAAATGTTTATGAACAATCCAAGAATGAGTTGCACCGTGAAGGTATGGTGCAAGGCAAGAGATGGTCACCGGTGAATTCCAAAGTTGTTGGGGTAAATTTTTACTGATGTTTTGAATCTTTGGTATTGTTAGAAAATGGTAGGTTTTTTTTTTTTTTTTATTGTGGAGTTGTTTACGTTTATCAGTCATAATCCTCAGTTCTTGCATTTTGATCTGTGTATGATTTTATGAGGATTGGACTTTGTATAAGGGTTGAGGTATCCCGAAATAAATACCTCAATTTAATTTATTCTGTTTTTGTTGATTAAAAAAAAATGAGTTGCACAGTATACAGTTTTGACATGACAGGGATTGATGTTCTGGTTAAGGGTTTTTTTTTTTTTCATTAAAATAGAATTAAAATTTGAAAGATTAAAAATTGTAAATGGTGTTTTTGTTATTGCAGGAAAAGAGTGAAAATGTGAAAGGGGGAGGGTATGAGTTTAATGTGGTAGGAAATTGAAAACTGTGATATGATAGAAAATTAATATGGTCAAAGATAAAATTATAAAGTTAAAAATTTATTCTTTCATGTTTTAAAAAAATAATTTCAATAATTTTCTTTTAATAATATAACAACATAATAAAATATATCATATTTAAATTTAAAAAATTAAAAAAATTAATTAAGTTTTTGATATTATTAATTGTTAAGTAATTAATTTTTTAAAATATTAAAGTTTATCTATTCAATTTAGACAAGACAAATGTTTAATAAAAAGAAATAAAAAAAAATCTCATATTTGCTTGACATTTTTGTTCTCGCCGGTTGACTTTCCCATTGGTTGACTAGGTTGAACGTCTTCTCTTATATCTCTGCCTCAGTTGAATATTGACCCGTTTCTTTATTTTTTCTGAGACGTGGCTCCGTTGTGGCAGAGGATGCCCTACCTGTTGATTACACTCCGACGCTCAAGTTGGTAAAGGCTCACGAAAATAACAATAATTCTCAGTTTAGTGTGCAAAACCAGTGTACATGCAACATGCAACAACTCTCACTTGAGAGAAACAAATCTTAACTGAAAATAAGCACATTTATCTTTTATCTCTAATAGAAAAAACGGCCTACCACGTGCACCAATGATCTTCAGGTGCTAAACCGCAGGCTAACATTGTGTTCCAAATGCACGTCCCTATCTTTTTAGGGTTAACAACAACTATCAATAGGTATTTACGAGTAACAAACATGCAACAGAAAATATAATAACGAATATGCACAATAATCACAAATATTATAGCAACTACTCTCATATATATATATATATATATATATATATATATATATGTATATATATATATATACACATATATATATATATATACATATATATATATATACATATATATATATATACACACGCGCGTAAATAAGGGGATATCTCATACCATAGCCTTACCATGCACTTTGGGCTCATTATCGAAATTGGGTCAGTCACACAAATCTTACCTTAGCCCAACAGCCGAGCTGACCTCAACCTTACCCGAGCACCGAGCACTATTCATCTATGCCCGAGGGCCGAGTCCTAGTCAGTACAATTTTCAAAACCTTTTATATTATCATTCCAAGAAATCATTTATATAGAGCATATAAATTTTTTTTTTCAAAATAAAATGAAAATTTGAATAATGAAAGTCATATATAAGTCTCAATATTAATATATTTTATCAATCCAAAAAATTTGTTTGTTTATAATTTATAAGATGCTTAATTTTCAAGCATAAAAATATCCGCATACTTAATGTCTCTTTAAAATAATTTGAAAATTTAAAATCTTGAACATGAAAGTTATAAATAGCTATATTATTAATATAGTAAAACTTAATATTATTTTTTTATTGATCATTTACATCCATATTTCTTTCTTGTTAGAATGTTAATAGGCATTCTTTAGAACTTTTTCCTAAATTATTGCGAGAAATCCACAAAATTTGCCTTGTAACATGATTAATAAAGTACATACTCACAATAATATACATTGATTACGTGCAACATAACAAAATACTATCATCAAAAGAATCAAAAAATTTACAAAAATGAAAGACGTATTAAAAAAAGAACATTTTCAACACCATCACAAACCCCTCTTAGCTAAATATAAGTTATATATAGTCTATTCTAATCCAGGAAAATTTAACCAACCATATTTTAGGGTGTTCCTTATTTCAACGGTTTCATCAAGAAGGTAAAACCCTATACAAGAGCTACCACTTATGTAAACATGTGAGCTTTGTCTTGTTCTTGGGCAACATGGTGCATGAGGTATATTTAAAGTGACCTCAATAGAGGAGACCAAGGTACAATTATCTAATCTCAATGTTAATGTAGTTAGTCAGAGTAAGTGGTGACCTATGTGGGAATAAGTGGTAACCCCTGCTACCAACTTTCTGCACAGTTAATTAATTTTAAAAAATTTTGAGGTTTGTGTTGTTCTTGTGTAGGGTGGTGTAGTGTATGAGGTATGAGTAAAGTAACCCCAGTGGAGGACATGAATGTCAAGTTCTCTAATATGACTATTAATGTAGTTAGAGACAGTCATATTAAGTGGTAAACTTGTGTAAGAATAAGTGGTGACCTACTACCAAGTTTCTACACAGTTAAGTAATTTAAAAAATTTTAAGCTTTGTGTTGTTCTTGTGTGAGGTGGTGCATGAGATGTGTGTAAAATGATCTCAATGAAAGACATCAATGTACAATTATCTAATCCCAATGTCAATTAGTCAGAGTAAATGATCACCTATGTATAAATAAGTGTTGACCAACTACCAACTTTCTGCATAACAAAGTAATGTTAGAAATTTTGAGCTTTATTTTATTCTTGGGTGGGACGGTGCAGTGCATGAGATGTGTGTAAAGTCACCCTAGTGGAGGACACGATGATTAAGTTCTCTAATGTCACTTTTAGTGTAGTTAGTCACAATCACATTAAGTGGTGATCTATGTAGGCATAAGTGGCGACCTACTATTAAGTTTCTGTACAATTAAATAATTTTAAAAATTTTAAACTTTGTTTTGTTCTTGGGCAGTGCATGACGTGTATGTAAAGTGATCTCAGTAAAGGACACCAAAGTCAAGTTCTTTAATCTCAGTGTCAATGTAGTTAGTCACAATAAGTAGTGACATTGTAGCAATAAAAGGTGACCTGCTACCATTTTTATGCACAATAATGTAATTTTGGAAATTTTAAACTTTGTTTTGTTCTTGGGTGGGGTGGTGCATGAGGTGTGTGTAAAGTGATCTTAGTGGAGGACACCAAGGTCAAGTTCTCTAATCTCGGTGTGAATGTAGTTAATCACAGTAAGTGGTGACCTACTACCAAGTTTTTGCACACTAATCAAATTTTTGAAAATTTGAGCTTATTGTTGTTCTTGGGTGGGGTGTTGCATGAAGTGTGTGTGTATAGTTCTTTTCTTATCATCAAGAAATAATAAATAAGTATGGATCACTTCAGGGGTGACCCAACCCTTATACATAGATACACTAGCGTAGAAAAGTAAATCAAATGCGGTTATTTTTCATTTATAAATGCGGTCAAAGGACCGCATTTATAAATTAGATTTACAAATGCGGTCATTTGATATAACCTCATCTGTATATTAACCTGAATGAGGTTGGGTTTATGATTTACGAATGCGGTCTTGGTAAACACTGCATTCGTAAATCACATTTACAAATGCGGTCTTTGTAAATGACCGCATTTGTAAATAGTTTTTTTTTTTAAAAGCCCAGACACCATTTACAAATGCGGTCTTGGTAAATGACCGCATTTGTAAATAGTATTTTTTTTTTTTAAAGTGCAATTTGTATTGTCCATAAACCACATATATTAATAACCTGCATAATGATCAAATCCCAGCCAGACAAATGCAGAAATATAGATATAAATTGAGATCATCAAAGTGTACATTTACAAGTAGCTAGTTAAATTACATAATAAAACCACTATTGACTACCTATGCTAGAATTATAAAAGTTTATGAAATAAGTGGACCAAGAATTTCTAACAGATGAAATGCCTTCCTCATCCATTGGTGCTTCTTCTGTGAATAGCTGCATTGCAAAATATAGTTGACATAAGTTAGTTTTAAATATATATATATATATATATATATATATATATATATATATATATATATGTTCAAGAATTATAAAAATGATTTAACATATAGTACCTGTTTCCAACCAGTTTTAACACCTAGTCTTATAATGGTAATCATCCATTGCATAATGTAATATCCACACTCATAGCTTCCTGGTTGTTTATTACACTATAATTCAATAAAAAGTAATATGTTAGTATATTGATAAACAATGATAATAGAGAAAGAAAAAAAATTACAAACCTTTATTCTTATCCAATTCAAATTATTTGAACTGGATCGACCTTTTAGGATGTTATATCCACGCCATGAACTGGTTAATACAAAAAACCTCGTTAGTAGATGGTTAATTAGTAACATATACAAAGTTCAGTTTATAATGTACTTACGTATCAATGATATCCTTAAATTTTGTTGGAATGTTCTTGTGTAGGGAACAGAACCACACAGCAGTCCTATCAACCACTGATAAGACAAGTATCAATGCGCTTCGATTTACAAATGCGGTCTTACCAAATGGTTAGTACTTGTCTTATCAGTGGTTGATAGGACTGCTGTGTGGTTCTGTTCCCTACACAAGAAGATTCCCACAAAATTTAAGGATATCATTGATACGTAAGTACATTATAAACTGAACTTTGTATATGTTACTAATTAACCATCTACTAACGAGGTTTTTTGTATTAACCAGTTCATGGCGTGGATATAACATCCTAAAAGGTCGATCCAGTTCAAACAATTTGAATTGGATAAGAATAAAGATTTGTAATTTTTTTTTCTCTATTATCATTGTTTATCAATATACTAACATATTACTTTTTATTGAATTATAGTGTAATAAACAACCAGGAAGCTATGAGTGTGGATATTACATTATGCAATGGATGATTACCATTATGAGACTAGGTGTTAAAACTGGTTGGAAACAGGTACTATATGTTAAATCATTTTTATAATTCTTGAACATATATATATATATATATATATATATATATATATATATATATATATATATATATATATATATATATAAAACTAACTTATGTCAACTATATTTTGCAATGCAGTTATTCACAGAAGAAGCACCAATGGATGAGGAAGGCATTTCATATGTTAGAAATTCTTAGTCCACTTATTTCATAAACTTTTATAATTCTAGCATAGGTAGTCAATAGTGGTTTTATTATATAATTTGACTAGCTACTAGTAAATGTACACTTTGATGATCTCAATTTATATCTATATTTCTGTATTTGTCTGGCTGAGATTTGATCATTATGCAGGTTATTAATATATGTGGTTTATGGACAATACAAACTGCACTTTAAAAAAAAAAACACTATTTACAAACGCGGTCATTTACCAAGACCGCATTTGTAAATGGTGTCTGGGCTTTTAATAAAAAAAACTATTTACAAATGCGGTCATTTATAAAGACCGCATTTGTAAATGTGATTTACGAATGCGGTGTTTACCAAGACCGCATTCGTAAATCATAAACCCAAGCTCCAACCCCTCATTCAGGTTAATATACAGATGCGGTTATATCAAATGACCGCATTTGTAAATCCATTTGTAAATGTGATTTACGAATGCGGTGTTTACCAAGACCGCATTCGTAAATCATAAACCCAAGCTCCGCATCCCCTCATTCAGGTTAATATACAGATGCGGTTATATCAAATGACCGCATTTGTAAATCTAATTTATAAATGCCGTCCTTTGACCGCATTTGTATATCTACGATTTACGAATGCGTGCTGAGCAAATGCGGTCCTGTGACTGCATTTATAAATGAAAAATAACCGCATTTGATTTACTTTTCTGCGCTAGTGCTATAATTATAATCCACACCACTCCCCAGATTCTAAGAGTTTATAGAGGGCAGAACATCATGATAAGTGTGTGTATAGTGACCTTAGTGGAGGATAGCAAGGTCAAGTTTTGTAATCTCAGTGTAAAAATGTAGTTAGTGACAGATACACTAAGTGGTGACCTAGGTAGGAATAAATGGTGACTTGCTACCAAGTCTCTAAACAAAGTAATTTTAGAAATTTTGAGTTTTATGTTGTTCTTGGGTGGGGTGGCGCATGAGGTGTGTGTAAAGTGACCTTAGTAGACGACACTAAGAAAAAAATTATCTAATCTCAGTATCAATGTAGTTACACAGTAAGTGGTGACTTGGTAGGAATAAGTGGTGACTTGCCATCAACTTTCTGCACACTGAACAAATTCCCGACATTTTGAGCTTATTGTTGTTGTTCAGTGGGGTGGTGCATGAGGTTTGTGTGAAGTGACCCAAGTGGAGGACACCAAGGTGAATTTCTTTAATGTCATTGTTATCAATGTACAATTATCATAGTGGACCAGTCGAACCTATAGTTGTGTACAATATTTATAATTTATGTTTTAGGTTGGACAATTTTATTAGTTACTGGGTTTGTGTTACCAATGTTACATTGTTCAAAATGTTTAAAGTAATAAATTTCATTTTTCATGTGATAAATAAATTTCACACGTGATAAACAAACTCAGTTGACCTTATTCATCATCCTCCATGACCACTATGGAAAAACTTACACTAGGTCACAAAATTTTTGTGAATGACCAACACATTAACCTCAACCATACTTGAGTCCAATTGAACAATACTTTAATAAATGAAATCATTCATACTAAAGCTAATCACAATCTACATTTGAGCATACAAATTTTTTTTGTGAATAAAACTATAGCAATACTGTCAAGAAAGTCAAATTCAAAAGTATGTTTATGATAAGTATTTATTTTATTTAACAATATATTTGACTAGGCTAAATTGAGATTGTAAGAATATGAAAATAGATAGATAGCACTTACTAAGTTGGAAGAATATTATTGTAATTATTATTAATATTATTAATGTTAACATTATTATTAATAATAGTATTATTAAAATTAGTATTAATATTAAAATTAAATTAATAATATTATCATATATTAATAAAGTTCTAGAGAGATTTAAGATGGAAAAATGCTCTGCAAGTTGCGTTCCATTTCATTATTTGGACATTGCATAAGACTAAACTTATCCCCTTTCTAAATTGGAACGACATTTGCAGAGCATTTTTCCATCTTAAATCTCTCTAGAACTTTATTAATATATGTTTTCTGAGACAAACCTAATAATCCTTGTGATCTATCACAAATAATTTCAATTCCAATCACATAGGATACCTAATCCATATCTTTCATTTCAAATTTCTTTGAGAAAATTTTCTTGATCTCATGTAATAAGCCAAAATCATTAGTAACAAGCAAAATATCATATATATGTAGATACATATATGTATATGTATACATATATATATATATATGTATATATATATATAACATATATATATATATGTATATATATATGTATATGTACATATTTAAATCAATAATAAGCCAACATCACTTTGTAGAATTAACCATTACATAAATTTTTTAAATAATGTAATTTATATTTTTAATAGACATTTTGTGATATTTATTACCTCTCGCAAAATAGCTTAAGCTCCCTTAAATATGCTTAAATGGCCATACTTAACAAGCAACATTAAGAGAACTTCAAATTTTTTGTGTTTTCATCACTTAGGCGCCCACAAATACTTGTTTAAGTGGAAATACTCAACTAGCAACACTTAGAGAATTTTAAATTTATTGTGGGTAATCACTTAAGTGGCAATGAATATATGCTTAAGCATATTCTTTAATATCACTTAATATTACAAAAAAATGTGTATGTGGTGGCGGTTATTTTTGTAAAACCTGGCATTTATAATTGCCATATTATACGTTTGTGGCTTCTTGCCGCCACAAAGTTTAATGTGACGATCAATTGAGAACCGTTGTAGCAGACACCATATAATGCATTGTATAAAGGGGCGATTTTAAACATGTAATTTACGTCAATTATAAATGTCGTAATTTTGAAAGTGGATAAATCAATTCTAGCGTAAATAGTGATAGTTTTAAACGCCACTTAATACAGTATAGTATGACATTTATAATAACCATTACAACTCTCATAATTCGAGTATTAAATATTTAATTTTATTTTTATAATTTTTAATAATTTATTCAATTATGTTTTATAATTTAAATTTATAATTTAATTTAATTTCATATTATAATTAAATTCCAGTACACATTTAAATTAAAATTAATAAATATAATAATAAAAAATACATGCACTAAGTCATCCAGCTATTTAGAATAAAAGTTGGCCCTTTTTTACGATCAAGCATTATGATAGACAAAATGTAAATTGGCCCATAATCCTTACAACTTCTTGTCTTGTAATATTTCTAATTAATTTGAAACAGAGTATGAAACTTCATCAAGCAATAGCACAAAAACAAAACCAATAAAACCTAAGAAGAGGCACCACTTCGTAGAGCTTGGGACTTCTTGCTTGTTGCCAAATTTGTCGCGGACTCCTTCCTGACGGGTTCTTCCTTTTCCGACAATATCAATTCTATGTGGCACGGGGATGACATATAAGGATTGATTCTTCCATGGGCTCGGTATGTTCGACGTCTTTGCTTTTGAGATTGATTGACTTGGATATGGAAAATGTAAAGCGCATCATCCAAACCTTTAACTTCAGCATTGCTCTCGGCATTTTTAAGCAAATTAAGGATGATTTTTCCTGATTTGATAGGCCACCTTCCTTGGCCATTAGAGAGTCTACTCTTTGCTTGGGCTATCCTTCCAACACCACAACAAAAACGTCTGAGCGGAATGGCCTGTTTGTGGACAAGAACATCTTCCAAGTACCTTCTAGCCTTAACTAGGGACAACTTCCTGATTGCAAATGCAGTTTCCCTAGTGTTCTTGAAATGAACCCTAAGGTCGGCGCCTCTAGCCTTGCAAGACTCAGTGGGATTGTTTGGCTCCCTTGAGTACTTCACCATTGCTACTTAATTCGGCACCTTCACAATTCAAACAAAGAATTGACTCACGACGTCATAAATAAGTGTGGTCATCATAGTTAGGTAATTAACTAAACATTAAGTCATAATTATAATATAATAATATGAACCTTTGGTTGTTGCATTGTTAATTAGAACTACATGCCTATTCCAAACTGAGATTGGTTCAATTCACACCACTCATGTACTAACCTTCCAAGTGTTTGATTATTCCTAAGTTGCTTACGCAAAAATAAAAAATTGAATGCCAATCCACCACCTTTAAATCTTAAAATATGTTTCCGACAGGAATCACCATTCTACCTCCAGGCTTCAACTGGTCAATAAGTGGCTGGGGAATTTCTGGTGTTGTTGCTCCAACGTGAATGGCATCATAAGGTGCAAACTCTGGCTAACCTTGCCTCCCATTTGTCAACACCACAATTATCAATCTTCTGATCCATAATCCCAAGTAGACGTTTATTTAACTAGTTAAGAAATAATCATGCAACAATAGTAGATTCAGTAAATTCTATTGTCATGCATACAATGTCACACAGATATTTCAGATAACCATAACAAGAACAATGCACTTTAATGGACTCAACATCAAAGAAATTGAAAATCCTGACAAACAGGTTATGTTTTCACCGTTCTACAGAACTATACGTATTCAAACTACGACATTATATGTTTAAAACCTATGCTAGAAACAAGGATTGCATTCAGTTATTGTGCTAAAATGAAATGATTCAATCTTTCAGATTCCATTCAAAAAGAAAATTGAAAAACCATACCACTAGCATGAATAGAAAGGGAACCATCTTTCAATTGTGTAGCAGCAGCGCTTTTCCAAATATACTACATCGAAAAAGAAACCAATTCAGGAATATGCTCTACACCAACAACACGACCTAGGGGCCAACCATCAAGGCAAAGCACGTAATCAAGTACCCCGTTACTGAACACAAGTCAAATTTGGAATTGTGACCACCAACTAAAGATTAAAATGCGAAAAGCCAAACACCAAAATGATTTCAACAAAGCCAAACACAAATTAACATGGAAACAACTCTAATAATAAATTTCATACTTTACTGTAATCCCCCAAACCTAAAATTTTCCAAAAAGATCTATCCCTTCCCAAAACTCAACCCTTCAGTGCTTGCTTTTCCTTGGTCTTTTGGATCTTCAAGACCTTTTCCATAATCTTTTGGTCTTCAACCAAGAAAGCTCGAATAGTTCTTTCTCTAATAGCACTGCCAGACAACACACCTTCGTTTGCCCGGTTCATAGTCCTACGGTTTTTGGGTAACCTTGATCTCTTATATTCTGTAGGCCTTAAATGTGGAATCCCTTGAATCCTCTTCCCAGTAATAGGGCACTTGGGTTCACCGGTCCTCTTCTTCGCGCTCTGGTAAACCAGCTTACCACTAGGAGTCTTAATGACCCTGTGCTGGTTGGATTTTGTGGCATAGTTGTGGCGCTTGTGGTAGGTAAGACGCTGCACCATAGATTTCGATCAGCTTCCAAAACCTAGGGTTTCTCTTCCACAGCAAGCAGAGAGGGGGAAGAGCTTAATGGTACCAAGCAAACCACACGCAAACCACACGCAAACCCTAAGAACAGTAAATTTGAGATTGAGAACAAGGGTTTCTGGTGAGAGTGAGAAGAGGGGTTTCAATGAGAGTGAAAAGAGGAGTTTGCGGTAAGATTGTGAAGGGTTTCCGATGAGAGCGAGAATGTGAAGGGTTTCCGGTGAGAGTTAGAAGAGAAGGGTTGCACAAAATAAGATCGGTTGTAGTGAGAAGGGTTCACTGAGAGGGGAATACGAAAGAGGGGAAGGTTTAGTGAAGAGAATAGAAAAGAGGGGAATGTTTAGTGAGGGGGAATACGAAAAAATTCAAGGAACTTGTATATTTTCGAAGACTAAAAAAGGGGAATACGAAAAAAACATTGGAAAAGAGGAAGGTTACAGAGGGAACAAAGCACGGGAAAGCGTTTATTTCGAAAGATGATTATGGCGGTTCTAAATGCCATATTTCAAAGGATAATTATGTCGGTTATGAAGTTGTCGTATCATACATCTAATTGCGGTGGTTTTTAATAACCGCAATATTATAACCGCCACCACATACAAAATTTTTTGTAGTGTAATCATTTAAGTGAAAGATTGTACATGCTTAAGTGAGAATGACTTAAAAAAAAAAGAGTTTATCCAAGGTGCTCTCAGTTAGAGTTCCTTTAATAAGCAGTTTCACTAAGAGTGAGTGACTCTTGCTTAATCACTTAAAGAGAAATTGACATCCTTAAGTAACTATTATTTTCTTATGAAGAATTTTGAGACATTTTCATTGTGACTTTTGATTGTGTCATAAAAGAATATCATTCATTCTATTTATATATTTTGTGACAACATTTGTGACACGTATTTTTACAATGCATATTTGGTATCACAAAGTTGTCACTAATACAATTTTGTTATGTCTTCTATGATGAAGTATTTTGTGATGAAATGTACTTGTTACAAAATTCATTATAGATATTCACAAAACATAATTTGTCACAAAAAAGTTAAAGTTTCATCATAAAAATTGTTATTATTCTTAATACTTCTTCGTTGTCGCAAACAAATATTTTTTATATTGTTTGACATTTATACCTTCTATCCTTTTAATCATATCCTCCTCATTGCCTTGTTATGATACCTTTCCATATTTCATATTTTAATTGCTTCTACATTTCAATTTTTAAGATAGAAAATCTTATTGCAATCTTTTATTCTAGGTTTGAAAACATTATTGCTTAGCAAATGAATTAGTTCCCAAATGATGAAATGCATGTTTGGTACAGTGCCAATGTTTTAAGTAGATATCACATATTTAGTTTTATGTTGAAGGATTAATTTTGGATGCAAAATTGATTCTAGGTTCAAGAAGCTTTAGATAGTGTTTACATTACATAAAGAATTCTATACTATTGAGTTTTAAAATTCACTTCAAAATCAATTTTAATCAAAAACATTTTTGTCAATGATAATCCAAACTCTAGGAAGGAAATTGTTACTACTTCACGACTTTTAGCCTAAGGAATTGGGGGACGATAACTTTAGACTGCCTAATCAAGCAATTGAATTGTTTTCCCTTCTCGGGACACTGCCTATCGAATCTTTCTCCCCTCTTCATAGACTCGAGTTTCCAAATTGCATCTTCGTTGTCCAAACACGGTATTTGCTTGCTCATGTTGTGCAAGCACATTCAAACTTGCTCACAACCACTCTAGGAGCTTATTCGAAATCCTAGACGATGAGGCTCATGTAACATCCCGCCAAAATGCCATACAAATGTATATAATGAAAATAAAGGTAACAAATAGATTGAAGTGAACAAAATATTATATATATGAAATGTAGTTTCTCCTCACAGGGAGTTTAATACAAATTCGGTCAATTTTTTTTTCCAGAAACATAAACAAAATACAGTAAAAAAACGAAGCAGGCGATCTCCTATCGGAAGAGACCGATCTCCTATCGGACGAGGCCGATCGCCCATCGGGGGACCCAAAAACAGCCGATCTGCAGCAGGACATAAATCCGGCGATCACCACCAAGAGATAGAAAACCGGCGATCTCTTCCTCGGCGACCACTCACTAAGGAGCTCTACTTCCTGGAAGATCATCTGCTCCCGTGTAAGTTATACACGATCATCACAGTTTTAAGAGAACAGCCACAGAACCAAAACACGCAGGGTAAGCTAGACATTTTAAAGAGAGTTTAAATAAGGATAATTAAAATAAAATCAAGGTAAACAATTTCAAGATATTCACGTAAGTTATCAAGTTTCTCATACTCTTCACCTGATCACCCAGAAATCACACATTTCACAAAACTGCATCAAGTGTCTATCAATTCAATGTTTCTCATTTCTCACGTCAGACTTCCACTGACTCATCACACAAGACACTTGACACTACTTCCGGAAGACTCATGCATTGATTAGACTCAGAGATCTGCACCTGTCATACCATACCACTGTGAAATCCACACAGGGTCGCTGTGAATCCACACAGCATGCGCATATATAATCTCAATGTCAATAGTTCTCCCGGTATGACAGGGTTAATCCATAGAACAGGCGGAGCTCGTTCTTTTTCACACGAGACGCCCATTCATATGAACCTCCTTCGACTCTCACCAACTGAGTAACTTCCTCTATGTGATTCCATTATCTCAGCAGAGTCAGGATATCCCCTGAGGAATCACCGATCAATGCACATCCTACACGATCTTACACGGTATTTCCTTTCCTGAAAATACTATGCCTCGATCCACATTCACAACATTCAACACATCATGCCACACTTAAATGAATGATTCCAATCACAGCAAAACTCACTCCAAGGTTCATGTTTTCGAATATCACATTTACATCTCAAACAGTTTCAAAACAACACCAAAAACAGGGGAGTTCGTAAAACAGCGCCAAAACCGGCGATCTGGTTCAAAAACAAGGTATTTCGAAGTCTGTATATAAAACCGGCGACCACGTCGCCCAACACATGGAACAGAGCATTCACGCAGATGAAAACGAAACCGGCGACCACGTCGCCCTCATTTCAGAAATAACTAAACTATAGCTTGCAATGAAAATGAAGTCTAGCTTCCCTTACCTGGACTTGCGTAAAATACCGCGAGCTCAAAACCCACCGAGCCTGAAGGATGCCTTAGCTCTGTTTTCAGCACCTGGTCTGTAGAACTTGCAGAGAACCTCTTAGGTGCTCTAAGGACAACGTCGCTTGTCGTACTGATGCTGGAGGTTGCCTGAGTCTCAACGCAAGGAAGGGAAGAAGGGAGGGAGGAAGTTTTGCACTCACTCTAACACTCTTGAGTCTGTAACGTTCTTTGCCTTCCCGCATTGGCTTTTGAATCCCAACTTACCTGTCCACGCATGCTGCTGCTGCCACCCCTTCTGCAGGAAAGTCTGAGAACCACTGCCCTGAACAGTACGACCACTGTTGTCTCTGGTGCATGCCAACCACTGCTCTGAACAGTACTACCACTGTTGTCGCTTGTGCATGCCAACCACTGCTCTGAACAGTACGACCGCGAGTGTCTCCTGCGCATGCCAACATTCTGATGTCACCACTCTAAACCACCCTTTTTGTCTACGTGGCGTGTGTGCAAGACGTTTCATGCTGGGAGTCTGGGTCCCACTTTACTCTGTGTGAAACTCGACGTCGCGCGATAACTTTCCACTGCTGACTCATCCTGGCGAACGACCGATGTCTCCTTCTCCCTGGAAGACGACCGATGTCTTCCCTGGCAAAGCCCGCATGCCTCTCGCGCCTTGGCCACGTCCACATGCATCGCGCCCTGGCAAAGCCCGCATGCCTCTCGCGCCTTGGCCACGTCCACATGCCTCGCGCCCTGGCAATGCCCGCATGCCTCGCGCCCGCGCGATGCCCGCATGCCCCTCGCGCCCGCGCGATGCCCGCATGCCCCTCGCGCCCGCGCGATGCCCGCATGCCCCTCGCGCCCGCGCGATGCCTGCATGCCCGCGCGCCCGCGCGATGCCTGCATGCCCCTCGCGCCCGCGCGATGCCTGCATGCCCCTCGCGCCCGCGCGATGCCTGCATGCCTCTCGCGCCCGCGCGATGCCTGCATGCCTCGCGCCCTGGCGACGTCCACCTGGCGCTCATGTGTAGCAGGCGACCGGCGATCTCATAGCCTTCTAAACTTAACTTTTCCTCCCTTTTTATTTTAAATAAAACATACATAGAATTCTTTTAAAATATAACCCCTTTTTATTCCAATTCAATTTTACAGGTCCTTACAGCTCACGTTTTCCACCTCCTCTGGCTCGCCTTCCTCGAAGAATAATGAACATGAAGTGAAATTGGCTAAACCTAAAATTATAATTATTATGTTAGTTAAAAATATGATTGGCATGGTAAAATTTATTAAGTAATTTTTAGTTATAACCACCATACTAAATTTGTAATTTATTACAAAAATGTAACCGCATTATTTATTATGATAGATGAATTCTAACTGTCATAATAAATTGTCATAAAATCATGGTTTTCTACTAGTATGTCTAAAGAAATTCCCATATTTCATATTTTCATTTTTAAAATAGAAAATTGTATTGTAATATTTTATTCCATGTTACATACATGTTTGCTTTTACTACCACGTATAGTTTCCTACCATCCATAATTTGTTTTAATTTAATTTTAGTATGTCCCTATTTAAACCACAAAATCATTTTCCAAAATATTGTTTAATGGTGTCAGTTTTGAAACAATATATTATTTGAAATGTACTTAAATATAGGCTTAAATCCAACTTTATTCTTAAGAGTTCAAAATTTCATAGTTTCATAAATGATGGATTCCTTGCTTGGATTAGAGTGGTTTTGACCAAATGGAGGTTGAGGCTAACGAGAAGTGCTTGAGGGGAAAGAGTGAAGGAATATGGCTAGTCTAGCTTGTAAGAGAAGCTAGAGAAAATTTATAACGAAGATTCCTTGTGGGAGAGCTTAATGAGAGTATTATAGAAAGATGACTCTTGAAAAAAGAGAAAGTGAGAGAGAATAAAAGCATCAAAATTGTTGCATCGAGTTAGGTCAACAACTTAGGAGATCAAATATGGGTTAAGAATGGGCAGTTCTATGCGAATCTCCGGATGGAGACCAAAAATGAAGTAGTTGAGGATAATATTTGAGATGAGACCCACAATGCAAGTACAGACTTTTTCAAACCGTGATTGGTATTGTGTTACCATGGTGAGCTCATGGAGTTTTAAAAGGATGCTTGATGGTTGATGTAGGTTGAAAGCCCAAAGTAGAGTACAAGGGCGTAGTTGAAGGTTAGCCAATCTATGACAAGGTTCTTCTGGTGCATCCGTTTAAACCAACTAAGTGTGTCACCCTTCATGTTTTAGAAGCGACCATAGATAATCATAGGTCAGGTGGGATATGATAAAAGGTGAAGTATTGTTCGACTTGAAATAGCCAGTCCAAGGGATTCGGGCCTAATGACTTATTTTATGACAACTGCACCGTGTTGTTAGTAGTGATAATTTTTCCCTAAGATCGAATATCAAGTATAAGATTCACTAAATAAAAAACAAAATAATAAAGTTTGTTGGGAATTTCTTATGATTGCATTAAATAAAAAGAAAGTAAGTCAAAGAGTTAGTTGGTTCAATTGAGAAAATTGGAATTAGGGTTCATCCTTCTTAATCTTTTGTATTTTGAATAGCATGGTAATATTCTATCCTTTGATTGATGTTGATGCCCATATCAAAGTTATTTATATCGATTTCTCGCATATAAAATTATTAAGAGAGTCTCCTAAATATCAATTCCTCACGTATTTATAAAAAATTCTTATCATTACAATTAGATGTTGATAGTAATTAACATTTCAAATCTATTCCTAGCATTCAAATATGTTAAGCATTATCATTTAGGTCAGAAACTTAGAAGTACTTTCCAGTCAAATCGAAGGATCTTGATCATGGTAAACAAGCATTACAAATAAAATGACAATATTAATAATTAATCAAGAAAAAAATATTTTATTTAAATATCACCTGAATACATAAGAGTTTGAACAAATTACTCTCATTCCCAAAGGGTAGAATTAGCCACTCATGTTGGCCATTACAAGCATGGAGAGTAAGAAAAGAAAATCCAGGATGTTTCTTCTTGACGGTTGCCTTCTCTAGGGTTTCTAACACCTTTTATTCTCCCCACTGATTTTCAATCCACTCAATAATGTCTAGGGTTGTACCTCAATCCTCATATTTAACCTAGTTAGGCTTGGGCTAAGTGACTTCTCGTCTGGGCATTACTGGGCTCATCTGGACGAGTTAGACGAAAACAAGCTCAAAGTCACTAGAGTGATCTCACTTGGGCGAGATTGAGCTCGCCTGGGCGAGATTGAGCTCGCTTAGGCAAGATCCTCTAGGAGCTTCTGGCTTGGGCGAGTTTTGGAGAGTTGGGTGAGTGTTGGTGTGTTCCAGCTATTCCATTTTAGCTTTGTCTATTCTCCTTTTACCCTTTCATCTCCATTCTTTCCTAGAATCATGAAATTAACATAAATTGGAAATAAATCGTTCTTATTCAAATTATAATCACAACATATGTAAAAAAAATTAAATTCATAAATTAATGTTATATTTTTTATCAATTAATATCCATAAGTGTCTGTATTTTAATATGAAATATTATCGAAATATGACATTTATTAGAATCTTTAAAGAAGGCTAGTTGCAACTTGGGTGGTCTAATAGTGGAAGGGGTGGGTTGTTGGTATTGAAGGTGGGTTTGAGTAGTGTTAGGTATGATCTGTTGTACAGGAATGTGCACAGGGGTGGTGAGGGGCGGTGTAGATGTGGTTGATTGGAATGGGGTTGCTCCGGGTGGAGAAAAGTTAGGTGAGGTCTCCATCAACGAACTCCATATCTTCCTACTTACACGTCGATCCATTCAAAATAGAAAAAGAACTTCATCACCCATTTCTGTTGCCTCTACCGATTTCACCTCCACTCACTCAAGTTGTCGCCACACATTTCTTCCACTCCACCCTGCACCACCACACCAGCCGGCCAGCACCAACCATACAAACACTGTGCTCCACTATCGCAACCGCTCGCCCAGCATCGCTCCACCTTGCACCACCGCACCAGTTGCACATCAATCGCGCTCCATCGTCCCAATCGTTGCACCAGCCGCCTGCCACTGTCGCGCCACAATGTCGCCGTCTAACTTGCAAGTTTTTGGGCCCAGTCTTTTACTTTCAGAACCCCTGTTTTGCACATTAATATTTGCACCACTTCTTCCAAATAAGCCTAGGCTCATTAAGCTGGCCCAACACTTTTGCTATCTACCACCTTTTTTTATTTATACACTTTCCAAATTTTAATTTTTTTAAAAATAATTATTTGAGTAATTGTATGACCATACGCATCACATTTTACTCAACAATTTTTCGATAAAAATATAAAAATAATAAAATCGTAAAATCTAAACAAATATAAAAATTAAAAAATATCAACAAACAAACAAATCTTTTCAAATAGTGGCATGTTAGAACCATATGATACTTGATTTTATGTTATGAATAGAAATATGTAGGAGAAACGTCCATCCTTTTCCAATTTACTTTTTCAAAATTCCAATTTCACTCTTTTCCAATAGTCCAGCTCACACTAGCACAACCTTTTTTAAATAGTCTAACATTTAGAACTATGTAATCCTAATTTTTTTGTTATGAACGAAAATACGTAGGACCAAGGCTTATTCTTCTCGAGTCCCAGAATAAAAAATTTCAAAAATATTTTCTTTATTTTTAAACATTTTCCTTTTCAATTTGCATATTTAATTAAGGGTACCATCTTCGAACGGGCGTTGTATGGATGCTAATACCTTCCCTACATGTAACTGACTTCCGAATCCCAAATCTGGTTTGCAAACCACATTTTTGGTTTTTTCGTAGTTTTTCGCAATTAACTATGATGACAACTCCATCTTTCTATATTTCCAAATTTATTCTTTTTGGTTTGTCGCCATGGCCTTAGTTGTGACACTATTTATGTATATTTTGTGACAACTTGTGACACTTTTTTTTATCCACAAAAAAATAAAATAAGCAAAAAAAGATTATCAGCAAAAAAATAAAATAAAATTAAAAGGAACACTTCAAAAGTATTCCAACCTGTATATAAACATACATTTAGTGTCACAAAATTTTGTCACTAATACAATTTTATGATTTCTATGACAAAGTATTTATCGATGAGATCTCCTTGTTACAAAATTTATTATAGATATTTACAAAACATAGTTTGTCACACAAGTTAAATTTTCATCACAAAATTTGTTACTATTTCTTAATACTTCTTAGTTGTCATAAATAAATATTTTTTATATTTCTTGATTGATATGTTATTCATCCATATCCTCTATCCTTTTGATCATATCCTCTCATTGCCTTGGTATGATATCATAAAGAAGCTTCCATATCTCATATTTTAATTTCCTCTACATTTCAATTTTTACTCTAGAAAATCCTATTGCAATCTTTTATTCCATGTTCGAAAACACTATTGCAGGAAATTTAATAGTGGACCACATACATGTTTGCTTCTAGTTGGTTCTTCTACATATAGTCTCCTACCCTCCATGTTTAGGTGGAATTTTTTAATTTAATTTTAGTACGTATGTCCCTTTTTAAACCACAAATTTATTTTCCAAAATATTGTTTAATCGTTTCACTTTTGAAACTATATTATTTGAAATGGAATTAAATATAGGATTAAATTCAACTTTATTCTTAAGAGTTCAAAGTTTCATAGTTTCATAAATGATGGATTCCTTGCTAGGATTAGAGTGGTTTTGACCAAATGGAGGGTGAGGCTAACAAGAAGTGTTGGAGTGAAAAAAGTGTATCATTCGCCAATTGTGGAGGTATTTTTCGTAGGAGTATGGAGGAGTTTATTGGAGCCTTCTCTATGATTCTTGACATTAAGACTGCTTTGCTTGTTGAATTTTATGAAGTTATATATGTTTTGGAGGAAGCTCAAAAGATGAGACTTACTAATGTTTGACTGGAATGTGATTTTGCCTTGGTTTGTGTTGCATTTACTGCTAGGACAACTGTTCCTTGGATGCTTCGTAATTGATAGAATATTTGTCTTAATTACGGTGAAAAAACCAGGTTTACGGTTTCTTATATTTTTTGTGAAGAGAATATGTGTGCTGATAAATTGGCTAATTTAGGATTTATTCATAAAGAATTATTTCATTGGTATAATAGGCTTCCATCTAGTATGTTATAATTCTTTATGAATAGGTATAGTCTACCTATGTATCATTTTTGTTAACATATGGGTTTTGATATAGTCCCCCCATATTTTTGTATTTTCTTTATTTTTTCTTCTTTTAATAATACTTTTTTCATGTGATGGCAAATGATTGTTGTTACTTGATGTGTTAGCCTAATTGAGATGTCAAGTTGCATAGTGATGCCTAGCATGAAACTTTTATAAAAAAAAAAGAAGAAAAAAGTGCATCATCCATGGTGGACTCCACATATTCTTCAGATACAGAAACACGTGGTAAATTTAATAATTCACCATGTCATGTCCAAGTTGTATAAGATCGAAGAAACTCATCACATAGAAGGTGCTCCCTAATTTTCTTAATATCCAGTCTCCTTCTGTTCAAACAATTAACGCACGAACACCTAAACTTTACTCCGTTATGACCACTATTATTGGTGTTACGTTGTGCAATTTGTATAAATTCTTCTACTCCTCTTTTATGCGAACAAAATTAATCCAATTTTGATCCATTATGTTCTGTAATGGTCATTCAGGTGCTTACTAATGAGTGTGAAATTTCACGTTTACCGAGGGTCGAACACCCTCAGACTCAATACTAACACGTATCAATTGTTGAGGATCAAACACTCTCAGATTTAATACCAAAACAATAATTCTATTCTAACCTAACAGCTAACATAATATAAATTAATAATAAATATAATATAAATTAATAATAAATACTAAATATGCAAATTAAAAATCATTGAATTAATTACAAATACTAAATAATATAAATCTATTTACAATCTAATAATTTAATAATTATATTCTAACCTAAAAACTAACATAATATAAATTTCAATAAAAAATACAAAATATAATAAATACAAAATATACAAATTAATAACACTAAAAAAATATTAAAAAAATTTAAAACACCACCAACCTTGTGCATGAAGGTAACGGTGGTGGTGAAGAGCAGCGGCGACGAATAACAACGATGGGCTAACAATAGTGGTGGCGACGAATGGCTGCGGCGAAGAACCAAATGGAGGCATAGAGAAAATTCAAAGAAGACAGCGTGCAAGACAATGAAACAGTAGTATATGAAAACCTTCATCAACAAAGGACAAAAACAAATAACAGAAAGGGGGAAAAAAAAGTAATGGTGAAGAAGAAGCATAGAGCTCGAAAGAAACTTATGCAATGGCTCGAAGATGATAATAACTTGAAGATGAAGAAGAAACAGAGAGAGCAAAGAAGGAAAACGAAGCATGAGAAGAGAAGGAAATACGAAACCATAACTAGCACGTTAGGATAATAAAATGACTAAAAAACAGCAATTATAAAATAAATCAGTCGTTTTAGAACAAAACGCTTAGTCTAAAACAAAGGCTATAAGTTAATCGTTTTACACCAAAGCGCTTTTTCTAAAACCTTAACTATTTGATCAAAATATAAGCCAAAAAGTTTACAACTTTACCTAAATACAAGCCTTAAAAAGTCTAGAGTACTTGATCTAAATTAAATCTATGCTACTTAAAATGTTTGACCAAATAGTAAGCCTAATAAGAGATGACCCATGTGAATAAGTTCTTGGGATCTTCACTAAAGGAATCTTCATGAATTCTTTTAGACTATGATTCTGGCGGTAGGTCCTTTCATCATCTTTTTTTTTCACTGTGGTTGTGTGGTTCTTGGTCAAAATAAATACTCAATTTTAGACCTTTTAAAAATTAAATTACATATTTAATCTTTAAATTTTTTTAAATTAAACAATTTTGATCCACCAGTATCTAATCTAAATTAAGAAAAAATATGTTAATATATTTGTTTGTTATGAAATTATTAGTTATTTATTTTCTTAAAATTTTAATAACAATATTTAATAATAAACATTATGACATGTGTTATTACTAAAACTAGTCTAACATTTTGTGTTAGTACGTAATTGTGTTGAGCTAAAATGGCTAAATTATTAAGATCCGAAAAACTAAATATGCAATTTCTTTTAAGGGACCAATGTTACATATTGATGAAAATAGGAATGAAAAAGTTAATTTGAAGCCTTAAAAAGATGATAAAAAATATTCCAGCGAAAAGAAAAAGGATTTCCCAAACATAAACAAACAACAGATGTTAAAAAATCATGGAAAAAGCCTAGACAAGTTGTTTTCTAGAAGGGAAAGGTAAGAAACTATTGTCCAACAACTAAGCAAGGTATCCCTAATAAAGTAATGACAAATCTGTTGACTCTAAGGTTTTGCACCTTGTTTCTTTCTATCTAGGTAGCGGAACCCTAATTCTTGTTTTCATCAATCTACCTAGTAATCTTTTCTCTTCATAGCAAACAATTCATATTTCTTCAATTGTTGTGACCTTGTTGAAGTCCTTGTTCGTCCCACCAAGATGGATGCGAACCACACACTCTTCTCTTCAGTCACGTTATTGCACGAAGTCCCATTATTGGGATATCAGGTCTACAATGTGTGCGTGAATCATCCAATGAAGATAGTATCTGATGGCATGTGGGACCATGCTAGTTCAATACCTTCACAATCTTCATACACCATTCTCCAGCTTCAAATAGTTACCATCTTCATCATCACGCAAAGCTTTCATTTCATTCTCAAACGATTAGGGATCCCTTATTTCGTTTCACAAGTCATGGTTGGTATCTATCCTTTTGTTCTATATATACATACTCATCACTTTTATTTTGCTAGTTTCAATACCATCATTCCAGTTTTGTTATATTCAAATGGAAACACTTCTTATTTTCCTATATGTGTATGACAATTTTTTATCAATAATAAAAAATAATATAAATAAGAGTAGTAGAATCATCCAAAAACTATGATCTCAAATTTTCTACCACAAAATCATCTTACCCACCAAAAAGTTAGTAATTATCCAATCCAGCAAAAGTTTGTAAAAACCCGTTAATGCAAAGCCAATATAATGTGCTTGGCTACCCTAAACGATGAATCCATCAATTAACTCGTGTCAACTGACCTGCATATTTTTAATTTCTATTTAAGAAAATTTGAAAAGAAAAAAATAGTAATATTGAATCATTAAAAACTTTTTTACCTAATTTGACCCATTAATAAACAAGTTAAGAAAATAATCCAAATTTCTTTAGGTAATATTCTTTTCAATCCAATCTAATCTAATCTACTAACAACATTTTTTTTTATCAACAATAATAAATTAAATTAAATAGAATATTTAAAGATGTTTGAAGAGTATATTTTTCCAAACCAAACCTAAAAATAAACTCGCATCTTAGCAACACAATTCTATACTCCTATATAGATTGGCTTCTACACAGAAATCTAAATGATTGTCCAAAACCAAATATACAGCTCCACCGTGCCCTCCAACAACAGGAACCTTGCTAGCCACAGCAGAAACTAAAATCTGGTGATGCATGGGTTCCTTCATCTCTCACAGTACCGTATCTAGCTACAACATGATTGATGAGAGATATCTTTTTATAGTGATGATGATAAAACTAAGAAAATTCAGGAATATATTTGACATGAATGACATTATTAATTTGAGATTATGTTTGTTTTTCAGGCTGGTTTTCTGCTGGGGCCATCAATTCCCACAGGACCATTGGAAAAGTACAAGAAGATGCTGTTCCCCTTTGGGAGTGAAGATATCCTAAGCACAGTGTCATCGTTGGGGTACTCATTCTACCTCTTCCTGAACTCAGTGCAGATGGACCTAAGCTTGATCACCAAAACAGGGAGAAAGGCTTGGGTGATAGGACTTTGCTCCTATTTCATTCCCATAATTTTGGGGTGTGGGAGCATGAACATGTTCAGGCCCATGTGGAAGAGCATCATCGGAGACGAGATTTCGGGTTT
The DNA here is from genome assembly GCA_013389735.1 of Phaseolus lunatus. Lineage (NCBI taxonomy): Eukaryota > Viridiplantae > Streptophyta > Magnoliopsida > Fabales > Fabaceae > Phaseolus > Phaseolus lunatus. The sequence goes on along the minus strand of CM023862.1, from coordinate 15,013,820 downwards.
AACTGTGGTCTTCATAACTCAAAGTAGTTGCTCCTTCGCTGTCATTTCATCGTTGCTCAATGACCTCAAAATCCTCAACTCTGAACTCGGACGCCTCGCACTCTCCGCATCTTTTGTCAACGATGTTTCAGGTAACCTCAAAATCCAATGAACAATATTGGTCCTCTGTGTAAAGAAATGATTAGTGTCATTTACTCATCAATACACTAAGAACAAAGTTCAATGCATGCAACACTAGCATATATAGATTGACATTCTTTGTTAGCAATTGAACATATAGTAAGTTTTGGTACTTGTAGAAATGGATTTATAATAAGTTTGAGTGTAGAAAAGCAGATTAAAAGTTGTTTTGTTGTGTGAGTAATGTTATTTGCATTTGATCAGGTGCAATCTGGGCAGGAGTTGGTGCTGCGTTTTTTGGCAGGGAGGAGGTGAACATGGCTATCCGAATGAGACACGTGGGAGCATTTCTTGCTTTCATAACCTTCATTCTACTCATTGGTCGTCCTGCAATGAGGTGGATAGTGAAGAAGACCCCAGAAGGTAGATCTGTGAACAAGGCATACATCTATGGAATCATAGTAGTGTTCTTGGGATTGGGGTACTTTGCGAGGTATTTTGGTGAATCGTTCTTAGTAGGGGTTATTATTTTTGGGCTTGCAGTCCCTGAGGGTCCTCCTTTGGGTTCTCAACTGGTTAACCAACTTGAGTTGTTCTCCAAGTGCTTCCTCTCCTCAGTGTTTCTCACAAGTTGCACCATGAAGATGGATCTCACCAAATGGAACTCTCTCTCCCTAGTAATCGCCATATCTTGTGTCATTGTTATGGTGCACTTGCTTAGGTGGGTTTTGTGCATGGGAATTTGCCGATACTGTAAAATTCCCTTCAAGGATGGCTTTTGTCTTGCTCTCATTTTGAGCTGCAAAGGGATTGTGGATATCTGCTCCTATCTCCTCGTCTACGAAACAATGGTAATTACTTCTTCAACATCTTGTTAGTAAAAAATAATTCATTTTTTTTATTATGAAAAAAAGCCAAGAATCTAATTTTCATTTGATATATTTCAAAGAGCCCAAAAAAAATAATAATTAAATAACATCTAACTTTTTTAATAACAAAAATAATCAGTTATTATATTTACTAAATTATATATTATTTCATAAACTAATAAATTATTAGTATCTAAATTAATTTTTAAATTTTTAAATTAATTTTTAAATTAGTAATAAACTAATTGGTATCTAATTAATTATTAATTATAAGATTTATAGTAATTAGTAACTAAAATTTTGATAGTTAACTAAATACTATAATTTAAAAATTTTATTAATAACAAAAATTACTTTAGATATCAATAATTTTTTTAATTTTTAAAATAATATCTACTTTAATTTATAAATTAATTATTTTTAGTTTTTAAAATAATATATAAATTAATTAATATAATAATTAATTATTTGTTATCTCCTCCCCTGTCCGGACCCATACTATACCATTTGATTTCACGAACGAAAGAAGATTTTTTTTCACATACTTATCAATCAATCTTTAGTTGAGCTTTCAATTTTATTTAATAATGAAAACTGTTTTTAGAAACTACATTACAGAATATATCGGGTAGTGCTGGAAATTCTGATCTTGTAATTATTTATGGCATATGACCATTTTGGTTCTCATTGGATTGGTTTTGCAATGGTTAGAACAAATTAGTGTTTCAAATTAGTCATTATTTTATAAACAAAATGTAATGGGAATTTTGATAGAGGACAAGATATATTAATATTTTAACTTCTCTTTTAACGCCCTATCTTTTCACCTTTTTATTTATGGTTACTTTCTACCATGTAAGAAGTGGAGGTAGGTTAAGATGTAAAAGGTTAAGTTGCCCCAAGATTCTTTGTTCAGTTTTTTTTTTTTTTTTTTTTTTAATAAACAAAAAATAAAAATCAATAAAAAAAACATTTAAGGAGTGCCGTTAGCAGCATCAAATTTGCTTCTATCATTCCATCTGCATCAAATTTGCTTCTAGCAATTCTCTGTTCAGTTGTTGAACTATTTAACTAACTCTAACTACTTGAACCATTGCAGACACAAAGTAGAATAATAGTAGACGTTATGATCATCTCAGTGTTGGTCCTAGGTACAATTTCGACGCTTGGTGTTAAGGCATTGTATGACCCTTCAAGGAAATACGCAGGATACCAGAATAGGAACATCATGAACTTGAAACACGGTGAGCTTCGGATAGTTGCCTGCATCCACAAGCCATGGCACTCGACTCACATCAAGAACGTGCTCGAATTTTGTTCTCCTGCACCAGATAATCCTCTAGTGGCAGAAATTTTGCACCTCATGGAACTAGTTGGAAGGTCCAATCCCATTTTCATTGAACACAAACTTCAGCAAAGTGCATCATCCTCTTACAACTACTCCGGGGAACTCATTGTAGCCTTTGACCTTTTCGAACGTGACTATGTTGGTTCTGTCACTGCCAACACCTACACTGCCATATCCCCAGTGATATTCATGCATGAAGATGTCTGCAACCTTGCTTTGGACAAAAGTGCAGCCCTTATAGTCCTTCCTTTTCATGTTAAATGGGGAGGGGACGGTTCAGTTGAGTCAGAGGATAGCAACATAAGGGCACTTAATGAAAAGATTTTGGAAAGGACACCTTGCTCTATTGGGATTCTAGTGAACCGTGGCCCCAGCTTCAACTCAACAAGTATCAAAGCAGCCATGGTTTTCTTGGGTGGACCTGATGACAGAGAGGCTTTGTGCTTGGCAAGGAGGTTTGCCAAAGATGTTGATAATAGGTTGTTTGTGTTCAGGTTGTTGGCACATGACAAAGATAGCTCGAATTGGGATCACATGATTGATGATGAAGCGTTGAGGGAAATAAATGGACCTCATGTTAATCTAGAAAATGTTAGATATGAAGAGATTACTATAGGAGATGCATCACAGACAACGTTTCTGATAAAAGATATAGCCAACAAATTTGATTTTATTGTAGTTGGTAGACGCTATGGGGTTAGATCTCCTCAGACCTTTGGCTTGGAGGATTGGACTGAATATTCAGAGCTAGGGGTCATTGGTGATTTGCTTGCTTCACATGATACAGATACTACGGCTTCAGTTTTGGTTGTGCAACAACAAACATCTCATGAAGACCACATATACTAGTTAGAACAAACTCTTCTAAGAAATTTGTTCTGATATTTATTTTTGAATGGATCACTATCATTTTGTAGCATCCTTAAGAAATAAATTGTCACTTTAAATATAAGACTAACACGTGTTTTCTTTTTTGCTTTAATACTATTCAATAATTTCTTATCTCATTTTAGTCTTCTATAAAACTTTTATTTTATTTTAATTCCTTTTATTAGGGTTTATCCTATTGAGCTTCAAAGTCAAAAGGAAAAGGGTCTTTTATATATAAACTAGATTTTGATTTGTAGAAATATCATTTAAAATTATTATAAAATTTGTTGAAATAGAAAATGGTTTTTGGATACTTAAAGTTCTCATACCGAATGTTGAAACAGATGTTAGAAAATAACTAAAAAATGAGACGAATCGATCAAAATTATTTGGTTGATTTTTAGAACTTGCACGGAAGAAAAATAAACAGACTTAGGCTCTACCAGATCTGTAAATTGCGGTTGATGTAGTTTCTACACACCAAGAGCAATACTGTAATACGTGGTTTAATGTAATCTTTCTAAAACTTCTTTTTTATCAGAAAAAAAATAAATAAAAGAAGAATTTCAGTTATATCTCAATCCTTATACAAGAAAACATAACAAGATCTCCTAACAGACAGGAAACAAGTTTCAAACTGAAACAAATCAACAAACTTAAAAAATTACTCTACGAAAGCAAATACTCTCAAACACATGACTACAAAACAATGAACTGTTCCACTAACACCAAACCTCTACAAACCCCACACCTAAAGTTTTTTAATAGATTTTATGCAAACCAGTAGCTCAAAGCACCAATCCAAATAAGAGAAACAAGCTAAGCGTACATTCGAAATTATCCATGACCATACCTTTAGTTCTATCATTGTAAAGACTTCAATGTGATCTACCTTGCCGCTTTTAAAAATTTTCTTATATATTTGCTTCCACAATTCTCCTACAACTGCTATCTATACACAACCCTAAAGTTGATTAACCGCTTCATTGACATCCACCATCTTAAACTGTAAGAAATGCTTTTTTGGCTCCCAATGATCCGTCGAGCCAAACCCATCCACTCATAACATTTTGACCACACAAGTCAAGCAACTCTACATGTGCAAAAAAGATGTGACGTTGTTTCCTCTTCCTCCCCGCACATACTACAAGTAGTTCCAACCAAACTAATGCCCCTCTTTTCCAGATTCACTTTAGACGCAATCTTATCTTCCATAACCCTCCACGTTGTGATTTGAGCATATGATTGTGCTTTGATCCTCCAGAACCCCTCATACATATCTATACCATCCCCTTGGGTCTCATCTTTTAGAATTGTGAATGCTGATTTGACCGTAAACTCTATTGAATAGTTATCTTTCCAAATCCACTGATCCTCCTAATCCACATTTATGCATTTCCCACCCATGAGCAAAACCAGGTGTTGTTCCTGACTCCTTTCCCATTTAAACAACTACCTTCTCCATCCTATCTTCCAAGACCATTCAAGATTATTGTTCCATTCCCTTCCTTGCTAGAGCTTGGATTCCCTGCAAGAGCAGATGGAGAAGTGCCTCAGAAATTTGTCCTTTAAGGCCTCATTACCCAACCAATTATCCTTCCACACACTAATTTCCCTCCCATTCCCTACCTCCCAGATAAATTTATCCTCAAACTTACCTTTCCAACCCTCAAAATTCCAAACCTCCTTCAGAGCCCTCCACCACAAAGAATCTGACCTAACATTTCTTAGAGACCTTAAATTCCTCCACCCTTTATACTTCGAATGAATCACCTCCTTCCACATGCCCTTCTTGTCAGTGCCCAAGCGCCAAATCCACTTTCCTAAAAGTGCCATATTGAAAGTCTCAGCTCTATCATTCCTAGCCTTCCCAATTATTTTGATTCACACACCTTTTTCCACGAAACCCACGTTATTTTCCTACCTTTCGAGCCCCATCCCCACAAGAAGTTCCTCTACAACTTCACTATCTCTTTCACCACCACCATCGGCATTCTAAAGAGCGATAGATAAAAAAGAGGAAGAGAAGATAACAGAGATTTAATCAGACACAATTGACCTGCAATGGAGATAAACTTGCCTTTCCATCTTCCTAGCCTGTTTCTCATTCTTTCCACCTCTCCCTCCCAGAACTTGCTACTTTTGTGACACCTCCTACTAGCAGTCTCAAATATTTAAATGGAGTCTTCATCGTCTCACAATTAAAAATAGCTACAAAACGTTGTAGCATCTATGGACTATTCTCACCCCTCCAATATGACTCTTTTGAAAATTAACCTTTAAACCAGAAGCCAATTCAAAACAATTTAGAAGAGCCTTGATAGCAAGCACACTTTGGGCGTTCGCCTTATAGAAAAACAAGGTATCATCCGCATACTGAAGCATATTCACCTTTACAGACTTGTCACCTATGACCAAGCTCTTTAAAATCTCTTTCTCCGCCGCTTTCCTTACAACCCCTGCTAAACCTCTTGCCACAATAAGAAATAAAAACGGTCCTAGGGGATCTCCTTGTCTCAATCCCCTCTTAGGTTTGAATTCTTGGGTAGGATTCCCTTTAACTAATACAGATATCGAAGGAGATTCAAGGCAAGCTCTAATCCAATCTATCCATTTCCCATAAAAACTGAATCTTTCTAACATATAATAAAGAAAATCCCAATTAACTGAGTTATACACCTTCTCATAGTCAACTTTAAAAAAAAAATACAACAACTTTTTCTCTTCTTCACCACATCGAAAACTTCATTGGCTACTAGGACGTTGTCCATTAGCCCCCTACCCTCCAAGAAAACAAACTGGCGAACATCAATGACATTATGCAAAACCTTCTTCAACCTCAAAGACAAAATTTTAGCCACTATTTTGTACAAGCATCCAACCAAAGAGATTGGCCTAGACTCGTTCAAATTCTGGGGGTTATCGACTTTAGGTATCAAAGAAATAAAAGACGTACCCTTAGCCATCTTCCATTGATCTCAAAATTATGCACTTCCTTTATAATATCAATTTTGATCTCTTCCCAACAATACTTTATTAACCCAGAGTTAAAGGCGTCAGGTCTCGGACTTTTTGTACTATCACAGCTCCACACGCACTCTTTATTTCCTCTTCGATTATACCACAACTAACATATCGTTGTCTTCCTTAGATATTTTAGAGAACTCAGCATTATCAAGCCTAACTTGTTGCCAAACGCCTCTTCTAAACCTTTCTTTAAAGAAATGTCTAACTTTATCCTTCACATCCTCCTGATCATCATACCAATGGTCGTTCTCTTAGTCTGCTAATACTATTCCCTAACCTCCACCATTTGATGACTGAGTGAAAATATTTAGAGTTCAAATCCCCCGGCTTCAACCATCTATGACGAGCCTTCTATTGCAAAAGAGTATGATTGTTCCTACATTGTTCTGCTAAGAGCAACTTCCTTTCCTCCCTCCCTGCCTCATCTACCTCGCTCTCATCGTCCTTTGAATCTAACTCTTGTATTTTCCTCTTTAGATCTTCCCCCAGCCAATTAACATTCCCAAAGACTTCTTATTCCACTTCTTTAAGTCCATTTCAACATCTTTAGCTTTTCTTTAAAAACAAAAATTCCACAACCCTACACCTCATAACTCTCCCATTTCTCTTGAATGAAATCTTTAAACCTTTGCCAAATCCAGACTCCTAAACGGTTTGGGTCCCAATCCACCACAGTTGTCTTCATCACCAGGGCGCAATGATCTGACACCAATCTACCTAGAACAAATTGTTTACTCTTAGGCCACTTGTCCATCCATTCCCTTGATAATAAGGTCCTATCTATTCTACTCTTGAATAACCCATTCGGTTTATACCAAGTGTACTTTCTTTCCACCATCAAAATATCTAACAACTCTATTTTTTCAATGAAGTCATTAAACATGCTCATTTCCCTACTGTAATCCGCACTAGTATGCATGCTTCTCCTCTCTCCTGATCGCCTAATAGAATTAAAGTCACCAACCACACATAAAGCATTTGAACTTTGTAACTTTCTCTTCTCGCTAACTTTCTCCCACATGACTCTCTTTTCCTTGAGAGAACCAGAATTATACATATTTACTATAATAATCTGAGTTACCCCTCGTATTCTTCACTCCTTTTCAATTATGTTGTAATTGTTCCCATTGAACGCACTAACTAGATGAAAATTGGTTCTCCTTCACATCGTTATCACCCCTCCAGCATTATTTTTTGCTCCATTCTCCACCTAATGAACCTCACTAGACCCCCACATCTTAAAGATACTTTCCCTTCCCAAATTCTTACATTGTCTCTTGTAAACACACTATATCCACCTGTTCTTTCTTATTTAGTTCCCCAATTCTTTCTTATTTAGTTCCCCAATGTAATTCTTTTTAGTACTTCCACCTACACCCCTTGTATTCATATTAAATAGCTTCATCATCAGAAACATTATTCTCCACCCTGCTTATTCTTGCCCTTCGCTAGCACCATTGTCCCTTCTCTCCAGGGATTGTAGATGACCTAAAACAGCATCTTCCTCACCAAAAGATTCAAAGCCAATTTCCTTTCCCAGATTCCAAATTCTTATAGCTTCTGCATGATCTTTTTCATCTAGAAAAGTTTGTTACAATTCCTAAAAGCACTATAAAAAAAATAGTTGTTAAGATTGTGTGTGTCTAACCTTAACTCCCGTCGTTGTATCACTGACAAGTTCTTTGCTAAACCTCCCATCGTGCCTAGGGTATCCCCCAAAGACGCTTGCATTCCTTCCCTGCTACCTGAAATACCTTCTCGTGCCTTAAGTTTATTGCCACCTCCACTGCTGCTTATACCCCTCATGCACGACACAAGATTATTGAAACCACCTTCTCCTTTGTCTTACGATGCGTCACCCATGTTGCAACAAAGTGGAGTGGTCTCCACAGTTGGCTCCCCTCCCTTCTTCTTTGCACTGTCACCAATCTCCACTCTAGACCCTGAGAGCGATAGCTTTCGCCACCACCTTTGTTTAGACTTTTCATACTCCACATCATCCCCAGCCACCGTATGATACTTCGAAGCACCTTTAACACAAAACCTCTCCTTACCAGTCGAGAACCACCTCAGTTCACGTTACCCTGAATGTCGCACTCCATCGTGAAGATGCAAAAGAAAGAGATGTTTCTCCTTGCCCCCAAGTGACGCTCGCGCCTCCCCTTCGCCACCCAGCTTCTCTCCCATGTACGCCTCGGTCCTCCTCTCACCCCCTATTACACTTCCTCTATGACTGTGCACAGTTCCTTATCCTTTGTAGCAACCCTTCTCCACGTACCCTGACTGTTCAACCTCCTCTTCATTTGGGCTGAGACCCAAGACCCACTAGACCGAGAGCCTTCACACAAATGGTTCTTTGGGAGCCCAAAACCAATTAGATCTTCCTCCCTCTCTCTATAGCCGTTTTAAAACCCTTAGAATCCAAACCCCTCTGTACTGACACATCCTTTATAGATACCCCTCCTACACCTTCTTTCCATGTACAGCCTATTTGCCCTTTCATTTATGTTCTTCCCCTTCCACTCGACGAAGCTCTAACCCCACTCGCCCTACTATTACACGCACCACCACCTAAAGCAAAGTGTTCCTTTATTGAAAATTGCACATATTGATCTTCGCCACCCCTATCCCCTTCCTCTTTCTGTTCTCCATAGTCATAGCATTCTGACTCAAAGAAATCAACTCCAACTTTCTCATCTGAACCCACCTCTGAAGCCTTCACTAGGACTCATGAAAAATTCAACACAGTAAAATAATAACTCAACCAGAGCAATAAGCAACGAATAATAATTTCCCCAACTTGCAAGAATCTGTGAGGAGCAATAACAAATAATGGCAGCAACAAAAACACACTGAAGGAAGACACATAATTTTAATATGGAAAACCTTCTCAATGTTAGAAGTAAAAATCATGGGCACATGTTAGTCAATCAAGCTCCACTATGATCAAAATTAAGGTTAAAAGAAAGTCTCAAATCACAGAACAAATTGTGCTCAATAATCAGCCAAATAGCAAGACAACAAAGATGAAATAGAGAACAAGAAACTAGAAAATTTACAAAAAAACCGTAGCTATTGTACGATCTATAAGTCATTGTTCCGGTGACTTTTCAACAATCCGAATGGTCAAATTGAAGCACCACAAGTTATGAACCTGCTGAAAAAATATCATCCCAATCCAATAGTGGACAAAGCAGCAGCGACGATCAGAAAAATTTTCCGTCCTAAAAAAATGTTGTTGCAGTGTGAGACAAATTTCTCACTGCTCAAACAACTTTTCAAAGATCCGAACGGTCAGATTGAAGTACCACAAGTTATGAACCTGTTGACAAAATCTCAGTTCGATCCAACGATGGACGAAGCATCAGGGGCAGCCGGAAGTTTCTGGACGGAACTTCCTCTTTTCACTTTTTTCTCTTTTTCTTTTCTCTCCCTCTCTCAGCTAACTTCTCTATCTGTTTAATAAATAAAAAAATAAAAAAATAAAAAAACAAAAAGTGATTAATATTGATCTAGGCCTCCACATAGGAAGTGTGCCGAACCCAACGAGAACCTCGCCCAACTTTTGATGAACTCAGGAAAGATTGAGATTTAGTATAAAAAACTCTTCCTCTACCACAACTTGGCATGCAATGTCATTAATTCACAAATTCTTGACCACCTTTGCCTCTTCGTCATAGGGATCCTTACGCACAGCCTCGCATACTCTAGCTCCTTTTTTCCATCCATTGTTGCATCAACATCTACCAGGGTCCCCACAAGCGCTCCTATCTTCTCAAAGCATTGCCTATTCCAAAACTTAAGTGGAATGCCCTTGCACCTGACCCACACATGCTTGCCCACCACATCAAAACGTTTATCCCACGGGACTATAGATTCAAATACTTCTTCAAACCACATTTGTTCTCATCAATGGTCTTCTTTACCACTCCTTTCGATTCCCCTGACATAAGAACATACTTCTTCCCCATCTCCAACATCCTTCCTACGTAACTATTTTCTAGCCACTTAATATTCTCATCCTTTACGCAAAAGCTAATTGTTTCCACCATTATAGCTCTTTGTTCATTCCCTTCAGACCCTTTTTTTACCGCCTACGCATAAGTTTTGTGTTGATCCCTTATCCTTCATTCCTTCCTCTGTTGCACTAGTCCTTGCCCACCATTTTACTTCTTCCTTGACTCCTCAAACCTCATGTATTTTGGCTTGTTTACCCGCAACTTCCACGTCCCTATCCAAATAAAGATTAAGTCTTCTTTCCAGAGCATTAACATCAACGACCTATTGAAACTTGACAAAACTGAACCTTTGCCTCCTAAAGTTTAGTCTCTTAGAGATGAAAACATCCTTAAGGCTTCCCCATCTTTGAAAAACCTTCCGCATATGTCTTTCATCGTGGTCATTTGGGAAGTTGAAGAAGAAGAAACTAACCTCCATACCTATTGTACTACTTACTAAGGTTCGTAAAGGTAGTTCAGTTAACTTGGCAAAGGTGCAAGAAGATGGTGGTGGGTACATGAGGACGGAAGCAAGAGATAGAGTGATCACACAAAGAAAAGTTGTGACTGTCAGTAAATCGAGAAGTAGAAAATGAGCAACAAGAGCAACCTACAAGTCACCTTCTCCAAGCACCGCACCGGACTCTTCAAGAAAGCCAGTGAGCTTTGCACTCTCTGTGCCTCTGACGTGGCACTTGTTGTGTTCTACCCCGTGTTGAAAACCGTATATATTGCAAAACGAAAGGCAGAGTGTGTGCAGAAAAACCCTAGCATTTTTCGGTGCCATTGGAGGAGATCGTGGAAGCGGAGTGGAGACTGGATCTATTTCGAGATTGTCGCATGACGTTGCCCCCTCCACCCAGAATCGTGACCGCACGATCAGGAAAATTCACGCCTCTGCACTACTGGTCTTGCGGAATCTTGAGAATGTTGCAAAACGTTGCAATAGTCGTGGGTGGTTGGCTCCTCCATTCACGGGGGTCTTCCTCCATCTTCGGTGGTTACTCCGTTTTTGGCGGCCATGACCATGGAATGGTGCCACTCAACTAGGGTTTGAAACTACGATAGTTGTGGGTTCTCCATCTATAAATATCGTATCCATTTGCTTCAAAAAACGCATCTCTCATTCACGCTTCTTCTCTTTTTCATCTTCATCTCACTGTGCATGTTCATCTTCTTCTCTTCCTCTCCTTCTCTTTTCACCCATTTTATTTTCTTCTACTTTATAATTATTTTTCTGGGTTTTATTGGGTTCTTACTCTTCTAAGAGTAACTTGCTAGTTCTCATCCTCGAAAATTTTTAGGAAGTTCGCAGATAAGTCCTTATAGACAGTGATCACTCATGCCTCGAGAAATCATTTTGTTCGTGTTTTAAAACCTCGTTACTACTCCCCAGAGAGAAGGTCTTCTCTGTCGGTCACCCTAATGTCAACGTCGTGATTGACAACTACCTCGCACAGCCCCCACCACAGGACATTGGTGCCTATCAAACATAATGTAAATTATCATCTTCTAAAACTTATTTATCTTCAGTTTGAATCCAAGTCAATACTATTTACTTTGATAAAAAAATTGAGTGTCAAACGTGTTTGTTTCTGTTCATGTGTGCGAATATTTGAAAGTGTCAATTTGTAAAATCGACTTCCCTGCAATAATCAAAGCCAATAAAAATAAAAAATATTCACGTGATTAACAACCTTCGCTGATGAAAACGTGGCCAGGACCATCACCATCAGGTATATTGTTGTTAACGTGCTTTCTGCTTATAGCTTGCTTCTAGGTTGCCCCTCCCTGTACATGTTGGTAGTAGTAGCCTCGACAGCTCATATGAGGATGAGGCTACTTTAAAAGGAGGGAGGAGTAATCACCATAAAGGTTGATCAGAAGGCGACCAAAAGATGCTACGAGAGTAGTTTGAAGAATCGAATGAAAACTTACACAATCGCGTAATCGAGGTGCTTGGGAATGAAGCGTATAAACTAGAGACTCGGGAGGGGAAGCCATTCCTCGAGCGTGGAACGTGGCAAACCTCAAGTTGTACTTCAGCTAAGATATTATTGCTTAATGTTTTCTTTTTTAACGATGTTGATAAATTTGTTCTTGGAAGATGATGCATTTAGTTTTGTTGATTTACTTGAATTGGCATATGGTAAATCAACCTAGCTCGATATAAGAACGAGCATATGCGCTCTGTGGGATTTATTTGTTTGTTGATTTGCTTAAGCACAGGTAAGATTATCCTTTCTCTGTAAGATTCTGAGTTCAGGCGCTCTGAAATTGTTTGGCTTAAAGTTAGAAGTTGATGCTGAGGACCTAGGAGAGAGTGCGCCTACTGACCAAGCCCAACCTTTGAGGAGGAAGACTAGGAGCATGCCTCAAGACATAAGGCCTGGTCAGGATCCTCCAGCTACTACCTCAGCACCTAGTTTTCCCTAGAGGATCACGAGGAGCAAAGCATGGGCCTTGGGTACTGAACATCAGTTGGTTTCATTATTTTTAATTTCAGTAGAATAGGTGTCATTTAGCATAAAAGGGGGGTGCACTATCACTTTAGCTTGTTTGACCTAGCTTCTAGAAGACTAGGATGATGGTGCGGCAATGACCAAGGTCAAACACCCTATGATCTGAGTTGATTTTTAGATGTTTTCATTTATGGTGACACTTTTACATAAGTTTGGGATTTTAACAATTAAATGTGAGGACCTAAGGACGATTCCCATTGGACACGAACTTAACCAAGTGGTTAAGTAAGTGTGAAGGTTCACTTCATAAAGGCAAAGATGAAAAACAAGATATAGTGAGGATGAGATGCAAATACGAAATTGAAAAGGGAACAAGGTTAACATCAATGGTGGTCATGGCCTTCCAAATGATGCGCCATACTCATAATAATGAGCCCAAAATTGAGAGCAACAAATAAGAGAAAAGAGATAAGAACATAAATGGAATGGAAAATTGAAGAAAATGAAAAAAGGAACTTATGGAGGTGGTGGTGGATGATCATGCCACTTGGTGTGTGGAAATCACCAAGATAAGTGCTAGGTCGCCACTTGAGAGCTTCATTCTCTTCAAGATAAGACCAAAAGGAAGAGGAGATAGACTCACTCAAGCTCACACATGGATTAAGACACCCTATTTATAGGAATGGGTGCCTTGGTGGGTAAGAAGGGCAAGGGTAGGGTGGTAAATGTGTGAGGGGGCTGCCTTTAGGGTTTGACTAAGTCAATCCCACATCTTAGGCTTGTCCTTCTAGAAACTAAGTCAAAGAACCTTCCTAAAGGGCTAGGAACAAACTAAAATGATAACTACACCCCCCTATTATGCTATAGGCACCTAATCTAGCCTATCTTTGCTATTTGGACCCCTAAAGTGAGCCAAATCATTTACAACATATTTGTATCTTATAAGAAGACCAAAAGGAAGAATAATTGGTGTGTTGATTTATGCCCAACTCCTGTGATGAGGTCCATGTGATCCTTGGTGGGGTCTTGAATTGTTTGTTGAGATGACTGTTCACCTTGAGCTTTGTCTTTTGCTTCCTTGGTCATCTTCATAGCTACTTGGGTTGTATCACCCTAGCCGCACCATATTTACCTTTCCCATTCTACCCCTCTTTCTTGTTTTCCAAGGCTCCTTCACCTATAATTAGGAGGCCTACCTGATGTGAGTTGAATTTTAGATGTTTTCATTTAAGGTGACACTCTACTTTAGGATTGATATTTTAGCAATTAATAGTGAGGACCTAAGGAAGATTTCCACTGGACACGAACTTAACCAAGTGATTAAGTAAGTGTGAAGGTTCACTTCATAGAGGCAAAGATAAAAATCAGTATATGGTGATGGATAGAATGCAAAGAGGAAAAGAGAAGCTATGAGGTAACATCAATGGTGGACATGGCCGAACCAAATGATGATCCACAAGCATACAATTAAGAGCAAATAACTGAGACAAGAAAAATAAGCTAAAGACAATAATGAAAATGGTAATGGAAAATGGAAAGAAGATGGAAGAAGGAACTTATGGAGTGAAATGTGAGAGGATGGTTCACGCAACTTGGATGGTGGTATCCTCCAAGATAAGTGAAGGGCCGCCACTTGAGAGCCTCACTCTACTCAAGATAAGACCTAGCTAAGAGGATTCAAACCTCACAAACTATCTCACACAATTTGTGTAGAGTACCCTTTCTTCTATTAATTTCAACTTGTCAAATACACTAGGTAGGCCTCCTATTTATAGGTGAAGGAGCCTTGGAGAACAAGCTAAAGGGGTAGGATGGGAAAAGGGAAAAAATGGGCAGCCTTACGGTTTTGACTAAGTCAAACCCGCATCCTAGACTTGTCCTTCTAGAAACTAGGTCAAAATGTCTTCCTAAAGGGCTAAGAACAAGCTAAAATGCTAACTACACCCCCTATTATGCTAAAGGCACCTTATTCTAGCCTATCTTTGCTATTTGGACCCCTAAAGTGAGCCCTAATTATTTACAAACATATTCTATTTTTTTTAAGAAGACCAAAAGGAAGAACTTCTGGAATTCTGGTTTATAGCTTCTTCTTTTGCTGATTCTTTCTTGAGGCATGGTGGGGCTTGGCTTTGTATCTTGAGATGACTGACCCTTTTGAGCAGTGCTTGTTGTGTCCTTAGTCATTTTCGGTTTGTATCACTACCCATTGTATTTTACATGTTGAATTTGCTTAAAGAAAAGTTACTCTACACAAATTGTGTGGGCTCTGAGTGAGGTTTGATTCCTCTTGGCTTGGTCTTATCTTGAGAAGTGTGGGACTCTCAAGTGGCGGCCCTTCACTCATCTTGGTGGCTGCCACACCCCAAGTGGCATGAACCACTCTCACAATCCACTCCATAAGTTTCCTTCTTCCATTTCTTTTCCATTTCCATTTCCACTTTCATTATTGTCTTTATCTTAATTTCTTGTCTCCATTTTGTTCTTGTTGTGTGCTTTTGGATCATCATTTGGTTTGGCCATGTCCACCATTGATGATGCCTTATAGCCTTTTCTATTCCGCTTGCATTCCATTGATCACTCTATATTGATTTTTATCTTTGCCTCTGTGAAGTGAACCTTCACATTTGCTTAACCACTCGGTTAAGTTCGTGTCTAGTGGGAATCTTCCTTAGGTTTCAGCACTAAATTGCCAAAATCCCAACTCTAAGTAAAGTGTCACCATAAAAAGGAACTGTAACATCCCGCCAAAATACTATTCATATTTATATAATGAAAATAAAAATAACAAATAGATTGAAGTGAATGAAATTGTATATAAGTAAATAAAGTTTCTCCTCCCAGGGAGTTTAATACAAATACGATCACTTTTCCATTAAAACATAAACAAATTACAATACAATAGAAAGATAGGCGATCTCCTGACAGAAGGGCGATCTCCTATTACAAGGGCGATCTCCTATCATATAGGCGATCTCCTATCAGAAAGCAGCAAAAGGGGTGATCGCCCAACGGAAATTGAAAACAGGCGATCTCCTTCCAGCGACAATTCACTAAGGAGCTCTACTTCCTGCAACATCATCTGCTCCCGTGTAAATTATACACGATCATCACAGTTTAAAGAGAAAAACAGCCAACGAGCAAAACACGCAGGGTAAGCTAGATATTTTAAAGAGAGTTTAAATAAGAACATTAAAATCAGGGTAAGCAATTTTCAAGATATTCACGTAAAGCTATAGATTTTCTCAATACCCTTCACCTGATCGTCCAGAAATCACACATTTCACAATATTCTCAAGAGTTATTCTATTTCACAAAACTGCATCAAGTGTCTATAAATTTCAAGTTCCTCATTTCACATGTCAGACCACCACTGACTCAGCACACAAGACACTTGACACTACTTCCGGAAGACTCATGCATTGATTAGACTCAGAGATCTGCACCTGTCATACCATACCACTGTGAAATCCACACAGGGTCGCTGTGAATCCACACAGCATGCGCATATATAATCTCAATGTCAATAGTTCTCCCGGTATGACAGGGTTAATCCATAGAACAGGCCGAGCTCGTTCTGTTTCACACGACTCACCCATTCCTATGAACCTCCTTCGACTCTCCACAACTGAGTAACTTCCTCTATGGGATTCCATTATCTCAGCAGAGTCAGGATATCTCATTAGGAATCACCGATCAATGCACATCCTACACGATCTTACACGGTATTTTCTTTCCTGAAAATACTATGCCTCGATCCACATTCACATCATGCAACACATCTCATAACACTTAAAGGAAAGATTTCAATCACAGCAAAAGCTCACTCCAAGGTTCTTATTTTCGAATATCTCATTTAAATCTCATACCGTTTCAAAGCAACATAAAAAACAGGGAGTTCGTAAAAAACGCCAAAACCGGCGATCTAGTTCAAAAACAGGGTATTTCGAAGTCTGCATTTAAAACCGGCGACCACGTCGCCCAAACACATAGCACAGAGCATTTTGCAAAGATGAAAACGAAAACCGGCGACCACGTCGCCCTCACTTCAGAAATAGCTAAACTATGGCTTGTATTGAAAATGAAGTCTAGCTTTCCTTACCTGGACTTGCGTAAAATACCGCGAGCTCAAAACCCACCGAGCCTGAAGGATGCCTTAGCTCTGTTTTCAGCGCCTGGTCTGTAGAACTTGCAGAGAACCTCTTAGGTGCTCTAAGGGCAACGTCGCTTGTCGCACTGATGCTGGAGGTTGCCTGAGTCTCAACGCAAGGAAGGGAAGAAGGGAGGAAGGAGGTTTGCACTCACTCTAACACTCTTGAGTCTGTAACGTTCTTTGCCTTCCCGCAGTGGCTTTTGAATCCCAACTTACCTGTCCACGCATGCTGCTGCTGCCACCCCTTCTGCAGGAAAGCCTGAGAACCACTGCCCTGAACAGTACGACCACTGTTGTCTCTGGTGCATGCCAACCACTGCTCTGAACAGTACTACCGCTGTTGTCGCTTGTGCATGCCAACCACTGCTCTGAACAGTACGACCGCGAGTGTCTCTTGCGCATGCCAACTTTCTGATGTCACTATTCTGAACCACCCTTTTTGTCTACGTGGCGCGCGTGCAGGACGTTTCATGCTGGGAGTCTGGGTCCCACTTTACTCTGTGTGAAACTCGACGTCGCGCGATAACTTTCCACCGCTGACTCACCTGGCGAACGACCGATGTCTCCCTCGCCCTAGAAGACGACCGATGTCTCCCTCGCCCTGGGAGACGACCGATGTCTCCCTCATCCTGGAAGACGACCGATGTATCCCTCGCCCTGGAAGACGACCGATGACTCTCTTGGGAGACGACCGATGTCTATCCCTGGCGACGCCCTCATGCCTCACGCCCTGGCGATGCCCGCATGCCTCTCGCGCCCTGGCCACGTCCACATGCCTCGCGCCCTGGCGATGCCCGCATGCCTCTCGCGTCCTAGCGCTCATGTGTAGCAGGCGACCGGCGATCATGTACTACTAAACTACACTTTTCTTCCTTTACTCTTCTTGATCCACACGTCATCCGACCGACCTCTACCAGCTGACCCCAGATCTTGGGCGACGTCCGAGGTCCGACTACTACGAAACTTCATTTACCAGCTCTTTGTATTTTAAATAATAACATCTTCTGGAATTATTTAAATATACCACTTTCATTCCAATTCAATTTTACAGGTCCTTACAGGAACCCTCTAGAAATCAACTCATATCAGACGACCTTTTCTCGGTAAGATTCTGAGTTCAGGCAGTCTAAAGTTGTTTTGCTTAAAGTCATGTAAGACGACCTTTTCTCGGTAAGATTCTGAGTTCAGGCGCTATGAAGTTGTTTGGCTTAAGGTCAGGTAAGGCAACCTTTTCTTGGTAAGATTCTGAGTTCAAGCGCTCTGAAGTTATTTGGCTTAAAGTCAGGTAAGACAACCTTTTCTCGGTAAGATTTTGAGTTCAAACGCTTTGAAGTTGTTTGGCTTAAAGTCAGGTAAGACGAGATTTTCTCTGTAAGATTATGATTTCAGGCGCTCTGAAGTTGTTTGGCTTAAGTCAGGTAAGATGACCAAACTCAGTAAAGATTATTCGAGTAGGCACCCTGCGAGTAAATTGGTTATTCATTGTTATGTAAGATGACCTAGCTCGGTGTCAGTATGATCGCCCGAGCTCAGGCGCTCTGCAATTGATCTGCTATAACTAAGTTGTTTGGCTAAATGTAAGGTAAGAATACCTAACTCGGTGTGCACCCAAGCTAGGTGCCCTGCAGATGAGTATTGTGACTAAGTCGTGTAAATGCATAGTAAGTCAGGCTAGTCCGTTAAAAGAATGATCAAGCTCAGAAAGGTGCAGTTATCCGAGTACGCACCATGTGAAACAATGCTTGGCAAGATCAAGGTATGTAACCCTTTCCCAAGCCTGTGGAATACACCTGTATACGTCAAGATTGAGCATTAGCTCGTAGTGGCTACAAGGTATAGTTCAACAAAAGGTTAGCTCTTTGTTAAAGTTGAATTCTTGTTATCTTTGTTATTCCATGATAAAACGAGTTAGCTTAAGTGATAAGTTATTCGCATGTGTAGTTGTTATACTTAAACACATATGCATTAGTAGAAATTACTATACTTAAACTAGTCAAGATTTATTATGGCATGCATTTGCAAAGTTTTCAAGGCATCCATATGGGACAAAGTAATTGAAGTAAAGCAAGATAAGTTACTAGTAAATGGTAAAGAGTTCAAAGGGTATGAGCAGTTAAACTTTACAGATAATTAAGCACTCCGATCACTCATCCTTTACTTGGCCATCAACCACGATTTTACCCGGGCCAAGTTTGCAAGATACACCTATGCAAGTCGAGAGTGAGCATGGGCTTGCCTTAGCTAGGTGTGTGTGCGTGGTTCGTCAGAAGGTTAGTCCTTTGGAAACCCCATGGTTTTTCATGCATAGACTAAGCATTGATTTCTTGTTATCTTTATTTGCTTTATACTCAAGATGTAGTAGAGATGAGTAAGCTAAACTGACAAGTTATCCGCATTTACAGTAGCTGTTATGCTTAAGCTAGTCGAGGTTTACTAAGTTAAGTAACGAGATATGCATTGACTTAAGCTAGTTGAGGTTTATTGAGTTATCACCTACCCACTGAGAAACCGTTGTGTCAATCGCCAAAGCACTCGAAAGCCTCTTCGCTTAGCCAAGCTCAGCTCAAGCCTGGGGGGCTTGTGTACCGGACAGGAGTGCTCGGTTTGGGCATATGGCTGGTCAGCTCGGTTTTTGGACCCAAAGGGTGGGTCACGAGTTTGGCCTAGATGTTGGTCAGCCCATAAAAAGTAATTAAGATAAAAGATAAAGAGATATTTTATCTATTATGATATTATTCTGAAGATAAAAGATAAAGAGATATTTTATCTCTTGTGATATTATTCTGAAGATAAAAGATAAGGAGATATTTTATCTCTTGTGATATTATTCTGAAGATGAAAGATATAATTGTTATTGTTTAAATCTGTTATCATATTATTTGAAGATGAAAGATATAATTGTTATTGTTTAAATCTATTATCATATTATTCTGAAGATAAAGAGATTTTATCTCTTGTGATAATATGCATGTTAGTTGCATAATAATTAATAGCTGTTGAGAATAAAAGAGAAGCACTCGAGAATAATGGTGCACACGTAAAATAGAATGTTAGCCTGTGGTTAGCACCTGAAGATAATTGGTGTCCGTGACAGGTGATTTTTTTGTTAAGATAAAAGATTAAATGTTTTCAGTTATGCTTTCAGTTGAGATTATATTCTTGTGAACGAAAGTTGTTACATGAATAGTTATAAAAGGGGCTTGAGACCCCAAGTGAAGGTATGTTGTTTCTAAATATTAGACTGAAACTGATTAGTGTTTTGTAAGCTTTCACTAAGTTGATCGTCAAAGTGTGATCAGTAGGTAAAGCGCCTCTATTTCAACAGAGTCACCTTCTAGTGCAACAAGAAAATGCAGATCAGTATCCATAAGAGACAGGTTAGAAGATGAGCTTTTCACCCAAGTCAACCAATGAGTCAAGCAGTGAGAACAAATAATAATATAAAGGTTTAATTACCTTCTTCGTCCCTACATTTGGGGTCAATATTCAATTTAGTATAGTAGTTTTAAAAAAAATCAATTTGGTCCCTATATTTTTTAAAATGTATCTAAATTGGTCCTTTCTATTAAGTCTCACCTAACGGCGTCAGGTTGCTTACGTGGTAGAGAGAAAATATTTATGTGGTAGAGAGTATTTACGTGACAGAGAGATAGTGTTTATGTGGAGAGAGATGTGAGATTGAAAGTTATAATAATAATAATAATTATATTATTATTATTATTAGTATTATTATTAATAATATTATTCTTATTATTATCATTATTATTATTAACAACAACAATAATAATAATAGTAATAATAATATTATTAATAACAATAATAATAATAATAATAATATTAACCATAATAGTAATAATAATAGTAATAATAATATTAATAATAATAATCATAATAATAATAGTAATAATAATAATAGTAATAATAATAATATTAATAACAATAATAATAATATTAATAATAATAATAATAAAAATAATAGTAATAATAATATTAATAATAATAATAGTAATAATAATAATAATAATACTAATAATAATAATATTAATAACAATAATAATAATATTAATAATATTAACAATAACAATAATAGTAATAATAATAATAATAGTAATAATAATATTAATAATCATAATAATAATAATAATAATAATAACAACAATAGTAATAATAATAAATAATAATAATAATAACAACAACAGTAATAATAATAATAAATAATAATAATAATAACAATAACAATAATACTAATAATAATAATAACTATCAATCTCAGCTCTCTCTCTCCAGATAAGCACACTCTCTCTCCCCCATAAACACTCTCTCTACCACATAAACCCACTGTCTCTATCACATAAGTAACACTTGGCGTCAGTAGGAGGTGAAACTTAATGAAAATGATTGATTTTGGATACATTATAAAATATATAGGGACTAAATTGATTTTTTTAAAATTACTGTACTAAATTGAATATTGATCCCAAATGTAAGGATAAATAGGGTTATTAAATGTATTTATATATTAATAATATAAATATATTTATATATTAATAGTAATTATAATAATAAATTAGTAATATAAATGTAAAAAAGTTAAAATAATAATAATATATTTAAATTTTAAAATAGTAATAATATATAAAAAAAGTAATAAAATTATAAATAATAATCTTTAAAATAATAATATAATTAAATTAAATTTTTGAAATAATAATAATAATAATATCATAAAAATAAAAATAAAAAGTTTATTAAATAATAATATTAACAACAATAATAAAAATAAAAATTTTTAATTTTTAATTTTAGTTTATGAAAATATATTTTATATGTATCTATAAGAAAAATAAAAATATTAAATAAATTTATGTAGTAAAAATATTTAATAATAATAATATATTTATAATATATAAAACTAAGTATGAATATTTATAATAAAAAAATGAATTTATATAATAAAAATAAAAATAATTAAAAAATTAAATATAAAAAAATATTATTATTTAAATTTATTATAATTTATTTTCTACATTTAAATTTATTTTAAGTTAAAATAAAAAGTATTGAAATTTATTAGATTTTTAAATTTTCCCAGACATCTTTTACGATCGCGAATATTAAAATTTTATTTTAAATTGATAAAATAAATTCTAATAAATAATCATGTTTTTAGAATTTTACATCATTCATATTTTTTTTTTTAAATCAGTTCTTACACATTATTGAAAAGAATGTTTTAGTTTACCAACAACTAAAATATTAAAAAAAAAATTATATTTTTTTTCAACTATTTTTAAATATAAAAAAAATTATATTTCTTTTTCAACTATTTTTAAATATAGGATCAAATTTGTAATCTTATTATTTTATTATTTTAAAGAAATAAATAACACTTATCATATCATTCTTGTAAGGACCTGTAAAATTAAATTGGAATAAAAAGGAATATATTTTAAATGAATTCTAAGTATGTTTATATTTAAAATAAAAAAGGAAGGAAAGTGTAGTTAGGAGACTATGAGATCGCCTGATTAGTACATAATCGCCTGTCGCCTAGATTACACGTGATCGCCAGTCGCCTGGTGCACATGATCGCCGAAAGTGCACTCAGTATGTGGTCAGGATACTGGATCAACCAGAGTGGGTTCCAACAACCACGCATATCA
Organism: Phaseolus lunatus; assembly: GCA_013389735.1. NCBI lineage: Eukaryota > Viridiplantae > Streptophyta > Magnoliopsida > Fabales > Fabaceae > Phaseolus > Phaseolus lunatus. The sequence continues at coordinate 14,991,313 of CM023862.1, read as the reverse complement.
AGGTGTGGGTTAAGCCTTAGATACGCTGTGCATGCGAAGCTCTATGCTTGAGCAAAAGAGATCGTCCTTAGTGTTGCATGCATGGGCGCACGAGGAGTGGTGCTGATCTACTCTTGGAAATGTGAAGCTACCAACGTCACCAAGTCATGTAGAGATGATACCTTGGACGTAACATAGTGGGATGAAGAACCTTCAGCAAGGCGTGGCGATGTGTCGTCGGGCATCGCCAGGGCGCGAGGCATGCGGGCATCGCCGGATGCGAGGCATGCGGGCATCGCCGGGCGCGAGGCATGCGGTCATCGCCAGGGCGCGAGGCATGCGGGCATCACCAGGGCGCGAGGCTTGCGGGCATAACCAGGGCGCGAAGCATGCGGTCATCGCTAGGGCGAGACATCGGTCGTCTTCCAGGGAGAGACATCGGTCGTCCGCTAGGATGAGACATCGGTGGATAGTCATCGCGCGAGCGGTCATCGGTGGAAGGTTATCGCGCGATGTCGAGTTTCACACAGATAAGGTGGGACCCAGGCTCTCAGCAGGAGACGTACTGCACGCGCGACACGTAGACAAAAAGGGTGGTTCAAAATAGTGACATCAGAATGTTGGCCTGCGCAGAGGCACGCGTAGTCGTACTGTTCAGGGAAGCGTACACGCAAACTTCCCTGCAGAGTGGGTGGTGGCAGCGGCTTTTGTGGACAAGTTGGTTTAAGATTCAAAAACCCACTTCTGAGAGGCAAAGAACGTTGCAGTGGTTCAAGAGTGAGTTTACCTTCATCCTTCTCTTTTCTCTCCTTCGCGCTGCGATTCAGGCATCCTCAAGCACCAGTACGACGAGCGACGACTGCCCTTAGAGCACCTGGGAGGTTCTCTACAAGTTCTACAAACCAGACGCTAAAACAGAGCTAAGGCATCTTTAAGCTTCGGTGGGTTTTGGAGCTCTTGGTGTTTTGCGCAAGTCCAGGTAAGGGAAGCTAGCCTTATTTCCAACGAAAACCTTATATTAGATGATTGAGATGGTGGGGCGACTTGGTCGCCGGTTTTCAACTGTTATTGCATAATCCCCTGTTTTTGGACGAGATCGCCGGTTTTGGCGTTGTTTTTCGAACTCCCCTGTTTTAGTGTCGCTTTAAACTTGTTTGAGATTGAAATGCATATGATATTCGAAAATCTAAACCGCGGAATGAATGTTGTTGTGACTGGAATCGTTCATTAAGTGTTGTATGATGTGTTGAATGTTGTGAATGTGGGATCAAGGCATAGTATTTTCAGGAAAGAAAATACCGTGTAAGATCGTGTGTAATGTGCATTGACTAGGGACTTGTCTAGAAGGAGATATCTTGACTCTGCTGATATAATAGAATCACATAGATGAAGTTATTCAGTTGTGGAGAGTCGAAGGAGGTTCATATGTATGGGTAAGTTGTTTGAAAGAGAATGAGCTTGACCTGTTATATGAATTAACCCTGTCATACCGGGAGAGTGATGATATTGAGATTATGTATGCGCATAGCTGTGTGGATTTCACAGCGACCCTGTGTGGATTTCACAGTGGTGTGGTATGACAGGTGCAGATCTCTGGGTCTGAGTCAACGCACGAGTCTTCCGGAAGTAGAGTCATGTGTCTATATGTTATGAGTCAGTGGAAAGTCTGACGTGTGAACCATGAATATTGAAAGTAGCGAATAGACACTTGATGAGTTTGTGGAATATGGGAATGTTGATGGTTGAAATTGATATGGATTATGAATGGTGTGAAGATTTATGTTTTCTATTGATTTAAAGTTTCATATTTAAAGTTTTTAAAACATCTAGCTTACCCTTTTATCTGGTATTGTGATTGCTTTCTTAAACCTGTGATGATCGTGTATTTTTGCACGGGAGCAGACGAGGTTGCAGGTAGTAGAGCTCCTCAGTGAGTGGTCGCCGGAAGGAGATCGCCCGTATCTGTTTCTGTTAGGCGATCACCCTTTTTCTATTGTCTGATAGGAGATCGCCCTTTTCTGATAGGAGATCGCCCTTTTCTGATAGGAGATCGCCCTTTTTCTGATAGGAGATCGCCTGTTTGTCTTTTTGCTGTATTTTGTTTAAGTTTTGGAAATTGACCGATTATGTATTAAACTCCCTGTGAGGAGAAACTTCATTACATATATATAATTATGTTCACTTCAATATTATTGTTTTACCTTTATTTCATTTCATAATTACGAAAAAGATTTGGCGGGATGTTACAATTCTCATCGTACCATCGAAAAAATATAAATTTTCCCTTCAATTTCCATTTTATTCAACTTAATCTAAATAACTTTATTTTTCATCAAACTTTCTCTTCAAATCTATTTAAATTTACTCTCTCAAATTCACTCTCTTCAAATTTATTCAAATTTACTTCATCAAATTCACTCTTTAATCCAAATAAAACATTATATCCACACTCCATTTCGGTTTAACAATTCATAGTCGAATTCTTAGATTTTAAACAAATTGAACCGAAAATGTATGGAGGGGAAGAAAAGGTAAAAGTCATTTTCTTACTCTATGTATAAATGTAGGTTGGCTATGCATTTGGTTGTAGATCTGAGTCTCTAACTCTTCAACTGTATTTTGATGATGGAAAGAGAATGAGAGCTAGTTTAAATATAAATTTCGAGAAAAATCTCCAACTTCCCTTGTTAAACTGAAGTAGAAGTGTTGGATATTCATCTTATGCTATTTGAAATCATCAGTAAATTGTGCAGATTGTTGATGCAAATTGTGGATTCACCTTTTCAAAAAAGTGTAGAATTTACTCTTTATGTAATATGAGGAGTGAATTCTAAATCTCTTTTGCCCTTTACTTTAGTGCCTGCAACATGTTTCTTGTGAACTTTGCCTTAAGCTAACTTAACTTTTTCATATTTCAAAGTAATTCTAACAATGAATTTTGAGATACCATCAAGAAGATGAAAGGATGTCATTTCAAAATAATCCAGGTGTCCTAATTAAACAATCCCACGAACTAAGCGCAGAGCTCATCCATCCAAAGTTCATAGCATCCAATGAGATGGAACCGTGCAAATCCTTAATCCCTTTATGGACAAAATATGACATTAAAAGCTTGCATTTTCAAATACTGATTGTTTTACAAGGCTGCAACCAATTATGAGTGCTTTCAAAGTCGCAGAGTGATCATAATTGAGATGAACCACTACTGTATAAGTAGGCCTGCACCTTCACATACTTTTTGTGCCAATTCCAATCGAACTAGAAATTTCTTTTGTAGGCCTTAATAATGATTAATGATTGCATCTTGGTAAATGCATGATTACCCTTTGCTCCTTCTTTATATTTGAAAAAACAACACAGATATGAGCCTTCAAAACTCACGAACAATCTAATTTTACACTCAAATTTTGTTTCTATTGTTGCATCAGGTTCAGAAATTTTAGTGGCATACATGCAATTCACAATTAAATGCATTGGACAACCTAGAACTTACCTAAGGAAAGACATGTACTTCATTCAACTGAGGATCCAAACAAATGAACAAAGAAACAAAGGATTGTTATTAGCTTTCCCCCTCAAAAACCTTGAAACCATGATAATGCTTAGTTTTCCATTTCAGCAAATAAAAACAAAATGACCATTTGACCATCCAATAATCAAACTAGTAAAATCATTAAACTCTGTAAACGAAAACAAGATTACGAATTTAAGAACATGATGATGCATTCATTAACAATAGATGTGAAATCTTTAGTTTTTTTTAATAAAAAAATGGAATTACATTTTAGAGAAGAGGCCAATTACAATAGCTCATGCACGGGACCACACAACCTTAGGTACACCCTATCCCATGAAACCTCACGCAACCATTGTCTGCTAGTGACACTCCAATGATGCCACATGGTCTGCGCAAGTTAGCATTCCACACCCACATAAGTGGCGCGTCGATAAACCTCAGGCAAATCCACCCCTCTCCCCCACTCTCCGGCGGCGCAATCATAAACCAAAACGAACCCTTTTTTCACCCCTCTCACCTCATTCAAACTCTGAATCAGCACCACCTTGTCGCCAATTCCTACAAAACTAAACCTCATCCTCGTGTCGACTCTAACTTGCGCCGGTAGTGGCGGGCTCTTTACCCTACACCACTCTCCAAATCCTTTTCCACTGTCGCTTTTCCTCCGCGCGTGGAAGCTCCAAAGCGAAAACTCAACTGCGTGACTGGTGAGTACGTACACGCGCCCAGCCGCAGCGCAAGCCGCCACAATGCAGCCTCCGTTAGGAACCGTGCGGCTCCGGAGCCACACACGTGCCTCCACGTCAAACAAGTCCATCGAACTTGCATACGCCGCGTGAGCCTCAGTTCCACGGGAAGCGCGTAGGAACAGGTTCTGTCCTGATGCGCCAATTCTCAACCCGCCGATGACATAGAAGATCCCATCAGCCGAAGCTCCAATGCAGCCGTAACGCATACGTGCCGCGTGGGATACCACGGCCCAGGTGTTGGTTTCGGGATCATACTCTTCGACGGCGGAGGTCCGGGAACTTCCGCCGGCAACGTAGATTTTACCGGCGACAGAAGAGAGCGCAAATTTTTTGCGCGGGAAAACTGTGGCGGCCCGCATGGAAACCGACGCAGTCCACATGTCGTATTGCAGCGTGGCGCTTCTGCCGACGAGATAGATCCTGGGACCAATGGAGCACGCGCGCGCGTGGGCGAGTAGGGAGTGGAAGTCGTGGAGGGAAAGTGCGTCGAAGCAGGGGACGAAGAGAGAAGGATGCCAGGCCGCGTCGAGGAGCGTAGCTGCGGAGAGTCCGAGGTCGGTGGCGGCGAGGGCGACGGCGGTGTGGCGGAGTAGGAGGAGGCGACGGCGGAGGTGGGAGAAGGCGGGGGAGTGGAGGAGGCGGGACCAGCGGCGGCAGACGAGGGAGAGGGCGGGAAGGGAGGCGGGGGGCACGCGGGAGAGGCAATCCAGGACGATGTCGTCGGGGAGCGAGGATAGGGTGGTGACGGGAGCAGGGGAGTTAGTGTGGGGTTGCGGTGGTGAGGGGAATTTTGCAACGGCGTCGTTTGGGCTGGGGAAGCATGACTTCACGAGCCATGTGAAGTGGCGAGAGTTGCAGCTTTCTCTTTCTCTCTCAGAACTCATTAGTTGAGAGAGAGATTTTAGAGAGAGAAAGAGCGTCAAACAGAATGATCCAAGGAGGAAGCTGGTACTGCTAAAAATACTCCTAATTTTCTAGGTTTTGTTTGTCATCCAGGAAATCAACATTACCTCAATCTTATAATTTAAAACCATTAATAAACATATCTTTATTATATTTTTCGATTCTCCTAAAATGAGTTTGGGTCTCGAGGTGCTGATAGGATGACTTTGTTTTTTTTATATCATGAGTTGTATTGTTGATCGGCTACAAGGAGAGAAGAAGGTCTCACTTGTAAGAAGATTTTTCGATGTTTAAGTAACAACATAAAGTATAATCGATAAAGAATAAAGTGAGAACATATCAGTTGAGGTATTTATTGGTTGTACCGATCAGTCCTCGGACACCGAGAACAGGTAGTAAAGGGTGAACCACGTCAGATGGATCCCACAGTATGGGCCAAAGCCACGTGAGGAATGGACCCCATTAGAGGGTGATCAGTCATTCTCCTCAGAGTAGGGTGATCAGTCGTCGGCGCGTCCCCACAGGGAAGGGTGAGTAGTCGTCAGACCACCAGGATGGGCTAAGGTGTCATCGCCACTCAGAGTATGGCGAGGTGACATCGGCCTTGGGTGAAGACGAGGTGACATCGGCCTTGGGGGAAGACCAGTTAAATACCCAGAGGTAGGGAGAGGCCTGAATCACGAAGTGCCCATGCGGGTAGTAGGGAGAGCACAGTTAGGTGCAGAGTCCTGGGGGGTCGAGTACTCATCAGAACTAGGGTTTCCCAGTGAAGCTACATGCATGGCACGTGAACAGTGAAGGCACTCCCAGAACAGGTGGCCCCAGAGACTAGGTGCACAAGGAGGCATCCAGGTGGTCACCCTGTTAAAGTTTGCACTCCAGAGAAGGAAACCTTATGTGCTAGATTACCCTAAGATTAGGTGATAGCGGCGCAAGGGTATTCCAGTAAACCCTAAATATGGCTAGCAGCGCAGTAAACCCTAATTAGGGCTAGCGGCACAGTAAACCCTAGACTATATAAGGGACAGTAAAATACTTCACAAAGGTACGCAGTTTCTAGACCTAAACACACAGAGAGAAACTCAATACACTTGGTGTTCCTTGCCTTACACTGACTTGAGCGTCGGAGTGCAAACGGCCTCTAGGGCGCCCCCTTTCTCTTTTGCAGGTGCAGATTGCTTCGAAAGAACCAAGCACATATCAACGTGAGGAAGGAGGCGTGTGAGTGTCGTGAGTCAATCGACAGGCGAGTCAACCGGCAAGAACATTTGGCGCCCACCGTGGGGCCGGAGTAAAACGAAGGTCCCATACACGAGAACGAGAGCAGAAATCGCAGAGAATGAGGAATACCAGACATGGATCTGTTCTGCCGAATGGAGCCGACGGCGTTACCATGCAACAAATCATGGAAACGATGCGCGCCCTCCAAGAGACGGTGGCAGAGTCCAGGGCGCATCAGGCGCGGATGTTGGAGGACCTGGCCGCCTCTCAGGCCAGGAATGAGGAGTTGGGCAAGGCAAATGAGGAGATGCGCTCGAGTCTGCACCACATGCAGCAAGCTGGGGGTCGCGTGGGAGAGAATCAGGCTCCACTGACGCCCCCAAGGGCCTTCCCTATGCCTTTCTCCCCTGAGATCATGAACACAGTGGTGCCTCCCAACCTGGTGGGAGTGAAGGCGTCGTTCACGGGGAAGGAAGATCCAGAAGCGCATCTGATAGCCTTCCACACCCAGATGATGTTGTCTGGAGGCTCAGACGCTGTGTACTGCAAGGTGTTTATGAGTACGCTGAGTGGAGTAGCTATGGAGTGGTTCGTGAGCCTGCCAGAGGGCCACGTCACCTCCTTCCAGTAGTTTTCAAAGCTGTTCACAGAGCAGTACATCGTCAACAGAGCGCCACCGATGGTGTTCTACGACCTGTTCGACGTGCGACAGTACCAGGGGGAGTCGTTGAAGGACTACCTCAACCGTTTTGGTGTGGAGGTAGTGAGGTTGCCCAGCAAGGACGAGGACATGCTGGTGCATGCATTCAAGAAAGGTGTGCTGCCTGGTCTTTTCAGTGAATCGCTCATCAGAGATCACCCTGCCACCTTCGTTGAGATTCGGCGACGCGCGGTGGCGCATATTGTAGCAGAGACGCAGGTCTCTGAGAAGAAAAACAGTGCTTCACCGCCCAAGCCGCGCGAAGGACAGGGGAAGCAGCAGCGACACGCATGGGTGCATGAGGCCAGAGAAGGGAAGAAAGCGCAGGGCAGGTCTCGCCCCTACACACCCAGGAAGGATCAGGCCAGGGGGCGAGCAAGGGAGAACAATACACCCCCCAGGTATGATTTCATGATAGAGTTGGCGGAGCTGATTGCAATTCCCGCTGTAGCTGCAAGACTCCGAGTACCAGAGAAAACCGACAAGGTGCTTGGAAGTAGGAAGGATGACTGGTGTGAATTCCATCAGGCTTATGGACACACACTCTACACCTGCCTGGCGCTGGGGCATCAACTTGCTGAGTTGGTGAAAACAGGTTTCCTAACCGATTACCTGAGGGAGCCGCAAGGTGATCGCGCTTCGGGGTCCCAGGCAGGTGACCAGCAGCATGAGATCCCTGTGCACGGGGAAATCAGGTGATGGAGGGAGCTACGCTAGGGGGGGCTCCCAGGTAGCTCGGGGGGAAGCTGAAGCAGAGGGCATGATCGCTACTCGTGAGGTCGGTCATCGCCAATGAAAGGAGACCCAGCATATATACACCTAGTTAAGTTGTAAAGTAGATGCGTTCTCGCGCTATACACTGTAAACAATTGAATACACCAGGGGGCACTCTTTTCCCTAAGGAGGGTTTTTAACGAGGCCACCCAATAAAAAAGACTTTAGTACATAAAGTAAGTGTGTGTTTTCCAGTTTAAAGTTCCCCTTGCCACAAGCGCAAGTGCAGGTGATAAGTGGTCAGTACCAAGTGACCACCACCTACAGATCAGCGCCTGGACAAGCGCCTGGGAGCAGAGTGCGAGAAGTCATCGGTGGTTATTCATCACACGATCAGTCATCGCCCCGTGAAAGCACGATCACTCATCGGCGCATGGTCATCGGGGTCTTGCCAACACGTGTTAAGCTGGGACGCAAGCTCCCAGCGAGAGCGTTACGCATACACCTCGCATGATTCCAGAAGAAGAGCTCCTCGCCGGTGGGAACGTACATGAAACAGTGTGATGGAGATCAAGTAGAAGAGGATTTCACTAATGGAGGAAAAGGTCATCCACCCAAGCATTTAAAATTCTTCTTACTAGTCTTCTTAAAGAGTAGAACATTTTGGGTTCTCTTGAAAATTCAAAAGATAGTAGTATAAATAAATCTTTGTAAATACTCTTGTATAAATTTGTAAATAATATAGAAATATCCTTAGGAGTATGCCAAAGAGGAAAACCAAAAGAAACCTCTAAATGTAAGGCATTTTAGGCACTTTCTTTAGGAAAAAGTGGAAAAAGTGACTTTTCTACTCCTTTCTCTCTTGTACACTAGAAGGAGCTAGAAGAGTGACTCTTCCCACTCCTTCCCCTTTGTAACATGACCAGCCCTCTCCATTATAAATAGGGGTGCTTGGTACTTTGAATAAAAAAAAGTTGAAAGTTAGAAGAAAAGAAACTATCTTGAAATTGAGAGAGAGTGAGTTTGTGAGACTTGTCTCTTCTTCTCCTTCATGTCTTATCTTGTGAGCTTTGGAGACTCTCAAGTGGCGGCACCACCCACTCATCTTGGAAGAACCACCCTCCAAGTGGCGTGAATCACATCTCCAAAAGGCTACAACCACATAAGTCATTTCTATTCATCTTCTAAAAATACCCATTTGTGTTTTCTTGTAGTTTTTCCATTTTTAATCGGGTCAATCTTTTCCATGAGTTGTTTCCTTTCATTTGCTGCCATTGTTCTGCACTTTTTTTGGTTTATTTCCTTGTTTTCTTGCTGTTTTAATTTCGTCCAAACCATGGGTTTCCATATACATGTGTTGTTCTTGTTTTCCATCCATGGGTTTTTTGTTCTTTGATGAGTTTCTTGTGATTTTCTAATTCCTATTGAATTTCAATCAGTATTTTCACTTCTTCTTGGTGTTCTTATGATGTTCTTGTGTTTCCTTTGAAGTTTGGTACTGTTCTTGAATTACCCATTCATATTCCATTGTTATCTTACACTACAAGTTACCTATTCATGTGTTTTTAGTATGAACCTTTGTTTTCTTGAGTAGAAACTCTATTAATTGCTCTTTAGAATTTTGATCCTAATTCTTGAAAGTGTCATGAATACAATGAAACCTATATCAACTCAACCCAAACCAAGAAAGGTTCATAAGAGACTCACATCACAGTGTGATGAGGCCATGCAGGCAGGATGCGCCTGGCGAGTGCACTCAGACCAGCCACACCAGGTGCTCTCCTGGGAGCATGCGCCCACTCAGAGAACAATGGAGAAAAGTCCTCTTCCTCTGCTTCTTACAGCAAGGTTGAGGCGAGAGAAAAGTCATCTTCCTCTGCTTTTTACAGCAAGGTTGAGGCGAGAGAAAAGTCCTCTTCCTCTGCTTCTTACAGCAAGGTTGAGGCAAGAGAAAAGTCCTTTTCCTCTGCTTCTTACAGCAAGGTTGAGGTGAGAGAAAAGTCCTCCTCCTCTGCTTCTTACAACAAGGTTGAGGCAAGAGAAAAGTCCTTTTCCTCTGCTTCTTACAGCAAGGTTGAGGCAAGAGATAAGTCCTTTTCCTCTGCTTCTTATAGCAAGGTTGTGGCGAGAGAAAAGTCCTCTTCCCTCGACTCTTACAGCGAGGCTGAGGCGAGATAGAACCTGTCACTTGGAGTTAGAGGTCTCGTGAGTGGAGAGGTAGGTTCGTAGAAGAACACCTCCACTTCGAGTGAGAACTTCCATGTGAAAGAAGGGTTCGCCCAGAGAAATCCTCCTCGCCTGTGAGCGATGTGAGGTCAGTTCGAATCTGTCACTTGGGGTTAGAGGTCTTGTGAGTGGAGAGGTAGGTTCGTAGAGAACACCTCCACTTCGAGTGAGAACTTCCAATGTGAAAGAAGGGCTCGTCCAGAGAAATCCTCCTCGCCTGTGAGCGATGTGAGGTCAGTTAGAACCTGTCACTTGGAGTTAGAGGTCTCGTGAGTGGAGAGGTAGGTTCGTAGAGAACACCTCCATTTCGAGTGAGAACTTCCAACGTGAACAGAAGGGTTCGCCCAGATAAATCCTCCTCGCCTATGAGCGATGTGAGGTCAGATAAATCCTCCTCGCCTATGAGCGATGTGAGGTCAATTAAGTCCTCCCTCGCCTGTGAGCGATGCGAGGCAAGATTGAACCTGTCACTTGGGGTTAGAGGTCTCGTAAGCGGGAAGGTAGGTTCGTCGAGAACACCTCCCCTTCGAGTGAGAACACCCAACGTGAACAGCAAGATTCACTAGATAAGAAAGTCCTCACCTCGACTTTGTACAGCGAGGCTGAGGTGAGATAAGAAAGTCCTCACCTCGACTTTGTACAGCGAGGCTGGGGCGAGATAAGAAAGTCCTCACCTCGACTTTGTACAGCGAGGCTGAGGCGAGATAAGAAAGACCTCACCCTCGACTTTGTACAGCGAGGCTGGGGCGAGATAAGAAAGACCTCACCCTCGACTTTGTACAGCGAGGCTGAGGCGAGAGCAGAAAGACCTCACCTCGACTTTGTACAGCGAGGCTGAGGCGAGAGGAGAAAGACCTCACCTCGACTTCTTACAGCGAGGCTGAGGCAAGAAAGGTCATCGAGAAGCACTTTTCTTCCCCAAAACACAAGCATCATCTTTGGCGTTCAGGCCCTCTATGTGCTTAGCGCTGGAGTAACAAAGAAGTAAAGTAGAGCCTGAAGCGCGATGACTGATCGGTGGTGCACCAACATGCTAGTCGGTGGTCGGTGGTAGAAGCAAGTTCTGCTGCGAGAAGCCGAAGCATTTTGGCCCTTCAAGTCAGTCGTCCAGCATGAAGTTATGCATAAAGTTGTTAAAGACAATGTTGAATCACATGCAGAGAGTTAAAAATGGAAAGGGACATGCAGCTGGAGCAAAGATTTCATTCATATTGAAGTCAATGCAGTGAGCCTTTACAGCTAAAAGGTTTATACAAGTTATGAAGCAGCAAAAGAAATTACACAAAAAAGAAGAAGTTGCAAAGGGAGAAGCTCAAGGAGGAGGAATGATCTTGTCGTCGACCACTTAGTCTCTTCGCTGAGAACGAGTTCACAGCTCGAGACTGGGGGGTTTGTGATCCGGTCGGTCAGCTAGTCGATGACGTCAGCAGCAGATGACCACGTGGACCATTCACAGGGTGACACGTGGTAGAAGATAGCAAGTGAATCAGAGGGGAGATCACTCAGAACGGTGATCGGTGGTCAGTTTCTAAAGTGACCACCACCAGCAGATCAGTGCCTAGATGAGCACCTGACAGCAGAGCGCGAGAAGTAATGAAGCACCGATCAGTCATCGGTGCAAGGTCATCAGGAAGAAGGGTGATTAACACCTCTTTGTCGAGAAAGAAGTCCTCAATTTGAGCAGAGAGCTCACCAATGAAGTCCTCAGAGGGTAAGAGATGTGGGCGATGACAAGGTGGTGAGATGTCCCTTCCATGCGCTACTTATGTCCATACGCGCAGAGCCACGTAGGTCGCCCGGGCCACTGACTTAGTCTCTTCGCTGAAACAAGTTAACAGCTTGAGACTGGGGGGCTTGTGTACCGACCAGTCCTCGGACACCGAGAACAGGTAGTAAAGGGCGAACCACGTCAGATGGGTCCCACAGCATGGGCCAAAGCCACGTGAGGAATGGACCCCATTAGAGGGTGATCAGTCATTCCCCTCAGAGTAGGGTGATCAGTCGTCGGCGCGTCCCCACAGGGAAGGGTGAGTAGTCATCAGACCACCAGGATGGGCTGAGGTGTCATCGCCACTCAGAGTATGGCGAGGTGACATCGGCCTTGGGTGAAGACGAGGTGACATCGGCCTTGGGGGAAGACCAGTTAAATACCCAGAGGTAGGGAGAGGCCTGAATCACGAAGTGCCCATGTGGGTAGTAGGGAGAGCACAGTTAGGTGCAGAGTCTTGGGGGGTCGAGTACTCATCAGAACTAGGGTTTCCCAGTGAAGCTACATGCATGGCACGTGAACAGTGAAGGCACTCCCAGAACAGGTGGCCCCAGAGACTAGGTGCACAAGGAGGCATCCAGGTGGTCACTCTGTTAAAGTTTGCACTCCAGAGAAGGAAACCTTATGTGCTAGATTACCCTAAGATTGGGTGATAGCGGCGCAAGGGTATTCCAGTAAACCCTAAATATGGCTAGCAGCGCAGTAAACCCTAATTAGGGCTAGCGGCGCAGTAAACCCTAGACTATATAAGGGACAGTAAAATACTTCACAAAGGTACGCAGTTTCTAGACCTAAACACACAGAGAGAAACTCAATACACTTGGTGTTCCTTGCCTTACACTGACTTGAGCGTCGGAGTGCAAACAGCCTCTAGGGCGCCCCCTTTCTCTTTTGCAGGTGCAGATTGCTTCGAAAGAACCAAGCACATATCAACGTGAGGAAGGAAGCGTGTGAGTGTCGTGAGTCAATCGACATGCGAGTCAACCGGCAAGAACATTGGTTGTTATTGTTTATTTATAGGTCTTTGTTAATTTTCATTATTAATATTGCAATGAATAATTTTTATGGAAAATAAATAAATTTTATAATAATATCTTGTAATCAAGTTAAGTGTTTAAAAATAAAATTAGATGAGTGATTGTTGGTCTGGATGTATCTGGCTTTAATTGTGGGTATGTGTAAATAATCAAGATAATTACGTAGAGACAAATATGCTTAAAGGAGGATCCCAAAAGTTTTGGTCTTTCTGACTGTATACAACACATGTGCAGGTCAAGAATGAAGTTTGGACCCATATATGTTGACCATTAATCTTCATTTCAAACTGCATGAAATTGAACTCCGTAAGCCTTATAGATGTTGTGTAGACTGTAAACTAAGCCAACATACATTAGTAGTTTCAAGTGGCAAGTAGAAAAAATTTCAATTACATGAGGACAAGGGAGTTGAAGAGCTTGAAATGCCCTATAATCAAACTACCAATCCTTTAATTTGACTATGTATGAAATAGGTTGAAAAACAAGTTGGGAAGTTGTTGTTTCTTGCACATCAAACTCTGAATTCTACAGATTACAACGTTGGACTTGACACATGGTCGATCTCTGATCATTTTTCCTGAGTAAGGTTGTGATATCCTCAAGGTATTGATGTTCGACTCAGAACATGCACTTTACCTTCATTTCTCTTTCAACAAACAAGGAATTTGTTCTTTTAAATGTTGTGTTTAACGAGAGCATAAAATGATAAGAGTTGTGCTCCCTTTAAAATAGAGTTCATGCATTCAACTAAGTTGGCCATCATGTGTCCATACCTCTTGCCTCCACCAAATGCTTGAGTCCACTTCTATAGTGGCATTTGTTCTATTCATGAAATTGCCTGATGGAACTTTGACCTCATTGTTGATAGATTAGCTTGAACAGTGAGCTATTTCATTTCATAACCTAAAAAATATAGTCATGTTAGTAAATTTTGTCACATAGCATAATAGGTAATTTTGGTTTGAGAAAGTGTAATACCCATATTAATCAGTTGTCTTTTCAATTTTGAATTTTTGAATTTCTTGTTGAAGTTGAATATAATATGTCATATGCAGTACACTCAGTGTAGACCTTGTTCCTCCCAACCAACTTCTTCATATTGCAAAGTTGACAAGATAGTTGATCCTTTATTTGTTATCATGCATAAGTTTGGTTGTGGTGTGACGTTATTGGCACAATAACTATAAGAACCAAATCAAGATTTCATTTGTCTCACCTTCAACAATTGTAAATGCAAGAGGAAATATGTTCCTATTGCTATCTTGAGCAATTGTAATCAATAAAGTACCAAGATATTTTTTCAATAAAAATGTCCTGTCCACCTGAACAACCAGTTTGCAATAATTAAATCCTTGAATGCATGGTTTGAACGTCCAAAACATGCATTCCAATATATAAACAAAGGTGCCATGTACACCATCAACAACATATGGAGATGCAAAGTGTTGTACAACCATTTCTTGCACAATCTTGCACAATTTGTAGCCACCTCGGAAGCTCATTATATGAGTCTTCCGAGTCACCGAACTCCACTTTCAAATCATTCTATTTAGCAAGCCTTGCTTTTCTATAGGTCACTGAATATCCATGGCAAATTTTTATCTCTGCTATTAAACTTTTCTAGGAATGAAAGGATTTGCATTTACTGAATCAAACACAATTGTAGCTATTTGGGTGGAATCTAGATTTTGGTGATCTTGGGAGAGAATGTTTGACAAGCATGTGTGAGTATCTTCAATTTTTTTAATCTCCCAATGTTGTTGGACTTTGCTAAAAGTGGCTATAATTCTCCAGTGACACCCATTACCATAATTGGTGCACCTTGCTACATATCGATCCAGCTTAGATTCCATGACAACAAATTTATACCCCTGCTCAATATGGTATTGCTTAATAGTCATTATAGTCGCTTCCTTGGAAAGAAAAGACATTCATTCTTGAAGATCACATTCAAACATATTCATAGAGGAAGTAGCTAGATGTGGTTGTTCGGGGCCTGTGTTGGAATACGATTGTTGTTCTTAGAAACTTGACTGATGATCTTTGTTGTCTTCACTAAAATTATGAACCATATCCCAAATAATAGGTTCTTCTTCATGTGTACCATAACTTTCTTCAGGATTGAATATGTCCATTTGTATTTAATAAAATATAGTTAGTATGATCTTCTTCAATGGATTATGTATAAAATATATTAGGTGTATAAGTTTTTTTTATGACATTACAAAATAGAAATGAAAACAGAAAGGAATATTGAAACAAATGACAAAAACCATAAACAATAACCATGAACGATATATTTGTATGGATAATGAAGGAGGAAGTAACTGAGGAAATCACTTTCAAAAATTAAATACTACATTAAGAAACAATAGAAAAGGCTTAACATAACAATATAAATAAAAATAATAATAATCAAAATATTGGTCAAAAATAATATTCAAAGATGCATTGTATACTTTATGTTGCAAAAGTAAAAACCAAAATACAATGTAATTACTTAAAAATATTACCTTATGCAGTAATTGGTAATTGGTTGAGAGGAGTAGCCGATTGTGCAATATTCTTGATCTAAACTAAATTGTATATAACTAAGGATTCAAGTGTGTCAATTCTCGGTACACTTAATACACATTCACACACACACAAATATATATATACACACACACACACACAAAGGAAGAGAGAAGAGGAGTCAATACATTAATAATTAAAATTTGAAATAGATTAAATCACAATTTGAGTTTATGTGTAACCACAACTATTATTGATTCAATAAATTTTAGTGGAGATTCTCATATCATCACAATTGCAAATATTTGTTGTTTTCTGGAAAGTAGTTCATCCATCCAGGCACATGATGGGAATGTAGAAAATTGACCAAAGGGAAGTCGTGCAACATAGCAAGACTTCTTCATACCATATGCACTAATTCGTGCCTACAAGGACGACTTTTGTGTGAATGAAATTTAAGAAGCCATGTCTTGTAGGACGAATTCTTCTAGGCCTGTCCATTGCACAGGTGCATGACTTTCCCAATCTGTCATGTGTTGCACATGCATGCATTAGGTCTGTATTATTGAATGGCAATCTTGACTCCATGTAGGTTGCTTGAATTTTTCTGAGCCTCTTGCTTTGTAAGCCATGTGCGGTGGTAGTCCTCATAGCTTGTACTTGTAGGAATAAACGGCTCTAGAAGGGGGGGTTTAATGTCAAATAGGCAAAGGAAATAATATGCACATATTATATTGGTTCACCGTACCACTTGAGTTATGTCTAGTCTTATTAAGCAAACTACTTATAAGCTTTTCACTAAATGAGTTTCAACACCTCTACAGGACAAGTATTCTACACCTCTCTAGGTACACTAAGTTTTAACACCTCTCTAGGAACAAGTATAAACCTCTCCAGGTAGACCAATCTTAATCTTCCCTTAAGATTAAGACCTATAAAAGGATTGAGAAAAACACTCTCAAAAGAGAGAACAATGTAAGCTCATAGGGTATACTTCACAGTGTGAAATATTTACAAGGTTTAGCTCACAATCTAACTCACTAAATGCTCTAATGTAGTAAACATAATTTGTACAATGCAAAACATTTCTTTCTCGCTCACACAAACTTGTATTTCACTTTGAAATCATTTCTCTACATTCTTATGTGTCTGTTGTTCTTCATTCTTCAGGTCTTTATATAGCACTTAGATGATTATCATTTGAGGTTTGCAATCTGACTACACCATATAACTATTAGACACTCCATTTGGAAACTTCTGCACTGAATCATTTCTTACACCTCTTGAACGTGTGGTGTAATTTGAAATGTAAATGTGAATATTGATGGTTTAAATCCATTTCACTTGAGTATCTGTTCAAATTTACACTGTTGTTCTTTCTTCGTGTCATTAGACGCTCTATAAGAAAACTTTAGCTTTGATGAAATATGTGCATCTTAATAACATATTTGATCTTTGAAATGTTTCTTTATCTATAGAAAATTGAAATCACCTGTACTTAAGCTTTCCAAAAAATCATACTGTACTTTCATTTTTTTTATATTAGATGCTTTAAAAGGAAACTTCTGATTTGAAGGCTTCAATGCCTCTTGTTTCATTCATATTTAAAATCATTCTATATCTATAAATCTTCAATCATTAAGGCCTGATATTGCTTCCCTCACTGACTGTGCGAATAACGTTTTGTAGCTTCTTCGTTGTTAAACGATTTAAAAAGAAACATTGACTTTTAATTCGTTCACACATCTCAAGTGGTATGAACAATTTCTAGAAACATTTTAAATAGCAAAATCAATAATAATCAACAATTAAACATATGGGTATCATTGAATTGTAATCTTTTAAATTTCAGAATAATAAAAACCTTTTATTCCCAAAATTTCACTCGTAATATATATTTCAAAAACTTTCTAAATTTGTATAAGTTTTAAACATTAAAAAAAATAAAACTTTATTCAAGATTTATTTCATCAAAATTTATTTTCGAAAAACGTTTTAAGAATGATTTGAATATACCTCTATTTTTCAAAAACTTTTTAGTTTGACACTGTAAATTCAAAAACATTCTAACATTGTCTTAATTTTAATTGTCAAGGCATATCAGTACCTAAAATAGTTTGTAATCATCATAGAAGATATATTTCATTAAAAAAAATCATTAAACTAATCAAGATATAGAGTTTTTGAAATGTTGTATTTTACGTTTAAAAAACAAAAACTTTCAAGAACTAATCAATCAATTCTTTTGAATGAAAATGTTGATTTGTATGATCAAGTGTTATAAAAGGATGTTAAAAAATAATCAAGCAATGTTATAAAGCATTCTAAGAATACTAATGTTGAGTTTAGACACTCCCTAATACATTAGATTGTTTAATGCATAGAAGATGTTATGATTGTCTAGCATTAGAAAATGAAGTGACTGTTCAACGAGTTCATGAACATTGCTTCATCTTGACTTGTCTTGTTCTTTGGACTTGTCTTAGAAAGTTGAGTCATTAAAGACCGTCTAGCGTGTCCTTCTATCGTGATACCTTTTAACAAATCTATGCACATTTGAATTGTCTAATATGTTAACTTTGTATAGTTTGACTTTACTTTTCTGAGCATAGCAACTACCAATGAGCTTAACTTTGAGAGACTGTCTATCAATTTTAATAATGTAGGATCGTTTAACATGTTTAACCTTAATAGACAATCTAATATGTCTTTGTCTAGGTCTACACATCATTATCTTTGTTAGAAATCTTAGCACACCTTATAATGTTTGTATCATCAAAAACTCATGAACTCTCTTATAATGAAACTGTCTAATGGGTATTAGATCGTCTAGCAAGTACTGGATCATCTAGCATCTTAACAACCCCTCCCTTTTTTATAATGACAAAAATTATAAGTGAATATAATATGAATATTATTCTTAAACAATTTCATATTAGATTTTACTAGTGTATGAGCATGTATCAGTGTGTATATATGTATATATCAAAGTTATGTCTGCAAACGAAAGTATACAAACTAGGTCAAAGTGTATTGCAACTTGAAGCATGGAAAATATTCAAAGAGGATAAAGTTCAAGAATAATCTTGTGTGTTAACATAGAACTGGAACACAATATCCAAAACAAAGAAAAATACAAATACAAAAAAGATTACTTAGAATATTCAACATAAATAACTTTCTATTTCTCTTATAGACTTAAATTCTATTTTCTCCCCCCTAAGCTTAAAATATTTCTCCCCCTAACTTTAATATTTTTATTTTGTCCTCCTTTTGGTCATTATGAAAAAGTATTCACAGAAAGAAATCTTCATTGTTTTTAAGGGTCTTTAGGTTGTTGTTTTGAAGGAGGTTGAGGAGCTAGGGTAGCTTTCAAATGATGGAGAATCTCAGTGTAGGAACTCTGAATCTGAGAGGTAAAGGATGCAATAGACTTTTCAAGCTTCTGATTCATATGTTCTTCCATATCTCTTAGATTCTACCTGTCATCCTCCCTTCCATATCATCAAAATAACTACTAGCCAAGAACGAATGATCATTGGAAAAAGTTATACATAATCACTATCCAAGATCAAATGATAATCGAAATAATAGTGTTTATCCAAAATCAAACAATCATCCAGGATAATTGTTATCCAAGACCAAACAATCATTCAATTTTTTTTTACATAATCATGGTCTGAGATCAAACGATCATTTGAATAACAATGTCTATCCAAAAGATCATTGGACTTGGATCATTAACCGATATCAAATGATTATTGGAAAAATTGCTATCTAATATCAAACGATCGTTAAAAAACTTATCACGAAATAAGATCAAATGATCATCAGAATAACAATGTCTATCCAAGATCAAACAATCATTGTAAAAAAAATCACTAAATGAGATCCAACAATTATTAGAAAAATTACTAGCTAAGACCAAACTAACATTGGAAAAAAGCTATACATAATCAATATATGAGATCAAATGATCATTGAATCAAATCTATACACAATTGTTATCCGATATCAAACGATCATCGGATCCAAATTATACATAATTACTATTTGAGATTAAACTGACATTAGATCAAAGTTATACGAAATTGTTTTTCCAAGATCAAACAACCATTGGATCAAAGCCATACAATTTTTTTTTATCCAAGATCAAATGATCATTAAATCAAAGTTGATGGCCTTCTCCTTCTAGCTTTATGTATTTTACATTATGGAATGGAGTATGGATTGGATTGGAGGTTGCGAAAGTTTAAGAACTCAAGATGAGTTCTGGATTTAGAAGTGGAAGAGAGGTGGAAATGGATAGAGAAAGGTTAGGCCTATTCACTAGGAAAAAGTCTAGGAGAGGCTATCAAGGATACTACCTTAGACAGTGGACCTTAAGTAAGTGTTTAAGTTGAAAATGGTAACATAACACTATCATTCAGAAGCTACTTTTACAAGAGGTTAGCACACTTATTTAAAGTGCTAGGGTTAGCCCAAAAGAGAGTCCAATTTAGAATATTCAAACTGAAAATAAAATCCTAGACCTAGAAAAGTCAATGAGGGTATGTCATGTGACTAATCACACTCTCCATGCCTTCTCCCATGTGAAGCACATGTTAAATGCTTCCTCCTTGTGTGTGCAACTCCCTTGAAGGTCTAGCCTCTCCTTTTGGACGTATAGGGTTTAAATTGGGCTTAAATGTAACATCCCACCAAATCCTCTTTTCATAATTATAAAATGAAATAAAGGTAAAACAATAATATTGAAGTGAACATAATTATATATATGTAATGAAGTTTCTCCTGACAGGGAGTTTAATACATAATCGGTCAATTTTCCAAAACTTAAACAAAATACAACAACATAGAAAAACAGGCGATCTCCTAACAGAAAAAGACGATCTCCTATCAGGAAAAGGCGATCTCCTATCAGAAAACAGAAAAAGGGTGATCGCCTAACAGAAACAGAAACAGGCGATCTCCTTCCGGCGACCACTCACTGAGGAGCTCTACTTCCTACAACATCATCTGCTCCCGTGTAAATTATACACGATCATCACAGTTTTAAGAAAAACAGCCACAGAACCAAACACAGGGTAAGCTAGATATTTGAAAGAGAGTTTAGATATGAACTTTAAAATCAAGATAAAACAAATTTAAGATACCCACGTAAAACCATCAACTTTCTCATTCTCTTCACATGACCATCAAGTAAACACATATTTCACAATTCCTCAAGAGTCGTTCAAATCACATAATTCATCAAGTGTCTATCAATTCAATGTTTCTCATTTCTCACGTCAGACTTCCACTGACTCATCACACACAGACACTTGACACCACTTCCAGAAGACTCATGCATTGACTAGACTCAGAGATCTGCACCTGTCATACTGCCCCACTGTGAAATCACACACATTCACAGGGTTGCTGTGAAATCACACACATTCACTAGCGTATAAATGAATCTCAATATCATCACTATCCTAGCATGACAGGGTTAATCCATACAACGGGTCAAGCTCGTTCTCTTTCAAACAACTCACCCATACGTATGAACCTCCTTCGACTCTCAACGCCTAAATAACTTCATTTATATGATTCCATTATATCAGGAGAGTCAGGATATCTCATAATAAACGAATCACCGGTCAATGCACACTCTACACGATCTTACACGGTATTTTCTTTCATGAAAATACTATGCCTTGATCCCACATTCACAACATTCAACACATCATACAACACTTAATGAACGATTCCAATCACAACAACAATCATCCCCTGGTTCAGATTTTCGAATATCACATTTAAATCTCAAACAGTTTCAAACAACACAAAAACAGGGGAGTTCGAAAAACAACGCCAAAACCGGCGATCTCGTCCAAAAACAAGGGATTATGCAATAACAGTTGAAAACCGGCGACCACGTCGCCCCATCATCTCAATCATCTAATATAAGGCTTTCGTTGGAAATAAGGCTAGCTTCCCTTACCTGAGCTTGCGCAAAACACCAAGAGCTCCAAAACCCACCGAAGCTTAAAGATGCCTTAGCTCTGTTTTAGCGTCTGGTTTGGAGAACTTGCAGAGAACCTCCCAGGTGCTCCAAGGGCAGTCGTCGCTCGTCGTACTGGTGCTTGAGGATGCCTGAATCACAGTGCGAAGGAGAGAAAAGAGAAGGATGAAGGTAAACTCACTCCTTCACTCTTGAACCACTGCAACGTTCTTTGCCTCTCAGAAGTGGGTTTTTGAATCTAAACCAACTTGTCCACAAAAGCCGCTGCCACTACCCACTCTGCAGGGAAGTTTGCGTGTACACTTCCCTGAACAGTACGACTACGCGTGCCTCTGCGTAGGCCAACACTCTGATGTCACTATTCTGAACCACCCTTTTTGTCTACGTGTCGCGCGTGCAGGACGTCTCATGCTGGGAGCCTGGGTCCCACCTTATCTGTGTGAAACTCGACATCGCGCGATAACCTTCCACCGATGACCGCTCGCGCGATGACTATCCACCGATGTCTCATCCTGGCGGACGACCGATGTCTCACCCTGGGAGACGACCGATGTCTCGCCCTGGCGATGACCGCATGCCTCGCGCCCTGACGATGCCCGCAAGCCTCTCGCCCTGGCGATGCCCGCATGCCTCGCGCCCTGGCGATGACCGCATGCCTCGCGCCCGGCGATGCCCGCATGCCTCGCGTCCGGCGATGCCCGCATGCCTCGCGCCCTGGCGATGCCCGACGACACATCGCCACGCCTTGCTAAAGGTTCTTCATCCCACTATGTTACGTCCAAGGTATCATCTCCACATGACTTGGTGACGTCGGTAGCTTCACATTTCCAAGAGTAGATCAACACCACTCCTCGTGCGCCCATGCATGCAACACTAAGGACGATCTCTTATGCTCAAGCATAGAGCTTTGCATGCACAACGTATCTAAGGCTTAACCCACACCTTGATACGCGTGGTTGTTGGAACCCACTCTGGTTGATCCAGTATCCTGACCACATACTGAGTGCACTTTCGGCGATCATGTGCACCATAGGCGACTGGCGATCACGTGTAATCTAGGCGACAGGCGATTATGTACTAACCAGGCGATCTCATAGTCTTCTAAACTACATTTTCCTTCTTTTTTTATTTTAAATAAAAACATACTTAGAATTCATTTAAAATATATTCCTTTTTATTCCAATTTAATTTTACAGGTCCTTACATTAAAGAAGCCCAAATGTAACCCTAGATGGTTTATGCCACCATATTCTAACCTTATTTTACTATTGGTCCAAATACAAGGCTCGAAACCTAAACTACTTGGCCCAATTATTCTATGATATTAGGCCTAATACATAGCCTATGAAATCCTAAACTAGTTTTATACAATTATTTAAGCTAAAGTTTGGCCCCAAAATGATGTTGCCTCGTCTCTTTTGAAGTTAGTTGGAACTCATTTTTCTTGTGTTTTTTTGAACAAAGCTCTAGTTGTGGTTTTGATGACTTGGAGGTCTTCTTAGATGCTTTGTACATTCCTTTATCTTAAAGTTGTCCTCTTGATTAGGCCTACAAAAGATAATCAAAAGCCCAATTAGGCCCATATGTGATAGCAAATGCTTAAACAAACTCTAGGTCTTCATCCTCATTATTTTGTGGATGTTTGTGGCTAGAGGATTTCCATCAAAAGCTATACAAAATCATTATCCAATACCAAATGATCATCAGAAAAAAGTTATACAAAATCATTATTTGAGATCAAACAATCATCTAAACAATGTTATAGAAAATCACTTGAAAATAAGAAACCATCATAATCCGACAAACCATTTGAAAATAAATTACCATCTCAAAGTAATCCAACTCACAACAAATAAAATATCATAGGATCAAAATAATCTGATGAACACTTACAAAACAATAAAACTCGTTCATCCATCAAATTACCTCATTTATGGATTCCGAGCTTAGGGACTTATTGATACAAACCCACAAAGACTCCAAAACCAAGTCCACAAGAAGATGACCAAGAATGTCAACTATAAAAGGTCATCTCAACAGGCAAAGGAAGACCTCTTCAATAGGAGGAATGGACAAGGTCCAGAGCACTTGAAGTTCTTCCTATTAGTCTTCTTAAATATTTAAAAAAATGTTGGGCTCAAATGAGGGGTCCAAATAGTAGAAATAAGGTAGAATAAAGTGCCTTTAGCATAGTAGGGGGTGTGGGTAGCATTCTTGCTTGTTCCTAGCCTATTTGAAGGCATTTTGACCTAATTTCTAGAAGGATAAGCCAAGAATACGGGATTGACTTAGTCAAACCCTATAGCTGCCCACTTTTTTCCCTTTTCTCATTCTACCCTTTAAGCTTGCTTTCCAAGGCTCCTAAATCTATAAATAGGAAGGCCTACCTCATGTATTCACAAGTTGAAAATTAGAGTAAAGTTACTTCACAAATTCTTGTGTGAATTGTGAGTGAGTGAGCTCCTCCAAAATTGGTCTTATCTTGTGAGTTTTGAGAGCTCTCAAGTGGCGACATCCTTCACTTATCTTGGAGTCATTTCACCATCCAAGTGGCGTGCAACCATTCTCAATTCATTTCTCATAAGCTTCCTTTTCCTTCATCTTTTCCTTCTATTATCATTCCATCTATTCATAAACATGTTCTTATTTTGCTTCATTATGTCTATTCGGTTTTTATATGTTGCTCTTGTTTTCCTTATGTAATTCCACACCATAACTTGTCATCATCATCACCTTATAATTGTGTTTTCCTTTTGCCTTTGTGAAATGAACCTTCACATCTACTTAACCACTTGGTTAAGTTAATGTCCAGTGGGGATTTTCCTTAGGTTCTCACCTTAATCATCCTAAAATCTCAATCCTAAAGTAAAGTGTCATAAAAAATGAAAACATCTAAAATCAACTCACATCACTTATGTACCTACTCATATCCAAGATATACAGAGATACACATAATAATATAAAATCTAATCAAATTGGATGCATTCTAATTAAATTGGATCTCATCCAATCTAATACGACACGACCATATAATTTGAATATTTATATAGTAATAATTGATTAATGACAAATATTCAATAACCAATCATATATCTTATTTATTGTAAATATCTTTTGAACACCTCATTCCATACCCAAAAAGACCTATAAATACAGATCAATTTCATTACGAAGTACTCACTTAATTCTTATACTCACTTATATACTCATAATTTCTTTTGCTCTTGTTGACTTAAGCGTCGAAGAATCTTTTGTTGGTGGATCTCTCCTCATCGACTTCGATAACCTTCACAATCATATCTTAGAGTCTCAAATCAGCTTGTTAAGCAAGCCACCTTCTTCTATCTCAAAAAACCTACACTCTTTTCCAATAAGAACACTATTAGTATTTCAATAAACATATTTAAATAATATTATATAATATAAAAATAATTACAATAATTAAAATAAAAACTTATTCTATGGATTAAAAACATATTTACATTTTTTAACCCTCATGTGCATACATTTACTTACTTTAATTTGTTTTCCTATATCTGTAAGGTATTTAATTGTCGTTTTAATATATAGTATACAAATGTTTTTCTTTTAAATTTATCATTTCACCAACAACTCAAATTAAAGGTGAAGAAATAAAATATATCTTGGCATTTTTTGATACCACCAATCAAGAACAAACATAGTCACAACACTTATTAAAACGTGTATAAGAACATTTTTTTAAAATCCATAAAAATTTATAGAAAATATGAAATAAGTTTTTGATGTAAAAGTTAAAAACATATATATTTACAAATTAAATTATACATAAATTAATTTGAACTTAAAAGAAAAATTTATTTAACCTTTTCTTTTTATGCAAAGTAAGCTTGATTCATTCAAAATGCAAAATCACTAGATTCTTCTTAAGAAAATTTGTTAGGTAGTATAAAATCAATAATTTCTATTAACTTACTATTATTTAAAAAAAAAAAAAACTTGAATATATCTTAAATAAGATTTGGTTGAGAATATATCTTAGGAACAAAATAAGAGATTAGTTTAGATACATTTTGTAAACATTTTTGTTGGTGTTATTTTATTAAAACTTAAAATTCGTTAATTGTATTATTGGGAGGCTAGACATTCTATTAGACTCGATTATTCGGTGTATCTCGGGTCATATCCTTTAAAGTGATTAATAATATAATTTATTAATCATTATGCAATAATCATATAAAAACCATAATCAAGAGACAATTGAGTTCTATTAGGTCACATCTGTACACTTTCGTATATTATGAGACTCAAACCTAAGGCTATAAATAGACGCGTCCTCCTAGATTCAAAGATAATGAATATCGTATCTAGAATACTCCTTTCACTTTTATCTCTAACTGATTTGAGCGTCAGAGTATCATTACAGATACATCTATCAAAAGATTGAAAAAATGTCAGACTAAGAAGACCGAAGACCAAAGACGTGACACCACAATAGTAAGAAAAGTTTTGTTTTTTCAACAATATTAACTAATTTATTTTGGCTTTTAATACCAACCTACATTATATATTATATGATAAAACTCAACTCTAGACTGAAAAATAATAATAATTAAAAAAATGCATGTAAATTTTGTTTATATTCAATTATTTTAAAGTGACTAACTAAGTAGTCACTTTAATACAATAAATATTGGTATTTTTCGATTTTTTTTTACAGTGACAAAAAAAAACTACAACTTTAGTACATCAACTTTAATTTTATTGATTTTGTTTAAATTTAATGATTAACATAATTGACTACATATTTACATATTTTATATTTAGATATTTAATAATTTAGTAATTGTGACATGTGTTTATTAAAAAAAATTAATCACACCTAATAATTCACTATAAGAAAATCATTATACTATTTTTTGACTAAATTAGAGACCATTTTATAAACTAAAAAATCATTGGTATCTAAACTAGTTTCTATTATTAATAAAAATTTATAAAATAATTTTTAAATTGATATTTAACCATTAGCTACCAAGATTTTAGCTACTTACTATTTTATATTCTAAATTAGTCTCTATTAGTCTTTTAGAAACTAATTTAGAATCTAAAATATTAATAATTAAAATCTGGATAGCTAATTTAGATACCAATTTAAAAATCATTTTATAAATTTTTATTAATAATAGAAACCATTTTAAATACAAATAATTTTTTAATCTCTAAATTAATATATAATTTATTTAATATAATAATTAATTATTTTTTCTTTTTAAATTTGATTTTTATGTAATGATTTTATTTGTAGTACACATCTAATAATTACTACAGACCAACACATCTTAAATCACCTTAACCATTAAGAGTTTAACATAATTAAAATTTTTATAATAAGACTAATTTTTTTATCATACTAAAAGTAAAAATCAATATTTATCCAATATTTATTGTACTGAATTGACTTATCCTTTTAAATTTTATTATTTGATTTTATTATATTGTTAGTAATAATATCATTGTTTCAGTAAATTTATTTTTTATTTTTTAAATAATATTTCGAGTTTTAATATTGTAGTGGCAGATTTTCTAACTATGATTAATAATCAATAAAACAATAAAAATGTCTATATGAAAAAAAATACTATTATGAACTATTAATTTCATTACAAATTTATATTGTATTATTATTATTATTATTATTATTATTATTATTATTATTTCGATTAGTTAAATTCTATATCATGTTATCTATTTTTTTTTTTTATATGAATCTTCGATTAGTATTTTAGTTCACCAAGATCTTTTATCTTAAAGGATTCATTTAGAAAATTTTTTATTCTCTCAATTTCTTGTAAAGAGTCTCCTGTAAGAATAATATCATCTACATAAACAAATAAAACAGTGAGAGAATATTTATTTTTTCTAGTAAAAAGAGAATAAGACATTGATTGAGAAAAACCAAAAGAAATAAGGAAAGAAGAAAGCTTAGCAAACCACTATCTGTTGACCTATTTTGAAACCATAAAGGGATTTTATAAGTATGCAAACTTGGTTTTGTCTTTCAGTTATTAGCCCTAGAGGTGGTATCATATACACTTCTTCATCAAGGTCAACATGTAGGAA
Source organism: Phaseolus lunatus (assembly GCA_013389735.1). Lineage (NCBI taxonomy): Eukaryota > Viridiplantae > Streptophyta > Magnoliopsida > Fabales > Fabaceae > Phaseolus > Phaseolus lunatus. The sequence goes on along the minus strand of CM023862.1, from coordinate 14,963,879 downwards.
TGTATTGTCAACATCTAATTGGTGTAAAGGCCAATTTTTAACTACAAAAATGGTTAACAAAAGTCTAACAGTAGTAAGTTTAGCTACTGAAGAGAAGGTATTCAAATAGTTAATCCCTTCAAGTTGGGTATAACCCTATGCAGCAAGTCTGGCCTTATGTCTCTCAATAGTACCATCCACTTTGTGTTTGATCTTGTAAACCCATTTGCATCCAATGGGTGTTTTTCCAGATGGTAGATTAGTAAGATACCATGTGTGATTTTTTTGTACAACTCTAATCTCTTTATTCATAGCAACAATCCATTTTATGTGTCTACATGCTTGTTCAAAAGTTTGTGGTTCAATATTAGAAGATCAAACTGACATTGTTTATATGATAAAACTAATGATATAGGATATGAGGTCTTAAAACTGTTTTTATCATATTCATTGACCATGGAACTGTTAACCTAATGCTGATAGTGCTTTAGGAATGAAGGTATCTTCCTCTGTCTAGTGAATTTCCTCAAATTAGTACTTGTAGTTCTGTCATAACTTGTTGCTTGATCTTGACTTTCTTGATTGTGTGTCTCTTCTTCATCATTCCCAAGGTCTCCTTTGTTGTCGTTGTCCTAATTCTCATTGACAGAAAAAAAAATGATTTCTAGAATTACTTAACCTTTTATCAGTGCCAACAAAATTGATATATTTTCCTTGACTAGAGGTTCTAGTAAAAAATCAATACTATTTTGAGTATCATTATTTTGGTTAATATTAGAAGTATCATTGGAACTTTTATTTTATAAGGAAAGATATTTTCGTAAAAGATAACATTTCGGTTGATAAAGATTTCCTTATTTTTAGTATCCAGTAAAACATACCCTTTTATACCTGATTTATATCCAAGAGAAACGCACTTTCTAGACCTAGGTTCTAGTTTAGTACGATTATTTTCAAGATAAGTAGGCAGAATTTTATACAAAAGCTCATAAGGAGAAATTTTTTTCAAAACAACTGAAGGTAATTTGTTTATTAAGTAAACAACATGTGCAACAACATAAGACCAATAAGATTTAGGTAATCCAGATTGAAAAATAAGGTTGTGAGTTACATTAAGGATGTGTTGATGTTTTCTCTCAACAACAGAATTCTGTTGAGGGGTTTCAACACAGGATTTTTGACGCAAGATCCCATGTTTATCATATAATTCAATAAAGTCAAAATCCTTACCATTATCAGTCTTTATAATTTTCACATCAAGATTAAACTAATTTTTAGCATACATGACAAAATTGCATAAAAGGGTTCTAGTCTCAGTTGATTTCATAAGATATATCCAAGTGTCTCTAGTATAATCATCAACAATAGTCAAGATATACCTATGCCCTTGAATAAAAGGAATCCCAATAGGACCCCAAATGTCAACATGAATCAGATTAAAAGCTTTTAAAGATCGTGTATTACTTTGCTGAAAAGGGAGTTTGTGATGTTTGTCAAAATGACATGTACCATAAGCAATTTTAGAAATAAAGGACACATTGGGAAAACTTCTACAAATGTATTCAATAGTTTTGTTGCCAGGATGTCCTAATCTGTAATGCCAAAGATCAACATTGTTTTCATTAAAATTAAGAACAATGTTAAGCACAAAAAAATTATTTTCGAATCCAATGTGAAAATCATGAAGATAGTATAGTCCTTGATGCAAATCAGTTTGTCCAATCACCTTGGATGTAATGTAGTGGCACCTATAAGTTGTCTTTCTTGTTGGAGAACTAGAGAAAAAACTCTGTTTATATTTGGGAGAGGATCCATAAGCAGAATTTGAGTCTTAATACTATTATAGATCTCTCCAAGACCCTTTATAATGGATGACCATCTGGAAGGACACATATTGGGCCTTTAATTAGGACCATGGCTAGAAGAATGGAAGAAGAAGAAGAACGAGTTCGGAAAACTCTATTTTTTATGGAGAATTAATTTTTAACTTTTCTTCCAAATTTCCTAGTCTTATAAAATTGTACATAGAAGTATAGGCTTTATTTTGGGCTTGTATTTGAGCCATTTTCTTGGGCCAATTTTCATGGGCTATGTATTGGGCCAATTAGAGTAGGTTGTAAATAGAAAAAAGAAAGAGTCTAGTTAGAGTTACAATTGGGCCTCCTTGGACCCAATGCAAGTGCAAATAAAAAACATGGAGTGGCAAGAAAGGCATGAAGGTCCACATGTCATCTCCTTAATGTAGAGGATTCCCACCAATGCCAAAAGGACATGTGTCTTCATGGGAATGGAGAGGATTCTCTCCAATTAGACAAGGACACTTGTCAACCTCTAATTTGAGAGAATTTGCTCCAATTAGAGAGAGTCACTTGTTCTTCTATGAGTGGAGAGTTTTTAGGATTAAAGTTTGCACCTTGGCTACCCATAGCACTATAAATACAAGTGCTAGCCCCCTAGTAAATGAGAGATTTGAATTGATAATGAAATGCTGCCCAAGTTGCTAGCTCATTTGTCTTCAAATTCTCACTCTCAAGTTTGCACTTCTATTAGTGTTTTGCTCAAATCTTCTTAGAAGTTGGTCACACCTCTTCTAAGCCTCCACACTTCCATTCAGCCATTGATGTCACTTTCAAGTCCACTCTTACGCAACATACAAAACTAAAACCAAAACAAGAAGCCAAAACAAGCTAGTTTTGCATCACTTTAGAAAGCATATGACATATTCTGAATCTCTATATTTAGCATAGACCTTTGACAAAGGACAATTACAAGGAACATGAAAAACACAGTTAAGTATGGGTCAAAGAAATTCTAGCTCTTCCTAAATAATTTTCAAATTTGTAAAAAATTGATTAACAGTTCTTTCTCCGTGTTTTGTGGAATGCAAATCTTGGAGCAAATCTGCGATTCGAAAATGATCTCCCTTAGAAAATCTCTCTCTCAAATCTTCCCAAAGATTTTGAGATGTCTATATACACAACACTCTCTGAAATCTGTGGTGATAAGGATCTTGATATTCAAGAAAGAACCATTACATTACATCTTTCCCATGCTTCAAAACTTGAATCACTTCTGTTAGGTTTAGGAATGCTTCCATCAACAAATTTAAGTTTATTCTTGGATAAAAGGGTCATTTTCATGTTTCTACTCCATGTATGATAGTTGGTTTCATTGAGAGATGGAGAGACAAGAACCAATCCTAGATTTTCTCCAGAATCCTAGTAGGAAGGACTAGTGAGATTCAAACATGGATCCATTGCAGCAACAGTAGTTTCTGATGAGTCAGATTCCATTCTTCCTCAAGAAAGGATCAAGAAACAATAAAGAACAAAAAATCAACAGTAGAAGTAGAGTAGGCCTTAACCTGCTCTGATACCATATAGACAAAGATAGAAAATATTTAAAGGTAAAGTAGTAAAATGAAAGAGGGACAAAAGGGTAAAAACATATGTGCATCATAAAAACTTAAAGGTATGAGCCTTGATTGTGTGTGTTTTAGAAAGAAGAAGAAAGGAAACATGATGGTTTCCTGGAGTGTAAGTTGCAACGATTATTAGAGAAGATAAGAAGAAATAGCAAGCAATAAGGTAAAAATGAAACTCTTTGTTTTATTTCTATTATTGTATTTTATCACACATAGAGTTGTTCTCCTTTTTATATAATTTTACAAAAACTTAAAACTAAAAATAAGAAATTATATATATAAATGTATATGTGTAGATATGTGCATTATTACACTTGAACTTTCAAATATAAGAAATCATTACATTATTTGGCCTTTGAGGTATTCGTATGTTTCCAACAAGGATGGCATCAACTTGGATTAATAGTATAACCAACATTATCCACTTAATTACTAAATCAAATATTAATAAGGTATTACAATAACTTAGGAAATTAACTTAGGTTCGTTAAAGTAAAAGATCCATAAAAATATTATAACTAAATGAAGATTTCAAAGTATTTATTGTTTAATTAATTACGTATTTTCACTTGTATTTTTTGCTGATTTGAGCATTAAAGTATTTTTTTAACATATCAGCCAATGAAAAAGTATAGAGAATATACACCTTACATTGTTAAGACATCAAGGAGAGAACATTTCGTACACAAAAGCGAGTAGTAGAAGGGAAGTTCTTGGTCTTGTGGGTTCACTTTGGTACCTGGAAGAACATTTGTGACTTGTCTTGGTTCAATCAAATAAGATGTCGATTTTTTCATAGGTTATGACAAAATGTGTCAGCTTGAACGTCATGATCATATGATGCAAAGTTATATTCAGGTTTAAATTCCTTATGTTAAGGACTATATTGCCAAATCTCTCCATGATCAAAACAATATATGGAATAGGCAAGTAGATGTGTAACCCCAACTAGGTGCAGCTCCCTTCAAAGAAATGGGAAGGACATGGTAAAAGATGACATCATTTGTGATGTAAATGTCTGTGTTAATCGAGATCATTGGTCATGTCATAATAATTAATCAACAAGCTTTTCCAACTTGGCACAATGTTGTTTTCATGATTTTGTCAATAAAGGGATGTCAATGTGAACCCTTATGCTAAGTGAGGTATGGGTCGAACTATATTATACTATAAATACTTCAGTTTGATCTTCTGGTTAATACTAACTTCCACCCTTAATCACAAAAGGGGTGGAGGTGTTGGATGAGAACAACTCCAAAAACTTCTTTCTCCCCTTTAATGTGTTCCATGTTGAGTTCAAAGGAAACATTCAGTTTTCCTCGATCTTTCTCCTCATTTTCGTGTTTTTCTTGGATCAAAGTGTCCATTTCCTCGCATTTTGCTTTTTCAGTTAAGCCAACTCCTTTTGCAGCTTGGTAAAGAATGTCATGTGGTTCACATAGTTTTCTTTCATCTCTCGTGACGTTGTTTTTTTTTTTTTCACGTTTCTCATAAATATCATTCGTATTATAGAAGTTTGATTAAGCTGCACAATAGGATCAAAGTAGCCCCACAAAGACAAAGATCTTCCTATCTACTACTCTAAAGAAAACAATCTCTCTTTATTTTTTTTTAATAATTTAAGATATATTCTTTCTACTTTCTCCTTGGATTTACGTATGCAAAAATATTTAAATGTTGAAGTCATTAAAAAAAATACTAATAAGACAATAAATAAATACTTAATGAATAATATATATTTTATTATCTTCACCTATTTATAATATTTTATTATTTATGACAATAGATTATTTTCTCTCTTATTTTTTTGTCATTTTCGTTCTATCTCATTTTCCTTACTAGAATGACGAGAGAAAAGGACTCTATTGACATGACCCACCTCCTTACCTTATATAAGGTAAGCATTGTTTTCAATTAATAATGATAACACATCAGTCGCCATGTGAATTTGTCTTCATTTTCAGCATGCATGTGTGCATATTTAGGTGCCCAAGGCGTTGACCATGAGTCTTTCTTACATGTGTGATTTCATTGTTAAAGTTTTATAGGATGGAAATTAAAGTATATATTAGGTAAAAGTAAAGTAGATTTGTAAAGAATTTATAGGAAATATAATTGAGGTAACTAAAAAAGATGAATTGTCTTATATAATGAATTATTAATATGTCTTTTGTTGTATTTTATTACGAGTGTGTAAACAAATAGTTCTGAAGTAATTAATTTATGTAATGCAAATAATATTTAGATAAATTTATTTAATTTTTTAATTAATTATATATAGTTAGTTTAATTTTAATAAGAATAAGTATGAATTAAATTTTAATATTATTAGTCAGAAAGTAATTAAGTTATAAAATTGAAAATAATATTTAAATTATTTTTTTAATAAAATTTTACAAAATTACATGGATTTAAAAATAATTAAACTTTTAATATAATTTTGTACTTCTATTTAAATTTCATTTATTTTTTAAATATTATTTTACAAGAAAAAAATAAAAATCATTAATATGAAAATGATATTGGATTAATTTGATTCAATTTTTAATAAAAGGAAATTAAGGTTGGTTTAAAATAGGAGTGAATAAAAATATTAATTATTTATATATATATATATATAGATATATTTAAATATCATTACCAATATTTATACCAATATATTTTTATGTGTCACATATTTTCATCATATGTAATTTTTATCTTAGTTTTTCTATATATTTTTGGGTAAATTCAAAGTAAATCTAAATTATTTTAAAACGTGTTTAAATTCATAATTATTGTATCATAAGGAATCCATTAATTATATTTTTTAATAACATTTACCATTTACTAATAATATGAAAAGAGATATTATTCCTGAAGCATGACAGATTATTTCTCATGGTATAATGATCATGACTAAAGCATATGAGAGTATCTTTCACGGTCTTAGTAAATGCAAAGTTAATGGATTTCCATCACTGTACTGTAATATTAAATTCTTCTAATTCTGGTTTAAATAAAAAAATATTATTAAAAAAATTATTAAATAAAAACTAATTTTAAAGATAAAATCAATTAATTCTATTTCATCAAATTAAAAAATATTTTATAAACTAAAAAGAATTATTGATATCTAAAATAGTTTCGATTATTAATAAAAATTTATAAAATAATTTTAAATTCGTATCTAATTATTAGTTACCAAAATTTTAGTTACTTACTACTAATCTTAAACTCTAAACTATTTTAAATATTAATAACTTTTTAATTTATAAAATAGTTTCTAATTTAATCAAATAATAATTAATTATTTTAATTTTTAAAATTAATTTTTATTTATTAATTTTCTTGTAATGACATCAAAATAAAAAAATTAAATTAAAAATTTGAACCAAACTGCTATATTTTTGAACCGCTACTATCCAACTAAAATTCATTTATTTAAATTTAATTTTCATTTTGATCAAATCAGAATTTAATTTTACTTAAAGATTTTTAAAATTAAAAAAATCCAAATTTCCATTTTACTTATTTGAATTATTAGCCAAATCTTTCAAATAACCAAATAACTTTAACGTATATATCATCATGTCATTGATGAATAAATTCTTTATCAACCAACCAGTTTTCATTATTCACGTTGATGTGATTTTTTTTTTTTATAAGATATGTTTTCTCGCTTCACAAAGCATTCCATAACAAATATTTTATATTCTTTTAAATTGAAATAATTATATTAAATGAGAGTGTTTTTAATAAAATAATTTAAATTTTTCTCAAAAAAATATTTTTAGAACTTTTAAAAATTTATATATCTTCCCATTCATCTTCTTCACATTTATTTCTGAATTTAGTTTTAAAATATAAAAATATGAATTCTTATCTATTGCTCAAAATACAGAAGTATATGTAAACTTAGAATAATTTTTACATAATTCTTTAAAAACTATTATTTTCACTTTAATGATAAAAGGGTCCTTCTTCAAATTACGAATTCCAATCATCCTTTTTTTCAACTTATTTTGGACCGTATTTTTCCTAATGTGCTTTAAAATGAACTTGGTTGAATCAGTATCTTATAAAACATAATTAAGGTGATTAGATTTGGGCTTGCGTGAATGTTGTGGATGTGTAAAAGGTCTGGTTATTACATACATTAGTTTTAAGTGAAAGATGAATGAAAATGTCTTTTAGAAAAAAAAGTTTAAAAAAGTTTACAGAACAACTATTTTATAAAAATATGGATCATATGGAGGCAGATTACTGACCTTGAATTTTTTTTTCTCTAATATATTTATGATTTTAGCATTTAGCATAAAATGGGTAGACATTTTCTATGTGTGTACAGAGGAAAGTTAAATTTATGATATTGTCAATTAGATATATTATGCTACTTCTGCACTTAAATATAAATAAAATTAACTAGTTCAAACTTCTCAATATAATTATAATTTTTGGTATTATTAAATTATAATTTTTTTTTTATATTTATATAATATTAATTTTTTTTTACATATTATTACATTAATATTATATTAATATTTTAAAAAATATAGATTTAGATTTAAAATTTAATTAATTTGTTTTATAAAAATATGGATATAGATTTGATTTGGATTTATAAAAATTTAAATTGATTCTATAAAAAATATGGATTTGAATTTAAAATTCAATCCAAATATTTGAAATTAAATTTTTTAAAAATTTAAATTAGTTTTATAAAAAAATATGGATTTGAATTTAGATTGAATTTGGATTAGATTTCATCTTACTTCCAATACAACATAATCATGCAGGATAAAAAATGTAAATGACTCATTCATCACAAACTTTTGACATTAATCTTCTCAATTTTTCCTTTCTTTTCTTACAAATCAACACAAATCCTACCAACCAAACCTAAATAGTAAAACAACTTTCCCATACTCCAAATCCACTTCATTAATACATAAACCCAACCAAACACATTGTAAGGACCTGTAAAATTAAATTGGAATAAAAGGAATATATTTTAAATGAATTCTAAGTATGTTTTTATTTAAAATAAAAAGGAAGGAAACTGTAGCTTAGAAGACTATGAGATCGTCTGGTTAGTACATAATCGCCTGTCGCCTAAACTACACATGAACGCCAATCGCCTGTAGTGTACATGATCGCCAATCGCCTATGGTGCACATGATCGCCGAAAGTGCACTCAGTATGTGGTCAAGATACTGGATCAACCATAGTGGGTTCCAAAAACCACGCGTATCAAGGTGTGGGTTAAGCCTTAGATACGCTGTGCATGCGAAGCTCTATGCTTGAGCATAAGAAATCGTCCTTAGTATTGCATGCATGGGCGCACGAGGAGTAGTGCTGATCTACTCTTGGAAATGTGAAGCTACCGACGTCACCAAGTCATGTGGAGATGATACCTTGGACGTAACATAGTGGGATGAAGAACCTTCAGCAAGGCGTGGCGATATGTCGTCGGACATCGTCAGGGCGCGAGGCATGCGGGCATCGCCAAGGCGCGAGGCATGCGGACATCGCAAGGGCGCGAGGCATGCGGGCATCGCCAGGGCGCGAGGCATGTGGGCATCGCCAGGGCGCGAGACATGCGGGCATCGCCAGGGCGAGAGGCATGCGGGCATCGCCAGGGCGCGAGACATGCGGGCATCGCCAGGGCGCGAGACATGCGGACATCGCCAGGGCGCGAGGCATGCGGGCATCGCCAGGGCGCGAGGCATGCGGGCATCGCCAGGGCGAGACATCGGTCGTCTTCCAGAGAGAGACATCGGTCGTCTTCCAGGGAGAGACATCGGTCGTCCGCCAGGATGAGACATTGGTGGATAGTCATCGCGTGAGCGGTCATCGGTGGAAGGTTATCGCGCGATGTCGTGTTTCACACAGATAAGGTGGGACCCAGGCTCCCAGCATGAACGTTCTGCATGCGCGACACGTAGACATTAGGAGTGCTTCAGAACAGTTGATGCCAGAGAGTTGGTAAGGCAGGTAACCCAAAGTTGGTACGCGCAGAGACATCACGTGACAGTTCTGTCAGAGGAAACGTGCACGCAAGCTTCCCACTGAGTGGGTAATGGCAGCTGCATGGCGGGTCTACGTTTCTTAGTCTCAGAACACACCTCCTCTTTAGTTGGAGTTCGAACGCTGTTGGAGTAGCGAGAGATAGAGTGAGTTTAGTCTTCATCCTTTCTCCTTCCTCTCTTTCATTCTGCGATTCAGACCTTCTCACGTCCCAGCTTGGCTACCGGCGACTGCCATAGAGCACTTGGGAGGTTCTCTACAAGTTCTCCAAACCGGACGCTAAAACAGAGTTAAGGCATCCTTGAATCTTGTTGGGTTGGAGCTCTTAGAGAAGTTTACGCTAGTCCAGGTAAGGGAAGCTAGCCTTATTTCCAACGAAAATCTTAAGTTAGATGATTTTGATGATGGGGCGACGTGGTCGCCGGTTTTCAACTGTTATTGCATAATCCCCTGTTTTCGGATGTGATCGCCGGTTTTAATGTTGATTTCGAATTCCCCTGTTTTAGTGTCGTTTGAAACTGTTTGAGATTGAAATGTGAGATGCATGTGATATTCGAAAATCTGAACCTTGGAATGATTGTTTCTGTGATTGGGATTGTTTAAGAAAAGATTCAAAATATTATATGATGGAATTGTGCTTTTACGTGTTGTATGATGCATTGAATGTTGTGAATGTGGGATCAAGGCATAGTATTTTCAGGAAAGAAAATACCGTGTAAGATCGTGTGTAATGTGCATTGACTAGGGACTTGTCTAGAAGGAGATATCCTGACTCTGCTGATATAATGGAATCACATAGATGAAGTTATTCAGTTGTGGAGAGTCGAAGGAGGTTCATATGTATGGGTAAGTTGTTTGAAAGATAACTGACTTGACCTGTTATATGAATTAACCCTGTCATACCGGGAGAGTGATGATATTGAGATTATGTATGCGCATGGCTGTGTGGATTTCACAGTGGTGTGGTATGACGGGTGCAGATCTCTGAGTCTGAGTCAACGCACGAGTCCGAAAGTTGAGTCATGTGTCTATATGTTATGAGTCAGTGTAAAGTTTGACGTGTGAACCATGAATATTGAATGTATTGAATAGACACTTGACGAGTTTGTGGAATATGGGGATGTTGATGGTTGAAATTGATATAGATTATGAATGGTGTGAAGATTTATGCTTTCTATTGATATAAAGTTTTATATTTAAAGTTTTTAAAAATATCTAGCTTACCCTTTTATTTTGTATCGTGGTTGTTTTTCTTAAACCTGTGATGATCGTGTATATTTGCACAGGAGCAGATGAGGTTGCAAGTAGTAGAGCTCCTCAGTGAGCACTTCCTGGAGGAGGAGATCGCCAGTTTTGAATGCTGTGGTTTTATTTTATTTTGAAAACTCCTGTATGGAGATGTATTAAAACTTCCTCAAAAAGGGATATTATTTTGAGACACATTTGTACTAATGGATGAATTATATTATGTATATATCTATGTTCAATTTTGATATTATTGTTTCACCTTTATTTTATTATATAAATATGACCAATATTTTGAGGGACGTTACACACATAATGTCAAAATCACCTTATACAAAATGTTCATAAAATTGTGTGAATATTGAAGCGTAAAAGTGCAAAATTTTCCTCAACACCTCTCTTTCTCCCCATTTCATCACACATAGGAGGAGGCAACACTCATCTACCCCTCCTTTGTTTCCTTTGTTTGCAAATCATGGTATCCAAACATGATCGTAACAATTTTTTTTCACCTTCATTTCTTCATATAATTATATCACCTAAATTTTAATGTCTAAACTTTAAACCATAAATCCTATATCTTAAATCTTAACATAACATAAAATTAGTCTTTTTCTTTAATGTCTGACTTTTTTTAGCTTGTTTTAGAAAAATGTTTTATGCTTTTTATGATATTTTAAATTTATCTTTTGTATTATTTTTTTTTATCAAAATACTGATAATTATTTTACAATAACTTTTAAAGATTATACTCTTAATTATTTATCTAGGTAATTATCTGAAGTATAAAAGTGCGCAAATAAACGAACTCATTGCTGAACCGAATTAAATAATGACATAAAAAATAAAAAAAGAATTTAAAAGATACTTTTTGATTTTTCCTTTTATTTATTAAGATAAAATCTAAAAAATTAAGTATTATATAAAAAAAACTTTCAGTACAAAAAAATTATTAAATAAAGATTAATTTTATAAACAAAAAATAATTAACACTATATTAATTAAATTAGACATTATTTTAAAGACTGAAAAATTATTAATATATAAAGTAATTTATATTATTAACAAATAATTTCTAAATTAATATTTAATTAAATATTAATTAATTAGATTTTAAAGTTAATTTTAAATCCTGTATTATTTGTCACTTCTTACTAACTAATTAGATTCTAAAGTTAGTTTTAAATCTTGTATCACTTATCACTTGTTATTAACTAATTATATTCTAAATTTAGTTTTAAATCATAGATTACTTCTTACTAACTAATTGGATTCTAAACTAATTGGATTCTAAAGTTAGTTTTACATTCATGTATCACTTGTTACTTATTACTAACGTGAGATCGAATTTATAAAATGCAAATTCAATTATTTATATAAAAAAAAAATTAGAACAACTCACTATTATATAAAAAAAACTAAGTTAAAATAATTATAATTTATAACTATGTGAGAAATTAAAATGTCAATTTATATTTTCACTATTTAATTCCAATTTAATTACAACCTTCATATTAAACTGTAGTAGGAAAATAAAGTTTTATCTTCTGTCTTTCTTTTTTCTAAGTTTGTTTTCAAATATTAGAACTTTAATTTGATCCTTATTTTTTAATTTCCAAAATTACTAATTCATATAAAATATTCGAAATTAATCTCTCTAAAATGTGTATAATAAAATCATAAATATTTCTTCAAATTTTATGATTATAAAAGCAGTTTATTTAATTTTTATGACATTACAAATTTTGTAATATTTTCTTTCTTCACTCATTTTCATTTATTTTTAAGTACTCCTTTTACCTATTATTTTCTTTACTCGACTATTTTTACCTTTTTTTTTCAATTTCTTTTTTAATGATTTCATTTTTTTTTTATTAATTTTAATATTATAAATCATTTTTAATTATATCAAATATTAATCAACACAATAATACTCCTCGATTCACATTTAACACTTATAATCAATTTAATAATTAAATCATATAATTACTTTAAATTCACAAAACTAAAAAACTATATGTCGATCAAGCGACACAATAACAAAAAAATAAAACAATATTTGTTCGATAAGTAGATGCTATTACAAAAATGAAATTAAATATAACTTAAAAACTATGCATTGGTCAAGCCGGCGTAACTACAATAAAATAAAATAAATAAAAATATACACATAAATAATATTTGTAAATCAATCCAGTCGATGCTACTCTTTTAAAATAGTTAGAAAATTTATTTTATCTGTATCGGTAACGCAATGTCTTTTTATTTATTTATTTTTATTTATTCTTCATTAGCGTGCTTTTAAAGTGGATTTGACCTATGCTATTTACTATTTACTTTGTGTCCCCTTAATGAACCTAAGAATAACTATAGTATAGAATAGATGAAGAAAACAAAAATTCTAGAGTGACTTTGGCAAGGACCATTCCAGAATTTGTGATATTTTTCCAGTACGAATTTTTTGTGTGAAAAATTTATGGTAAGTCACCAACTCAATTTGTTATCAAACGCAAAAATCTCCAATGTAAAACTAATATGTATTCAAAAGGAGAAACAAATTAGAGAGTGTAGTGAAAGGCGTAAGGACTGAAGACTTAAGTCAGCGCTGGTAATGGCTATTGTAAATTTATAGCAATTTTTGTGTAACGAATCTGGGTCTCAAATTTTTACCTTAAGTATGTGACACAATAAGCAAGGTCCAGACAAAATTTTGGCGCAAAAAGAGCATGGAGTAAATTGCAATAAGATCAAACCCGGGAGCTATCTAAACATTGAATCACGTTTTATGAACACTGAACATCCAGGATTTTATGATTTAATTCTTTTTTTTTTGTATTTTATTTTCGGACGTTCCATTTTAACTAGATATCAACAACATATTGAAACTCTCTTAGAAAAATTTTCATGAATTTTTAACGTGAAACTAGGTCAGAATAAAATTTGGAAACTAGGTCAAAATTATACAAATATGAAATTGAAGGAAACCTAATGAATTCAAGGAATTAAGGAACAATGCAGCAAGACACAATGAAAATTATGTATTAGATGCTTACCAATGAACTATTAATAAGGCAACGATTCAAGGATCTTAAAATGAAAAGGCACAAAGACTTATACTATTGTTTTAAGTGCAAAAATTTTGACAAACACTTGGTGTACAGTCTAAGAATCAAATGAACAAACACTTGAAGAACTAAGCTGAAAACTGGAATTTCTAGACAATTAATGGAAAAACAAAGACATAACATACTACATGCGAGAATTGAAAACAACAATCAGTACCTATATGCACACTTTGACCAATTAAAACACTGAAATTAAGCAAGAAACACAAAATTAAAGTGAAAAACAGTGAGGAGTGTTTAAACACTCAAGAACACAACGAAACTAGTGTAGAAACTTTTGGAACTTTTTGGACCAATTAAAATGAAAATTAAACTTATTAAACTGTATGAAATGAAGAATAAACGGTTCAGAATAAAAAATCAATAAAAAAAACACAAAATTAAACGGTGCAAATGTGTTGGAGCAATGCAATTTGATGAAATGGTGAAGAACACAGAAAACATCTTGGGAAGTTTTTTTGTCTTAAGAAAGAGGAGAATGTTACATAACAACAAATAAACTGTGAACAAACACGCAACATGGACAGAGCACGTACCACTCAGAGGCACGATGGCCATGGCTCTGTCCGTAAACCATCTCTTTCTTCATATGGTTTTACAACATTCTTCTTCTCAAATTTCCCAAATGGCTTGGTGAACTGGACATGATCAAGGTCTTTCAAAGATGGGTTAGGGTGAAAGAAGTATTTATTTCATGCAGACTAAACAAATGGGGGAGAAGATTTGGATTTGTGAGATTCTTTTATGTGAGAAACGTGGGGTGTCTGGAGAGGGAGTTAGACCAAATCTACATAGGAAACATGAAGCTCTTTGTGAACATTCTGAAATACCGAAGACATGAGCTGGAATCCAATAGAGCAGAGAGAAGGGACTCGAGGACCCTACACACGGAGAGAACAAGGGACTCCGGAAAGCTGCATTTGGAGGCTCCTGAGATAAACCGGAAGAAGAGAAGAAAGGAGGTTTGGGTGGAAAAGAGAGGGAAAAAGTCCTTTGTTGATGTAGTTAAAGGAGAAACACAACAGAAGTGGAAGGGACCTATTATTAAGACACAACATCATGTCTTGCCATGGATGAAAAATAGTGCTATTGGTCAGTTCAATGTAGCTTTGGACTTTGATCAGTTGGGTGAAGAATTTGTGAAAAGGGGTATGAGCATGATTAGAGTGAGATATTTGGGGGACAGCCTAACACTGTTAACACCAATAAAAGGGGAGAACATGGAGGATTTAATAAATCTCAACAAAGAGTCGTTCGAAAGTGTTGGTCAGAAGCTCATGAAGTGAGCCATAAAATTGTCCGGGTGAGGTGTTACGATTTATCGATTCCTTTCTGGAACAAGGACAACTTTTCAAAAGTGGTCGAAGAAGTGGCTACGCTGGTGTTCATTGATAAATCCACGTTGTTGTGGGAGAACCTTGAGTACACTAGATTACAAGTCCGCTTGTTGAGAAATTACAATATTAGGTTGGCAAAAAGCATGTGAATCAATGATCAAACGTTTATTATATCCATTGAAGAGGAGTTTCCAATAAAGAATGGAGGCCAGTGCAAGTGTAATCACAACTCCTTTGATTCTTCTGATAGTGTTTCTTCATCAGAAACTTATGTAGAAGAAACAACATTTTCTAAGAAAAGCTGTGAGGAGGAGGTGAAGCAATGGGTTGGGGATGAATGCTGGTCAAAAGGGGAGGTGGAGGGAGGAGAGGTGGTGGGAGGAGGGGAACAAAATAGGCATATGACAAAGGTGCTATTTGAGGAATCCTCTTCGAAAAGCAAATCAAGCCAGAGGAAAGCTGATATATCTTTCACGAATGAAGAAAAGAAGGATCATAAGGTATATGAGAAGTTTGATTTCATCAACCACTCTAACCACGCCTGTGTTTTTTCTTGTAATAGCCCCTCTATACATGCTGAGCTGGCTAAAATTGTGGTGGATATCGAGTGCAAAAATGCTCAGTGGAAACCTAATGCAGATTCGACCCAAGAGGGCAAGTTGGCGGCCCAACTAGGTGAGGGTTGGGATTTTAAGCTAGCCCATACAGAAGAGGGAGATGGTGGGTCAGGGTCTGGGTCATCGCAAGTGGGCATTAGGTTAGGGTGTGAGGAGGGAAAAGATTACGACGATTGTGAAAGCTTGTTAGAAGGCTTGGAGGTGCGAGAGCTTGAGGAATATCGAAATGATATACATAAGGCAAGCAACTCAGGTAACTCTGTGCCGGAGAGTGGGCCGTCGTCGATGTTGTAGGAGCAAGATGGGCCGCAGCAAAACCATGTTACACACGGAGTCTGGGAAGACGTTGGCGCACCAGGGTTCACTTGCTTAGGTGTGAATTTGTCACATATGCTAGGAGAGGAGGGAGCAACCATGGGAAGCATATCTAAATCTCCACCACGTCGGCACAAGATGAAAGGGCTTTGTAAATTAGGGGAATCAAATACTCACCCAAGGCGATCGGTGAGATTAAGCGCAAGATTGTCTCAGGTACGGACAACCTCACAATCCAAAGAAGGTATGGATTCAACATCTATCTCTGATGGGATATTAACAATTGCAATTCACGTTTTCCCGATTCTGAAAACTTGGTGGAACCATCAAAGTTATGGGAGATTGGTAAACAAGTTGGGATCACATGTCGTGGGGATGAAGAGGAGGTCATTAAAGAATTTCAATGTATGGAAGAGAGAGATTTGAAGATTATGAAGAGTTTTGAGGAGGGTAATAAAAATGGTTTATTATGTTGATAGTAAATCTGAACATAAGAGGTCTGGGGAGAGGCACCAAAGCTAGGTATTTGAGGCAAATCATAGCTTGTGAGGGAGCAGAATTTGTATGTATACAAGAATCAAAATCAAATGTGCTTTTAGATGCTAGATGTTTTTCTTTGTGGGGGGACAACAAAGTTGGGTGGATTCATAATGAAGGGGACAATGGAAGTGGAAGTTTGCTATCTATGTGACATAAAGAAGCTTTTAGTCATGAGAGTCACTTGATGGGAAAGGGGTTCATTGCTATATTTGGGAGGAGATGTCTAATATTAAAGCGGCATCTCAAGAACCAGTTTGGTGCTTTTGTGGTGATTTTAATGCCATAAGAAGCAGAAGCGAAAGGAAAGGTGTTAGGGTTATGGGTGACCAATCAAGCGAGATAAAAGGTTTTAATAGCTTAATTGATTTCAATTTTTTATTATATTTATCTATTGTAGGTAAGAAATATACATGGTTCGATTCAAATGGATCAGCTAAGAGTATGCTAGACAGAGTTCTTGTCTCTGAAGAATGGATGCAAAAATTGCCAATGTGCAAACAGTATGTTCAACGAAGGGAAGTATATGACCACTGTGCTTTAGTGAAGTCCATGGATAAAGATTGAGGACCTAAACCCTTTAGAACCATTGATGCTTGACACATGGAGAGAGGTTTTAATGGGATGGTGAAGGAAAAATGGAAGTCCTATTCAGTTCAGGGGAATGAAATAACGATGCTTAAAGAGAAGATGAAACTTTTGAAGGTTGATATAAAATTATGGAATAGGGATGTGTTTGGTAACCTTGATACCACCAAGAAGAGGATTTTGCAAGAATTAGAGGAACTAGACTGCCAAGACTACAATGGAGACTTATTGGAAGGTGAGAGGTTGAAAAGAATTGAACTGGTAAGCCGTTTGAGGGAGACTGATAAAAAGTTAGAATCCTTTATTTGTCAAAAGGTTAGAGCAAGCTGGCTCAAGGATGGGGACTCATGTACTAGATTCTTTCATTCTTCCTTGAGGTGGAGAAGACTTAGAAAACAAGTTAAGGGTGTTGAGGTTGGGGGCCAATGGTGTGAGGAACCTAGTACCATTCAAATAGAAGCGAAAAAGTTGTTTGAAACTAGATTCAAAGCAACGAAAGATCTCGGGGTAAGACTTGATGCGATTGAGCTTAAGTCTATTTCCGCAGAAGATAAACTAAGTCTTGTAGTTGTTTTCTCCAAGAAAGAAATAAGGGACACTGTGTGGCAATGTGAAGGTTCAAAGAGTCCTAGACCTAATGATTTTAATTTCAACTTTATCAAAAAAAAGTTGGAAGTTTATAAAAGATGAGTTTGTGGCAGCGTTGGCTTTTTTTCACGAAACAAGAAGTATCCCGAAGGGTTGTAATGCTTCATCCATAGCATTAGTACCTAAAGTAAGGGATCCTTATAAGCTTGAGCAATTAGACCATTCTCTTTAGTAGGTGTTATGTACAAAATCATATCAAAGGTGTTGGCTGGCAGAATAAAGAATGTGTTATCCTCAATTATTGATGAAAGCCAATCGACATTCTTAAAGGACAGAGGGATGCTAGTTAGCATTCTTATGGCTAATGAAGTGGTAGAGGATCTTAAGAGGTACGGGAGGAGCGATTTGTGTTTGAAGGTGGATTTTGAAAAAGCATACAACTCGGTTAGGTGGGACTTCCTATATGACATGCTACATAGGATGGGGTTCCACATAAAATGGATTAAATGGATTCGAGGATGTTTGGAATCCACTACAGTATCTGTGTTAGTCAATGGGAGTCCTACAGAGAAATTTAAGCCATCAAGAGGGATGAGACAGGGTGATCCTCTAGCTCCATTCCTATTTATAGTGGTAGCTGAAGGCCTTGACGGGTTAGTATGGCAAGCTATGAAGGCCAAACTACTGCCTGGTCTTAAGATTGGAAGAAAGGAGGTAGAGGTGAGCATTCTGCAATTCGCAGATGATACACTATTTTTATGTGAGGACTCTTTCAACAATGTGGTGACTGTGAAGTCTATACTTATGGGTTTTGAACTAGCCTCAGGCTTGAAGATTAACTTCCATAAATCAAAGCTAGTAGGCATCAATGTTCATAGAAACGCTCTTAACTGCTACACAAAGACCTTGAATTGCGCTAAGATGGGAATACTATTTAAGTATTTGGGCCTAGAAGTTGGAGGAAACCCAAGGAAGAAACAGTTCTGGGAGCCTGTTCTAAACAAATTAAAAGCTAGGCTCAATGTGCGGAAAGGGAGATTTTTCTCTTTGGCAGTGAGAATATGTCTAATCAAATCTATTATCACTATTGTATCGTTTTTCTACCTATCCTTATTTAGAGCGTCGAATTTGGTCTATAAAAGCATTACCTGTATCAAAAGGAGGTTTCTGTGGGGATGGGGAAGGAGAATAGGCCGATTTCATGTGTAAGCTGGAAAGTCTTGTGCAAACCGAGAGAGGAGGGAGGTCTATGATTTAGAGACATACGGAAGTTTAATTATGCGCTATTGGCTAAGTGGAGATGGCGTTGTATATCTGAAGAGAAAGGGAGGTGGAAGGAGTTGTTGGCTTCAAAGTACGGTTCGGAACTTGAAAGTTCCCAAACACTAGTGAAATTTCAATCTTGGTGGTGGAGAGACTTATTTAAAGTTTGTAGGGAGGGAGAAGGAGATGGGTGGTTTCGAGAAGAATTAGGTTGGAAATTAGGAGGTGAAGACAAAGCTAAATTCTGGGAGGATGTGTGGGTTGGCAATATCAATCTCAAAACCTTGTTCCCCAAGTTGTACTCTTTGTCGTTAAATCAGGGTCAAAAGGTGGAAGAGGTAGGTGAGTGGGAAGGATCGGTATGGTGGTGGGGCTTAAGGTGGAGGTGTTTCAAATTTGAGTAGGAATCCTTGATGGAAGTAGATCTTGCAATGTACATATTAAAGCCAATATGATTAGGGAAGAGAAGGACGTCCAAGTGTGGAGGACTGACAAACCAAGGCTCTTCTCAGTGAACTATGCATATGAATGCCTAGCTAAGCATGACAGAGGTCATCATCATGCGTACAAGTACCTATGGAAGGGTAAGGCATTTCCTAATGTGACGACCACAACATGGAGGGTCCTGGTGGGTAGAATTCCAACAAGAGAGTGTTTGAGCAGGAGAGGGGTGACGTTGAACACAACTTTATGTGCATTGTGTCAAACCAAGGATGAATCATGTCAATATCTATTCTTGGAATGCAAATATGCTATGTGTGTTTGGTCTTTGTGCTTTAAATGGATTGGTATCTTGTTTGTCCAACACAATGATCTAAAAAGACCCAATTTGAGAGTTTTCATTTGATCCAGGTTAGTAGTAAGCAAAATCTGGTTTGGAAAGACATGTGGGCAATTATAATCAGGTGTATTTGGGAGCAAAGAAACTCGGTTGTTTTCAAGCAAGGGGTAGTAGATACAGAAGAGGTATTTCAAAAGGCCCAACTCAAGTCGTGGTTATGAATGAAGCATAAGGTGCATACATTTAACAACTCTTTTGTGGATTGGGTCCTTAACCAACTAATATGCATTAGAAGCTATAAGTAAGTGGGTATCAATTGGCAGTGGAACAACTATAAAGCATTGAGGATTCTGGTTGGTGACTTTTTAGAACAGAGGAGGCTCTCACTACACCCTTGACCATGAGTCAAGTTGCTCTAGAGGAGGAAGGTGGGTGATGCAGGAGATGATGGTGTGAGGTAACAATTACGATTTGTAGATTCTTGAAGAGGGTGAAGTTTGGAATATTCTGGAAATCTTATGCATTTGGTGAGAGTTTTCTATGAGGGGAGCATTGGCACTTATGAAAGAATTGAGGGTTGTGGAGATAAGGGTTAAGTGGAATAGGCATGTTTTTAGGTTTGGAATGGTATGCTGAACTGCAGTAGGAGGAGTAGATCAAGTTTTCAACACTTTATGAACTCTCTTCTGAGTGGTTCTGGTACATGATGTTTTTTTTGCAACTGGAGAAATAAAAAAAGACCAATCCTTTTGGTGCTGCAGCTGGATCGTCTAGGTGGCATAGGAGTATCATCCATGGCATGTTGTGTAGGAGTTTGGAGTCCATAACCCAAGCAAAATAACTGGGATGATTCATAGAAGGGGGCAGGTTTTTCTGGTTTAGTGCAGGTTTTGTTAAAATGTATGCTACAGTCCACCCTAAGTTTTATAGATTCTAGTCTTGATGTAGAGGAGGGGTGGGAACTACATTTAAGCTTGTTTTTTTTAGGAACCTCTGCCTCTCTATGTGGCATAATGTGCAGTTCTTAGGCAAGAATCATTGGTGGCTATGGTATGTATGTTCAACATTGGTTGTATTTGGGATTAGTAGTGGAGGTTTCACAATTCTCATCCCTCTGCTATATTAGTATCAGAGGTTTTTTACCTTTTTTTGGAAGCATTAAACTTGTAGCAATAAGCCTTTATGGATACAAGAGGTCAAGTTGTGATGGTTTTGAGATGGGTTTGGGGCATTGTTATTGCATGAGTAGTTAAGAGTGCTATGGGAATGCATGAATTTCATTGGTGCTAATGACCATCTAAGCTGATTGGGGGAGAGGTACTTGGTGCCAACATAATTATGGGTGCTGGTACACCAAGCTTTCGCCAAGCTACTTGAATCATCCATTAGGTGATGGCACATGATGTCTAATTTTGTAGGTTTATTAGGCTTTTAGATTGCTGCCCAACTATGTAGGCAGTAGTTTTTCTCAAGTTTATACCCCTCTTTTTTGGAAAATGCTTATAGTTTTTCTATAGCTTAAAGATAGTTGCAGTAGAAAAAGATTTTGTATAAGGGTTGGGACATCCCTGAAATATCCCTTATTATTTTATTCATTCTTTGGTGATAAAAAAAAAAAAACACATAAATGGTGAAATTGGATTTTAAACTTTGTAAAGTCAAAATTAAACGATAGAATTGAAGAACAATGGATGAAACAACTAAACAATGAAGAAACAAATAAGGACAACATTTAAAAAGATAAAAAAAATTGAGCCATGAACTTAGCTAGAAAACATGTATATCGACTCCAATGGATCTTTTGCTCTACTACCACAAAAAGCAAGTTGAATCTTGCATGGTTTTGTTCAACTTTGACCGTAAGATTTGTGTAGGGATTGGTAGCAGAAATGGTGTATGGAGGATTATACCGATTGGAATGGTGATTGGAGGAGGAAATTATGGTGATGTGCGAGGGTTCAAGGGAGAGGTTTGGCCAACTCCTTGAAGTATCGTAAACTAGGTTCTCTTGGAACTCTAGCAAAGAAGAGATTGGGAGAGAATGGATTTTGAAATGTGCATAAAATTCATTCAATATTCAAAATATGATTTACAAAGGTCATGGATGCTTATTTATAGGCTAAGGTAGCGTGTAGCACAAGTTAGGGTTAGGGTTTAGGAAACCCTAAGTGCTCGGGGGCTTCCTCTAGGAACCCTTTGAGTTTTCAAGTGAGGGTTTTTAGAGTCCTCTAGATTATTTCTATCCTATTTTAGAAATGCCCAAAAATACAAGGCCTAAATGAAATCATATTCTATTGTTTACAATTTTATATAGGCTAGAAGATTCAGAATTTAATTGTGCATGCAAGAAGTCTTTTGGATTGGCTCTCCTTTGTCTATCATTCTAGACATTGCTCATGTTAGAGGTCCTATATGAGTTTTCATAGATGGTCATCCATTAATAAGTGTGGGAGTATTTGTTAAGCACAGTTTTATGCACACTTAATAGCTTTAAGCATAGATTCTTGGAGCGTAATTATGAATAAATCCATTGTTTTAATTAAGATTCATCTAATTGGATTTATTTGAGCTTTAACCTTTATTTCTACTAATTCTATATTTTTAGGATAGACGGTCTAATATTTCTCAAGATAAACTGTCCCAAGGAAGCCTTTACCACTTTGAATAAGCCCATTATGTGATAGCCCAAGTTGATTCTTTGGACCAAAACAAAAGACAAAATATGAGGAGAAGATTAAGAGAATAAAATCTACAATATCTTAGAAACAGAATTGAAAGCAAATCTTATGCAAAATACAAAGAAATAGAAATATGATAAAACTGAAAACAAAATCTGAGAATTCTGGAAAGTTGAAAATTGAGAGACTGTTAACAAAATATGAACCATAGTATTTTCCTGAGATCCTTGAGCATAAAAACCTATAAAAAGGTACAAGCTTCAAAAAGAGAAATGAATTTTTTTTTTCAAATTAGGGTTCGTAAAACAAAGCAAAATAGAGTATTAGGGCTTTCTTAGTCTTTATTTTCTTCATTGTACTCATTTTCTTTTGCCTTCGCATGGAAGGCTAAACTTTTTAGGGTTGATTCTCTTTTGATTTTGCCATGAATTTTGAGATTTTTGTTCAATAAAGTTTTATTCTTAAATTCTCTATAGTAGATTGTGCTTTATTGTTGGTCTTTTTGAAATTTGGACTCTTTCAAAAGAATTGTCTTTGAACACTTGTTGAGAATTCAATTCTTTCATTTAATTGAAGTTCTTGTTAATTCACTTAGTATTAATCAATCTCTTGTTCACTTAATTAAAGAGGTAAAAGATAAACATCTCACGAGTAGACGTTGGAACTATTCGTGATGCTTGTTTGATTAAGTTTCACATTGTGTGAGAATTGAAAGAGTGGAAATCTTAAGAAAATTAATGATGAATTTATTGCCAAATAAACTTGAGAGTCAACCTACCTCTTATAATGTTTTTCAAGTATCTACTTTATTTTTCTGCACAACAATCTCAACCACCATTTTATTTTCATTGTTATTTCTAACCCTTTTGATTGCATATAAGTTTTGAGTACTAATTTAACTAGATTTACTATTGGATTCATGGTGGGACGACTAGGGGTCTTCTGACCACAATTATACTATAATCTCTTTGGTGTTACATGGTCTAGTCCTACGTTAAATGGTCTATGTTGTACGTTGAATATCATTTTACATTGACAACAAAATGACAACTATTAGACATTTTCTTCACATCAAGCATTTTGTCATTGGTTTCTCATGATGTTTTGCATTATGATATTCTATGTGGGTAAAAGTATTACCTATGCTATCTTGTGGAGGTAGAAAATTTTTTACCTAGCCTCACGGTAGGAGTTAATTTATTTTGATTCAAAGTAGTGACTTTAAGCCAGTGAATTCTAGTGTCCTTTGCAATCCAGGGTGTGTCGTATTTATAGGGGTCCATCTCCAAAGGTTTATGTTGGACAGATTTTAATTATTGGAAAACTGATTCGAGGCAAGAAGGTTGATGTACTGGAAAAAATTGGTTATTATATTCAAGGGTTCAATTGCTTAAGCTCCCAAAACTTTAGTAACATAATTATCATTCTTGCCAAAGGTGCTAGGTTTGGCCGGAGTAACCCCCTATGCCCGACATCCAGTGATCGTCTAAACAACATCCTCTGGCAAAAACACTTGATCCCTAAAAGACATTTATTGACTATCAAACATATCAGATAGAGAGTGTCGTATCTTAACCTAATGCTTAAACCTTAGATTGACCAACATCATCATGAAGTGTCCTCTCTACCACATACTTAATCAACTATAGCCAATCTCCAAAGTTCGGAATAGTACACAAACAAATATAATACGATATTATTATTTTCTCTTTTATTTTTTCTTCTACTTTTCTATTCTAAACATTGTGTAAATGGAGGCAGATTTTTCCCACAAGAATTAGTATTAATTTAATATGACTTATTTCATTATTTCATAAAATAGGTTTTAATCAGAATAAGTAATTATATCTGAAAGTTTAAATATCGCTAAATATACACTTAAATATATTTTAGAAAGTGTAACCATATATCAATAAAAAAACCTAGTTTTCTACCGAATTCCCTCATTTATCAGTATTCGATTTCTACTTAAGCACAACATAGGTAAATTTTTCTATAACATCTTTCAATGAAAAAGACTAACTATTAAGACTTAAACACAGCATATCCAATCTAAAAATTAGTGTATAGAGTCTCAATTTAGGCTTCTTATTGAACTCCCATAATTTCTTGGCGCAACCCTATCATTTTGAAAATGATGATTTTATTATCATTCTTTAAAATGACTTCTAAATTACTGTTTTGGAAATTTTTTACAACAACTTTTTGGAATTTCAAAAAAGGAATTTTCAGAATATGGTTTCTGAAACAAGATTTCCAAAATAACATTTTTAGAATATAATTTTTAGATGGTATGAAATACATTTTGGAAAAAGATTTTCCTGAATGAGTTTTTTTAGAATAAACTTAGAACGAATTTGTTTTCCATAATAGATTCTCTCTCTTCTTATTCTTCTACAACAATAACTATACAACAACGACACCACAATAACAAAGTGGTGGTGGTAACAATCATATGGTGTACCGAGGAGGGTTATTTGATCTTTTTCTGTTAGTAGTAGGGAGTGCAGTTAGTAATAGTGTGAATGCAGAAGTTAGTAATAGTGTGAATGCAGGAAGCAAAAGCCCTCAATTTAAAAGTACGTGTTTCAGTACACTAATTTAGTGAAACATAACTACCACATATAAAAAAAAAAACCGTATGGCATTAAATAAAATTAAAGATTTAATATCACTTTTAAGAGAGAGAACACATGGCAGACATGTAAGAGTCAAACTGAAAACCGTGATAAAGTATAAAAGCATTACCAAACCACTACACCACCAGATGCTCTTAATATGATATAATATTTTTAATTTTGTTGTATGTAATTTTTTTTTACTGTAGATTCTTTGTTGTTTTTTTAAATTCAAATTTCTCTTCTAAAATTCAAATTTTCAATATAAAAGAAATAAATGCTAAATTTGTTATATTTTAATATTATAAATAATAAATTGGAAAATGAAATGTGTACCGATCAGTCCTCGGACACCGAGAACAGGTAGTAAAGGGCGAACCACGTCAGCTGGGTCCCACAGCATGGGCCAAAACCACGTGGAGTGGACCCCGCAGGCAGCTTAGATTGAGGGTGATCAGTCATCGGTGTGTTCCCTTAGAAAAGGGTGATCAGTCATTCCCCTCAGAGTAGGGTGATCAGTCATCGGTGTGTCCCCTGAGAGAAGGGTGATTAGTCATCAGCATTTTCCCGCTGGGAAGGGTGAGTAGTCGTCAGACCACCAGGATGGGCTGAGGTGTCATCGTCACTCAGCAGGTTGAGGAGTCCTCGACAACAGAGTATGGCGAGGTGACATCGGCCTTGGGTGGAGACGAGGTGACATCGGCCTTGGGGGAAGACCAGTTATCAGTAAACATGCCCAGAGGTAAGGAGAGGCCTGAATCACGAAGAGCCTATGCGGGTAGCAGGGAGAGCACAGTTGGGTGTAGAGTCCTGAGGGGACGAGTACACACCAGAACTAGGGTTTTCCCAGTAAAGCTACATGCATGGCACGTGAACAGTGAAGGCACTCCCAGAACAGGTGGCCCCAGAGACTAGGTGCACAAGGAGGCATCCAGGTGGTCACCCTGTGAAAGTTTGCACTCCAGAGAAGGAAACCTTATGTGCTAGATTACCCTAAGATTGGGTGATAGCGGCGCAAGGGTATTCCAGTAAACCCTAAATATGGCTAGTAGCGCAGTGAACCCTAATTAGGGTTAGCGGCGCTGTAAACCCTAGACTATATAAGGGACAGTAAAATACTTCACAAAGGTACGCAGTTTCTAGACCTAAACACACAGAGAGAAACTCAATACAATTGGTGTTGCTTGCCCTACACTGACTTGAGCGTCGGAGTGCAAACGGCCTCTAGGGCGCCCCCTTTCTCTTTTGCAGGTGCAGATTGCTTCGAGAGAACCAAGCACATATCAACGTGAGGAAGGAGGTGTGTGAGCGTCGTGAGTCAACCGACAGGCGGGTCAACCGGCAAGAACAAAATGTAATGGAAGAGGCCTAAGCTCAGGTCCAAGCTTGGACCCAAAAACTAAGTCCATGGTTAAGAAGATACAAGAAAAATGGGATTCTACTACTGATGGCAGAGAAACTTTTCTCTACATGTTCAAAGACCCTTAGAGGATCCAAGCCATGGGAGGGGAGCATTAGCTAGTATCTTTATTTTTAATTTCAGTTTATTTGTAATTTCAGTAGAGTAGGGATTATTTAGCACAGTAGAGGAGATGTATTTATCAAATTAGCTTGTGCCTAGGCCCTTTAGGGTAGGGATGTAGTCCTACCTTCTAGAAGCATAGGGAAGGGGCAGCATTGACCTTAGTCAATGCCCTAGCCGCCTCTCACTTTAGCGTTTCTTACCACCCTCTCTCACTTGCTTTCCAAGGCACATATGTAAGGACCTATAAATTAATTGGAATAGAAGTGATAGATTTTAAATAATTTCTGAGTATGTTATTATTTAAAATAAAAAGGACATAAAAATAGAAAATATCATAGTGGTCAGACCTCGGACGTCGCCCAAGGTCTGGGATCAGCTGGTAGAGGGCGATCGGTTGACCATTGTACCAACCAAGTAGTCAGGTGCGATGGCTTTATCGTGAGGTAATCAAGTGGGCGTGCTTCAAGGGAGGGAGGCACGTGAATCAAGAAGGGTAAGAGAAAGGAAGGTGTAGCTTAGAAGTCGATGAGATCGCCGTTTGTTGAAGAAGGCGGCGTCCTCCGGCTTCCCCCGTATGAAATCAGACATCGCCTATTTTGCGCATGATCGCCGTGTGCGAAGATTCCACATAATCGCCAATCGCTTAGAGTACACATAATCGCCAATCGCCTATGGTGCACATGATCACCGAGTATTCAAGAAGACTTGGTAAGCACTTAGTATGTGGTCTAAATACTGAAGATGGGTGATATAGAAGATAGGTGGCATATCTGCCACCATGAGTAGTGTGAGCCGTGATACCCCAGACTTAGAGGAATGGGAGGATGAACCTTCAGCAAGGTGTGACGATGTGACCAGAGTGGGGCGATGTGTCCTCGTCACACACAAGGGCGATAAGAGATCGCACACAGGATGAGAGGAACATCGGTCATCAACCAGGATGGGAGACACATCGGTGGTCTGCCAGGGTGAGACATCGGTGGTCTGCCAGGGTGAGACATCGGTGGTCTGCCAGGGTGAGACATCGGTTGTCTGCCAGGGTGAGACATGGGTGGTCTGCCAGGGTAAGACATCGGTTGTCTACCAGGGTGAGACATCGGTGGTCTGCCAGGGTGAGACATCGGTGGTCTGCCAGGGTGAGGAATCAGTCGTCCGTCAGGAAGAGGAATCAGTCATCGCCGGGATGAGGCACATCAGTCATCGCCGGGATGAGAGGCACATCAGTCATCGCCGGGATGAGAGACACATCGTTCATCGGCGGATAATCATCGCGCGGTTAGTAATCGGTGGATGGTCATCGCGCGAGGTAGTGTCTCACACAGATAAGGTGGGACCCAGGATCCCAGCATGAACGTTCTGCATGCGCGACACGTAGACATTAGGAGTGTTTAAGAATAGTTAGCATCAGAGAGTTGGTATGCGCAGAGACCCACGTGGTCATACTGTTCAAGGAAGTGTGCACGCAAGCTTTCCTGCAGAGTGGGTGGTGGCAGCGGCATTTCTGGGCAAGTTGGTTTAGATTCAAAACTCACTCCTGAGAGGCAGTGGACGTTGCTGTGGTTCGAGAGTGACTGAGTGAGTTAGCTTTGGTTCCCTGTTTCTTTCCTCCCCTTCTCCCTGCGTTCAGACGTCCTAGCGTACCAGTTGAAGACCGGCGACTGCCATAGAGCACCTGGGAAGGTTACTCTGCAAGTTCTCCCGTCAGGACGCTAGAACAGAGTAAGTCGTTTTACTCTATTTTTCGAGTCGAATCTGAGCTTGAGAGGGTTGCCTCTGCATAGGCATTGCCGGCGACTCCCTTAGCTCCAGAAATCGTCTCTGTTAGCGTAGAAAATGAGTAGTATAGTCAGTTTTGTGATAAAGGCTCCATGGTGCAGGTTAGGACATCTTTAAGCTTCGGTGGGTTTTGGAGCTCTTAGTGAGATCGGCTCACGTCCAGGTAAGGGAAGCTAGCATTTTCGTTTATAAAAACTTTAGGCGAGTAGGTTCTGAAGTGAGGGCGACGTGGTCGCCGGTTCCATATTCTATTTCACGATGCTCTGTTTTTATGTGTGGGGCGACGTGATCGCCGATTTTAATGTTGATTTTGAACTCCCTTGTTTTAGTGTCGTTTGAAACTGTTTGAGATTGAAATGTAAAATGCATGTGATATTCGAAAATCTGAACCTTGGAATGATTGTTTCTGTGATTGGGATTGTTTAAGAAAAGATTCAAAATATTATATGATGGAATTGTGCTTTTACGTGTTGTATGATGCATTGAATGTTGTGAATGTGGGATCAAGGCATAGTATTTTCAGGAAAGAAAATACCGTGTAAGATCGTGTGTAATGTGCATTGACTAGGGACTTGTCTAGAAGGAGATATCCTGACTCTGCTGATATAATGGAATCACATAGATGAAGTTATTCAGTTGTTGAGAGTCGAAGGAGGTTCATATGTATGGGTAAGTTGTTTGAAAGATAACTGACTTGACCTGTTATATGAATTAACCCTGTCATACCGGGAGAGTGATGATATTGAGATTATGTATGCGCATGGCTGTGTGGATTTCACAGCGACCCTGTGTGGATTTCACAGTGGTGTGGTATGACAGGTGCAGATCTCTGAGTCTGAGTCAACGCACGAGTCTTCCGGAAGTAGAGTCATGTGTCTATATGTTATGAATCAGTGGAAAGTCTGACGTGTGAACCATGAGTATTGAATGTATTGAATAGACACTTGACGAGTTTGTGGAGTATGGGGATATTGATGGATGAAATTGTTATAGATTATGAATGATGTGAAGATTTATGCTTTCTTTTGATATAAAGTTTCATATTTAAAGTTTTAAAAATATCTAGCTTACCCTTTTGTTTTGTATCGTGGTTGTTTTTCTTAAACCTGTGATGATCGTGTATATTTGCACGGGAGCAGATGAGGTTGCAGGTAGTAGAGCTCCTCAGTGAGCATTTCTGGAGGAGGTGATCGCCGGTTTTTGAATGCTGTTGTTTTGTTTTATTTTGAAAACTCCTGTATGGAGATGTATTAAAACTTCCTCGAAAAGGGATATTATTTTGAGGCACGTTTGTATAAATGGATGAATTATATTATGTATATATCTATGTTAAATTTTTGATATTATTGTTTCATCTTTATTTTATTATATAAAAATGAACAAAGAAATTTTGAGGGGCGTTACAACATACACCTATAAATAAGGGTGCTTCTCATGATTTGTAAGATCAATTTATATGAGTATCCTGCCAAAATTATGCTAACTTCTACTCTTTGTCTAGTCTCTCTAGGTTAGACACTTCGATCTTTATTTTTACCTTCCTCTTAGTGATTTGGCCCAACCAATCACTTTCTATACTTTTCATGCACCTACAAGAAATCCATAGCTCTATATGAGCCATCCTTGACCCATATCATCCATTGCTTCCGCCACCCTTTTCATTTCCTTTCTCCAAGAAAAAAAGCCATTGGTCATGAAAGGAATAAAAGGAATATCCTTTATATATATTGTTGTAGATTATTACAATTTTATTACTAGTTTTATACTTATTATTACTATTATAATTATTATTACTATAATTGTAATTATAATAATTTTACTATTATTTTAACTATTATTATAATTATTATTACTATTATTAATATTATTATAACTATTATTTTAATTATGATAATTATTATAATTATGATAATAATTAATTATTATTATTATAAGAATAAGAATAAGAATAATTGCAATTCATCAAGCATATCATCAAGTCTAGGAATTGGATGTCTGTATTTGATGGTGATATTGTTGATGGCCCTACAATCACAACACATTCTCCACTTGCCATCTTTTTTGGACACCAACAAAACAGGTACAACACAAGGACTTAGGCTTTTTTGAACCCATCCCTTCTCCAACAATTCCTGAACCTGTGACTATATCTCCTTAGTCTCTTCTGGATTATTTCTGTAAGCTGGTCTATTTGGTAGATTAGCTCCCGAAACTAAATCTATTTGGTGTTCTATACCCCTAACAGGTGGAAGTCCAATGGGTCCTTCTTCAAGGAATACATCACCAAATTCTTTTAAAAATTTTTGGACTTGAAGAGGTAGTTCACAAGCTTCAGAAAGTGTGGCAGTGCATGTAAGTGTTCGTTTACAAAGAAGGAGGCCTGAAGGTTGTTCAGATAAAAGTATCTTTTCAACTTTATTTTTAAATTTTTCTTCTTTCTGAATGACCATGTGGGAAAGAACACTCTTCTCCCGCGCCTCAGCTTTCTCTCTAAGGTCTCTTTTTGGTTTTTATATTTTCTCTTTTTTTTTTCATTTGTACTTGGTCCTTTACCACTTGTGAAGGTGTTAAAGGACAGAGTACAACCTTTTTCTCCCTATGGATAAAATTTATCTCGTTGATCATTATGGATAGTTTTCTTGTCAAATTTCCATGGTCTTCCCAATAAGATGTGGCAGGCTTCCATGGGTACTACATCACACAAAATTTCATCTTTATAATTCCCCACAGAAAGATTGACTTTTACTCGCTTGTCTACAATTAATTCCCCATCTTCATTTTTACACTGAAGTTTGTAAGGTTTTGGATGAGGTATTAATTGTAGATTAAGCTTTTCCACCATCCTAGTGCTACAACAATTGCAGTAAGAACCACTATCCATATTGAGAGAACAAATATTTTCTGAAACTTTACATCTTGTATGAAAGATGTTCTCTCTTTGTGTTTCATGGTTCACACTAGGTTGATTGTTGAGGGTTCTTCTGATCATCATTAATTCTCCCTCACAAGGATATGCCTCCTCACTATCTTCCTTCTCTTCTTCCCCACTAGACTCTTCTTCTTGGCTGCTATACTCATCCTTCCCTCTTAAGATCATGGTTTTCCTATTTAGGCACTAGGATGCTATATGGCCTCTACCAAGGCACTTAAAGCACTGGATATCTCTACTGTGGGGTTGTGAGGTAGACACATCTTTTCCTATATTTTTAGGAGTTTCTTTGGATTTATCTTTTGAAAGACTATTCTCCCTTTCTCTTCTGCACTATTTCTTGGGATAAGAGCTAGAGTAAAAACTCTCCTTGCGAATTGATCCCTTTCTCAAATTTTGTTGCTCAACTTTTATACAAAGTTGGATTAAGTCATTCAAGTCCCGATAAGGCAAGGGTTCCACTTTATCCCTTATCTCAAGACTGAGACCACTGAGGAACCTAGCTATGGTGGTGGTTTCTTCCTCCCTAATAGAGGCTCTCATCATGTAAAGCTCCATCTTTTGCCTATACTCCTCTACACTCATGTTCTTTTGTTGGGGTCTTTGGAGCTTGTTCATTAACTCCCTATTGTAGTATGAAGGAATATGGCGGTGTCTTAGGGCTCCCCTAAGTTCATTCCAATATTCTATGGGAGGGTCCCTGTGGAGGCACCTATCTCTCTCTAGGGCTGTCTGTTGATCAAGGTTGTTCAAGTGCTTTGATGTCTCCAAATCCATGAAGTTTGGTGGAAGGCTGTGTTGCTGCTTATGTGAGTGGTTCTGGGTAGATTAAAGTTTTAATCCACTCTTTGTTTGAATCTAAAAATGATTTGAATCAAAACCTTTTTGAATAAGATTGTTTTCTAAAGAAGCGGAAAAACAACCAGTTGTTTTACTGTTTCAATCGGTTGTTTGACACTTAGTGGTTTTTGAAAAGGGTTTGAAGTTGTTTGACTTGGTTGACTTTGCTGTCAAACCAATTCAATTGGTTGTTTCGAAAATTCAACCGATTGTTTTTTGAAAATCCATAATAGAATTTCTGTTAAGTTTGGTAAATCAGCTTTAAATGTTTTCTAACTGTTTTGGCTCTTGCTTTAAATGTTTTTAACAAACCTTTGGAGTATATAAAGGTTGTTTTACGCTCCTAAAGGCATTGGAACAATTTAGACATTTTTTAGATTGAGAAAACAGATTTGAGTTTTTAAGATTTGCATCAAGCTTTTGGATTTTCATAAAGGAGTGGAATAGGATTGTTGTAATCTTTCGTTTTGATATTGATCAGGTGTAATCCTTTGTTTATCTTTTGTATTTCTGGATATTGGAAGTGTAAGCAGAATCAGAGGGTGTTCTGAATTCTGTGGTGGTGTGTGCCAAAGGAAGTGTGTGGCTTGAGGTGTCCAAGGTCACTTCTTTGGTGTGGTTATTTGTAATCCAGATTTTGATTGCATAGTAGATACCTAGTGGTTTCTAGGGACTGGATGCAGCTCTTGGGATAAGAGTGAATCATTATAAATTGCTTGTGTGCTTTTCTCTTGCCCTGAACTTATTTACATTATGCTTTTAAGTTGTTTTTAGAATTGCTGATAAAAACAACCAGTTGAATCGTAAAAACAACCGGTTGATTTTCTGGAAATCAACTTAAACAGTTTGGTTTCATTGTTTCCTTGATTTCTTTCTCTGTGATTCTGCATTGAAGTCCATTATACCTTCAAAGTTTGCGAAAATCTTTTATAAACAATTCACCCCCCTCTTGTTTAAGGCCATATATTCTAACACTGTCCACCAACACATAGCGTTTCCTTAAAAGCTTAAAGTGGCTAAGGGTACCTTACTCTCCTCACTAACATGATGGCAAGAAAAAAGTTGTTCTACTTTCATTTCCCAATCTAAATATGTTTCAACATTTTCCTTTCCATAAAAATGAGGTAGGTCTACCCTAGTCTCTTTGTGGCTCTCTCTTCTAGTTCTTTTAGGTGGAGGTTGATAATAATCATTAACTCTCAGACTCCCCTCGGCATGTGAGTCACTCGACCTAGAACTAGATGCATGTGATGTCTGTGATTTTTTTAATTTTCTAATGTATTCAACTCCTCTTCCAAAATCGCAAGATGAACATCTCTTTCTTTTTTATCTTCCAAAATGTGAGCCTCGTGTTGCAATTATCTTAGTGATAGTGATTGAAAATCTCTAGCCAATTGTTTCAAAAGAGATTTTGTGGATTTTCTATCACTTTCACTATGACCTGAAGAATAAGTAGACATGTTTAGGGTTTGTGATAAAATTAATCTTCAAAAAGAAAGATAGGTTGAGTGAAGTAGGTAATTTCCTAGAAAAGGGAGGTGGATCACTAGGATCTCTTAAGTACCAAGCCTTTCCACAGCCTGATACTATCCTACAACACTCACACAAACCTTTCTCTAAGAAATTTACTTAGAGCACAATCAAAGATGAAAACAAAATTTTTATGTAAGAAAAATATGCAAAGCAATAAAACACAAATGAAAATTTCTATCTAGAAAGCTGGTAAACTAGTCGAATCCTAAGGTGAGACTTCTTAGCACTTTGGAACCTTGAAGACACATTCACCGACTAAAGTGTATTAATCCACTAATTAATCAAAGTTCTTGCAAATTACAACTCAAAGAAGTACAATGAAATTAGGTCAACAAATTTTTTTGATGCACAAAAATTAAAGTCCTATTCTATGCACTCCTTCACTTGTAGCTCCTTTGTGCATATTTGAGTATTTTTTTTTTCAATGAGGTTACTGCTATCCCTTGCTTTGTCTCCTTAGGTTATTCAACCTTAAATCTTCAATCCAGCTCCTCTTTAGTGATATAGCTTTCACCAAAACAAAAATTTAGCTCCACTACTCACCAAAACACTTTTTAGGTAAATTCCACCAAAGAGAGGTTAAACAAGTTTTAAAGCAACAAAACTCAAATTTAAAATCAAGGACTACTGCAAATGGAGTTGATATTTGACAAGACTTGAAAGAGTATTCAATAAAATTGACAAGCAAAAAATTAAGACACACAAGAAAAGGTAGCACACAAAGTGGAATTCTAGTGAATGGAACTAGAATAGATGAATAAAACCAAAAATAGCACTATAGAATTTTTTGTGTAAATTTTTCACAACTTTCCAAATTTATGCTGGACAGAATACTTCAAATTTGAGCTTGAAATTTTAACCACAGAAACTTCAATGTTTTAGCTCAAAATAGGCGTTGGAATTTCACCAAAAAAGTGAGCCAAATAATTGTAATAAGTTTTTCAAGATCACTGCCGGATCACCGTTTTTCCAAAGTCAGAATTTTTGCACTCTGTTCGTATTTCATTTATCATTTTTTTTGTATTTTGAATTTTGATGTACTTCTTTTTTTCACTTTTTCTCAACACATCAAAATACTCAAATCCAAAATTTCAGAAATTTTCACCCACAGAATTAATTTCTGGGAAAGATTCTAGCCAGCATAGTAACAGTGAAAACAGAGAAATCCTAACTTGGAATTAAAAAAGGTCAAGGAAACTTCAAAAACACAATGAAAATGATTGGAAAAGAACTTTATGGAACTAACACACAAGTATGAACTCAAATATGAAAATATAAAAGACACCAAAGCTTCAAAAACAGAAATATAAACTGCACTCAAAAGAAAATCAAGCAACCAAATCAACAACAATAGGCACCACTTGAAATTTATGACATTGTAGGATGAACATGACTTTGACAAAACTTATATGGATTCAAAAATCAAAATGACTCAACCACAAACACTTTGAACCAATTAAAACATCAATAAGACTCAAATAAAACAAAAACAAAATAGCCAACACAATATGGAACCTAAAAACAATTTGGAAGCTCAAGAACAATTTGAACCAAATAAAATCGTACAACATTTTCAAAACAGCAACATGAACTAAAATCAAACTTAAAACAGCAAGACAATCAAGAACAACATATGACAACACAGAAAATGAAGAAGACTCAAAAAAAATAAAATGAAGAGAACACTTATCTCTTTAAGAACCAAAGCTTTAGATATCAAATGATGGGTTGGTCTTCATGACCAATGGTTTTTTTTTCTTGGAGAAAGGAAATGAAAAGGGTGGCGGAAGCAATGGATGATAAGGGTCAAGGATGGCTCATATAGAGTTATGGATTCCTTGTAGGTGCATGAAAAGTATGGAGAGTGATTGGTTGGGCCAAATCACTAGGAGAAGGTGAAAATAAAGATCAAAGTGTCTAACCTAGAGAGACTAGACAAAGAGTAGAAACTAGCATAATTTTGGTAGCATTTACTCATATAAATTGATCTTACAAATCATGAGCCAAGCACCTTTATTTTAGGTGCATGTGCCTTGGAAAGCAAGTGAGAGAGGGTGGTAGGAAACCCTAAAGTGAAGGGCGGCTAGGGCATTGACTAAGGTCAATGCCACCCCTTCCCTATGCTTTTAGAAGGTAGGGCTACATCCCTATCCTAAAGGGCTTAGGCACAAGCTAATTTGATAAATACACCTCTCTATTGTGCTAAATGAACCTTACTCTACTGAAATTACAAATAAACTGAAATTACAAATAAAGATACTAGCTAATGCTCAGCTCCCATGGCTTGGATCCTCTCAGGGGTCTTTGAACATGTATAGAAAAGCTTCTCTGCCATGAGTAGCAGTGTCCCACTCTTTTTGTATCCTCTTAGTCATGGACCTAGTTGTTGGGCTCGAGCTTGGACCTGAACTTAGACCTCTTCCATCACATTTCATTTTCCAATTTTATTATTTATAATATTAAAATATAACAAATTTAGCATTTATTTATTTTAAATTGAAAATTTGAATTTTAGAAGAGAAATTTGAATTTAAAAAAACAACAAAGAATCTACACTAAAAAATTACATACAACAAAATTAAAAATATTATTTATTTTTATAATATTTTTTAATAAAATCTTTTTATAATTTAATAATATATTTTTATTTCAATGGTTATTATAATAATAGTAATTTTTTGTCAAAAAAAAAGTGTAATCATTCATCCTTTTAAAAAATTATTTATATAGTAAAACAAATTGTTAAATAATTATTTTTATTTAAAAATAATTAAAAAATTCTCTTTTTAAAAATAAGGGTTACGTATATAATTTTAACTACCAAAATGGGTAAGATTAACTACCAAAATGGGTATGATTTTACAAATTTATCAAAATGGGTAAGTCATGTCAAATTACATGACTTTAACCTCCTCCTAAAAGTGAAATCGTGTCAACGTAACACTTGAATTAAAATCGTGTTAAAATGATACAACTTCAATACACTACAAGTTTAACTTTAACTTAAGTTGTGTCACTTTAACACGATTTCAATATTAATTGAAATCTGATTATATTAAAGTCAAACTAAGCGACACAACTTCAATTAAAATCTGATTTAGTGAAGTCGTGTCATTCAGTTTAAACATACAAAGTCATGCTATTTGAACACAACTATCCTTTCAAAGGCCAATAAAATCATGCCAATTTGACAAGACTTACTCACTTCAATAATTTTTTAAATTTGCCCATTTGAGTAATTATCATATCAAGTTGCAATAGTTTGGTAAAAAAAATCCCAAATTGATTCATTTTGAAAACATCACATAATATTGTTTGAATAACATCTACACAATATAAATTGTTGGGTTACTTAGGTATTACAATTACACACTATTTCTTATAGATGACATCAATAGCAGAACACTATAACACTATCTTCCCACTGGCCATTAGAACAAGTACACAACCACAGTTTACTTAGTACTAAAAAAATTGACTCATAATTATCCTTTGAGAACGTATCCCTGCACAGTTTGGAATTCCTATCACCAATTACGTACTCTAACAGGAACATGGCTTCAAGAGCAGGAGCAAACGCCAAACTGATATTCACTTAAATAACCAGACATAACCATCATTTCAAACCTCAACTTGAACTCTCGTACATAAATCACCACCACTATGCCCTTAAGTTCATATGCCTTTTGCTTAACTTTATAATGGACCCAGTAAATAAAATACAGGTACTATACTAATAACTTGCAGCAATATCTTCTTCAGTCCTGCAAAAGAAAAAAATAAAGGCGTAGATTCACAGCACAAGTAAATTACTGCAGAAGAAACAAACCTTTTAGCCAGTTTATAAAAATTTACTTCTAGCTACTCTGCACAGTTAAAGGAATCTGTTTCAAGATTGATTTGAAAAAAAGCCTATAACTTGTTTTAATTTTTTTTCTTTTCAATAGATGGTTTTCTGAGAACAAAATCTTCACTAAATCCATTTCAGCTTTCCAACCAATCAGAATTTTTTCAGTTAACCTGTTTATGGAGATCACTGCTATATCTATACTCTATACTGAAACTACCAGACAAGTATTATAGATCTGAATTCGAAACAGGATCGTTAATTAATGAATGTGGTAATAGTCAAATCTCTATAAGCTCAGAATATAAGGTGCTGCTGTAAAGTACTTCTGTGATGATGAAGTCTATGATAGAACAAGATATTTATTGCCAACATGGTAAACAGCATGTTGAGGCAAAAAGGCAAGAAAATTGATACCCCAACAATAAAACACTCATTTGACACCCTTCATTTGCCACAAATGTATACTACATTAAAATAAGGGCAATTTTCTGCAGAACATGCAAAAAAAAGAATAAATTAGAGAGAAGTTAACAGACCTAATCATCATCATCATCTCCGCCATCTTCCTTCTTCTTCTTGAGCCGGGTAGTACCTCCTTCTTTGGAGATGGGTAATTTCATTGCTCCAAAGGGAGTGTCAACATTAATATGTCCTTTAATAGAGTAGCCTGTCCCCCGTCCTCTGATCATGTCCCAAAGTGCAGAGCCAAAATCCTTAGGCCTAAAGGTAATTGGAACATCAATGTCAGTAATCCCAGTTTTGACAATCTTTGCAGATTTGGAAAGTTCTGCTCCTCCAATGCTAACATCACCAAGCCAAACCTCATAATCAAGTGTATTAAGGCCCAGGTCAAAGTCATTCTTGTTGTCCAACTTCAAATGAAGAATAGCAACTGTCTCTTCAAAAGAAAACCTCTCAAACTGAATTTTATCAAGATCAACATCAGGCTTGTATGGAATGGGGATTTCTCCAGTTTTCTCCAAAGGTAGCGTGAGCCTTCCAAACACAGGAACATCAACAATGAGATCAACCTTTACCTTGTAAGGAATGATGCTTCCTGGTTTAATATCAGCATAGGTTTTCTTTATGTCATCATAAATCAAAGTAAGAGGAATCTTGACAGTCTCCTCTCCATGTGCATGAATTGTACCTGAATCTGGTATCAATCCTGAAACTAGTTTCCTCCCATCACTCTCAATCAAGTAGTTTATGTCAATTAGGGGAATTGGCACCGGATTTGGGTTCTTTATGAGAACATCAACAACAAGCTCTACCTTCTGAAGATTGATTGATGGAATGTGTATCCCTGTAACATCTGCAGTTGGCTTCCCAAACCCAATTGCTTCCTCAATCTTGTCACCAATGTCTGAAATGAAATCCTTCACTGTATCAAGAAATCCACCCTTCCCATCCTCTTCCTTTGTCTTTTCACCATCCTTAGCACCCCTTTCCACCACTTCTGGCTTGTCAGATGTAGACATATCTAAATACTTAACGATCAAATAAATTAGTTGGGTAAGATCCAACCACAAAAATCAAAGGCAAAATCAGTTACAAGTTAACTTTGTACATCAATAATTTACAAAAGAAAAGCTGCAACAATCATGATCACATCACATCAATAATTTACATACATATTATTCACAAATCACTATACAAAGTCACACACATTTGACAACAACGTTTTCTATTTTCACAGTAACAAACATTTAGGGCATGTTTAATTCTCTTCACACTTGTGCAGTTCTGTTTCCTATATACACTATACAAAAAATGCTAAAAACATCAAAATACTTTTTTTATGCTAATGTTTGAAAACATGAAACAAAGTAAAAAAATTAAGTAATATTATTTTTAATTTCTGACAATACGAATAGAAATTAAAAAAGGTATTTTTTTTTGTTTCTTGATCACCAGTTTCCAATATTGCTTAATTTTGTTATCGTATATGCACCAAAACCATATCAGGATTACACTGAATTTGACAATTTTGCTTGTCTTGTTCCCTATTTCCAAATATATTTCCCACTGATCAAGATGAAGAGTACCCAGAACCAGAATACCAAAACTTTATCAATGATAACATTCTAACACACCAACCAACAAAAATCCAAAACATAAAAGTGCAAAATGCTTCCAAAACAACCATGGTAGAATTGGGTAAAAGGGAGATCCTAGCACAGTAAATTAACAGTGAATTGAATGGAAACAAGAGGGAACAGGGAAGTACCTTAGATAAGTGATGATTGAATTGAATCTTAGCAAAAACGGAGAAAGGAGACAAAGGTGCTGTGGGAGTAAATAAAAAATGAGAACAAGAATTTTGAGAGCCATTAGTCCATCAAGGGTCGCGATTTTACCACGATATATGATCAATAACAGCCGTTGATGGAATTTGTTGCATTTTTTGTTATTACCCGATACCGCAGGAATCGTATTACGTGTATGGACTACACAGTGATGCTGTCATCAAATCAATGATTGAGTTTGCTGAAAACGACGTCGTTGTAAGAGAAAATAGAACCCAAAATTGCAATTTTTAGTTTTTCTATATATTGGTATGGATTTGTATTTTAATCCTTTTTAACTTTTTAGTGTATTTTTTAAAACAAAATTAATTTTAAAGTATGGTGTTATGGAGTCATTGAATAATTTACACGATTATTATTTTTTGACAACATAATTTACACGATTCTAATGTTATATACAAATAAATAATAATTGTTGAGGAATTGAAATAAAAAGTAAGAAGATAAATATATATTCTTCAGATTACGCTTGATTATATTTTTACTCATTTATTTTAATGATATTTTTCTTGATTTATCCTTTTCACATTTAGTCATTTTTGTTGCAATGATTTGATTTTATTATTATACACGATTATAAATTATTTGTTAACTAATTGAAAACCTAAAATTTGAGGATTTGGTAGAAAGAAAAAAATTTAGTTACTAAAGAAGCATGTTTCACAAATCTTAAATTGGAAAACTTCACTTTGTTTACCTCTCAAAAGAGAAAAAAAAAAAAAACTTTAACATCCGTAAAATATTAATTTGACAACACATCAGAATAATACATATTAATATTTTTATCTTAAAAATTAAAAAAAATAATTAAAATATTAATTTATTAAGTTTTTAAGAAGGTATAGTTATATTTTTAGTGTCAGCACTCTAAACGATAATATTTTTTGAAAAATAACCATATTTATTACCATAAACTTTATTTCATCGAATAAAGTAACTAACGTTATTATTTTACAACTAATTATTAGCATTATTGTAGTACAATTTTTAAAATAAAAATATATTATAAATATGTAACATTACACATGTTAGAAATATTCATGTACCTAATTTACATAGATGGTTATAGGATCTTATAATTGAAATAAAATTCAATTTTTATGATTGGTACATGAATTTTATACGTTTATGTTGTTTATGTTTGATTGAAAAAAAAATGGATTATTAATTTATGAATTATTAATGTAATTATACTTTTATATATTAATTATTAATTTCTTTTTTTCTTTTTTGTCTTTGGGTGTAGTTGGAATTGGAGGACTTTTGGTATGCTTTTCACTTGTTTTTATACATTTTCTATACTAATTATATATCTATTGATTTATGATTTTTCTACAAATTGATCCTTATCAACTCTTGTTACCTTAGTGATCCGGTCGGCCATCGGTAGTCGATGACGTCAGCAGCTGATGACGACGTGGGTCAGTCGCAGAGTGACGCGTGGCACGAGAAAGCAGATGAACAAGGGTGGAGATCGTTCAAGAACGGTGATCAGTGGTCATCTACCGAGTAACCACCACAGAAGATCGGTTCCTGCTTGAGCGCCTGGAAGCAGAGCGCGAGAAATGACGAAGCACCGATCAGTCATCGGTGCGCCCAGAGTGATCAGTCATCGGTGCGCCTAGAGTGATCATTCATCGGTGCATGCAGAAGGATCAGTCGTCGGCGCACGCAGAGTGATCAGTCGTCGGGGGTTCCTTGTCAACACGTGTTAAACTGGGACCCAGGCTCCCAGCGAGAACGTTACTCAAGGACCTCGCCTGATTCCATAAGCAGAGCACGAGGACGTGAAGAAGCACATCGGTCATCGGTGTGTATTGAGGTGACATCGGCCGCGCGATGCGAACAACGCAACCAAAGATCAGTAAAGCGCCCAGAGGCAGGGAGCGGCCTTAGTCGCGAGACGACCACGCAAGAAGATGAGAAGACGCAGTTAGGTGCAGAATCCTGCTGGGACGAGAACCCACCAAGGTTGGAATCTCCCAGTGGGTTGCATGTCTGCCACGTGGATGGTAAAGATGTTCCCAGAGAATAGGTAGGGCAGATAGGCACAGAAGTCGAGGGGTGCAGAGGCACCCACGCGGCTCCCGCTGTCAGACTTGGCACTCAAGTGAAGAAAGCTGGCACGCAAGGTAGCCCTGGGGAGTGGAAACGGCAATGCAGAGTAATTAAGTGGCCTAGAGGTAGCCTGTAGGGGCTACACGGGCTTATATGAGGAAGAAGAACACCAAAACCAGGTATGCAATTTTTACCTCAGAATACACAACACTAAACAGAGAGCACTCAGTTTTCGAATCGAAGAGGACTGAGGGCACACACACACACAGTCTCACACAGAGAGACCTGAGAGAGACTTTTTGGTGTTCCCGTTGCCTGACTTGAGCGTCGGAGCTACAACGGCCGCTAGAGGCGCCGTCTGTGTGTTTTGCAGGCACCGCTCGGAGTCCCGTCGAAGGTTCCTGGAGCCTCCTTGCAGGACGCGCAGCAGTTGGAAAGCTAGACGAAGGAGTGACGAGGCGTTTTCCCCACGCTCGAGTCCGCGGCGAGATCACTTAGGTTTTTACTTGTCTAAAAATCAACTCACATCATGTGGTTATCAGAGCTTTGATTTTTGAACTTATCTTATTTAGAGTTGATTTGACATTTTACTTTTCTTGCACCTTTAATTTCTTGCTTTTACGTTTGAGCAATTTAAATACTGTCTTTACATTCTTGTCTTTTACAATTTCACTTTTTAATTCATTAG
This sequence comes from Phaseolus lunatus, assembly GCA_013389735.1. Classification (NCBI taxonomy): domain Eukaryota; kingdom Viridiplantae; phylum Streptophyta; class Magnoliopsida; order Fabales; family Fabaceae; genus Phaseolus; species Phaseolus lunatus. Next base: position 14,921,267 of record CM023862.1, on the reverse strand, counting down.
TACTTTAAATTCTACTTTTGAATTTTATTTTGTGTCAATTATTGTTCTTGCCTCTTTTGCTTTGAGTCATATGTTCTTTAGTGTTCAAGGAGTCCTTACCTTTTGCCTCTACTTACTTTGCTTTTAATTGTGAAAGTTTATAAGTAATTAGAACCTTGTTTTAGTAGAAGTAGATTTAAGTTCCAAACAAAAGATTTCAAGTGATCAATTAAATTGAATCCTGAACTTTTTGTGATAATTGAACTTCTATGAAAATATACATGATCAAAACTATGGACATTTCATTTCCATAATCCAAGAACAAGTATAAAAAAAAAGAAAACAAAGAGGAGAAGAGAAAAAGAAATTGCGCAAATTTGGTTTCCAACCTTTTCAAAGAGCAACATTTCAAAATTTTGGGGTTCATCTTGATTGGCAAATTGATTTCAACATTGTGGAACTTTTATCCTTTTGCTTTAACAATTTCTAAAGAAAGTTTCATTGTTAAAAGTTTAGTAAGTATCTTAGAGTCTTTTTGTGTATCTTTTTTTTATTGTCTTTCTTTAAATTTTTGTCATACATCTTCTCTCCATTTTGGTTTAGCTTTCTTACTTTGAGCTTTTCTTGTTTGTCTTTTAAATTTTTTTCTCTAAGTTTTATGGTGGTTCTTTGAGATAAAGTGATTAGGGCTTTGTCCTTTTTCATTTGAGAGTATTCAACATCAAGATAGACCTTTGTTGAGAGAACTTTTTTCTTTTGAGTGCTTTGTGTGTTCTCCTCTTTGTTTTTACAAAAAAGTGACGCAAGCTTAAGAGAGAGTGCTCTAACTTTTATTTCACTAATTGTTTGTTCACTTGCGCATTATGGCTCATCTTTCTTCAAGGGACCTCAATCTCCCCAAAAAGCTTTACTTGGCGGCGGAAAAGAGATCACTTACCCAAAAAGACGAAGAAATGAGACAATTGGAGGAGAGGCTACGAAGGCTTCAATCGGCTCATGAAAGACAACCAAGAGAAAGAAGGAGGGAGTCAAGGCGAGCTTCTAGGAGCTACCATCATTAAGGCAGCCAAGAAGAAAAGGAAGAATGGAGATTGAATCATTTTTAAGAAAGGTGCCAATATTCTTCAAGAATTTCTTTTCCTTATGTAAAACTTCCGAGTTTTAGTGGGGAAAGTGACCTAAAAATTTACCTAGGATGGGAAGCTAAGGTTGAACAGATTTTTAATGTACATGAGGTCCAAGAAGACCAAAAAGTCCAATTAGCCTCCTTAGAATTCTTACACTATGCCATGCAGTGGTGGCATAAAACTATAATGGGCATTGAACTTAACATGATGTGAGTTGATTTTAGGTTCATTATAGTTGTGACACTTTCTTAGAATTAGGATCAAAATTCTTAGCAATTTAGAGTGAGTCACCTAAGGAAAATCCCCACTAGACATTAACTTAACAAGTGTTAAGTAGATGTGAATGTTCATTTCCAAAGGTCCAAGGTTAAAACACAATTAATGGTGATGAATGAATGAAGAACAAGGTGCTGAACTCAAAATAGAATAGGTGCAGAATTTAAACACAAAAAACAGAATGGAAACACAAATTGAAACAAAAGAACCGATTGAAATTCAAGAACAAGACATAGAATCAAAACTACTGATTGAAATGACTATGGAAGATGAAAGAAGATGAAACTTATGTTGTTGTAGCCATGGATTGGGAATGGACACGCCACTTGGAGGTGATGATCCAAGATAAGTGCATATTTGCCGCCACTTGAGAGCTCCCAAAGCTTCACAAGATGAGACAAGAAAGAGGAGAACAAGTCTCACAAAATTCACTCACAATTTGAGTATAGTAACTTTTCTTCTAATTTCAATATTAAATTTACAATGACCAAGCACCTCTATTTATAGGTTTAGAGGGCTGAAATGAAAGTGAAACAAATTCAAAATTCCCTCCTAATTCTAATTCAAATTTGGAGCCAATCTTGAGTCACATGGGAGGTGTGACCTTTTTTCTACTTTGGCACCTCCTAAAACCTACACCTACACCTACTGTTTATGTCACATGGAAGGTGTGACCTATCTTTATATATTGGCACCCCTTATTTTAATATCTACACCTTGGCTTCATGGGCTTGGGCCTCAGGGGCCTCCTTTACTTGGTCTTCATCATGCTCCCCGGGTTGGAGAGAATTCATCCACGAATTTGGAAGACCTGTAGAAAAGGGAGTTAGATCACTGATGTTAAAAGAATTACTTCTAAGAAATGTATCAGGCATATCTAACTCATAGGCATTATCATTAATCCTCTTGATGACCTGAAAAGGACCATCACCACGAGGCATAAGTTTTGACTTCCTCTGAGTAGGGAATCTATCCTTCCTCAAGTGTAGCCAAACCCAATCGCCAGGTTCAAAGATTAAGGCCTTACGCCTTTTGTTGGCATTCTCAGCATATTTGCCAACTTTCTTCTCAATTTGTAACTTGATGTGATTATGCAAGTCTTTAATAAAAGAAGATTTTTCAAAACCATCTTTGCATAAAATCTCATCAAGTACAGGAATTGGAAGAAGATCTAGAGGTGTTAAAGGGTTGAACCCATAAACAACCTCAAAAGGAGAATGTGCAGTTGTAGAATTTACTAATCTATTATAAGCAAACTCAATATGAGGTAGTAAATTCTCCCAAACCCTTGGGTTCTCGGAAATAAAGCATCTTAACATTTGACCTTAAGTTTGACCATCAATTTGGGGGTGGCAAGTAGTAGAAAACAAAAGTTTTGTGCCAAGTTTGCCCCACAAGGTCCTCCAAAAGTGGCTTAAAAACTTTGAATCCTTGTCAGATACAATACTTCTAGGAAGCCCATGCAAACAAACAACTTCCTTAAAGAAGAGATTTGCAATATAACAAGCGTCATCTACTTTGCGGCAAGGAATAAAATGAGCCATATTAGAGAAGCGATCCACTACCACAAAGATAAAATCCTTTCCTGTCGATGTCTTGGGAAGACCTAAGATAAAATTCATTGAAATATCTACCCAAGGCATTGATGGGATAGGAAGAGGGGTATATAAACCATGGGGATGGACTTTAGATTTAGCCTTCCTACATGCTATACATTTATCACAAAAGCTATGTACGGATTTTCGCATGTGAGGCCAAAAGAAATGTTCATGCAATGTTTCTAAAGTTTTAGCAACCCCAAAATGTCCCATAAGCCCATCCTCATGAGCATCTCTAACAAGAGATTGTCTTATAGAACCATGAGGAACACAAAGTCTTTTTCCTTTGAAAAGAAAACCATTATGTAAGAAAAAGTCTTTGTGTCCTCCTTTTAAACACTCTTGATAGATAAGTGAGAAATCTAAGTCATCATGATATAGTTCCTTTATGTGATCAAAACCTAAATATTGAACATCTAAAACATTTAACAAGGTATGTCTTCTTGAAAGAGAATCAACAACCACATTAATTTTACCTTGTTTATGTTTGATCACATAAGGAAACTGTTCAATAAACTCCACCCACTTTGCATGTCTCTTATTAAGCTTGCTTTAGCCTTTCAAATATTTTAGGGACTCATGATCAGTATGGATCACAAATTCCTTAAGAAAAAGATAATGTTGCCAATTTTGCAAAGCTCGAACAAGAGCATAAAGTTCTTTATCATAAGTGGAGTAATTGATATGACTCCCTTTGAGTTTCTCACTAAAATAAGCTATGGGGTGGCCCTCTTGGAGGAGAACAACCCCAATGCCTATATTAGAGGCATCACATTCTATCTCAAATGTTTTAGCAAAGTTAGTAAGGGCTAAGATGGGGGCCTTAGTCAATTTTTCTTTCAAAGTTTGAAAAGCATTTTCCTGCTTTTGTCCCCATTTAAAAACCACATCCTTCTTTACTATAGCATTGAGAGGTGCAGCAATAGTACTAAAGTCTTTCACAAACTGCCTAGAAAAGCTAGCAAGTCCATGAAAACTTCGTACTTCACTAACATTGGAGGGTGTTGGCCAATGTTGAATTGCTGCAACCTTTGTTTGATCAACATGCACCCCTTTATAACTTACAACAAACCCTAGGAATTCTATATGATCAAGTGCAAACATACATTTAGCAAGATTAGCATACAAATGTTCCTTCCTAAGGGTTTCTAAAACTTCCCTAACATGCTTCTCATGATCTTTCAAAGACAAACTATATATAAGAATATCATCAAAATAAACCACAACAAACTTGCCAATGAATGGTCTTAAGACATGATTCATGAGTCGCATGAAGGTACTAGGAGCATTAGTCAAGCCAAAAGGCATGACCAACCACTCATATAAACCAAATTTGGTCTTAAAAGCGGTTTTCCAGTCATCCCTCGGTTTAATCCAGATTTGGTTATAACCACTCTTAAGATCAATCTTGGAAAATATTTTAGACCCATGTAATTCATCCAACAAGTCATCTAACCTAGGAATGGGATGCCTATATTTGATTGTTATGTTATTTATAGCGCGACAATCTGTACACATTCTCCCCGACCCATCCCTTTTAGGAACAAGGATGACAGGCATAGCACATGGGCTCATGCTATCTTGTACCCATCCCTTAGCAATTAATCCCTCAACTTGTTGTTGAATTTCTTTGGTCTTTGTGGGATTGGTCCTATATGCTGAGCGATTTGGTAAAGAAGCCCCAGGAATGAAGTCTATTTGGTGTTCAATCCCTCTTAAAGGTGGTAAGCCATTAGGAGGATCTTGAAACACATCTTCAAATTCCTTTACCAAATTGTCCAAACATGTGGGACTATCCTTAGCCGACTCACAATCAATAATACTAGGAATAGCTAAAAAAATAGGCTTTTGAGCAACTATTACCTTTTTAACTTCTTGAGTAGTGATGAGAAGGCTTCTCTTGGAACTGTTTTTATCATTTTCATGCTCTCTCTTTTGCTTCATTTTAATTTGGTCCTCATGGACTTCCTTTGGAGATAGAGACTTAAGTATGACCTTGTGCCCATGGAAGTTAAAAGAAATTTTGTTGGTGAAGCCATCATGAAAAACTTTTCTATCATATTGCCATGGCCTACCCAAAAGAACATGTGTTGCTTCCATTGGGACAACATCACACAAGACCTCGTCTTTGTATTTACCAATGGAAAAAGCAATGACGACTTGTTTGTTAACTATGATTTCTCCAACCTCACTTAACCATTGTAGTTTGTAGGGCTTTGTATGAGAGATAGTAGACAATTCAAGCTTATCTACTACTCTTGTACTAGCCACATTAGCGCAACTTCCCCCATCCACTATCAAAGAGCACAACTTATCATTAATGAGACATCTTGTATGGAAAATATTTTCTCTTTGGCTTTCATCAAAGGGTTTTAAAACTTGGCCAAGCATTCGTCTCACTACTAATAAGTCGCCTTCAAGTGGACTTTCACTCTCATGCTCACTTGGGGACCTAGGAGGTGTGGAAGGTCTAGAGGAATCCGAACTATGCTCACTCACAACCACCCCATCACGCATCATCATATTCCTTTTGGAAGGACAATTAGCCGCTATATGACCATAGCCTAAACATTTAAAGCACTTTTTACTTGAAGATTTAGTTGGTGATTTAGAAATAGAAGTTGAAGGCTTAGTATCTCTAGTTTTGAAAGTAGAATCTTTTGAAGGAAATTTTGAAAAAGATTTTCCTTTGTTTTTCCAAGATGAATTGTAAAGCCATCATTATGAGTATGTTTAAAAGAATTTTTCCTTGCAAGTTGAGATTCTACCTTGATGGCAAGATGAACCAAATTTTCTAAAGAAGAATACTCATTAAGTTTTACAACATCTTGGATATCCCTTCTAAGACCACTAACAAATCTAGCCATTTTAGCTTCATCATTCTCATGCATATTGGCTCTAGTTAAAAGCGTTTCAAGATCTTTATAATAAGCATCCATACTTAGCGTGCCTTGGTGAAGCCGTTGGAGCTTCAACAATAGGTCTTTCCTAAAGTGTGGAGGCACAAATCTAGAACGCATGCAAACTTTTAAATCATCCCAAGAGACCACGGGAGGTCTCTTGTTTAGCCCAATGTCCATGAGAGTTTTGTGCCACCATTGCATGGCATAGTCCATAAATTATAGGGAGGCTAGCTTAACCTTTTGGTCTTCTTGGACCCCAAGTACAAAAAATACTTGTTCTACCTTAGCCTCCCATCCTAAATACACATTAGGATCTCCTTCACCACTAAAACTAGGTAATTTTACATAAGGCATAAAAGGCTTAGCCACATTTTGGCGCCTATCTTCATGATTGTGATGCATCCTCCAATTGGTTTCTTCATGATATCCATAAGAACTTTGAGAAGACCTTGAGGTATGCCTATGATGATGATGGTGTCTTCTCTCACAGTTGTGATGATGATCTTCACGGTCCAACTCCAATCTTTGGAGCCTTTCCTCCATTTGTCTTATCACCTCATCCTTTTGTGCAAGTGTTAGTTTAGCATCCTTTAATTCATCAATTAGGTATGCCTTTTGAGGTGAGTGAGGCTTAGATAATTCTCCACTAGAAATATTAGCCATGATAAAATGAAACACAAATACACAAAGAAGAAACAATTATAGAAAACAAGGTTAGAAAAACAAGTTCAAAAGGCAAATATAGCTTGCGGCAAAGATGTAAAATCACTCAAACCACTCCAAGAAAATATTTCTTTCATTTACCAAGCCTCTCTTGTGGATTAGATGAGCCTCAAGTGAAAGATGCCAAAGCAAACCACACTTACTCAAAGAACAATTCACCACAAAACTAGAGGAAACAAGAAAGACAAGCAAGAAAAGGTATAAGCAAGAAAAGCTAAACCAAAGTGGAAGTAAAGATATGACAAAACTTTGGAAAAGAATATTGAATGAAAATGACAAGCAAAGAAAATAAGGCACTCAATAAAAGGTAGTACACAAAGAGAACCCAGAGAATGGTACTAGAATTGGATTAACAAAACCAAAACAGTACTACAGAATATTAAGGTGTCAAAATGCGTGACTTAAACAATTTATGATGAGCTGGATAATTCAAATTTGAATTTGAAATTTAAACCACAGAAATTTCAAGATCTTAGCTCAAAGTTGGCGCCAGAATCACACCAAAATGATGCACCAATTAATTGTGATAAAATTTTCAAATTTGATGCCACTTCATCGTTTTTTTCGCACCAGAATTGCACACTGATTGTATTTGATTTATCATTTTTTTTCTATTTTGAATTTTGCTTCACTTTTTTTTTCACTTTTTTATAACACATCAATCTGTTCAAATCCAGAATTTCACAATTTTTAATAAACGGAATTAAATTCTGTAAACAAAAATAGCTAGCACAGTTTCAACAAAAACAGAGGAAGCCTAATTTGGAATTAAAACAATATTAAGAAACTTCAAAGACACAATAGAATTGATGTATGTGAACTTGTATGGATCTATCACACAAGCATGAACTCAAATCTAAAATTAAAATGCACCAAAGGCTCAACAAAACAGATTAGAAACTGCACACAAAATTAAAAGCAATCAACCAAAAATTATCAAGAAAAGTACTACATAGAAGTGATGACAATTTAAGAGAAACATGATTTGACAAAACTTGTATGGATTCAAAAAGCAGAATGACTCAAGCACAATTAATTTGTGCACCAATTAAAACAGCAAGGAAAGACTCAAATTAAAGCAAAAAACAGAATAGCTAACATAACAAGGAACCTAATAAAAATTATGCACAAAAATAAGGTGCTTTGGAGCCAATCTTGAGTCACATGGGAGGTGTGACCTTTTTTCTACTTTGGCACCTCCTAAAAATTACACCTACACCTACTCTTTATGTCACATGGAAGGTGTGACCTATCTTTATACATTGGCACCCCTTATTTTAATATCTACACCTTCCTTTAAAGTTCTACTAAAACCTATACACAAGTAATTACAAAAAGAGACATCTATTGATGCTCTTCTCCCAAAGCTTTAACCTTGCTCCTAGTCATCCTTTGAGGCATGAAGGATGTTGAGCTATTTGGTTGGGCTTGGGCTTCATGAGCTTGGGCCTCAGGCACCTCCTTTACTTGGTCTTCATCATAACAAAAGGCCAGTCGTGGTCTCTTGGGAGGATTTGAAATTATGCATGCGCTAGGTTTTTTCCTCCTCACTATAGGAAGGAACTCTTGTTGAAGCTCCAACTGCTTCAACAAGGAACAAAAAGTGTAGATGAGTATTTTAAAGAGCTTGAAACTACTTTAACTAAAATTGACATGCATGAAAGTGAGGAGTCTAAAATGGCTAGATTTGTAAGTGGATTGAGAAGGGAAATCCAAGATGAACTTTATGAGTATTCATCTTTAGAAAAATTGGTTCACCTTGCCATCAAGGTTGAATCTCAACTTTCAAAGAAAACTCATTTAAAAAACTCTCATAATGATGGCTACTACCAATCATCTTGGAAAAACAAAAACAAGTCTTCTTCAAAAACTTTTCCCTCAAATTTTATGAAAGATTCCAATTACAGTCCTAGGAATTATAAACCCTCCACTTCTACACCTAAGTCACCAACCAAAACCTCAAATCAAAAGTGTTTTAAATGTTTAGGTTTTGGACATATTGCATCTAATTGTCCGTCTAAGAGAAATGTGATGTTGGGGGGGGGGGGGGGGGGTTGTCATGAGTGACCATAGCTCACAAAGGTTTAGGTCCCCTACCTCTTCTAGATCCCCAAGTGAGGAAGAAAGTGAAACTCCATGTGAAAGAGACTTATTAGTAGTGAGGCGCATGCTATGCCAAGTTTTAAAGCCTTTTGATGAAAGTCAAAGGGAAAACATTTTCCACACTAGGTGTCTCATTAATAATAAGTTGTGTTCCTTAATTGTGGATGGGGGAGTTGTGCTAATGTGGCAAGCACAACAGTGTTAAAACACCTTGGGTTACCTACCATCTCTCATGCAAACCCCTATAAATAGTTAAGTGAAGAGGAGGAGATAATAGTAAACTAGCAAGTCCTCATAGCCTTTTCTATTGGTAAATATAAGGATGAGGTCTTGTGTGATGTTGTACCTATGGAAGCTACACACATTCATTTAGGTAGGCCATGGCAATATGATAGGAAAACCCTACATGATGGCCTTACCAACAAAATCTCTTTCACCTTCCATGGACATAATAAGATCACACTCAAATCTCTCTCACCAAAGGAAGTCCACGAGGACCAAGTGAAAATGAAAGAAAAGAGAGAGAAAGAAAAAGAAAAAAAGAGTTCGAAGAGAAGCCTTCTCATTTCATCCAAAGAGGTTCAAAAGGTAATGCTTTCACAAAAGTCTATTTTCATAGCTTTTCCAAAGAAAAACTTAGGTGTGAGTCGGTGGTAGATAGTCCTATGTGCTTGGAAAATTTGGTAAAAGAGTTTGACGATGTGTTTCAAGATCCCCCTAAAGGACTACCTCCTCTCAAGGGAATTGAACACCAAATAGACTTCCTACCAGGGGCTTCTTTACCAAATAGGCCAGCCTATAGGACCAATCTAACCGAGGCCAAGGAAATTCAACAACAAGTGAAGGATTTAATAGCTAAGGGGTGGGTGCAAGATAGCATGAGTCCTTGTGCTATGCCTATGATTCTTGTCCCTAAAAAGGATGGGAGTTGGAGGATGTGTACGGATTGTTGGGCTATAAACAACATAACCATTAAGTATAGGCATCCCATTTCTAGGTTAGATGACTTGTTGGATGAGTTACATGGGTCTCAAATATTTACCAAAATTGATCTTAAGAGTGGTTATAACCAAATCCGGATTAAACCGGGAGACGAATGGAAAATTGCCTTTAAGACCAAGTTTGGTTTATATGAGTGGTTAGTCATGCCTTTTGGCTTAACCAATGCTCCAAGCACCTTCATGCGACTTATGCACCATGTCTTAAGACCTTTCATTGGCATGTTTGTAGTGGCCTATTTTGATGATATTCTCATCTATAGCTCTTCTTTAGAGGACCATAAGAAGCATGTTAGGCAAGTGTTGGAAACCCTTAGGAAGGAAAAATTGTATGCTAATCCTGAGAAATGTGTGTTTGCAATAGACCACATAGACGTCCTAGGGTTTGTGGTAAGTTCACAAGGGGTGCATGTGGATGAAGAAAAGGTTGACAATTAGACATTGGCCCACACCCACCAATGTTAGTGAGGTACAGAGTTTTCATGGACTTGCTAGTTTTTATAGAAGGTTCGTGAAAGACTTTAGTACCATTGCCGCACCTCTCAATGCCGTAGTATAGAAGGATATGATTTTTAAATGGGGTCTGGAACAAGAAAAAGCTTTTGAAACTTTGAAGGATAAATTGACCAAGGCACCCATATTGGCACTACCCAACTTTACTAAGACATTCAAAATTGAATGTGATGCCTCCAACATAGGCATTGGGGTTGTCCTCCTACAAGAGGGTCACTCCATAACTTATTTCGGTGAGAAACTCAAGGGGAGTCATCTCAATTACTCCACCTATGATAAGGAACTTTATGCTTTTGTAAGAGCCTTGCAAAATTGGCAACACTATCTTTTCCCAAAAGAATTTGTGATACATAGTGATCATGAATCCCTTAAATATTTGAAAGGCCAAAGCAAGCTTAACAAGAGACATGCCAAGTGGGTGGAGTTCATTGAATAATTTCCTTATGTGATCAAACATAAGCAAGGTAAAACAAATGTGGTTGCATATGCTCTTTCAAGAAGGCATACCTTGCTAAATGTTTTGGATACTACATACTTGGGCTTTGATCACATAAAGGAAATCTATAAAGATGACCTTGATTTTTCTCATATCTGTCAAGAGTGCTCAAAGAGAGGACACAAAGACTATTTCATACATGATGGTTTTCTCTTTAAAGGAAAGAGACTTTGTGCTCCCCAAGGGTCTTTGAGGCAATTTCTTGTTAGAGAGGCACATGAGGGTAGTCTTATGAGGCATTTTGGGGTAGCTAAGACTTTAGGCACATTACATGAGCATTTCTTTAGGCTCCACATGCGTAAATCCGTACATAACTTCTGTGACAAGTGTATAGCATGTAGGAAAGCCAAGTCTAAAGTCCAACCCCATGGCTTATATACCCCTCTTCCCATCGCGTACATGCCTTGGGTAGACATCTCTATGGATTTCATTTTAGGTCTTCCCTAGACATCAAAGGGTATGAACTCTATCTTTGTGGTAGTGGACCGATTTTCTAAAATGGCTCACTTTATTCCATGCCACAAAGTAGATGATGCGTGTTATATTGCAAATCTCTTCTTCAAGGAAGTGGTTAGATTGCATGGGCTCCCTAAAAGTATTGTATTTGATAGGGATTCTAAGTTCTTAAGTCACTTATAGAGGACATTGTGGGGAAAACTTGGAACTAAATTCTTGTTTTCTATTACCTGCCATCACCAAACTGATGGTTAGACAAAAGTGGTTCATAGGACTTTGGGTCAAATGTTGAGATGTCTTATTTCAGGGAACCCAAAGGTGTGGGAAAACTTGATACCTCATATTGAGTTTGCCTATAATAGGGTAGTTAATTCTACTACTTCCCACACCCCTTTTGAGGTTGTGTATAGCTTCAATCCCCTCACACCCTTTGACCTCCTTCCTATCCCTATACTTGATGAGGTGTTGTGCAAGGATGATTTTGAAAAAGATTCCTTTATTAAAGAATTGCACCATCACATCAAGCTTTAAATAGAAACAAAGGTAGGAAAGTATGCCGAGCATGCCATGCCAATAAGAGGCGCAAGGCATTAATATTTGAACCCGGGGATTGGGTTTGGCTTCACTTGAGGAAGGATTGCTTCCCTACACAAAGGAAGTCCAAACTTCTACCTCGTGGTGATGACCCTTTTCAGGTCATTAAGAGGATCAATGACAATGCATATGAGTTGGATTTGCCTGATACCTATTTAAGTGGTAATTCTTTCAATATCAGTGATCTGAGTCCTTTCTTGCAGGTCTTCCAAATTTGTGGACGAATTCCCTCCTACCCGAAGAGCATAATGAGGACCTAGGAGAGAGTGCGCCTATTGACCAGGCCCAACCTCTGAGGAGGAAGACAAGGAGCATGTCTCAAGACATGGGGCCAAGTTAGGATTCTCCATCCACTACCTCAGCACCTAGTTTGCCCTAGAGGATCATGAGGATCAGAGCACAAGCCTTGGGTGCTGAGCATCAATTGGTTTCATTAATTTTAATTTCAGTAGAATAGGTGTCATTTAGCATAAAAGGGGGGTGGGGGGCACTATCACTTTAGCTTGTTTGACCTAACTTCTAGAAGACTAGGATGATGGTGCGGCATTGACCAAGGTCAAACACCCTAGCTGCACCATATTTACACTTTCCCATCCTACTCCTCTTGCTTGTTTTCCAAGGCTCCTTCACCTATAAATAGGTGGCCTACCCATTGTATTTGACATGTTGAATTTGATTAAAGAAAAATTACTCTGTACAAATTGTGTGAGCTCTTAGTGAGGGTTGGTTCCTCTAGGTTTGGTCTTATCTTGAGGAGTGTGAGACTCTCAAGTGGCAGCCCTTTACTTATCTTGGTGGCTACCACACCCCAAGTGGCATGAACCACTCTCACAATCAACTCCATAAGTTCCTTCTTCCATTTTTCTTTCCATTTCCATTTCCGCCTTCAATATTGTTTTATCTTGTTTTCATATTCTTGGTTTTTTCTCTTGTTGTATGCTTGTGGATCATCATTTGGTTCGGCCATGTCCACCATTGATGTTACCTTATAGCCTTTTCTTTTCCATTTTGCATTCCATCTATTACCCTATATTGTGTTTTTTCATCTTTGCCTTTGTAAAGTGAACCTTCACACTTACTTAACCACTTGGTTAAGTTCGTGTCCAGTGGGAATCTTCCTTAGGTTTCACCACTAAATTGCTAAAATCCCAACTCTAAGTAAAATGTCACCACAAAATGGAATCCTCTACAAATTAACTCACATCAGCATGAAGCCTAAAAACTTTCCTCCCTTTACACCAAATGCACATTTATCTGGGTTAAGGCGAATGCGATGATTTCGAAGGGCTCAGAAGACTTCCTTCAAATCTTTGATGTGTTGTTCGCATGAGTCGGATTTGACAACAATATCGTCTACATAAACTTCAACACTTTTTCCAATCATATCCTGGAAGACATAGTCCATCAATCGTTGATAGGTGGCTCCGACATTCTTGAGGCCGAACGACATGACTTCATAATAAAAATTGCAGGAGTCATTCGTGAAGGTTGTTTTTACTTATCTCTCGGATGCATCTGTATTTGATTGTATCCTGAGTATGCGTGGAGAAAGTTAAGGATACTATGACCTGCCGCTCCAACGACAAGCCGATCGATAGTCTACAGGGGGTAAGAGTCCTTGTGACATGTTTTATTAAGATCGGTATAATCTACACACATTCGCCACTTACCATTGAATTCCTAAACCATCACAACATTGGCCAACTAGGTGGTATAACGGGCCTTTTGAATAAAACCAGCTTTCATTAATTTCTCTGTTTCTTCTCGGGCGACCTTACGCCTTTCCTCGTCTAATTTGCATTTTTTCTGGACTATCGACCTTGCTTCCTTATAAATAGATAGAAGATGCGTAATGATTTATGGGCTTACTCCTGGCATATCAGTGGCTGTCCAGGCAAACTGTAACATCCCGCCAAAATACTATACAAATGAATATAATGAAAATAAAGGTAACAAATAGATTCTATGAACAAAGTATGATATATATGAAATGTAGTTTCTCCTCACAGGGAGTTTAATACAGATTCGGTCAAATTTTTCCAGAAACATAAACAAAATACAGTAAAAAAAACGAAGCAGGCGGTCTCCTATCGAAAGAGACCGATCTCCTATCGGAAGAGACCGATCTCCTGTCGGGCGAGGCCGATCGCCCATCGGGGGACCCAAAAACAGCCGATCTCCTTCCGGCGACCACTTCACTAAGGAGCTCTACTTCCTGGAAGATCATCTGCTCCCGTGTAAGTTATACACGATCATCACAGTTTTAAGAGAACAGCCACAGAACCAAAACACGCAGGGTAAGCTAGATATTTTAAAGAGAGTTTAAATAAGAACATTAAAATCAGAGTAAGCAATTTTCAAGATATTCACGTAAAGCTATAGATTTTCTCAATGCCCTTCACCTGATCACCCAGAAATCACACATTTCACAATATTCTCAAGAGTCATTCATTTTCACAATACTGCATCAAGTGTCTATAATTTCAAGTTCCTCATTTCATATGTCAGACCACCACTGACTCAGCACACAAGACACTTGACACTACTTCCGGAAGACTCGTGCATTGACTAGACTCAGGGATTCTGCACCTGTCATACAAGCTGTAATGTTTACCAGCTATGCGCATCAACACAGTCTCAATCTCAAGTTCACCATTCTCACAGTATGACAGGGTTAATCCATATGACAGGTCGAGCTCGTTCTGTTTCACACGACTCACCCATGCATATGAACCTCCTTCGACTCTCAACGCCTGAATAACCTCATCTATATGAATCCATTATCTCAGGAGAGTCAGGATAATCCCATTATAGACATCACCGATCAATGCACATCCTACACGATCTTACACGGTATTTTCTTTCCTGAAAATACTATGCCTCGATCCACATTCACCACATCCAACACATCACATAACACTTAAAAGAATGATTTCAATCACAGCAAAACTCAACCCAAGGTTCTTATTTTCGAATATCTCATTTAAATCTCAACAGTTTCAAAGCAACACCAAGAACAGGGAGTTTTCGCAAACAACGCCAAAACCGGCGACCTGGTTCAAAAACAGAGTATTTCGAAGTCTGCATTTAAAAACCGGCGACCACGTCGCCCAAACACATGAAACAGAGCATTTACGATGATGAAAACGAAACCGGCGACCACGTCGCCCTTACTTCAGAAACAGCTAAACTATGGCTTGTATTGAAAATGAAGTCTAGCTTCCCTTACCTGGACTTGCGCAAACACCAGGAGCTCCGAAACCCAACGAAGCTTGAACCCCGCCTTGTCTCTGTTTTCAGCGCCTGGTCTGTAGAACTTGCAGAGAACCTCTTAGGTGCTCTAAGGGCAACGTCGCGTATCGCACTGATGCTGGAGGTTGCCTGAGTCTCAACGTAAGGAAGGGAAGAAGGGAGGGAGGAAGTTTGCGCTCACTCTAACACTCTTGAGTCTGTAACACTCTTTGCCTTCCCGCAGTGGCTTTTGAATCCCAGCTTACCTGTCCACGTTTGCTGCTGCTGCCACCCCTTCTGCAGGAAGGTCTGAGAACCACTGCCCTGAACAGTACGACCACTGCTGTCGTTTATGCATGCCAACCACTGCTCTGAACAGTACGACCACTGTTGTCGTTTGTGCATGCCAACCACTGCTCTGAACAGTACGACCGCGAGTGTCTCTTGCGCATGCCAACATTCTGATGTCACCACTCTGAATCATCCTTTTTGTCTACGTGGCGCGCGTGCAGGACGTTTCATGCTGAGAGTCTGGGTCCCACTTTATCTGTGTGAGGCTCGCCATCGCGACAACTTTCCAACGCTGACTCATCCTGGCGAACGACCGATGTCTCCTTCGCCCTAGAAGACGACCGATGACTTCCTCTGGGAGACGACCGATGTCTTCCCTGGCGACGCCCTCATAACTCTCGCGCCTTGGCCACGTCCACATGCCTCGCGCCCTGGCAATGCCCACATGCCTCGCGCCCGCGCGATGCCTGCATGCCTCTCGGGTCCGCGCGTTGCCTGCATGCCTCTCGCGCCCGCGCGATGCCTGCATGCCTCTCGCGCCCGCGCGATGCCTGCATGCCTCTCGCGCCCGCGCGATGCCTGCATGCCTCTCGCGCCCGCGCGATGCCTGCATGCCTCTCGCGCCCGCGCGATGCCTGCATGCCTCTCGCGCCCGCGCGACGTCCACCTGGCGCTCATGTGTAGCAGGCGACCGGCGACCTCATAGCCTTCTATACTTAACTTTTTCCTCCCTTTCTATTCTAAATAAAACATACATAGAATTCTTTTAAAATATATCTCTTTTTATTCCAATTCAATTTTACAGGTCCTTACACAAACAGGTCAGCATTATCCATTAAAGTTGCATTAATCGTCTTGCGGTCATCTGGCTTTAGAGATGTTCTAATGTAAATCTTATATGCATCATCATGGAGGGGTAAGGGTTGAAGATCTTCGCCAGCCTCCATGCGAGCGTTGTCAAGTCGGGGATCTAAGTCCACGAGTGCAACCATGTGCGTTCTAGACCGCCTTTCTGGGGATTGCCGTTCTGTCGATTGCCCGCGTCTCCTAGGTGACTGACTGCGTGGTGATGCTTTATACAGTCGTCTGGTAGGTTCTACCTTTAAACTTGCAATATAGCATTCACGAGCAATTTTTTGATCAATGTGGACTGTCGCAATATCCCCCGTGGCAGAAGGGAATTTCATCGCCAAATGTGAGGTAGAGACAAGTTCTCTTAATCGATTGATAGAAGAGCAGTCGAGTAGTATATTATATGAAGTATTTGCATTAACTAGTAAATACCTTATTTTAATGGTTTTACTGAGACCCTCTTCTTCGCCAAATGCCGTATAGAGATCGATGTAACCTTTAGTGTCTACTTGCTCTCCTGAGAACCCAACAATCTGTTCATCGTACGGCTGAATGTCTGTCTTTTTGAGGTTCTCATCTTTTGGAAAGTTCTCCAATAAAGGATATCCACGGAGCTACCTTGATCCACCAGGACTTTGGTGATTGCAAATTTATCAATCTCCATCGTGATTACCATGCGGTCATCTTGTGCCGGATCTATTGCAGTAAAGTCATCATCAGTGAACGTTATTGGAGGCATTCGGGGTCGTTTCTGTATTGACGTGGAGTGAATTGATTGGATAGCTCTAAGATGTTTCTTTTTGGCTGAATTTGAACATCCACCCCCTGCAAAACCTCCAACTATGTAATTAATTTATTCTTTAGGAGTACCGAGCGACACTGGGCCGACTATGGTGTTGATGACTTCTTGAACTCTACGTCTAGTTCGATTACTTCTTTCAGGGCTTTCACTCCAGGGTCGGGTCCTTCTGACTGGGCTTTCACTATGTCTATGCCTAGTGGGACGCTGATTGTCATCATGACGACGCAAGTCTCCTCATCCAGGTCGGTCGTGATGTTCTCTTAGAGTTTGTCGATCCCTCTGGGGGGAACGAAAAGGCGCAGAGTCATTAGTCTTGACGAACTAGCGGAAGTGTCCAACTTGGATAAGTTCTTCTACCTTATCTTTTAAGGCTTGACATCCCTCGATCGTGTGACCGTAGTTGCGATGATACTGACAACGTTTAGAGGTGTCAGCGTTTTATGGAGTCTGTAATTGTTTTAATGCTAGGATCAATTTGGCTTGTAGGGCTTCATCTAATATCCTTCCTTTTGGAACATTTAAGGGAGTATAACTATTGAATCGAGGTCCTCATTTTTCTCTGAAACGGTCGATCCGGCTTGAGGCGTATCGACTACCTTTTTCTCTTTCTTTTTCTTTTTCTTTACCTTTGTCTATGCCTTCAGTTTGGTTATTCCTGTGATAATCAACATGCTCTTCTATTTGCATGAATTTGGTTGCCCGATTTCGCAATTCATCCATGTTGTTTGCTGGTCTCTTGATTAGACTCTCAGTGAATCAGCCTAGCTGGATAGCCTTGACAAGATTGTGCATGGCTATTTCTGGATTCAAATTTCTGATACTTCGGCACACTTTGCTGAACCTATCCATAAATATTCGTAGAGATTCACCTTTCTCTTGTTTCACATTTAGGAGAGACAATGAAAAAGTGTGATGCGGTCGGCTAGTTGCATATTGCGTGATAAATTTCAAAGTTAAGATTTTGAAGTTTCCCACTGAATTGGGAGGTAACGTCGTAAACCAACCGAGCGGTCCTTCCTGGAGGGTGGTTGGGAAAACTTTACACCATATTGCCTTATTGGTAGTGTACAAGGTCATCTGAGCTTTAAAAACGTTAAGATGTTCATCTGGATCGGTAGAACCATCATAGAGTTTGATGGTTAAACCTTTCCACTTGGATAGGAGTGAAGCATCAATTATGTCATCTGTGAAGGGATGACCTCTCAGGTCTTCTTCTTCGTCTAGGACTAGGTTGTTTCGGGAACTTTGGTGAGTTTGGAGGGTGTGAGGTGTTGGGATGGTTTGATGAGTTAGTAGGGGGATTCTGGATTGATGAGTTTGAGGAGTTGGTAATGTTGTTAGGGATTGGACTTCTCGTTCGGCACTTTCAAATTGCTGTAGTAACTTTAGGTTTTGTTCTTTTAAAAGGGCTATCTCTCCTTCGTGTTTACATTGTTCTTCTTCATGTTGACGCTACTCTTCTTCATTACGTAATTGGTCTGCAATTGCTTTTCATCATAGTTCCTCCATTTGTGCTTGAAGGGCTTTGATCCAGTCGGTCATCGGTGGTCGAGGATGTCAGCAGCAGTTGACCACGTGGACCGTTCACGGGGTGACACGTGGTAGAGGATAGCAGGTGAACCAGGGAGGCGATCACTCAGAATGATGATCGGTGGTCGGTGGCTAAGGGACCATCACCCGCAGATCAGCGTCAGATGAGCGCCTGGAGGCAGAGCGCGATCAGCGCTTGGAAGCAGAGCGCGAGAAGTAAAGAAGCACTGATTAGTCATCGGGGGTTTCTTGTTAACACACAGTTAAGCTGGGACCCAGGCTCCCAGCGAGAGCGTTACGCAAGAAGTACAGATGAGTAATCGCCTATCGCCTGTGAGGATGAGTAATCGCCTATCGCCTGTGAGGATGAGTAACCGCCTATCGCCTTGAGAATGAGTAATCGCCTATCGCCTTGAGGATGAGTAATCGCCTATCGCCTTGAGAATGAGTAATCATTTATCGCCAGTATGGATCAGTAATCGCTTAGATTGCACATGATCGCCGTGTGTGAAGGTTAGGAGATCAAGTGGTCAGCAAGTCGCCGAAAGGAGCACATCGCCGGGTATTTGAGAAGGCTTGGCAAGCACTTGTTGTATGGTCTAAATACAGAGGATAAGTGGCATATCTGCCACCATGTGTAGTGTGAGTCGGGATACCCAGTCTTAATCAGTTCATCATGTTAAGGTTGCGCCCAGGGTAGCCTGTGCACTAAGCTACTCCCTGTGTGGATAACTTAGTCGCAAGAGCAAAGTGGAAGTAACGTTTCAGCTGCAGGTACTCCAGATGGTGACACGTGTATGACCAGATGTCATCCACGTGTCAAGAGGAATAACCGTCAGGAGAGAGAAAGACTCAGGTATATATACGAAATTCTTAACGGAATTAGGAGAGATTCATTTTCGGTTGTGATTCACTTGTACACGGTTCTGAGTTTTCTTTGAAGTTCTTTGTTGATTCAATCACTGACTTGAGCGTCGGAGTGCAACCGACCGCAGAGGCGCCATATTGTTCTTTCAGGTGTCTTGGAGGATTATCAGGTGGAGGTCATTGGTGTGCTTGGCGTGAAGCTGGTAAGGACGAGGTTCGAGAAGGAGAAGCTCTAGCGCTTTGGTCAAGAGGCTGGATCATCAGGCGTCCATCGTGGGGCCGTGTAAACTGTGATTCCCATCCACAGCTGAGTTTGTGAGGTTTTCAGTGGTTTTTGTTCGATTGCTTGCTGCTGCAATCGGTTTTCTGGAGGTTTAGACCGTTTGAGTTGAAGTTCAATCAGTGAAGAGTGGTTTTCTGGAGGTTTTTACCGATTGATTCCTGGATCGAACTTTGTGCGAAGGAAGTTGTGTGCGAAGGAAGTTGAAGGTTTCTTGAGCGTTGTTGCAAGATAGGTTTTGCGTGTTGAAAGGCAGCTGTGTGAGATTAGCAGAAGTTGAGGAAAATGAGGACAACCAGATCTAGTTCAGTTGCGCCACAATCTGAAGAGAATAACGTGACGATGTCGCAAATGCTGGAGATGATGCGTGTTTTGCAAGAAAATGTGGCAGCATCGCGCGTCGAGCAGACGAAGATGCACGATGACCTGGTCGCCTCTCAGGCCAGGAACGAAGAGTTGAGTAAGGTTAATGAAGAGTTACATCAGGCTCTTCGCGAGCAGAGGGAAAGTGCTGCGACCAGCGGAGGTGCGCCACCGTCTCCGCCACGAGTTTTTCTAATGCCATTCTCGCAGGTGATCATGGATGCTGCAATTCCTGCAAACATCATGGCGGTGAAGGCCTCCTTCACAGTGGAAGATCCAGAGGCTCACCTTACCGCGTTTCATACGCAGATGATGCTGTCGAGAGGATCGGATGCGGCCTATTGCAAGATGTTCATGAGCACTCTCCATAGCACAGCATTGGATTGGTTTGTAAGCTTACCTACTGGACACATCTCTAGTTTCCAGCAATTCTCCAAGCTTTTCGTCGATCAGTACATTGTGAATAAGGCGCGCCTATGGTGTCGTATGACCTATTTGACGTAAGGCAGTTCTAGGGGGAATCTTTGAAGGACTATCTGAATAGATTTGGAGCTCAGATAGTCCGATTACCAGGTAAAGATGAGGAGATGTTCGTGCACGCCTTCAAGAAGGGCGTACTACCTGGACCTTTCAGCGAATCGTTAATCAGGAGCCACCCTGCGACGTTTGCAGAGATTCGGCGACGTGCTGTGGCTCACATCGCCGCTGAGAATGAAGTGATAGAGAAGAGAGGGAATATGGCTCCTGTGAAACCACGCGCCCAAGCCAAGACTCAGCCTCAGAGGGTGTTGGAAACGGTGGTGGTGAAAAAGGATCAAAGGACATACCGTCCTTATGATCCAAAGAAAAGCAAAGGCGATGGCAGTAATAGAGGAAAAGGGCCAGGTCTCTCGAGGGAATTCAAGCGCCCTCCGAGGCATGAATTCGTGATGGGATTGGCGGACTTGATCGCCATTCCCAATATAGCAGCCAAGCTGAAGGTGCCTAAAAAGGTGTCGGATAAGGTGTTGGGGCCAAAGCCAGACGCGTGGTGTGAATTCCACAAAAGTTTTGGCCACACCCTTGATTCCTGCCTGTTGCTGGGATACCAACTCGACGAGTTGGTTAGAAGTGGATTTCTGAAGGACTATTTGCTGGAGAAGAAGGCAGCAAATGCGTTGAGCTCCCATTCGGCGAGCAGCGAAGGCCAGCAACATGAAGTGCCCATTCACGGGGAAATTCACACTATAGCTGGGGGTTTCTCAGGAGGTGGGTGCACTGCGTCACAACGCAAGAAATATGCTCGATCTGTGATGGCGGTGGAAGCATTCGAGGACCACTCGCCCAATGTGGACATCACGTTTACCAAAGAAGACCTTAGGGATGTTGTACCACATGACAATGATCCTATAGTGATCTCGCTTGTCACGGCAGGAAGGAAGATCCACCGAGTGCTGGTTGACCAGGGAAGTTCGGCTGATGTTATGTTCTGGCCAACTTTCAACAAGTTGCAGCTGCCCCTTGACCAGCTGAGACCTTATGGAGGATGTTTGTATGGTTTCACTGGCGATCAGGTGGAGGTCAAGGGGTATATTGAGTTGAGAACCACATTCACGGATGATGCGGCTTCAAGAACAGAGAAAATCAAGTACCTTGTTGTGAACGCCCCCTCAGCATACAACATCTTGTTAGGGAGGCCAACTCTCAACCGGATAGGGGCAGTGCCTTCAACAAGGCACATGAAGGTTAAGCTCCCTTCAATGGAAGGTGTGGTAATAACCCTGCGATCTGATCAAAAGGAGGCAAAGAAGTGTTACGAAAACAGCCTCAAGAACAGGCGATCAGTAAGCTACGTCACAACCACGCCGCCTCCTGGCGTGGAATCAAGGCGAGAAGGGGGGCAAGTCATCGATGTTGCGATGGAGGTGATCGCCGAGGGGAGTGCACGTATGGTAGGTGTTGAGGAAGGTGGTGGAAATGCTGATCGCCCTGAGGAGGCTAGGGAGACAGGGATCGCCAGAACGGTGATCGCCAGTGAAAGGAGACTTCAACTAGTGGAAGAGTGGGTTGAAAGGAAGATAAAAGGCAAGGTCTTCAAGCTAGGGAAATCCCTGGAGCGCGAGGCACAAGACCAGATCGTCGGGGTGTTGGAAAGGCATCTGGACGCGTTTGCGTGGTCTGCTTCGGACATGCCTGGTATCGACCTTGATTTCTTGTGCCATCATCTGGCAATGGACCCCCAGGTTAGACCAGTGCGACAAAGAAGGCGAAAGTTCAACGAGGAGAAGAGGCAGGCGATCAGAGATGAAACGAAGAAGCTCCTCGCAACAGGCCACATTCGGGAGATCCAATACCCCGAGTGGCTCGCTAATGTCGTGCTGGTTAAGAAGAGCAACGGGAAATGGCGCATGTGCGTCGATTTCACGGATTTAAACAAGGCTTGTCCAAAGGACTCATATCCTTTGCCAAGTATAGACGCCCTGGTTGACAGCGCAGCAGGGTGCAAATTGTTGAGCCATCAAGATGCATCCTATGGATGAGGAGAAGACTGCCTTCATGACAGAGAGATCGTGCTACTGCTACAAAGTAATGCCATTTGGGTTGAAGAACGCTGGGACCACGTACCAGAGGTTAATGGATAAGGTACTTGCACCAATGCTGGGGAGAAATGTGCAGGCCTATGTTGATGATATGGTGGTGACTTCCCTGGAGAGGAGCAGCCACGTCTCGGACTTGGAAGAATTGTTTGTCATGATAGCCAAGTATAGGCTGAAACTGAATCCCGAGAAGTGCATCTTTGGCGTGGAGGCGGGAAAATTTCTAGGTTTTCTCTTGACTGAAAGGGGAATAGAGGCAAACCCCGATAAATGTGCTGCTATTATGGCGATGAGAAGCTCAGCTACAGTGAAGGAGGTGCAGCAGCTTACAGGTCGGATGGCTGCTCTCTCACGCTTTGTGTCAGCTAGCAGCGAGAAGGGCCACCCTTATTTTCAATGTTTAAAGAGAAACAACAGGTTTGTCTGGACCAAGGAGTGTGAAGAAGCTTTCGTGAAGCTTAAAGTATATTTAGCAAGCCCACCGGCGCTGTGCAAACCATTAGTTGGAGTGCCTCTCAGGTTGTATTTCGCTGTGACTGAGAGAGCGGTGAGTGCGGTGCTTGTCCAAGACCAAAATCAGGTCCAGAAGCCCATTTATTTTGTGAGCAAGGTGCTACAAGGTCCTGAAGTGAGGTATCGGGCCTTGGAGAAAGCTGCTTTAGCGGTTGTGTTTTCGGCGAGGAGGTTGCGTCATTACTTTCAGAGCTTCATTGTCCTGATAATGACCGATTTGCCCATTTAGAAGGTTCTGAGGAAACCTGATGTAGCTGGAAGAATGGTGAAATGGGCAGTAGAACTGTCAGAGTTCGACATTAAATATGAACCCCGAGGGCCAATTAAGGGGCAGATTTTCCTGATTTCGTCGTCGAGCTCTCGTCAGAGGCAACTCATGTCGAAGGAGATGGCTTTCGTTGGGTCCTTTCGGTAGATGGATCATCAAACCAGCAGGGTAGCGGTGTTGGAGTCATTCTGGAGGGACCCAACGGCGTGCTGATAGAACAGTCCCTAAGGTTCACTTTCAAAGCCAGCAACAATCAGGCAGAATATGAGGCATTGATTGCAGGTATCTTGTTGGCCAAGGAGATGGGGGCTAAAGTGTTGGTGACCAAAAGTGACTCGTTGCTAGTCACAGGGCAAGTAGGGGGCGAGTTCCGAGCCAAGGACTCGCAGATGGCGGCTTACTTGGCATATGTGCAGGAGTTGAAGAGTTCTTTTACCCTGTTTGAGGTAGTGCATGTACCAAGGGAGCAAAATGCCCGAGCTGACTTGCTGGCCAAGCTCGCCAGTTCGGGCAAGGGGGGCAGACAAAGGACTGTTATTCAAGAAACATTGAAGACACCAAGGGCGTTTGTGGTAGATCACCAGGTGCTTCAAGTGAGCAAGTCGCCAGGGGGAGCGACGAGGAGTCACAGGTCTTTGACTTAGGAGACCTTGAGAATGCCAAGGATAAGGGCGTCTCCTGTGGATGAAATGAACGTCGCGCAGGTCTGTACCACACATAAGCCAGATACATGGATTACACAGTACCAGCGTTACTTAGCCGATGGCTTGCTCCCAGTAGATCCGGCAGAGTCCAGGAAGATCAAGAAGAACTCTGCCAGGTTTACCATGATAGATGGCGAGTTGTACAGGTTTGGGTTCACACACCCACTCCTGGTGTGTATACACGAGGAGAAATGCACGAGAATTATGGCTGAGCTCTATGAAGGCATATGCGGGAGTCACATCGGGGGGTCGAGCTCTAGCTGCTAGAACTCTTCGTGCAGGATATTACTGGTCGACAATGAGAGAGGATTGCAAGAGGTACGCCCAGTGTTGCAAGCAGTGCCAGCAGCACGCCGACTGGCACAAGGCGCCTCCAGAAGAGCTTAAGTCGATTTATAGCCCTTGGCCATTCCATACATGGGGAATCGACATTCTGGGGCCCTTTCCAATGGCGATCAGGCAAAGGAAATACTTGGTGGTGGCGATCGAGTACTTCACTAAGTGGATTGAAGCAGAGCCAGTTGCCCAAATCACAGCACCCAAGATTGAAAACTTTGTGTGGAAGAACATTGTGTGCCGATTTGGGGTGCCTAAGCGTCTAGTATCGGATAATGGGACTCAGTTTGCAAGCCACCTGTTGAAGAAGCAGTGTGAGGATGTGGGAATTCAACAAGTGTTTGCATCCGTGGAGCACCCACAGACGAATGGCCAGGTAGAATCCGCTAATCGGATTCTGTTGAGAGGTTTGAAGAGGAGATTAGATAAAGCTAAAGGATCGTGGGCTGATGAGGTACCTCGCATAATTTGGGTGTACCACACAACTGAGCAGTCAGGCACCCATGAAACCCCTTTTAGTTTAGTGTATGGCTGTGACGCGATGATTCCAGTCGAAATCCAGGAGAGCTCGCCGAGATTTCAGCACTTTGTAGCAGAAGAATCAAATGAAGAGAGAAGAATGAACCTGGATTTACTGGATGAGGTCAGAGAGGAAGCAAGAGTGAAAGCTGAAGCGGTAAAAAGAAGAATAGAACGAAGGTACAGTTCTAGAGTAATACCGAGGCAGTTCAGAAGCGGCAATCTGGTGATGAGGAAGGCCCACCAGTATGAGATGGAGAATAAGTTGTCACCCAAGTGGACAGGACCGTTTAGAATAACCGAAGCACTCGGGAACGGCGCCTACCGCTTGGAGACACTAGAAGGAGGGCGATTCCTCGTACTTGGAACGCCACACACCTCAAATTTTATTTCAGTAAGGCTTTGTAAGTAGTGCAAACTCAGGGGAATCATAAACAGTTTTGTAAAAGCAGTTACAAGGGGGCACTCTTTTTTCCCTAAGGAGGGTTTTTAACGAGGCCACCCAAGAAATAAGATATTCAAAATTGAAATTTTGAAGTATATTGAAGTTTGTGTGCATATCGTTTTAAAGAAGTTTTTGAAAAACCTTATCACCTAAAGTGATGCGAGGTAGAAGTAAAATGAGTGTGCACGTTTTAAGTAAAAGTTTAAAACCTCATCGCCCTCAGGCGATTAGGGGCACAAGTGAAAGGTAAGAGCTCATCGCCCTCAGTCGATTAGGGGCGCAAGTGAAAAGTTTTTAAAGTCCTCATCGCCTAGGGGCGATCGGAGGCATCCAGCGAAGTTCAAAGACCTTGATGTTCTCGCGCATCTTGAGGCAGCAGAGGAAGTCCTCCTTGCCTTTGAGCAAGTGCAGGCGAGAAAGAAGAAGTCCTCCTTGCCTTTGAGCAAGTGTAGGCAACAGAGGAAGACCTCCTTGCCTTTGAGCAAGTGTAGGCAACAGAAGAAGACCTCCTTGCCTTTGAGCAAGTGCAGGCGAGAAAGAAGAAGTCCTCCTTGCCTTTGAGCAAGTGTAGGCAACAGAGGAAGACCTCCTTGCCTTTGAGCAAGTGTAGGCAACAGAGGAAGACCTCCTTGCCTTTGAGCAAGTGTAGGCAACAGAGGAAGACCTCCTTGCCTTTGAGCAAGTGTAGGCAACAGAGGAAGTCCTCCTTGCCTTTGAGCAAGTGTAGGCAATAGAGGAAGTCCTCCTTGCCTTTGAGCAAGTGAAGACAATAGAGGAAGTCCTCCTTGCCTTTGAGCAAGTGGAGGCGACAGAGGAAGTCCTCCTTGCCTTTGTGCAAGTGCAGACGAGAAGAGTCCATATAAAGGAGCGACAGGTGGAAAAGTGAATAGAAGTTTGCAAAAGGTGATCGCCCAAATTTAATTCGGCGAGTACCAGATCAGGAGAATTTCTGGCGATGATGCAGAACACTTGGTAGGTCGGGTAAGTTGTATTTTTAATACCGGATAAGTTTAAAGTTTGTTGCCTAGTGAAAAGTTGGTTTGTGTGTTGAGGTTTTTCACCTTAAGTTCACGAGTTCTATTGGATGTCATCGCCCAGAATTAATATCTGAAAAAATTGATAATTTTAAGTTAGTAGTTTGTTTAGTTTCAAGCAGGGTGTGAAAGGTCAAAGTTTCAGTTACATTGAAGTTACATTCGGTTAAGTGTGTTTCACCTGTTGCATTAGTCAAACGCACAAAGAAACAAATATGAAGCCAGTGACAAGGTAATAAAGGTGAACGTTGAAATTGATAAAAATATTCAAGTTACAGTTATGCAAATCAAAAGATAGATATGGGCGTGGAGATAAGGCGGTAAAGGGGGTTTCTAATCAACAGAAGGTACAATCTTCCCGTCTACCACCTCGTTGCATATAGAGATCATGGAGAGGTCCAGCTCGGGGTATTGGCACGCCATTTGCTCCAAAGCTGCATCGAACCCTGAGTTGAGGATTTGTGCAGAACTCTGGTCAAGCTCGTCGATCTGTTGGGTCAGTTCCTTTCTCTCCTTGAGAGCCTGAGCGAGATCGTCAGCAGTTTTCTGTTGATCCTCCCTAGTCTAGGCAAGTTCTGCAGTAAGTCTTTGAGCTTCTTTTTGGGCCTTGTCCAACCCGGTGGTTATTCTTTTGTTTTCCTCCTGAGCTTTGCCAAGTTCTGAGGTCATCCTGTTGCTCTCTTCATGAGCCTTGGCAAGTTCAGCGAGGGCCTCATCTCTATTGCTCTCAACCACCCCCAAGAGGACTTCTCGTTCAGTTGACTTCTTCTCCAGCTTTTCTACCCTCGTGGCATCCTCCTTCTGTCTAGCTTGCAGATCCGCCACTTGGGCCCGCATGGGAGCGAGTTTGCTCTCAAGCTCGATGTTTTCAATAGTTTTGGCTTGGAGTCTTTGGCAGAAGTCAGCTGTCTCGTGGCGAGCCACTCGAATTTCAGCATTCAAGGCGTCTTCCAATCTTGTGTGCACGAGTTCTCGCACCATCATATCACAGGAAAGCTTGCTTGCCTCAGCTTTCAAGGAGTGATGCTCCTCCTGTAAGCGAAGATTTTCTCTTTGGAGCTTGTGGATGAACTCTTGCATGCCTTTGAAGATCAAACTGGCTTGCCCTTATATTAGCTTGCCCACTTGTGAGGATAAAGACCCCAACGACTCGGTGAGGAAACTGGGAATGGGCAATACAGGAGTTAGGCCTTCTGGAAGCACCTGAGGCTGACTCTCACCACCACCCTCTGTTGCTTGGATGGCAAGGGGGGCTTCTAGGGGTGGCGGTGAGGCAGATTTTCCAGCTGCAGGAAGAGGAGAGGCCTCAGTATCCTCAATCTCAATCAGGATGGGGCTAGCAGTAGAGGTGATAGGTTGTTCTTCATGACCATTTGTTCTTCTTAAAATATGAGGTAAAAAGGTGGTGGAAGCTATGGATGATATGGGTCAAGGATGACTCATATAGAGCTATGGGTTCCTTGTAGGTGCATGAAAGGTATGGAGAGTGATAGGTTAGGCCAAATCACTTGGAGGAAGGTGAAAATGAAGATCAAAGTGTCTAACCTAGAGAGACTAGACAAAGAGTAGAAGCTAGCATAATTTTGGCAGCATTTACTCATATAAATTGATCTTAAAAAAACATGAGCCAAAACACCCTATTTATAGGAGATGGTGCCTTGGAGAGTAAGGAACAAGGGTAGGATGGGGAATACATAAAAGAGGGGGCTGCTAGGGTGTTGACTAAAGGTCAATGCAGCCCCTTAGCATGCTTCTAGAAGGTAGGGCTACATTCCTACCCTAAAAGGCCTAGGTACAAGCTAAATTGTTAAATACACCCCCGATTGTGCTAAATGAACCCTACTCTACTGAAATTATAAATAAACTAAAATTAATTTATGCTCAGCTCCCATGGCTTGGGCTTTACTCCTTGTAGTCCTCTGAAGGGTCTTTGAATATGTAGAGAAAAGTTTCTCTGCCATCAGTAGCAGAGTCCCACTCTTCTTGAATCCTCTTTGCCATGGACCTAGTTGTTGGGCCTGAGCTTAGGCCTCTTCCATCATCCCCTCCCTCTTGAAGAGGATTTGTCCTCAAATCACATGCTTCTGCCTCTTCATTTTCTCTACCTGCAAAGGGTGTTAGATCCATAACATTGAAGGTAGTATGTACTCCATATTCCTCAGGCAGGTCAATTTGATATGCATTATTATTGATTCTTTTGAGAACTTGGAAAGGACCATCACCTTGGGGACTAAGTTTACACTTCCTCTGATTAGGGAATCTATCTTTTCTAAGGTGAAGCCAAACCCAGTCTCCCTCCTCAAAAATCATCTCTCTCTTCCCCTTATTGCTATGTTTCATGTATTTCTCTGTTTGTTGTTGTATTTGGTTCTTAATCCTCTCATGCATTTTCTTTACAAATTTAGCCTTCGTTACTCCTTCCTTATGCACAAAATTTTGTGGATTAGGTAGAGGTAACAAATCCAAAGGAGTAAGAGGATTGAACCCATACACAGCCTCAAAAGGAGAAATATTAGTAGTTTTATGAACTACCCTATTATATGCAAACTCAATATGAGGAAGGTACTCATCCCAAGATTTGTGGTTTCCTTTCATGATTGACCTAAGCATAGTGGAAAGAGATCTATTTACAACTTCAGTTTGTCCATCCGTTTGAGGATGACAAGAAGTTGAGAAGTTCAACTTAGTTCCTAGCTTTTCCCAGAGAGTTCTCCAGAAATGGCCAATAAATTTAGGATCTATATCCGACACTATGGTCTTAGGTAAACCATGTAGTCTTACCACTTCTCTAAAGAAGAGCTTAGAGATGTTGCTAGCATCATCCACTTTATGGCAAGGTATAAAATGAGCCATCTTGCTAAACCTATCCACTACCACAAAAATGGAATCAAAACCTCTTTGTGTCCTAGGAAGTCCTAATATGAAATCCATGCTTATATCTTCCCAAGGAGCACTTGCAAAAGGTAAAGGAGTGTAGAGTCCATGAGGCATTGTCTTAGACTTAGCTTTTAAACATGAAATGCATCTATGACAATGTCTTTGGACATCTTTCCTCATGTGTGGCCAAAAGAATTTTCCTTTCAAAAGCTCAAGAGTTTTATCAACTCCAAAATGGCCCATGAGTCCTCCTTCATGTGATTCTTTTACAAGGAGTTTTCTATGTGTTCCTTGGGGTATGCAAAGTTTTCCTTCTTTAAATAAGTACCCCTCAGAAACATAAAAACCTCCTTGTGCTCTATGTTGGCACTCAGCAAAAGTGGGTGCAAAATCCTGATCTTCTTTATAAAGTTCAGGTATGTTTTCAAATCCAAGAATTTGGGCTCCAAGTTTAGAAAAGAGGATATGTCTCCTTGAGAGAGCATCAGCCACAATGTTTGTACTGCCCTTCTTGTATTTGA
Source organism: Phaseolus lunatus (assembly GCA_013389735.1). Lineage (NCBI taxonomy): Eukaryota > Viridiplantae > Streptophyta > Magnoliopsida > Fabales > Fabaceae > Phaseolus > Phaseolus lunatus. Next base: position 14,891,492 of record CM023862.1, on the reverse strand, counting down.
TAACATATGGAAATTGCTCAAGAAATTCCATCCACTTTGCATGTCTTTTGTTCAACTTGTGTTGACCCCTTAGATATTTCAAAGACTCATGATCACTATGTATGATAAATTCTTTTGAAACTAGATAGTGTTCCCAAGTCTGTAGGGCCCTCACAAGTGCATAAAGCTCTTTGTCATAGGTGGGGTAGTTAAGGGTGGCACCGTGAAGTTTTTCACTAAAATATGCAATTGGGTGCCCACCTTGCAACAACACAGCACCTATTCCTACTACTGATGCATCACACTCTAGCTCAAAATTTTTTGAAAAGTTTGGCAAAGCTAGAATGGGTGCATTAGTGAGTTGAGCTTTCAAACTTTGAAAGGCTTGCTCATGCTTCTCTGTCCAACAAAATGGAGTGTCTTTCTTTACTAACTCATTGAGTGGTGAAGCTAGACTTGAGAAGTTAGGAACAAATCTTCTATAAAAACTTGCTAGACCATGAAAGCTCCTAACATCTCCTACATTTTGCGGGGTTGGCCACTCTTGGATGGCTTTGATTTTCTCAGGGTCAACATGTACCCCATTTTTGTTTACTATAAAACCTAAAAACACTACACTATCTACACAAAAAGTGCATTTATCTATATTGGCAAACAAACTATTTTTCCTAAGCACTAAAAGAACCTCCCTAAGGTGACTTAGGTGGGACTCTAGGCTTTGACTATATACTAAGATATCATCAAAATAGACTACTACATACTTACCTATGCAATCCCTAAAGACATGATTCATAAGCCTCATGAAAGTGCTAGGTGCATTAGTGAGTCCAAAAGGCATCACTAACCACTCATATAGTCCAAATTTGGTCTTAAAAGCAGTTTTCCACTCATCACCTTCTTTAATTCTAATTTGGTGATATCCACTTTTAAGGTCAATCTTGGAAAATATGGTAGACCCATGCAATTCATCAAGCATATCATCAAGTCTAGGAATTGGATGCCTGTATTTGATGGTGATATTGTTGATGGCCCTACAATCACAACACATTCTCCACTTGCCATCTTTCTTTGGAACCAACAAAACAGGTACAGCACAAGGACTTAGGCTTTTTTGAACCTAGCCTTTCTCCAACAAATCCTGAACCTGTGACTCTATCTCCTTAGTCTCTTCCGGATTAGTTCTGTAAGCTGGTCTATTTGGTAAACTAGCTCCCGGAACTAAATCTATTTGGTGTTCTATACCCCTAACAGGTGGAAGTCCAATAGGTCCTTCCTCAGGGAATACATCACCAAATTCTTTTAAAAGTTTTTGGACTTGAAGAGGTAGTTCACAAACTTCAGAAAGTGTGGCAGTGCATGCAAGTGTTCCTTTACACAGAAGGAGGCCTGAAGGTTGTTCAGATAGAAGTATCTTTTCAATTTTACTTTCAAATTTTTCTTCTTTCTGAATAACCTTGTGGGAAGGAACACTCTTCTCCCACGCCTCAACATCGTTCCTAAGGATTTTCTCTTGTTTTCCTTTTTTTTTTTCTTTTTCTCATTTTCTCTTTTTATTTTCATTTGTACTTGGTCCTTTACCACTTGTGAAGGTGTTAAAGGATAGAGTACAAACTTTTTTTCCCTATGGGTAAAAGTTATCTCGTTGGTAAGACCATTATGGATGGTTTTCTTGTCAAATTGCCATGGTCTTCCCAATAAGATGTGGCAGGCTTCCATGGGTACTACATCACATAAAATCTCATCTTTATAGTTCCCCACAGAAAGACTGATTTTTACCCGCTTATCTACAGTTAATTCCCCATCTTCATTTATCCACTGAAGTTTGTAAGGTTTTGGATGAGGTATTAATTGTAGATTAAGCTTTTCAACCATCCTAGTGCTACAACAATTGCAGCAAGAGCCACTATCCACAATGAGAGAACAAATGTTTTCTGAAACTTTGCATCTTGTATGAAAGATGTTCTCTCTCTGTGTTTCATGGTTCACACTAGGTTGATTGTTGAGGGTTCTTCTGATCATCATTAATTCTCCCTCACAAGGATATGCCCCCTCACTACTTTCCTTCTCTTCTTCCCCATTAGACTCTTCATCTTGGCTGCTATACTCATCCCTCCCTCTTAAGATCGTGGTTCTCCTATTTGGGCATTGGGATGCTATATGGCCTCTACCAAGACACTTGAAGCACTGGATGTCTCTACTGCGGGGTTGTGAGGTAGACACATCTTTTCCTACACTCTTGGGAGTTTCTTTGGATTTATCCTTTGAAAGACTATCCTCCTTTTCTCTTCTATACTCTCTCTTGGGATAAGAGTTAGAGTAAGAACTCTCCTTGCGACTTGATCCCTTTCTCAAATTTTGTTGTTCAACTTTTATACAAAGTTGGATCAAATCATTCAAGTCCCTGTAGGGTAAAAGTTCTACTTTATCCCTTATCTCAAGATTGAGACCACTTAGGAACCTAGCTATGGTGGTGGTGGCTTCTTCCCTAATAGAGGCTCTCATCATGTAGAGCTCCATCTTTTGCCTATACTCCTCTACACTCATGTTTTTCTATTGGAGTCTTTGGAGCTTGTCCATTAACTCCCTATCATAGTATGAAGGAATATGGCGGCGTCTCAAGGCTCCCTTAAGGTCATTCCAATATTCTATGGGAGGGTCCCTGTGGAGGCGCCTATCTCTCTCTAGGGCTGTCCACCAATACATAGCATTTCCTTGAAAGCTTAAAGTGGCTAAGGGTACTTTCCTTTCCTCGCTAACATGATGGCAAGCAAAAAGTTGTTCTACTTTCATTTCCCAATCTAGGTATGTTTCAACATTTTCCTTTCCATAAAAATGAGGTAAGTCTACCCTAGTCTCTTTTGGGTGGCTTTCTCTCCTAGTTCTTCTAGGTGGAGGTTGATAATAACCATTTACTCTCAGACTCCCCTCAACATGTGAGTCACTTGACCTAGAACTAGATGCATGTGATGCATGTGATTTTTTTAATTTTCGAATGTATTCATCTTTTTCTCTAACAATTCTCAACTCCTCTTCCAAAAGTGCAAGATGGGCATCTCTTTCTTTTTTATCTTCCAAAAGTTGAGCCTCATGTTGCAATTGTCTTAGTGATAGTGATTGAAAATCTCTAGCCAATTGTTTCAAAAGAGATTTTGTGGATTTTCTATCACTTTCACTATGACTTGAAGAATGAGTAGACATGTTTAGGGTTTGTGATAAAAGTAATTTTCAAAAAGAAAGATAAGTGGAGTGAAGTAGGTAATTTCCCAGGAAAGGGAGGTGGATTGTAACATCCCGCCAAAATACTATACAAATGTATATAATGAAAATAAAGGTAACAAATAGATTGAAGTGAACAAAATATTATATATATATGAAATGTAGTTTCTCCTCACAGGGAGTTTAATACAAATACGGTCAAATTTTCCAGAAACATAAACAAAATACAGCAAAAAAAACAAAGCAGGCGATCTCCTATCGGAAGAGACCGATCTCCTATCGGACGAGGCCGATCTCCTATCAGGGGACCCAAAACAACCGATCTGCTGCCAGAACAGAAAATCAGGCGATCACCTTCCGGCTCACTAAGGAACTCTACTTCCTGGAAAATCATCTGCTCCCGTGTAAGTTATACACGATCATCACAGTTTAAAGAGAAAAACAGCCAGCGAGCAAAACACACAGGGTAAGCTAGATATTTTAAAGAGAGTTTAAATAAGAACATTAAAATCAGGGTAAGCAATTTTCAAGATATTCACGTAAAGCTATAGATTTTCTCAATACTCTTCACCTGATTGCCCAGAAATCACACATTTCACAATATTCACAAGAGTCATTCATTTTCACAAAACTGCATCAAGTGTCTATGAATTTCAAGTTCCTCATTTCACATGTCAGACCACCACTAACCCAGCACACAAGACACTTGACCTACTTCCGGAAGACTCGTGCATTGACTAGACTCAGAGATTCTGCACCTGTCATGCAAGCTGTTGTAATGTTTCCACAGCTATGCGCATTATCACATTCTCGATCTCAAGTTCACCATTCTCACAGCATGACAGGGTTAATCCATATGACAGGCCGAGCTCGTTCCCTTTTGAACAACTCACCCATACATATGAACCTCCTTCGACTCTCAACGCCTGAATAACCTCATCTATATGAATCCATTATCTCAGGAGAGTCAGGATAATCCCATTATAGACATCACCGATCAATGCACATCCTACACGATCTTACACGGTATTTTCTTTCCTAAAAATACTATGCCTCGATCCACATTCACCACATCCAACACATCACATAACACTTAAAGGAATGATTTCAATCACAGCAAAACTCAATCCAAGGTTCTTATCTTCGAATATCTCATTTAAATCTCAACAGTTTCAAAGCAACCCCAAAAACAGAGAGTTTCGCAAACAACGCCAAAACCGGCGACCTGGTTCAAAAACAAGGTATTTCGAAGTCTGCATTTAAAACCGGCGACCACGTCGCCCAACACATAGCACAGAGCATTTTACAAGGATGAAAACGAAAACCGGCGACCACGTCGCCCTCACTTCAGAAAATAGCTAAACTATGGCTTGTATTGAAAATGAAGTCTAGCTTCCCTTACCTGGACTTGCGCAAACACCTAGAGTTCCGAAACCCAACAAAGCTTGAAGAACGCCTTGGCTCTGTTTTTGCGTCTGGTTGAAGGACTTGCAGAGAACTGCCCAGGTGCTCTAATGGTGGCTGTCGCTCGTCGTACTCTCGTGTGAAGGTGCTAGAATCGCAGCGCGAAGGAGGCAACTGGAGGAGAAGGGAGGTAACTCACTCTTTCTCTCTTTGAAGGCTGCAACGTTTCTTTCTCTCAGCAGTGGGTTTTCTGCATCTTAAACCAACTTATCCACCAAAAGCAGCTGCCACCACCCACTCTGCAGAGAAGTCTGAGAACCACTGCCCTGAACAGTACGACCACTGTTGTCTCTGGTGCATGCCAACCACTGCTCTGAACAGTACTGCCACTGTTGTCGCTTGTGCATGCCAGCCACTGCTCTGAACAGTACTACCGCGAGTGTCTCCTGCGCATGCCAACATTCTGATGTCACCACTCTGAATCATCCTTTTTGTCTACGTGGCGTGCGTGCACTACGCTTCATGCTGGGAGTCTGGGTCTTACCTTCTCTGTGTGAAACTCGACGTCGCGCGATAACTTTCCGCTGCTGACTCATCCTGGCGAACGACCGATGTCAACTTCGCCCTAGAAGACGACCGAGGTCTTCCTCTGGGAGACGACCGATGTCTTCCTCTAGGGGACGACCGATGTCTTTCCTGGCGACGCCCTCATAACTCTCGCGCCTTGGCCACGTCCACATGCCTCGCGCCCTGGCAATGCCCGCTTGCCTCGCGCCCGCGCGATGCCCGCATGCCTCTCGCGCCCGCGCGATGCCCGCATGCCTCTCGCGCCCGCGCGATGCCCGCATGCCTCTCGCGCCCGCGCGATGCCCGCATGCCTCTCGCGCCCGCGCGATGCCCGCATGCCTCTCGCGCCCGCGCGATGCCCGCATGCCTCTCGCGCCCGCGCGATGCCCGCATACCTCTCGCGCCCGCGCGATGCCCGCATGCCTCTCGCGCCCGCGCGATGCCTGCATGCCTCTCGCGCCCGCGCGATGCCCGCATGCCTCTCGCGCCCGCGCGATGCCTGCATGCCTCTCGCGCCCGCGCGATGCCTGCATGCCTCGCGCCCTCGCGACGTCCACCTGGCGCTCATGTGTAGCAGGCGTCCGGCGACCTCATAGCCTTCTAAACTTAACTTTTCTTCCTGTACTCTTCTTGATCCACACATCATCCGACCGACTTCTACCAGCTGACCCCAGATCTTGGGCGACTTCCGAGGTCCAGCTACTACGAAACTTCATTTACCAGCTCTTTGTATTTTAAATAATAACTTCTTCTGAAATTATTTAAATATACCATTTTTATTCCAATAAAATTTTCTGGGTCCTTACATGGATCACTAGGATCTCTTAAGTACCAAGCCTTTTCTTAGCCAGATACTATCCCACAACACTTTCAGAAACCTTTCTCTAAGCAATTTACTTAGAGCACAATCAAAGATAAAAACAAAATTTTTATGCAATAAAAACTATATGTAAAGCAATAAAACACAAATGAAAATTGCTATCTAGAAAGCTTTTAAAACTAGTCGAATCCTAAGGTGAGGCTTCTTAGCACTTTGGAACCTTGAAGACACACTCACCGTCTAAGATGTATTAATCCACTAATTAATCAATGTCCTTGCAAATTACAACTCAAAGAAATACAAAGAAATTAGGTTAACAAATTTTGATGCACAAAAATTTAAAGTCCTATTCTATGCACTCCTTCACTTGTAGCTCCTTTGTGTATATTTGTGTATTTTTCAATGAGGTTGCTGCTGTCCCTTGCTTTGTCTCCTTAGGTTATTCAACCTTAAATCTTTAATCCAGCTCCTCTTTAGTGATATGGCTTTCACCAAAACAAAATTTTAGCTCCACACTCACCAAAGCACTTTTTAGGTCAAATCCACCAAAGAGAGGTCAAGCAAGTTTTAAAGCAACAAAACTCAAATTTAAAATCAAGGAATACTGCAAATGGAGTTGATATTTGACAAGACTTGAAAGAGTATTCAATAAAATTTGACAAGCAAAAAATTAAGGCACACAAGAAAAAGGTAGCACACAAAGTGGAATCCTAGTGAATGGAACTAGAATAGATGAATAAAACCAAAACAGCACTACAGAATTTTTTGTGTAAAATTTTTCACAACTTTCCAATTTTATGCTGGAAAGAATACTTCAAATTTGAGCTTGAAATTTTAACCACAGAAACTTCAATGTTTTAGCTCAATATAGGCGTTGGAATTTCACCAAAACAGTGAGTCAAATAATTGTAATAATTTTTCCGAAATCACTGCCGCGTCAGCGTTTTTTTCAGGGTCAGGATTTTTGCATTCTGTTCGTATTTCATTTATCATTTTTTTTGTATTTTGAATTTTGATGTGCTTCTTTTTTTCACTTTTTCTTAACACATCAAACTACTCAAATCCAAAATTTCAGAATTTTTTACCAACAAATGTAATTTCTGGGAACGATTCCAGCCAGAACAGTAGCAGTGAAAACAGAGAAATCCTAACTTGAAATTAGAAAATGGTAAAGAAACTTCAAAAACACAATGGAAATGATTGGATACGAACTTGTATGGAACTAACACACAAGTATGAACTCAAATACGAAAGTATAAAAGGCACCAAAGCTTCAAAACCAGAAATATAAACTGCACTAAAAACAAAATCAAGCAACCAAATCAACAATAAAAGGCACCACTTGGAATTTATGACATTGTAGGATGAACATGACTTTGACAAAACTTGTATGGATTCAAAAATCAAAATGACTCAACCACAAACACTTTGCACCAATTAAAAACATCAATAAGACTCAAATAAAATAAAAACAGAACAGCCAACACAAAAGGAACCTAAAACAGTTTGAAAAATGGAAGTTCAAGATCAAGTTGAACCAAAAATACCAAATAGAAATTTAAAAATAGCAACACCAACTTAAAAAGAAATTAAAAACAGCAAGACATTTAAGGATATGATGAACAACATGGAATAAAGAAGACTCAAAAAATAAAATGAAGAGAACACTTATCTCTTGAAGAACCAAAGCTCTAGATACCAAATGATAGGTTGTTCTTCATGACCATTTGTTCTTCTTAAAATATGAGGTAAAAAGGTGGTGGAAGCTATGGATGATATGGGTCAAGGATGACTCATATAGAGCTATGGGTTCCTTATAGGTGCATGAAAGGTATGGAGAGTGATAGGTTAGGCCAAATCACTTGGAGGAAGGTGAAGATGAAGATCAAAGTGTCTAACCTAGAGAGACTAGACAAAGAGTAGAAGCTAGCATAATTTTGGCAGCATTTACTCATATAAATTGATCTTAAAAAAACATGAGCCAAAGCACCCTATTTATAGGAGATGGTGCCTTGGAGAGTAAGGAACAAGGGTAGGATGGGGAATACATAAAAGAGGGGGCTGCTAGGGTGTTGACTAAAGGTCAATGCAGCCCCTTAGCATGCTTCTAGAAGGTAGGGCTACATTCCTACCCTAAAAGGCCTAGGTACAAGCTAAATTGTTAAATACACCCCCGATTGTGCTAAATGAACCCTACTCTACTGAAATTATAAATAAACTAAAATTAATTTATGCTCAGCTCCCATGGCTTGGGCTTTACTCCTTGTAGTCCTCTGAAGGGTCTTTGAATATGTAGAGAAAAGTTTCTCTGCCATCAGTAGCAGAGTCCCACTCTTCTTGAATCCTCTTTGCCATGGACCTAGTTGTTGGGCCTGAGCTTAGGCCTCTTCCATCAAGAGGCTTGAGATTGAGCCCCTTCTCCGGCAGAATGGAAAGGAGTGGAAGCACTTGGAGGGTGTTCTGCAAAGTTGGGACTCCCACCTTTAGTTGAAGGTGGAGCGGCGGCTAGTGGCGGAGCTTGGACTATTTCTGAGGGAATGGGAAGGGCTGGTAGTGGCATCGTATGGTCCGGTGAGGTCAGTGAGGGAAGGTCTGTGGTAGGTATGTTGTTTTCTGGGAGTGTTGGTGGAGGAAGACCTGATGGTGCTGTTGTCGGGGGGGTTTGGTGGCTTGGAGGTAGTTGGCCTTTGGCGTTTAGTAATGAGGCCATCTTCGGTGTCATTTTCCTCCTCGTCTTCAGATGCTACTTGAGGAGTTTTTCTTTTAAGCTTTTGGGGAGCCAGTTTCTTCCTAGCTTGAGGAGGTAGAGTTGTGGCAGGAGAAGAGCCTTATGGGGGGGCAGGAGAAGAACCTCCTGGGGGGGGTTCTCCCATGAAAAGCGGCGTCCTCAGCAACCGAGTTAGGGATAGTTTGGGAGCCCGCCGCGAGTTTGTGCTTCTTAGCTAGAGCGCAAAGTTGAGCTATTTTGTTTTTCCCCAGCATCATGTCTGCATAAGACAAAAGCAAGAACAAAAGAGATGAGCAATCAGACAACAGCAGCAGTTCGTAATTCAAGTAAATATGAGTAAAGACGGTCATGCACGGGGTGTATATGAGCAGTTATGCAAGCTTAGGTACAGAAGTTGAAAAACCCAACAGAAGAACAATACAGTTAATAAGAAACAAGGCTAAGTGAAGAGAGCAAAAGATAACCTATATGCTTGTCTAGCTGGCCCTCGAGAAACTCAAAGTTGATGATAGACGCTGTGGGAAGAATGATGTTGGAGGCGGCTACGCTTTTCCAGAAAAGGCAGAGGTCTCTGTCCAGTTCTCCCATGTTGTCAGGGCTCCTTGCCCTCCTGAAGCCATCCTTGGAGCCCCTATTTCCCTTGTCCACCCAGTACAAGGGAAAGCCATCGAGCAAGGAAGGGTCTTCGTCGTTTTCGCAAACCTTTACAAACTTTCCTTTCCAATCCTTGTAAGATTGCTGGAATATCGAGAAGAAAGACCTTCCAGCAATACCGTTCAGGCTTACCCAGAGGCGATCTCCAGGATTTTTGGCTTCGAACAAGAACAGGAAAACATCCACTGAAGCAAGTAATCCCATATGTGCACAGAGGATCTCGAATGCCCTCACGAACGCCCAGCTATTTGGGTGAAGCTGGGCAGGGGCAACGTCAAGCTCGGTTAAGAGCTCCCTCTCAAATCGGGTGAAGGGGAACCTAACCTTCACCTTTTTGAACATTGTCACGTAGACGAAGCAGAATGGTTCGCCATTGCTAACTCTGTCATCTGCGCAGATGGGTTCTCCAGGAAAGCATGGGACGACGATGAGGTTGTCGTCGTGTTCTTTATGGAATGAGAGATTAGGCTTATCCCCTCTCTTGAGACGCAGAATCTCAAGGGCAGAAGTTACTGAGGAGGTCTCCTTCAGCAACGTTGGCGAAGCCCAGGGATATAACGCTTGGTAGTCAGGGGAAGGTGGAGCAGCCCCTCCGGCTTGAGGAGGCGTGGCCGGGGATGGATTAAGGCGAGAGGAGGTAGCAAGTCTCTCAGCTTGAGTTGCTGGAGCCCCAGAGGTTCTTGGGGAGACGCGCGACAACGAAGGGTTTGTTATGGGCAAGGCTCTACGAGTCTTAGGCGGAGGATTCTGTGACGATGGAGGAGGGTTATCAGTTGTTCTGTAGCGAACCATTGAAGAAACTGCAAAGAAAGAAAAAGGAAGAGATGAGGGCAAGTGACTCGAAGGAAAGGCTCGAAGAAGAAGGAAGAATGGACAAACAAGGGGTTCATAAGAACAGGGGTCGTCAGAAAAACCCTAAGTTACGAGAAAGGTAAGAAGGTAGCCCACAGCGTATGCACCAGATAGATAAAGGATGATGTAAATCGGTTAAAATGCAGCAATCATCAGTAGAAGAGGTAAAAGGGTTACCTTTGGATGATCAGGAAAGCGTCACAGAGGTTGGAGGTTGAAGAAGTCGAGGGGTCTCACAGAGAAATGATTTGAAAGTCTGAAGGCGAAGAAGAAGGTATGAAACAGTGAATGGCGCGAGTGTTTTAAGGGTTTCGAACGTTATAAGAAGCGGAAACGACAATTAAAGAGGGTCGTTGGTGTGCCCACGTGTCATGCGATTAAAGGGGGGTGGTGAAACATCAGATCATTAAACAGTGTTAGTGCCAGAGTGTGCGCTCCTGTAGATCGCCAGAAGACGATTTCCTAGTCTCTTCGCTGGACCAGTCACAGCTCGAGAGGGGGGCTTGTGATCCGGTCGGTCATCGGTGGTCGAGGATGTCAGCAGCAGTTGACCACGTGGACTGTTCACGGGGTGACACGTGGTAGAGGATAGCAGGTGAACCAGGGAGACGATCACTCAGAATGATGATCGGTGGTCGGTGGCTAAGGGACCATCACCCGCAGATCAGCGTCAGATGAGCGCCTGGAGGGAGAGCGCGATGAGCGCCTGGAAGCAGAGCGCGAGAAGTAAAGAAGCACTGATCAGTCATCAGGGGTTTCCTGTTAACACACAATTAAACTGGGACCCAGGCTCCCAGCGAGAGCGTTACGCAAGAAGTACAGATGAGTAATCGCCTATCGCTTGTGAGGATGAGTAATCGCCTATCGCCTGTGAGGATGAGTAATCGCCTATCACCTTGAGGATGAGTAATCGCCTATCGCCTATCGCCTTGAGGATGAGTAATCGCCTATCGCCTTGAGGATGAGTAATCGCTTATCGCCGGTATGGATCAGTAATCGCTTAGATTGCACATGATCGCCGTGTGTGAAGGTTAGGAGATCAGGTGGTCAGCAAGTCGCCGAAAGGAGCACATCGCCGGGTATTTGAGAAGGCTTGGCAAGCACTTGTTGTATGGTCTAAATACATAGGATAAGTGGCATATCTGCCACCATGTGTAGTGTGAGTCAGGATACCCAGTCTTAATCAGTTCATCATGTTAAGGTTGCGCCCAGGGTAGCCTGTGCACTAAGCTACTCCCTGTGTGGATAACTTAGTCGCAGGAGCAAAGTGGAAGTAACGTTTCAGCTGCAGGTACTCCAGATAGTGACACGTGTATGACCAGATGTCATCCACGTGTCAATAGGAATAACCGTCAGGAGAGAGAAAGACTCAGGTATATATACGAAATTCTTAACGGAATTAGGAGAGATTCATTTTCGGTTGTGATTCACTTATACACGGTTCTGAGTTTTCTTTGAAGTTCTTTGTTAATTCAATCACTGACTTGAGCGTCGAAGCGCAACCGGCCGCAGAGGCGCCATATTGTTCTTTCAGGTGTCTTGGAGGATTATCAGGTGGAGGTCATTGGTGTGCTTGGCGTGAAGCTGGTGAGGACGAGGTTCGAGAAGGAGAAGCTCTAGCGCTTTGGTCAAGAGGCTGGATCAGGCTTGAAGCATAGTTGTTTGTTCTTCTGCCATGCGATCGTTGTTGGCGTGCCTTGTTGAAACCATTATTGCAGAATTATGTCTTTATCTCGGCCCCACGATGGGCGCCAATTGTACTTGTATGCACTAAGGGGCCCCAGATACTTGCTTTAGATTGTATAATTGCTGACATGTCGGTTTGCTCGTTCCTTCACTCTCCTCTGGTCTCCAGTTGGTCGGAGGGTTACCTGCAAAGGTACTCTGACGCTCAAGTAAGTAATGACTCTCAAATGTATTTATGTCAATAAATAAAAAAGTACCTTATTCTTTCTCCAAGAGCTCTATTTATAATATTGGTTCGTGGACTTTTATCCTTATGGGCTAGACATAAGTTGGTAATTGATGCACGTAATAGCCCCTTAATATCAGGGAAATGTATCTTTCGGTTAAATCAGTTTCATTTGTTATATTGGAGATATTTTTATAGATATTTCGGAATGTGATTTTGACTCATTCAACGCTATTTACAACTGGTATTATTATGTTAATTGTTTATTATTCATTTCGGGTGGTCGGTTAAAAAGCCAATATCGGCTCGTCTGGTACAATTTCAGTAGTGAAAAAAGAAAAAACAATCACGACTTACTAAGACTTACTATTAGCATTAAGTTTGTTTTTGCTTCTTGTAGTTTTCAGATTTTGCAGTAATCTTTTACATAGTTGCTGAAAGTTTCTCTATATTTTATAGGAAGGTTTGCAGGGACTTACATTCAGGAGAAGAATCTGATTCCAGCATCTTAGCTGGTTCCTAAAATTTCGGTAGCATAATCATCTTGATATCAAGTAGAAAACAATAGAGCTTCAGAATTTTTGAAGTGCATAAGGTAAGTTTACCTTCTTCATAAGTGTTTCCTTTTTCCATGTATCTATGCCTTTTAACAAAGCTTTGGTGGATGTAGGTACACCCAATTAGTTTCATTAATCAGACAAATTATAGTAAGATATTCATTCAGAATAGAACAGGAAATAAATCATGTCATGTGTACTATATATGTAGCATAAGCTGGTTAATAAATTAAAAAAAAAAACAACCATCTTTTTGCTTAAACTATATATTTCGAAACGATTTTTACGTGTTAAATCATTCAGCTATAATATTAAAAGACTAAGAGCGTATATCAAATACATATTACAAGTGTATTTCAAGATATAAGATATAAGTTAATAATTTTTATTTCACTCATATTTTATTTATTTTTTGTATAGTTATAGCTATCAATGTATTGTTTTGTCTCAAATAATTACAGTTTTTTAATGTTATCATCATAATAATTTGTGTAGCTTTATCAGCATTTATTTCGATATAATATTTTTTATGTTATTTTTCTTTTCATTTATACGTACGGTTTGATTTTATATTTTAATTCTTAAAGTGATTTTTGTTCAATATTTTAGTTATCTTTAATAGCATGGTGAATCTGAATATAGGCAATTAGTTTTTATTTAACAATTTAAAAATTATTCTGATTATTTTAAAATCGGCTTTATAACATAAAGTTCTTATAATTATAAAAAATCATAAACTTATACTCAATTGATAAAAAAAAGATTTTTAAAGATTGAATATATCAATTAGTTAATGCAATCAAAATATATCCTTAATATATACACCGTAATTATATTGAAATGATGAAATCAATAGCAGATAGGATTGAATATTAATTGATTAATCTAATCGATATGCGTATTAAACGCATCTTAATTACTATAATTAAATATTATAGTATTTTGTTATGAATATATATGTCATGAGGCCACCTATCTAGGTAAAAGAATACATGTCATGATGCCACCTGCATTTGCAAACACAACAAAATCCTCTTTTATAATATATAATAATAATAATAATAATAATAACTAAATTAATTAATGTAACAAGAATATATCTTAATACACACAACTTAATTTTACTTAAAAGATGAAATCAAGATATCCTAGGACTAGGATGTAATGCATTAATTGAATAATAATATATATATATATATATATATATATATATATATATATATATATATATATATATATATATTACACTAGAATGATACGATCAAGATTGCTTAAGATTGAATATATGAATTGATTAATTTAATCAGAATATAAATTCATCATACGTGCCTTAATTACACGTACCTTGATTACTTTAATGAAATAAAATAATTAATTACGAATAAAATAAATCATATATATTTACGGGAAAAAAAAATATCAATATAGTGATATCATGTGACATCTATCTACTTACCTCTTTTTATAATAAAATAAATTACAATGATATACTTTATGAGAATTTCTCAAATTATATTTATAATTCTGGTTTATTTCACTTTTACCATAGTTTTAGTAATTAGGATCTAAGTGTAATACTTCTAAAATTTAAAGTTAAATCTATATAATAAAAAAGAATAATAATGTTTCTAAAATGAAAAGCTGTTTGTGTATAGGATTTTAAAAAACCGAAATATCAAAATGTTGATTCTTGTTACATTTATTTACCTGATAAAAATTTCTTTTATATATATATATATATATATATATATATATATATTTATATATATAAATGAATTGTATCTTTCTTTGTGTCATCCTGATATAAAGAATAATTCTTTCTTTCTGAAAAGTTTGCAGAATAGTACACTTTGTTTCGTTTTCCAATAACATATTGAGAAAGAATGCAGTCACAGCGATACTACTATAACGTGATGAGGTTGAATAACCAAGAAACAACGATTGTGCCTGGTGATACATTCAATTTCCACATCAAAATTGTATATCACTCAGTTCACACAGATCCAGAAGGGTTGCAGAATCTATTTTCTTCGTTATCAATACCCTCTAATGATTTCTTCCGAGAGGGTCAAATTTTCTTACAGTCACTTTTCTCAGGCTTAAGCTTCACCGTTGAATCGATTGAGGAAGTAACAGAAGGGGTTGTTTCTACAGTTCAAGAATTGTTTGAAGTTGGTAGCATTGATGATTTTCTCTCTTTGGAATCTCAACACCGAGTCATCCCTTTATCTGTGACAATTATAATATTGGATGCAGCTGGGGAAGAATCGTGGCAGGTTTATAGAATGAATGAGTTCAATGAAACCATAATAAAGACCTTCTTGAAGAAACGTACGGTTATGGAAGGGAGTGATAATTGTTGTATCTGCTTAGAAGATTTGAATATCAACTGCGAATGCTACACAATGCCATGCCATCATGAGTTTCATCTACATTGTATTCTCACATGGCTCAAAACTAGTCCCGTCTGTCCCTTGTGTCGTTACCCTTTGCCAACCCTTGAAAACTAGCAACAATCTTACAAGTATTTGACAGAAACTATTTCAGTATGTTTGATCAATTCATGTAGAGTTTCTTTAGTGATTCTTGTGTTGTAACAAGAGTATGTTATCAAGATTTTGTAATACATTTTTGTTTATTCAATTAATTGGATTATTGGTTTATATTAGTGTCAAGAATTTTCAAAAGGTATTACTTTGTGTGCTTGAATGTTTTAATTCCTAGCTTTGTTTGAGTTGTGTGGCCATAAAAAATTTGTTTATTATGGAAAAGAGATATAAGAAATGCTTTGGTTAGATCATTTTATTGTATAATGGATTCTACTATACTCTCGATATCAAACTTCAGAAGTTCCTAAGCTCAAATTCTGTTGTTGGTCAGTGTAAAGGCTAGTGCCTAATACCTTGTCCAACTCCATGTAATAGCAATAAACCAGTAAAATGACTGATATAGGCACAAATTTCTACCTAAATATGAACTTGGCTAGTGTTTCCATGGATGAATTAATGGCCAAAACCTCTCTTTATTGCTTGAATGTGGACAAAAGCGAAATCTAGATACTTAATATATTTGAATGATAGGAATAGATTTAAAATATTAATTGCTATTAACATCTGATCTTAAGGATAAGTTGTTTTTATAAATAAGCGAGGAATCAATATGTAGAAAACATCTTAATAATTTTATATGCGAGGAATCGATATAAATGATTTTTATACGGGCATCAATATCAATCAAAGGACACAATATTGTCATGCTAATCAAAATACAAAAGAGTGATAAAGATGAAACTCAATCCCTATTTTTAATATTGAAACAACAAACTCTTTGACTTGTTTTCGTATTAATCATTGCCATCACAACAACTTTCAACACACTTATTTTGTTTTATATTTAGTGAATATTTTACTTGATTATTCAACTGTTCCTTATGGGTTTGATATCTGTTCTTAAGGACACATTATTACTTCTGACAACACGGTGCACTTCTCGTAAAAAAGTCATCAAGCACCACTTCCAACATTTGGTGCCTGAAATAAATAATAAATAATTTGAAGTTAATAATTTTCAATGTTTATAATTATAAAATAAAAGACACCAATAAAGATTTAAATATACTGATACTTCATTGATGGATGCATGAATCAAATTAGTTACCATTGCAGCAAAATGTTCCAGAACATCTTTTTTGAAAGCAATATATACAAGCAAAGTTTGTATTTGATTTTTCACAATTACGAGTTCGCTTTCCATTTGAACTACCTTGTCCTCCACATTGATGAAGTTGAACTAGAGGAAGCATAGTTCATACCACTAATCCTTATTGTGGATCTTTTAAAAGCAAGACTGGGACAAGCTCCAATTGATAGCCCTCTAACTCAACTAGGATGCTCCTTACCAAATATGACAAAAATTGGATCACCTGGAGATATATTTGAAGCAGTTTTTGGATTTATCAACATTAGCTCATCAATTTTTTCCTGGATAAAATTGAAAGTAATGATCATTATTATCAAAATAACATACTTGTCAGACCTAGATATATTATGACAATAGTTCCAAAAAACTGATATGAATCAACTCCATCAAGAATACAAGATATCATCATTAATATATCATGAACAATATATTAGACCAACAACGAATCTTATTTGACCAACTGTCATCAAATTTTAGACCATCAATGAACCTCCAATATCAGACCAACAAAATTGTTATCTATAATACCAATTCATTGTCAAATACTTACAATCAAAACAGTATATCATGATCAATATATCACCATCAAAACATCAAACATTTCAAACTAGCAACGAACTTTGTCATACCAACAATCAAGCAATATCATACTAGCAATCAAGCAATTTCGGACTAGCAAATGAACCTTATTAGACCAACAATGAACCAAAACTATTACCTATAATATCAATTCATTGTCTAATACTTACAATCAAAACAATATATCATCATCAAAATAACAAACATTTTAGACTAGCCAATATATCATGAGCACTATAGGAAATTATAATCATCATCAAAATAATATATCATCATCACCAATATATCATGATTATAATCATCATCACCAATATATCATAATTATAATCATCATCAAAACAACAAACATATTTTGAAATTACAATAACACTTTACCCCAATCTCCATAGCCTCATCATTCACATAGGTGTCATTTTTCCTTTTATGTGTAATCTTCCACATTTCAGCTCGTCCAATATTCTTACCAATCTCAATTTTTTATATGTTCAATAAAAATAATATAAGTATAAAAGTAAAAAAATATAATATATTAAAACAAAGAGCACAATATAAGTAAAAAAAATACCAAGTTATCTCTTCTTCTTGACAAAGACATAGCACTACTAGTGTGAGGAATAATTTGTCTCTTCCTTATATGTTTATTTCTATTACACATGTTCTACCAAGTGAAAATGAAATCAGTTTTGTGTAAACTTAAAGTAAGCTTATTAGCAATCAAATAATGAAAATTGTCTACCATTGTAGAAGGCCTCAAACGATTATCAACAAAAACAACCCACTATTCCATGTTTACTCCTGTTGGAACATTCTTGATGAGGTCATTTCTGCTCAGAAGAGGGTCATAAAATTCATTCCAAAGCTTGCTTCTATACTCCCTCCACAATTTCCAAATTTTAAACATAACATCTCTTCCAGACAAATCTTCATTTACCTTGAAAAAAAATTGAGACTTCAAAAAAATAAGAGAAGTTAGTCCAAATGTATTGAATAAATTAAATAAGACTGAAGTTATTTCAATGAAAGTTTTATTACCTATAGTGCACTCTCCCACACGGTATCTTTGTAAGTATTTAGCAAAGTTTACCACCTTTCAAAAATAATAGGAAACAATGCTTGATTTGTTGTTAGCTGTCCACAAACTCCAGCAAGTAGACCGACCAGATGCTTCTCCTATTGGTTGAAAGTTGTCATCATAGTTCACCACCACATGTAATTCGTCAAACAAGTTATAACATCCCTAACCTTCACCTTTAGTTTTTGACTACCTCCTCCCCATCTATAAAAATCAAATACATTATTTCATGTGCATTGAAACTTATTACATGTAAAGAAAAAACAAAATATTTTACCTAGAACATCAACAAACCAATAGTGGTTTGACTGCCTTGATTTTCTTGGCTGCACTCTTTTAGGTTCAGACTCAGAAGTTGGTTGTCCTGGTATAAATTCAAAAGTTTGTGAACTACAAATTGATTGGTATGTGATTGTGTAGGTTGAGAAGAATTTCAAGATTTTTTCACAGGTATGTAGTGCTGCAAAGTCAGATGTTTGTCGTTGTGGAACTTGTAAAGTTTGTGGTTGTGCAGGTTGTGAAGTTTGTTGATGTATAGATTGAGATGCTTGTGGTAGTGGAGATCAAAGTGTGGATGTACAGAAGCAGTTCTTGTATGGTCTTGTGTAGTAGGAGGCGTATCATTAATGTTTAGATAGTTCGCCACAAATTTTTCTGAATCTGCAATTGACTTAAGCAAGTTCTTGATCTTTTAGGTTTAGGCATATCTACACATAAAAATGAAATGATCAACTACAACATAATTTAAAAGCTATACAAGTATCATAAAGATATATTAAAAGTTTCATACATGTATCATATACAGGCACAATAGATGAATGAACATGTTAACAGTGCAACTGAACCAAGGTTATTATTACTCTGACATTAAGTCATTTTCATGAAGTTCATAATCATTTTTGTCCTCATTAGTAATTCATCATCTTCATTATCCCTAAACAATTCCAATTGGTTAGAGTTGCTAAAAAATTCATTTAAGTCTTGTTATGGACACGGTTCTACTTCACAAACTTTGGCATCTCCTTCTCCTATATCATACAAGTCTCGTGGTTTCAAATGGACAACAATTGACCAATCCTTATTCACCTCATCATCTATATAATATAACATTTCAAATTGTGAAGCTTTAATGTATGGATCATGATCCTCAAGATCTCCCATGTGAATTATCCTTGAAATATTAATACAAGTGAAACCCGAAGGATCATTGCTCAACCCTCTATCCCCTGTGGTGTCATTCCATTTTCACTTGAACAAGGTAACTTTAAAATGACCATAGTAATTAAGCTCAATTATATCTTCTAATTTGCCATAATATGCCAAACCCAATTGTCTAATGTTTTGATTTGCACCACTCGCAAAACACACAGACGGTGCCTCTGGCAGCCGTTGTAGCTCCGACGCTCAAGTCAGGCAATAGGAACACCAAAACTATATCTGAATCTCTCTGTGAGACTCGTGTGTAACTGGAACTCTCAAATGTGTAAGCTGTAAGAATCTATAAAAAACCCCCCTCAATTTCGTTAAGAGTTTGTATATATACCTGAGTCTTTCTCTCTCCTGACGGTTATTCCTCTTGACACGTGGATAACATCTGGTCGTACACGTGTCACCATCTGGAGTACCTGCAGCTGAAACGTTACTTCCACTGTGCCCCTGCGACTAAGTTATCCACACAGGGAGTAGCTTAGAACGCAGGCTACTCTGGGCGCAACCTTAACATGGCGAGCTGGTTAACCCTGGGCATTGCAGCTCACACTACACATGGTGGCAGATATGCCACTTATCCTCTGTACTTAGACCATACAACAAGTGCTTGCCAAGTCTTCTCAAACACCTGGCGATGTGCTCTTTCGACGACTTGCTGACCACCTGATCTCCTAACCTTAACACACGGCGATCATGTGCAATCTAGGCGATTACTGATCCATACCGGCGATGAGCGATTACTCATCCTCAAGCCGATAGGCGATTACTCACCTCAAGGCGATAGGCGATTACTCACCTCAAGGCGATAGACGATTACTCATCTTCACAGGCGATAGGCGATTACCATTCTGAGTGATCGCCTCCCTGATTCGCCTGCTATCCTCTACCACGTGTTACTCTGTGAATGGTCCACGTGGTCAACTGCTGCTGATGTCATCGACTACCGATGACCGACCGGATCACAAGCCCCCCAGTCTCGAGCTGTGAACTTGTTCTCAGCGAAGAGACTAAGAAATCGTCTTCTGGCGGTCTACAGGAGCGCACACTCTGGTACTAACACTGTTTCATTCCTTCTTCTTCGCCTTCAGACATTCAAAGCATCTCTCTGGATCATCTAGAGATTCACCTTCCCTGTTTTCTTCTTCTCAAACGCGCTAGGGTTCGCTGCGTTTCTTCTCTTTAACTCTCTGCATGTGACTAACTGTTAACTAGCTTAGGCTTTAGCGCGATCTAACTGCAACCCCTCAAACTTGGCCTCTGACTTGATCGCGGCTAACTGTTACCTTAGCATTGCGTTCAACATAACTTCGTGCTGGATGACTAACTTAATGGGCCTAAACACTTCGGCTTCACGCAGCAGAACTTGCTTCTACCACCGACCACCGACTAGCATGTTAGTGCACCACCGATCAGTCATCGCGCTTCTGGCTTCGCTGCACTTCTCTGCCACACCAGCGCTGAGTGCATAGAGGGTCTGAACACCAACTATGACGCCTGTGTTTTGGGGAAGAAAAGTGCTTCTCGACGATCCCTCTTGCCTCAACCTCGCTGTAAGAAGTCGTGGGTGAGGTCTTGCCTCTCTCACCTCAGCCTCGTTGTAAAAAGCAGAGGGAAGGGACTTGGTTCTCTTGCCTCAACCTTGTTGTAAGAAGCAGAGGAAGAGGACTTTTCTCTCGCCTCAACCTTGCTGTGAAAAGCAGAGGAAGAGGACTTTTCCTCATGCCTCAGCCTCGCTGTACAAAGTCGAGGTGAGGACTTGGTTCTCTCGCCTCAACCTTGCTGTAAGAAACAAAGGGAGAGGACTTTCTCTTCTTGCCTCAGCCTCACTGTACAAAGTCGAGGTGAGGACTTTCACTCGCCTGCACCTCGCTGTACAAAGTCGAGGGAGGACTTTCTTCTTTCTCGCCTACACTCGCTCAAAGGCAAGGAGGTCTTCCTCTGTTGCCTACACTTGCTCAAAGGCAAGGAGGACTTCCTCTGTTGCCTGCACTTGCTCAAAGGCAAGGAGGACTTCCTCTGTTCTCGCCTGCACTTGCTCAAAGGCAAGGAGGACTTCCTCTGTTCTCGCCTGCACTTGCTCAAAGGCAAGGAGGACTTCCTCTGGTGCCTGCACTTGCTCAAAGGCAAGGAGGACTTCCTCTGTTCTCGCCTGCACTTGCTCAAGGGCAAGGAGGACTTCCTCTGGTGCCTGCACTTGCTCAAAGGCAAGGAGGACTTCCTCTGGTGTCTGCACTTGCTCAAAGGCAAGGAGGACTTCCTCTGGTGCCTGCACTTGCTCAAAGGCAAGGAGGACTTCCTCTGGTGCCTCAGCCTTGTTGTAAAAAGCAAAGGAAGAGGACTTTCTCTTGCCTCAACCTTGCTGTATAAAGCAAAGGTGAGGACTTTCTCTGTTGCCTCAACCTTGCTGTAAAAAGCAAAGGAAGAGGACTTTCTCTCGCCTGCACCTCGCTGTACAAAGTCGAGGGAGGACTTTCTCGTGGGTGCACGCTCCCAGGGGGGCGCCAGGCGTGGCTGTCTAAGCGCACACACTAGGCGCGCCCTGCCTGCATTGCCTCATCGCGCGTTCACCGACGTCCCGACCGGCGAGGATCTCTTCTTCTGGAATCATACGAGGTGCATGCTTAACGCTCTCGCTGGGAACTTGGGTCCCAGCTTAACACGTGTTAGCAAGACCCCGATGACCGTGCACCGACTGAGTACTCACTCTCTACATGCACCGACGGCTGATCGTGGTCTGCATGCACTGATGGCTGATTGCGCTCTACATCCCAGCGCTTATCTAGGGGCTGATCTGCGGGTGGTGGCCACTGGTAACTCACCACCGATCACCTAGTCTTGCACCTGGGGCAAGGAGAACTTCAAACTGGGAACACTCGCACACTTTATGTACTGAGAATCTTTTATTGGGTGGCATCGTTAAAAAGAGTGCCCCTGATCTGCTCAACTGTTTAATACACTAAGTGTGTGTACAGCGCGATAGCGCATCTACTTTACAACTTAACGAAAGTAGGAAAGAAACGTGTAGCGTCCTGGGTTCTGGGAATAGTCGTTCCGTCCAGAGTCACCAGCCGACAAGCTCCATTCTCCAACATCTCAACCACTCTGGATGGGGTCTCCTTTAATCGGTGATGACCGCCCTGGCGATGCACACACGTGGGGCGATCATGCCTTCCGCTTCAGCTCTGGGAGCCCCCCAGTGTAGCCTCTTCCATCACCTCACCTCCCCAAACACAGGGAGTTCATGCTGTTGGTCACCTTCCTGGGACCCCGAAGCGCGATCACCTTGTGTCTTCTGCAGGTAATCGGTCAGGAACCCTGTCTCCACCAACTCAGCAAGCTGACGCCCCAACGCCAGGCAGTTACGGAGTGTATGTCCATAAGCTTGATGGAATTCACACCACTCATCCTTCCTCCCTCCATGTACCCTGTCGGTTTTCTCTGGCACATGGAGTCTTGCTGCCACAGCAGGGATGGCGATCAGCTCCGCCAAACTTATCATGAAATCATACCTGGGGGTGCGTTGCTTGCACGCCCCCTGGTCTGGTCCTTCCTTGGTGCATAAGGGCGAGACCTTCTCTGCTCCTTCCTCCCTTCCTTGATCTCATGCACCCGCGCCTGTTGCTGCTGATTCCCCTGACCTCCACGTGGCTTCGACGGTGCAACACTTACTCTCTTCTCAGAGACCTCTGTCTCTGCTACTATGTGTGCCACCGCACGTCGCCGTATCTGTAAGGACCTGTAAAATTAAATTGGAATAAAAAGGGATATATTTTAAATAAATTCTAAGTATGTTTTTATTTAAAATAAAAAGGAAGGAAAGTGTAGTTTAGAAGACTATAAAATTTCCTGGTTAGTACATAATCGCCGGTCGCCTACTACGCATGATCGCCAGGGCGCGAGGCATGCAGGCATCGCCAGGGCGCGAGGCATGTGACTTTGCCAGGGCGCGAGAGGCATGCGGGCAACGCTGGGGCGCGAGAGGCATGCGGGCGTCGTCGGGGCGCGAGAGGCATGCGGGCGTCGTCGGGGCGCGAGGCATGCAGGCATCGCCAGGGCGCGAGAGGCATGCGGGCGTCGCCAGGGATAGACATCGGTCGTCTCCTAGAGAGAGACATCGGTCGTCTTCCAGGGAGAGACATCGGTCGTTTGCCAGTATGAGACCTCAGTGGATAGTCATCGCACGAGCGGTCATCGATGGAAGGTTATCGCGCGATGTCGAGTTTCACACAGTTAAGGTGGGACCCAGACTCCTAGCATGGCACGTCCTGCACGCGCGCCACGTGGACAAAAAGGGTGGTTCAGAATAGTGACATCAGAAGGTTGGCATGCGCAAGAGACACTCGCGGTCGTACTGTTCAGGGAAGTGGTTGGCATGCACAAGAAGACAACCATGGCCGTACTGTTCAGTGAAACGTACACTCTGGCTTTCTTGCAGAGGGGGTGGTGGCAGCAGCATGCGTGGACTAGTAGGCTGGGATTCAAAAACCCACTGCGAGGAGGCAAAGAACGTTACAGAGACTCGAGAGTGAAAGAGTGAGTGCATCTTCATCCCTCTCTTTTCTCTCCTTCGCGCTGCGTTTCAGGCAACCTCAAGCACCAGTGAAACCAGCGACGACTGCCCTTAGAGCACCTGGGAGGTTCTCTGCAAGTTCTACAAACCAGACGCTAAAACAGAGCTAAGGCATCCTTAAGCTCGGTGGGTTTTGGAGCTCTTGGTGTTTTGCGCAAGTCCAGGTAAGGGAAGCTAGCCTTATTTCCAACGAAAATCCTTATATTCGATGATTAAGATGATGGGGGCGACGTGGTCGCCGATTTTTCAACTGTTATTGTACAATCCTCTGTTTTTGAACGAGATCGCCGGTTTTGGCGTTGTTTTTCGAACTCCCCTGTTTTGTGTTGTTTGAAGCTGTTTGAGATTTAAATGTGATATTCGAAAATATGAACCATGAAATGATTGTTGTTGTGTTTGGAATTATTCATTTAAGTGTTATATGATGTGTGGAATGTCGTGAATGTGGGATCAAGACATAGTATTTTCAGGAAAGGAAATACCGTGTTGAGATTTGGTTATGAAGTGTATTGATCTGTGAGTATCCTGTGAATGAGGCGATCCTGACTCTGCTGAGATAATGGAATCATATAGAGGAAGTTATTCAGTTGGTGAGAGTCGAAGGAGGTTCATATGAATGGGTGAGTCGTGTGAAAAAGAACGAGCTCGGCCTGTTATATGGATTAACCCTGTCATACTGTGAGAGTGATGAATTGAGATCGAGTTTGTGTTGATGCGCATGGCTGTGGAAACATTACAGCAAATGAAGTATGACAGGTGCATGTCTCTGGATGCTAAGTTCAACGCACGAGTCTTCCGGAAGTAGTGTCAAGTGTCTTGTGTGATGAGTCAGTAGAAGACTGACGTGAGAAATGAGGAACATTGAATTTGATAGACACTTGATGCATTATGTGATTTGAATGACTCTTGAGGAATTGTGAAATACGTGTTTACTTGATGGTCATGTGAAGAGAATGAGAAAATTGATAGTTTTACGTGGGTATCTTGAATTTGTTTTACCTTGATTTTTAAAGTTCATATCTAAACTCTCTTTTAAATATCTAGCTTACCCTGTGATTTCTGGTGTTGTGTTTGGCTTTTCTTAAACCTGTGATGATCGTGTAAAATTTACACGGGAGCAGATGATGTTGCAGGAAGTAGAGCTCCTCAGTGAGTGGTCGCCGGAAGGAGATCGCTTGTTCCTCTTTCTGTTAGGCGATCACCCTTTTTCTGTTTTCTGATAGGAGATCGCCGTTCTCTGATAGGAGATCGCCTTTTTGCTGTTTGGAGATCGCCTGTATTCATATTTTAATGTATTTTGTTTACGTTTTTGGAAAATTGACCGAATATGTATTAAACTCCCTGTGAGGAGAAACTTCTTTATATATATATATATATATATAATTTTGTTCTTCTCAATATATTTGTTTACCTTTATTTCATTTTATAATTATTCCAAAGTATTTGGCGGGATGTTACAGTATCTCGGTGAAGGTGGCAGGGTGGCTCCTGATGAGCGATTCACTGAAAAGACCAGGGAGGACACCTCTCTTGAACGCATGCACCAGCATGTCTTCATCCTTGACGGGCAATCTCACCACCTGCGCCCCAAAGCGATTGAGGTAGTCCCTCAACGGCTCCCCCTGATACTGGCGCACGTCAAACAGGTCGAAGGACACTACTGGCGCAGGTTGGTTAATGATGTACTGCTCCGTGAACAGCTTCGCAAACTGATGGAAGGAAGTGACGTGGCCCTCTGGCAGGCTCACGAACCACTCCATCGCCACTCCGCGCAACATACTCATGAACATCTTGCAGTACACAACATCTGAACCTCCAGTCAGCATCATCTGAGTGTGGAAGGCTGTCAGGTGTGCTTCTGGATCTTCCACCCCCGTGAACGACGCTTTCAATCCCACCAGATTGGGAGGCACCACCGTGTTCGTGATTTCGGGGGAGAAAGGCATAGGGAATGCTCTCGGAGGCGATGGTGGCGTCGACGTCCTCTCTTCAGCTGCGCGCTCCCTCTGCGCCTGCAATTCCCTACGCAGCTCTTCATTCATACGGCTCAACTCTTCGTTTCTTCTCTGCAATGCAGTCAGCTCTGCACGCATTTTCTCCTAATCAGCTCTCGATTCCGCGACGCTATCTTGCAGCGTGCGCATCATCTCCACTGCCTGCGCCATGGTAACAGCTCCTTCTTCAGCAGATGGCGCAGGTGAGGTTTGCCTGGTTCTTCTTCTCATCTTCTCAACACTTCGACGTAACTTCACTTCGACGAAATGATCAAGAAGCTCCAAGAAACTTCAAGAAACCTCAAGAAACTGCGACGTGGATGGGAGCAAAATTCACACGAGCCCCACGGTGGGCGCCTAATGATCCTGCCACTTGACTCGAACGTGGAGGACTGCCTTGTCACTCCTTCGTCTAGCCTTCTGTTCTGCAGGAACGCTCCAAGAACCACCGCCGGAACTCCAAACGCTGCCTGCAAAACACACAGACGGCGCCTCTGGCGGCCGTTGTAGCTCCGACGCTCAAGTCAGGCAACAGGAACACCAAAACTATATCTGAATCTCTCTGTGAGACTCGTGTGTAACTGAAACTCTCAAATGTGTAAGCTGTAAGAATCTGTAAAAAACCCCCCTCAATTTCGTTAAGAGTTTGTATATATACCTGAGTCTTTCTCTCTCCTGAAACGTTACTTCCACTGTGCCCCTGCGACTAAGTTATCCACACAGGGAGTAGCTTAGTACGCAGGCTACTCTGGGCGCAACCTTAACATGGCGAGCTGGTTAACCCTGGGCATTGCAGCTCACACTACACATGGTGGCAGATATGCCACTTATCCTCTGTACTTAGACCATACAACAAGTGCTTGCCAAGTCTTCTCAAACACCCGGCGATGTGCTCTTTCGGCGACTTGCTGACCACCTGATCTCCTAACCTTAACACACGGCGATCATGTGCAATCTAGGCGATTACTGATCCATACCGGCGATGAGCGATTACTCATCCTCAAGCCAATAGGCGATTACTCACCTCAAGGCGATAGGCGATTACTCACCTCAAGGCGATAGGCGATTACTCATCTTCACAGGCGATTACGCATCTTCACAGGCGATAGGCGATTACCATTCTGAGTGATCGTCTCCCTGATTCGCCTGCTATCCTCTACCACGTGTTACTCTGTGAATGGTCCACGTGGTCAACTGCTGCTGATGTCATCGACTACCGATGACCGACCGGATCAATTAATATTATTAATATTATATTCATATTATTAATAATATATTAATATTATTAATATTATATTCATATTATTAATATTATATTCATATTATTAATATTATATTAATATTATTAATATTATTAATATATTAATATTATTAATATTATTAATATTATTAATTATTAATATTATTAATATTATTAATATTATTAATATTATTAATATTATTAATATTATTAATATTAATAATATATTGTTGTTATTAATAATATTATTATTATTAATAATAAAATATTAATAATAATAAGTATAATAAAAATTATAATAATACAAAAGAATTTGTTTGGTGTAGTGGTTAAAGTTTTTTTGGTTGTGCTTGTGTTCTCTCAATAGTTGACATCTCAAAGGTTGAAGCAACACTTACAACTCTACCAATTGGTGAAAATAGGGTGTTAAATTATAAAATATTTGTGTTAGATAAGTCATCCACACTTAAAGGTCTATTAGTTTTTGTCTCCATCCCTTCCAAAATGAGAGCAAAAGGTGAGAACCTTCTTAATTATCCTTCAGCAATAAAACCTTCAAGTTATGCCTTTTTTTGAACATACAATTTTAAGGATCGAAATATATATAAAATACTTTTGCAATTATAATAATCAAACTTTTAACTTAAAAAAGTACTGAACTGAAGTTGTATATTATTTATATATATATATATATATATATATATATATATATAATTTCAACAAAATTTATTTTTTAAAAATCGTCTTTTAGATATACGAGTTTCTAATTAAAATTGTATTTTCCAAATATGATTTTTCCATAAATTATTTTTGAATTAGTTTACATTAAACTCGTATGAATTCTTTGAAATTTTGTGAAATCATATACCTGGTTGGAATCGTACCAGTTCAAATCGTAATTCATGTATACAATTTACCCAATTCTGAAGTTAAAAAAAAAAAATCTACCCATTTACAAAAAATTGAATTAAAATTACACTACTTTCCAAACAAAAACCGTGAAATTACACTTAAAAGGATTTTGAAAGTTTTTTTTTTCATAATTTTGTTCAACCATTTCTAAAGTTCACTATGTATTTTTTAATCCGCTTAGTACAGGCCAAATTCGCTCAATACAGGGAAAATTGACTCACATTTTCATCTTGGCTTAGCCATTTTTAGCCCTACCCCAAAATTGTCTTTGAGCTAATCTGTTCAGAAAACGGGCAATGTTCTTAGCCAAGTTTTCCTTGTTGAATGCTTTTTTCCAACCTTACTATATGGAGTGAATCCGCTCAATGCACCACCTCGAACAATATACCTTATCTGTACTCCTAAGCTAAGAAAATTTCTGCATAATTTTGATTTTATTCAGAGTCTTAAATCAGCCAGCACATTCGGATTACATCCCTATCCAGATTCCGCTTTTGTCCATATTTAAGCAATAAAGAGAGGTTTAGGCCATTAATTCATCCATGGAAACACTAGCCAAGTTCATATTTAGGTAGAAATTTGTGCCTATATCAGTCATTTTACTGGTTTATTGCTATTACATGGAGTTGGACAAGGTATTAGGCACTAGCCTTTACACTGACCAACAACAGAATTTGAGCTTAGGAACTTCTGAAGTTTGATATCGAGAGTATAGTAGAATCCATTATACAATAAAATGATCTAACCAAAGCATTTCTTATATCTCTTTTCCATAATAAACAAATTTTTTATGGCCACACAACTCAAACAAAGCTAGGAATTAAAACATTCAAGCACACAAAGTAATACCTTTTGAAAATTCTTGACACTAATATAAACCAATAATCCAATTAATTGAATAAACAAAAATGTATTACAAAATCTTGATAACATACTCTTGTTACAACACAAGAATCACTAAAGAAACTCTACATGAATTGATCAAACATACTGAAATAGTTTCTGTCAAATACTTGTAAGATTGTTGCTAGTTTTCAAGGGTTGGCAAAGGGTAACGACACAAGGGACAGACGGGACTAGTTTTGAGCCATGTGAGAATACAATGTAGATGAAACTCATGATGGCATGGCATTGTGTAGCATTCGCAGTTGATATTCAAATCTTCTAAGCAGATACAACAATTATCACTCCCTTCCATAACCGTACGTTTCTTCAAGAAGGTCTTTATTATGGTTTCATTGAACTCATTCATTCTATAAACCTGCCACGATTCTTCCCCAGCTGCATCCAATATTATAATTGTCACAGATAAAGGGATGACTCGGTGTTGAGATTCCAAAGAGAGAAAATCATCAATGCTACCAACTTCAAACAATTCTTGAACTGTAGAAACAACCCCTTCTGTTACTTCCTCAATCGATTCAACGGTGAAGCTTAAGCCTGAGAAAAGTGACTGTAAGAAAATTTGACCCTCTCGGAAGAAATCATTAGAGGGTATTGATAACGAAGAAAATAGATTCTGCAACCCTTCTGGATCTGTGTGAACTGAGTGATATACAATTTTGATGTGGAAATTGAATGTATCACCAGGCACAATCGTTGTTTCTTGGTTATTCAACCTCATCACGTTATAGTAGTATCGCTGTGACTGCATTCTTTCTCAATATGTTATTGGAAAACGAAACAAAGTGTACTATTCTGCAAACTTTTCAGAAAGAAAGAATTATTCTATATATATGTGTGTGTGTATAAAGAAAGAAAGTTTCGATATATGTAAACAAAATCTAACGGGAATCACAATATTCATATTTTTCTGCTAAAATGAAGCGGTTTATTTATATATTTTTTATATTCGCAAAATAAATATTCAAAGTACGTGTGATCAAGGCACCTATGATGAATTTGTATTTTGATTTTCAATTAATAAATTGATATATTCAATCTTAAGCAATCTTGATCGTATCATTCTAGAATAATAAATTTATATCTTATTAATCAATTAATACATTAAATCCTAGTCCAAGAATATCTTGAATTTTATCTTGAGTACGATTAAGTTGTGTAATAAAGATATATTCTTATTATATTATAATGAATTAATTTAGGTATTATATATTTTAGAAGAGGATTTTCTCGCGTATGCAAATGCACGTGGCACCATGATAATGGTATTCTTTTCCCCTAGATGTAAAATGATTTATAATATTTAATTATAGTAATTTAGATGTGTTTAATAAGTAAATCGATTAGATTAATCAATTAATATTCAATCCTAGTTGTCCTTGATTTCATCATTTCAATTAAGGAGTATACAATAAGGATACATTTTGATTAAATTAACGAATTGACATATTCAATCTTTAAAAATATTCTTGTTTTTATCACTATAAATTTTATAATCTTTTTTATTGTTACAATAACTTTATGTTATAAAGACGATTTTAAAATAATCAGAAGAATTGTTAAATTGTTAAACTAAAAAATATATAATTAGAATAACATTAAAAGAAACTATAATTACTATTTAAAATAAAAAATACATTGATAGCTATAACTATATAAAAAAAAATATTAAAATATAAATATAAGAAAGACTATAAACTGATATCTTATATCCTGAGATACAGTTCTATAATGTGTTTGGTATTAGATATACCTGAATGATTTAACTCAAAATTCGTTTTCACATATATATATATATATATATATATATATATATATATATATATTTATTTATCTTCAAAAATTTAAATACACTCCTAATATATATGATATTTTTTAAATATGAATTTAATAATACCTATGTTCTAAACTTGAAATTCGTTAAAAAAAAAAAAATAATAATTGAAGCAAGAATATCAAAATATAAGTTATTTTTCATAAATATATAATTTATAAGTTAAAAAAAATTATTTACTATAAATTTTAATTATAACATAATATTGATGTATATATATATATAGATATAATTATTTATTAAAATAGTAGTTATATAATAAATATTTATTTTATACAGTACATAAAACAAAAATACCTATAGCTAAATATAAAATTTTTCATTTTAAGATTAGGTTGGCCTTTGAATATGGTTGAGTTTTACATAAAATATATACAATTAGTTATTGATTAATTTACGAAAACGGTTTAATTTATATCTATATATAAAGGGAATTTCTCTCTTTAATTGCTCTAAATCTTTTTCCTATTTTATTTTTTTATTAATATTTAATTTTATTATTGAATTATGAGCATTAAGCCATTTCCTTTTTTTTTTAAATATATTAAAATAGTTTTTTGTTTAATTTAATTTTTTGAAATATATATCTATTTCTTATTTTTTCAATTTTCACATACGGTTGCGGCTTTTTAATTTGAATTTTTGAGATTTTATCATCGTTTTTTCTTTCTTCGCTCTTTCTCTCTTTATCTCTCTTCTTCTTCAAATATATTGAAACCCAATAACATAGTTCTCATGTTCTCTGTATGTCTTATGCTCTTTATCTCTCATACATACAAATACATATAAATTTATATTTCATTTAAATAAATATAAATATACCTATAATAATAGTAAAAATAAAAAATCTAAATACACAGACATAGGAGCGCTAGTGTTTCCGCTAATTATTTATTAAATTTACTAAAATACTTAAATTTTAAAATTTTTACAAAAATATGTAAATCCAAACATGATTTTGGTTTTAGTCAAATATTTCACTTTTAAGTTGTGCTTTAAAGCATGTATTTTAATATTTTTTTTGTTTTTAATTATTTTCAAGTAAGTCGTGTTTAAAGGCATCACTTTAATTTAATTTATTTTTAGAAATGTAACGCCCCTCAAAATATTGTTCAATTTTTATATAATAAAATAAAGGTGAAACAATAATACCAAAATTTTAACATAGGTATATACATAATATAATTCATCCATTAATACAAAGGTGCCTCAGAATAATATCCCTTTTCGAGGAAGTTTTAATACATCTCCATACAAGAGTTTTCAAAATAAAACAAAACAACAGCATTCAAAAATCGGTGATCTCCTCCTCCAGAAATGCTCACTGAGGAGCTCTACCACCTGCAACCTCATCTGCTCCCGTGCAAATATACACGATCATCACAGGTTTAAGAAAAACAACCACGATACAAAACAAAGGGTAAGCTAGATATTTTTAAAAACTTTAAATATGAAACTTTATATCAATAGAAGGCATAAATCTTCACACCATTCATAATCTATATCAATTTTCAACCATCAATATCCCCATATTCCACAAACTCGTCAAGTGTCTATTCAATACATTCAATACTCATGGTTCACACGTCAAACTTTCCACTGACTCATAACACATAGACACATGACTCTACTTCCGGAAGACTCGTGCATTGACTAGACTCAGAGATCTGCACCTGTCATACTACATTGCTGTAAAGTTCCCACAGCTATGCGCATAAACATAATCTCAATCTCAATCTCATCACTCTCCTAGTATGACAGGGTTAATCCATACAACAGGTCAAGTAGTTATCTTTCAAACCACTTACCCATACATATGAACTTTCATCGACTCTCAACGCCTGAATAACTTCATCTATATGATTCCATTATATCAGGAGAGTCAGGATATCTCATTATAGAAATCACCGATCAATGCACATTCTACACGATCTTACACGGTATTTTCTTTCCTGAAAATACTATGCCTTGATCCCACATTCACAACATTCAACACATCATATAACACTTAAATGAACGATTCCAATCACAGCAACAATCATTCCAAGGTTCAGATTTTCGAATATCACATGCATTTCACATTTCAATCTTAAACAGTTTCAAACGACACTAAAATAGGGGAGTTCGAAATCAACATTGAAACCGGCGATCACGTCGCCCCACACATAAAAACAGAGCATCGTGAAATAGAATATGAAACCGGCGACCACGTCGCCCTCACTTCAGAACCTACTCGCCTAAAGTTTTTATAAACGAAAATGCTAGCTTCCCTTACCTGGACTTGCGTAAAATCTCACTAAGAGCTCCAAACCCACCGAGAACTCAAGGATGCTTAACCTGCACCATAGAGTCCCGATCACAAAACTAACGAGATTACTCATTTTCTGTGTTAACAGAGACGATTTCTGAAATTAAAAGAGTTAGTATGCACAACCTATGCAAAGACGACCCTCTTAAATTCAGACTCGACTCAAAGAACAGAGCAAAACGACTTACTCTATTTTAGGGCTTTGAGCAGAAAACTTGCAGAGACTTCCCAGAAGGACAAAGGCAGTCGCCGATCGCAGCACTAGTACGTGAGGATAGCTGCGTCTTTGAGTGGAGGAGAAAGGAGAAAGGGGAACTAAATGAGCTGATTCCCTCAGCTCTTAAGGTCGAACGACTCTTTAGCCTTCACTGCCATTACCCACTCTCTGAGCAACCTTGCGTGCACACTTCCTTGAACAGTATGACCACGTAGGTTTCTGCACATACCAACTCTCTGATGCTAACTATTCTGAAACACCCTTTTTGTCTACGTGTCGCGCATGCAGGACGTCTCATGCTGGGAGCCTGGGTCCCACCTTATCTGTGTGAAACACGACATCGCGTGATAACCTTCCACCGCTGACTGCTCGCGCGATGACTATGCCTCTCATACCGGCGATGACCGATTCCTCTTCCTGACAGACGACCGATGTCTCACCCTGGCAGACAACCGATGTCTCACCCTGGCAGACAACCGATGTCTCACCCTGGCAGACAACCAATGTCTCATTCAGGAAGACGACTGATGTGTCCCTCATCCTGGCGATGACCGTCTGTCTCTCGCCCTGGCGATCCCCGCGTGTCTCTCGCCCTGGCGATCTCCGCGTGTCTCTCGCCCTGGCGATCTCCGCGTGTCTCTCATCGTCCTTGATGTGGCGAGGACACATCGCCTTGCTTCTGTCGACTGATGCCACATCGTCACACCCTGTTGAGGGCTCGTCCTACTATTACTCCACGCCTGTGTTATCACTCCCACATGGCTCGGTGACGTCGGTAGCTTCTCCTGCCCGAGGGCAGCTCAGTACTCAATCCTTACGTGCCTAAGCATGCAACACTAAGGTAAATCCCTTATGTCCAAGCGTAAAGTCCCGTAATTATTCTGCATGCATGGCGCTCCTAAGGTTCAAATCACACCTCCCTACATGTGATTTCTGGAACCCACTATGGTCCACCGACCGACCTCTACCACGCCGCCCTCAGACCTTGGGCGACATCCGAGGTCTGACCACCATGAAATTTCCATTACAAGCTCTTTTCATTTTAAGTAATAACATATTCAGAATTCATTAAAATTATACTTCTTCTATTCCAAATAATTATCTAGATCCTTACAAGAAATAGTACCTAAAAGCACAAGTTAATTGTCTTTTATTTTTTATTTTTTAAGTAGTGTGTTTTAATACAATTTATGGTTTTGGATTTTTTTAATTTTTCTAAATTAGTTCTATAAAGCATGTCTTTAGATTTTTTTTTTAATTCTTGATAAATTATTTTTTTATTTAACATTTTTTTAAACTTATATGTTTTTATTATGTTGTTTTTAAAAATTAAATAATTATATTGACTTTAATTTTAAATTAGTATTTGTATTTAATGTAATTCTTGAAATTTTAAAAATAATAAGATTGTATAAAATAAATAAAAAATGATTAATACCTAAAGAAAAATAAATTTAATGAAGTGGTAGTTAATTTTTTATAATTAACATAAGGTACACTACAAGAAAAAATGGTTTTAACCGGATTTATTTTTATATTATCCATGGTTAAAACCTCTATTAAGTCATTATATAGGGTTGCAGTTTCCCCCGCTAAATCATTCCTGGGAAAGGTGTTCCTTTGGGTTTTTTAAACCTTAAGAAAATTCTTTTAGAATCTTGATAAATACCATGGGTTTAAGAACCTCCGTAAAATACTATGGGTTTAAAAACCTTCATTAAATGCCATGGGTTTAAAAACCTTCGTAAAATACCATGGGTTTAAAAATCACCATAAAATACTGTGGGTTTCAAAACCTCCGTTAAATACTGATCCTGCCGCTTGACTCGAACGTGGAGGACTGCCTCGTCACTCCTTCGTCTAGCCCTCTGTTCTGCAGGAACGCTCCAAGAACCACCGCCGGAGCTCCAAACGCTGCCTGCAAAACACACAGACGGCGCCTCTAGCGGCCGTTGTAGCTCCGACGCTCAAGTCAGGCAACAGGAACACTAAAACTATATCTGAATCTCTCTGTGAGACCCGTGTGTGACTGAAACTCTCAGATGTGTGAGCTATGAGAATCTGTAAAAAAACTTCCTCTAATTTCGTTAAGAGTTTGTATATATACTTGAGTCTTTCTCTCTCCTGACGGTTATTCCTCCTGACACGTGGATAACATCTGGTCGTACACGTGTCATCATCTGGAGTGTCTGCAGCTGAAACGTTACTTCCACTGTGCCCCTGCGACTAAGTTGTCCACACAGGGAGTAGCTTAGTACGCAGGCTACTCTGGGCATTACAGCTCGCACTACACATGGTGGCAGATATGCCACTTATCCTCTGTAGTTAGACCATACAACAAGTGCTTGCCAAGTCTTCTCAAACACCCGGCGATGTGCTCTTTCGGCGACTTGCTGACCACCTGATCTCCTAACCTTAACACATGGCGATCATGTGCAATCTGGGCGATTACTCATCCATACCGGCGACGACCGATTACTCATCCTCAGCCGATAGGCGATTACTCACCTCAAGGCGATAGGCGATTACTTACCTCAAGGCGATAGGCGATTACTCAACATCAGAGGCGACAGGCGATTATCATTCTGAGTGATCGCCTCTCTGCTTCGCCTGCTTTCCTCTACCACGTGTTACTCTGTGAATGGTCCACGTGGTCAACTGCTGCTGATGTCATCGACTACCGATGACCGACCGGATCACAAGCCCCCCAGTCTCGAGCTGTGAACTTGTTCTCAGCGAAGAGACTAATAAATCGTCTTCTGGCGGTCTATAGGAGCGCACACTCTGGTACTCACACTGTTTCATCCCTTCTTCTTCGCCTTCAATCATTCAAAGCATCTCTCTGGATTATCTAGAGATTCACCTTCTCTGTATTCTTCTTCTCTAACGCGCTGGAGTTCGCTGCGTTTCATCTCTTTAACTCTCTGCATGTGTCTAACTGTTAACTAGCTTAGGCTTTAGCGCGATCTAACTGCAACCCCTCAAACTTGGCCTCTGACTTGATCGCGGCTAACTGTTGCCTTAGCATTGCCTTCAACATAACTTTGCGCTGGATGACTGACTTAACGGGCCTAAATGCTTCGGCTTCACGCAGCAGAACTTGCTTCTACCACCGACCACCGACTAGCGTGTTAGCGTACCACCGATCAGTCATCGCGCTTCTGGCTTCGCTGCACTTCTCTGCCACACCAGCGCTGAGTGCATAGAGGGTCTGAACACCAACTATGACGCCTGTGTTTTGGGGAAGGAAAGTGCTTCTCGATGACACCTCTTGTCCTGACCTTGCTGTAAGAAGTCGTGGGTGAGGTCTTGCTTCCCTCACCTCAGCGTCGCTGTAAAAAGGAGAGGGAAGGGACTTGGCTCTCTTGCCTCAACCTTGCCGTAAAAAGCAAAGGGAAGAGGACTTTTCCTCATGCCTCAGCCTCGCTGTACAAAGTCGAGGTGAGGACTTGGTTCTCTCGCCTCAACCTTGCTGTAAGAAGCAAAGGGAGAGGACTTTCTCTCTTGCCTCAGCCTCGCTGTACAAAGTCGAGGTGAGGACTTTCACTCGCCTGCACCTCGCTGTACAAAGTCGAGGGAGGACTTTCTTCTTTCTCGCCTGCACTCGCTCAAAGGCAAGGAGGTCTTCCTCTGTTGCCTACACTTGCTCAAAGGCAAGGAGGACTTCCTCTGTTCTCGCCTGCACTTGCTCAAGGGCAAGGAGGACTTCCTCTGTTCTCGCCTGCACTTGCTCAAGGGCAAGGAGGACTTCCTCTGGTGCCTGCACTTGCTCAAAGGCAAGGAGGAGTTCCTCTGTTCTCGCCTGCACTTGCTCAAAGGCAAGGAGGACTTCCTCTGGTGCCTGCACTTGCTCAAAGGCAAGGAGGTCTTCCTCTGGTGCCTGCACTTGCTCAAAGGCAAGGAGGTCTTCCTCTGGTGCCTGCACTTGCTCAAAGGCAAGGAGGACTTCCTCTGGTGCCTGCACTTGCTCAAAGGCAAGGAGG
Source organism: Phaseolus lunatus (assembly GCA_013389735.1). Lineage (NCBI taxonomy): Eukaryota > Viridiplantae > Streptophyta > Magnoliopsida > Fabales > Fabaceae > Phaseolus > Phaseolus lunatus. Next base: position 14,854,283 of record CM023862.1, on the reverse strand, counting down.
ACTTCCTCTTGCCTCAACCTCGCTGTATAAAGCAGAGGAAGAGGACTTTCTCTTGCCTCAACCTTGCTGTATAAAGCAGAGGAAGAGGACTTTCTCTTGCCTCAACCTTGCTGTATAAAGCAGAGGAAGAGGACTTTCTCTGTTGCCTCAACCTTGCTGTATAAAGCAGAGGAAGCGGACTTTCTCTTGCCTCAACCTTGCTGTATAAAGCAGAGGAAGAGGACTTTCTCTGTTGCCTCAACCTTGCTGTAAAAAGCACAGGAAGAGGACTTTCTCTGTTGCCTCAACCTTGCTGTAAAAAGCAAAGGAAGAGGTCTTTCTCTTGCCTCAACCTTGCTGTATAAAGCAGAGGAAGAGGACTTTCTCTTGCCTCAACCTTGCTGTATAAAGCAGAGGAAGAGGACTTTCTCTTGCCTCAACCTTGCTGTATAAAGCAGAGGAAGAGGACTTTCTCTGTTGCCTCAACCTTGCTGTAAAAAGCAAAGGAAGAGGACTTTCTCTCGCCTCAACCTTGCTGTATAAAGCAGAGGTGAGGACTTTCTCTGTTGCCTCAACCTTGCTGTAAAAAGCAAAGGAAAAGGACTTTCTCTCGCCTCAACCTTGCTGTATAAAGCAGAGGTGAGGACTTTCTCGTGGGTGCACGCTCCCAGGGGGGCGCCAGGCGTGGCTGTCTAAGCGCACACACTGGGCGCGCCCTACCTGCATTGCCTCATTGCACGTTCACCGACGTCCCGACCGGCGAGGACCTCTTCTTCTGGAATCATACGAGGTGCATGCTTAACGCTCTAGCTGGGAACTTGGGTCCCAGCTTAACACGTGTTAGCAAGACACCGATGACCGTGCACCGACCGAGTACTCACTCTTTACATGCACCGACAGCTGATCGCGGTCTGCATGCACTGATGGCTGATCGCGCTCTACATCCCAGCGCTTATCTGGGGGCTGATCTGCAGGTGGTGGCCACTTGGTAACTCACCACCGATCACCTGGTCTTGCACCTGGGGAAGGGGAACTTTAAACTGGGAACACTCGCACACTTTATGTACTGAAAATCTTTTATTGGGTGGCATCGTTAAAAAGAGTGCCCCTGATCTGCTCAACTGTTTTAATACACTAAGCATGTGTACAGCGCGATAGCGCATCTACTTTACAACTTAACGAAAGCAAGAAAGAAGCGTGTAGCGTCCTGGGTTCTGGGAATAGTCGTTACGTCCAGAGTCGCCAGCCGACAAGCTCCGTTCTCCAACATCTCAACCACTCTGGATGGGGTCTCCTTTAACCGGCGATGACCGCCCTGGCGATGCTCACACGTGGGGCGATCATGCCTTCCGCTTCAGCTCTGGGAGCCCCCCCAGTGTAGCCTCTTCCATCACCTCACCTCCCCAAACACAGGGAGTTCATGCTGCTGGTCGCCTTCCTGGGACCCCGAAGCGCGATCACCTTGTGCCTTCTGCAGGTAATCGGTCAGGAACCCTGTCTCCACCAACTCAGCAAGCTGACGCCCCAGCGCCAGGCAGTTACGGAGTGTATGTCCATAAGCTTGATGGAATTCACACCACTCATCCTTCCTCCCTCCAAGTACCCTGTCGGTTTTCTCTGGCACATGGAGTCTTGCTGTCACAGCAGGGATGGCGATCAGCTCCGCCAAACTTATCATGAAATCATACCTGGGGGGTGCGCTGCTTGCACGCCCCCTGGTCTGGTCCTTCCTTGGTGCATAAGGGCGAGACCTTCTCTGCTCCTTCCTCCCTTCCTTGACCTCATGCACCCGCGCCTGTTGCTGTTGACTCCCCTGACCTCCACGTGGCTTCGACGGTGCAGCACTTCCTCTCTTCTCAGAGACCTCGGTCTCTGCTACTATGTGTGCCACTGCACGTCGCCGTATCTCGGTGAAGGTGGCAGGGTGGCTCCTGATGAGCGATTCACTGAAAGGACCAGGGAGGACACCTCTCTTGAACGCATGCACCAGCATGTCCTCGTCCTTGCTGGGCAATCTCACCACCTGCGCCCCAAAGCGATTAAGGTAGTCCCTCAACGGCTCCCCCTGATACTGGCGCACGTCAAACAGGTCGTAGGACACTACTGGCGCAGGTCGGTTAATGATGTACTGCTCCATGAACAGCTTCGCGAACTGATGGAAGGAAGTGACGTGGCCCTCTGGCAGGCTCACGAACCACTCCATAGCCACTCCGCTCAGCGTGCTCATGAACATCTTGCAGTACACAGCATCTGAACCTCCAGTTAGCATCATCTGAGTGTGGAAGGCTGTCAGGTGTGCTTCTGGATCTTCCGCCCCCGTGAACGACGCTTTCAGTCCCACCAGATTGGGAGGCACCACCGTGTTCATGATTTCGGGGGAGAAAGGCATAGGGAATGCTCGCGGAGGCGACGGTGGCGTCGACGTCCTCTCTTCAGCTGCGCGCTCCTTCTGCGCCTGCAATTCCCTACGCAGCTCTTCATTCATACGGTTCAACTCTTCGTTTTTTCTTTGCGATGCAGTTAGCTCTGCATGCATCCTCTCTTGCTCAACTCTCGATTCCGCGACGCTATCTTGCAGCGCGCGCATCATCTCCACTACCTGCGCCATGGTAACAGCTCCTTCTTCAGCAGATGACGCAGGTGAGGTTTGCTTGGTTCTTTTACTCATCTCCTCTGCACTTCGACGTAACTTCAAGAAACCTCGACGAAATGATCAAGAAGCTCCAAGAAACTTCAAGAAACCTCAAGAAACTTCAAGAACTGGTCGTGGATGGGAACCAGATTTACACGGCCCCACGGTGGGCGCCTAATGATCCTGCCGCTTGACTCGAACGTGGAGGACTGCCTCGTCACTCCTTCGTCTAGCCCTCTGTTCTGCAGGAACGCTCCAAGAACCACCGCCAGAGCTCCAAACGCTGCCTGCAAAACACACAGACGGCGCCTCTAGCGGCCGTTGTAGCTCCGACGCTCAAGTCAGGCAACAGGAACACTAAAACTATATCTGAATCTCTCTGTGAGACCCGTGTGTGACTGAAACTCTCAGATGTGTGAGCTATGAGAATCTGTAAAAAAACTTCCTCTAATTTCGTTAAGAGTTTGTATATATAGCTGAGTCTTTCTCTCTCCTGACGGTTATTCCTCCTGACACGTGGATAACATCTGGTCGTACACGTGTCATCATTTGGAGTGTCTGCAGCTGAAACGTTACTTCCACTGTGCCCCTGCGACTAAGTTGTCCACACAGGGAGTAGCTTAGTACGCAGGCTACTCTGGGCATTGCAGCTCGCACTACACATGGTGGCAGATATGCCACTTATCCTCTGTACTTAGACCATACAACAAGTGCTTGCCAAGTCTTCTCAAACACCCGGCGATGTGCTCTTTCGGCGACTTGCTGACCACCTGATCTCCTAACCTTAACACACGGCGATCATGTGCAATCTAGGCGATTACTGATCCATACCGGCGATGAGCGATTACTCATCCTCAGCCGATAGGCGATTACTCACCTCAAGGCGATAGGCGATTACTTACCTCAAGGCGATAGGCGATTACTCAACATCACAGGCGACAGGCGATTATCATTCTGAGTGATCGCCTCTCTGCTTCGCCTGCTTTCCTCTACCACGTGTTACTCTGTGAATGATCCACGTGGTCAACTGCTGCTGATGTCATCGACTACCGATGACCGACCGGATCAAATACCATGGGTTTAAGAACCTTTATAAAATACCATGAGTTTCAAAATTTCCATAAAATGACTTGTTGTCTGAAATAACCTTCAACCACATTTTCCACCATCTCTAACGATCCTCCTAACTTCTCTCTTCCACCATAGACACACTACTCTCTTTTCATAGGCTCAATGGTCGCCGACGACAATCCTATCAAGGAATCACAATTCAGCCACATTTATGTCTATTATATCTAAGGAGAAAAAACATTAAATAAGGCTTTATCATTGCTTCTTCCATCACCTTACTACCCCAACTCGGGTCACAATCCACTATTACTTAGCTCGGCAACAACTGATTTTTATCACTACTTTATATATCCCAAATAATTGCATTACCTGTCAGATGTGGGTTTCAAAGCCATGTGTGTTCTTGGCTTTGCAGGCTTCAAAGATTGCAAGAACATATTGCAAGGAGAAATTAACTTTATCACTTCTCACTTTCACAATGAATTAATTATTAGATCCATTTTAAAATAATGACCTTAATTTAAAATATTTCAAAATTATGAGAATTAAATATTAACAATTATAACTAAAAACAAAATTGCACATAAAATACACGTAGATCAAAAGCTAAAACAAAAGAAGTTCGATTTATTGAAGAATGAGATCACAACAAAACAAAACTAGGAATTATTTAAACCAACTACCAGCAAATATTGTTGAAATACTTATTATCAAAGATTAGTTGTTGAAAATTCTTATTATCCAAGGTTATTTTGGTGAGTTTTTAAAATAAATTTTTGAAACTTTAGAAAACTTATTTGTAATGTAAAGTTACACTTTCAAAATTTTAGATAATTTATTTATAAAATATATTAAAACTATATAATTTTAATTATTTATTTATAAATATATTTAAGTATATTTATTGAAGTTTGAAAAATTTGGAGTGTTTTATTGAGGTTCTACAATAAATCTTTGGAATTGAATGAAGGTTAAGAAAACCTCTGTTATTTTGCTGAGGTTTTAGAATAAACCTTTGGAATTTAACGAAGGTTAAAAAAATCTTCGTTATTTTGCTGATGTTTTAAAATAAACCTTTGAAATTTAACGAAGGTTAAAAAAACCTCTACTATTTTCCTAAGGTTTTAGAATAAATCTTTGGGATTTAATGAAGGTTAAACAAACCTTTGTTATTTTGCTGAAGTTTTAGAATAAACCTTTGGAATTTAATGAAGGTTAAAAAAAACTTCGTTATTTTGCTAAGGTTTTAAAATAAACCTTTGAAATGTAACGAAGGTTAAAAAAACCTCTGTTATTTTTTTGAGATTTTAAAATAAACCTTTGGAATTTAATGAAGGTTAAAAAACCTTTCGATATTTTGCTAAGGTTTTTAAATAAACCTTTGAAATTTAACTAAGGTTAAAAAAATCTTTGTTATTTTGCTAATGTTTTAGAATAACCTTTGGAACTTAATGAAGGTTAAAAAAACCTCTGTTAATTAAATAAATTCTCAAGGTTATATTAACCTCTACTAAATAACTTCCGTTAAAACCATTTTTTCTTGTAGTGGTAGTAAGATAAAATAAATATTTTTTTGAGAGTCGGTGCACAAGTTGGCCTTCTACTTGGGGATGATAACAGGTTTAACTATCTCATCTCTATACTCAAAGTAAAAATTCATCTTCATCTCCATTGTTGGGAATAGGTATATTGTACTCGTGCTTGTACTCACCCCTTACAATTCCAATATTAATTAAATAATTATTTTATAAGAAATAAAAATCACAGCAAAGAAAACATGATATTATCAAGTATTCAATGTCAAAGGAATACATATTTTCTTTTCTCCAATGTCAAATGTTAAGAAACAAATTATAATTGTATAAATATAAAATATGTATTAAATAATAATTAGATAAAAGTCAAATAATTGTATAAAATATTAAAAATAATTAAATGTATGACCTAGAAATAAGTTACAAAACTAAGGACCAAAAAAGAGTTAATACAAGATTTTTAGGTTACCTAATAAATGGAAAATGTTTTAGTAATTTAAAACAAGGACAAATATGAGGATAAGGATGGGTATGGGGACGAGGACAAGACATATATGTACATAATCATCCCTGTCCGCATACCACATTTTAAAAAATAGGTATTACCTATATATATATACATACATATATAATATATACTCATACCCATTAATGCGAGGATTCCCCATCTAAACTAGGTTGAGTTCAGATAATACGTATTAGGACGGGTTCATTTTCCATTCGTATTTCTAGTTTGTGACTTAACTCGTATACTAATTTAAGCTTGGACATTGTCATCATCGTTGTTATTATCTTAATGTTCACTTTTCCCATCTTTAGTTTCATGATGGAAAGGCATTTTTGGTCTATAATAATTACCATGGATGATATTGGATTATATGTAGATGGTGGTGTCAATGTAGAAGTTGCAAACATATTTGATGCGGCTGAAAAAAGATGTGGTTGCGATGAAAAAATATGATATGTGTATGGAATGTATTGATATGAAAATTGTGTAGTGATGATGGTGATCCAAATATGGAAACATTGAAGGTGACTGAAAACTAGATTAACCCTTTTGTTGTCGTGAAGGGTGGTGAATGTTAGAAGAACATCCCACATGTTGATGAGAAGGTTGTGGTTGAGGTGATTGTGTCTCCTACAACGTGTCATACTTGTTGGATATCTCAAGTTACTTAACTAAATATGTTTGATGAAGCTATAAACCTTGAAAAGAAGACTTGCTACCTCATAAGAGTCTAGGTAGTTTTTTCTAGTATTTGTGTCTTGATTTATCTTCTACCTCAAGCATATGATGAAGGTCCATGCACAAGACTTTTTTCACTTAGTTAAATTGTTTTTAAATAATTAAAAGGTTTTTCAATCAATTAAAAATGCTTTCAACTGATTAAAAATTTGTTTCCTGAAACTCTGTAGCTTTTTCAATTGATTGAAACTGTTTTCAATTGGTTAAAATTCTTCTTACCTGATAAGAATAGTTTTTCAATTGATTTAATTGAAGAATAATCTGTTAAAATTTCTCTGATGAGTTTATTGCTAAAAATTGTTTTGATTTAGTTTTGTTTCCAAATTTTCAATTTCAACTATTTCATTTTATTAAAAATCTGTTTGAAACTAAGTGTTTTTAGAAAAATCAACCAATTATTTTCTCTTTTAACCTGTTGTTTTTTCTTAACAGAACTGAAATCTATTTTGAATTGTGTTTCTGGTTTAAATCTTTGGAAGTGGTGCTCCATCACCTAATCAAGTAGCAAGATCAAGTGCTGGAAGCAAAACTGATTAAGGATGAACAATGTATATTTTAATTTTAAATTATGTATCAACTTCTGAACAATTATGTGTGTTTTAATTTTAAATTATGTATAAACTTTTGAACAATTATTTGTGTTTTAATTTTCAATTATGTATCAACTTTTGAACAATATTATGTGTGTTTTAATTTTCAATTCAATGAATGGATGCTTATAACTTTATATATTATTTCATTTTATTAGTATTTTATTTTTTTATTATGAAAATATATTATGTTTAGTTTAATTGTGCAAACCAAATTATAAAAAAGTGGTAGCTAAATTCCATTTATTTAGAATTAAAATTACGTCAGTTGAAACCGATGTATTATTCTTACAATTTTATTATAATACTGACAGTTAAAAATGTCACATTTTGTCGTATATAATGGCATTGAAATTCTTTTTAATGAATTAAATTGACAGTTATGACTGACACTACTTACATATAAAAACTACCACTTTAATTAAAATGGCGAGTGTTTCGGCGGGTAGCGTAAGATCACCACATTAAACTTTGTGGCGACCAGTTCTATGGCATTTGGAAAACCGCCACACGCGTATATTGTGGCGTTTATAAACGTCAGTTTATATGAAAAATAACCACCATTGTATACAGTGTTTTTTGTAATGAATGTGCTATTCCATGATTAGACATAAATGATGTAGTCCTATTTTGAATCCATGTAACTCTTTGTAATTTTGGATAGGTTGTGATGGGTGCATTGTGTGGGTTAAATGGATGAAAAAAACTGAATGGAGAAGATGAAGTTGGTTGGTGAATATAGAGACTTAGAAAAAGTGAGACCAACTTCTAAGTGATTCTAAGCTAGACACAAAACTAGTGTTAACAAAGAGCAAAGAAGACAAATTGTGCATAAACTTGGACACATTTCTTTAGTCAATTCTAAGTTAAATTTACAAGAGGACTAGAACTTATATTTATGGTGCTAAGGGCAGCAAAGATGCAATTTTTAAACCTAAAAACTCTCCACTCCCATGGTAACAATTGACTTCCTGTCATTGGAGCAAATCCTTTTAAATTAGAGGTTGACAAGTGGCCCTTCTTCATTGGTTGAAGTCCTCTCCATTAAGGGGATGACATGTGGGCCTTCATGCCTTATTTCGACTCTAGAAATTTATTTGTGCATCCTAAACAGTCTAGAGTTACACTGGGTCCAAGGAGGCTTAATTGTAACTCTAGCTAGACTTTCTTTACCTATTTACACCCTACTCTAATTGGACAAATACATGGCCCACGAACATTGTACCAAAACATGACCCAAAAAAATGGGCCAAATATAAGCCCAAAATAAAGTTTATACTCCTTTGTACAATTTTTACAAAATTAAAGAAATTGGAAGAACATGCAACAATTAATTCTCCATAAAAGAGAGTCTTTAGAGCTTCTTTTTCCAATCTTCTAGCCATGACCCTTGTCCAAGGCCCGATATGAGTCCTTCCAACTGGTTCTCCATCAGATCCTCCCTCTTGAAAAGGATTTGTCCTCAGATTCAATTTATCATTGTATTCATCACCACCTGGAATGGACCATTTCCTCAAAATATTATTATCTTTCTCCACTAGGCTCATGTATCCACCTATAAAATATAGCAAACATTATGAAAATGCAAATTTTTCTATGGGGAATGATTAAAAGATGATTCTTTATTTTTGTAAAACTTTTCATGTGAAAAACTTGGACCTTCTTTTGAAAATATTTTTGTTCACCTTATAAGGTCCATTACTTAAATAAAGTAACTTCTTTACAAAGTGTTGATTTTGAAAACTTTGTAAAGTTAATTTATTACCTTCCTTGAAAGAAGAGTGCAAGAGCATGCATATCACTAAAAAAAACCAGATTTACCGAAGGAATTAGCCATAGATCTGAATTCGTAGATAAATTCACTATTATACGAATCTGAATCCGTAGATAAAGTCATCATTAACTACGAAATATTATCAACAGATCTAAATTTGTAGGTAAATTTTACCCACGAATCTATATACTTAGGTACATTTAATATTTTTATTAACATAAATACTTTTATTAATAATATTATTTTATCAATTTTAAATAATTGGTAGCTAAAACCTAGGCAGTTAATTAGATACTAATTTGGAAACTATTTATCAATAATAGAAACTAATTTATGTACAGTAATTTTTTTAGTCTCTAAAATAGTATCTAATTTAGTTAATATATAAACTAATTATTTTCGGTCTTTAAAATTGGTTTCTATTTAATGATTTTCTTGTAGTGATTTTTTTAACAGCTTTTTTCCACATAACAAGCTTTTTTCTCCTTTGGATTAATGACTTCTACACCTTCGTATCCAATAAGCCTGAAAACAAAATAGACAAGTAAATAAGCTTAATAAAACATTTATCTCTTTTTGTTTTAAAGGTTTAAAAAATGATCTTTGAAGACAGAAAAGAAGTGGTGAATGGTTAATGTTTATAAAACAATCATTTGAATCTTTAATAAAAAGATAATAAAAAGAAAAAAAAAGTAAAAGGATTTAGGGGAAAAATAGTGAAGAAATAAACAACGACACCATGTGGATATCTAAATTGCAGAAAACAAAGTGGTTAGGTTTACTGTTGTAGTGTCTTATGAAAAAGAAAAGAAATTGAGAAACTTACTCATTTGAGAGTGAGAAAATAGAGCGAGTGAGAGGAATCGGAGAAGAGAGCATGTTAGACAAATAGCCACTTGTCTTAATTCAACCAAGAGACCAAACTTCATGCATTTGATGACGACAATTGTAAACCAATACAAAAACCATATACAAAAACCCAATGCACGTAAAGAGGATGGAACAATTGGAACAAAACCAGAAAAAATAGAAAAAGAAGAAGGATGAGAGTAGGTATATAAGAAAAGAGGGAAGGGATAGAGAAAAGAAAAAAAAAAGTTTGAGAATGGAAGCGTGTGTGTCAAAGAGAGAAAAGGATGTGAGAGAAGCGAGAAAACTTTAAATACATTAATATTGTAATTGATCTAAGAGAGGGAGAGGTGCGTTGTTGATAGAGAGGGAAGTGGGAAGCTTTTGATAGAGAGGAAAGTGAGAAGTTTTTTATAGAGAGGGAAGTTGGGAGTTTTTGATAGAGAGAGAAGTGTGAAGTTATTAAGAAAGTTACGTTTGGTTTTCAAATTATAAAATTAAAAAAATAAGAGTGTACCAAAAAAAGAAAATGACAAGAATGTCCAAGATAACAATAAAATGACAAAAAGACTCTTATTATATATTTCAAAAATAATAAAATAAAATATTAGTATGAGGATAAAATGGGAAAGTAAATCTGTACAGCAAAATCAGTTATAATGGGGAATTCCCTTTATATATAGGTATAGATAATAATATTTTTTATCAATAATCATATTATTATTAATATTACTAATATTCACTACACCATTTTTTTTACCTTAGACAACATCTAAAAAACATTGCCTAAAGTAGGGAAAATGTTTCCTTAACTTTAGACAACGTTTTTTAGGCATGGAATATGCAGTCGTGGGCTTAGGTTCGGACAATCCTTTTTTTAGTCGTTGTCTTATATTGGTAGAATAAGCAACGTTTTTGGGGAAAACTTTTAGGCAACATTTTTTCTCATAATGTTTAGGCAACGCATTTTCAGTGTTGCCTATTGTTTAGGCAACGTTTTGTAAAATGTTGTTGTATCGACCAGTCCTTGGACACCGAGAACAGCTAGTAATGGTGAGCCATGTGAGCTGGGTCCCACAGCATGGGCCAGAGCCACATGGGCTGGGTCCCACGAATAGCATGGACTAGTGGGTTGATTAGTCATCAGCATCTTGATCACCAGAGTGGAATGATGTGTCCTCGTCACACAAGAGGGTGATGAGTTCTCGACGACAGAGTGGGATGATGTGACATCGGTCTTGGGTGTTTTGAACAATAGAACTAGATCATTGAAGGTGGGTCCCGAGAGCAAGACCAATTATTAGTAAAATGCCCAAAGGTAAGGAGAGGCCTAGGTCACGAAGCATCCATGCGTGTGGCAGGGAAAGCACAGTTAGGTGTAGAGTCTTGAAGGGTTTGAGTGCCCGTCAAGATTAGGGTTTCCAAGTGAAACTACATGCATGGCACGTGAATAGTAAGGGCACTTCCAAGACAGATGGCCCCAAAGATTAGGTGCATGAGGGGCTACCCAAGTGGCCATCATGTTAGAATTTGCACTCTTGTTAAGGGAACGTGACGTGCCAGATTACTTTGAGATTGAGTGATAGCGGCACATAACGACATGTCCCAAAAACCCTAAATGTGGGTAGCGACGCAGAGGAAACCCTAGACTATGTAAAGGGTAGTAAAACACTTCACAAAGGTACGTAGTTTTTAGACTAAAACTGATATACTATACACTTGGTGTACTTGCCCCAGTATTGACTTGAGCGTTGGAGTGCAAGCGGTCTCTAGGACGCCCCTTTTGTCTTTGCAGGTGCAGGTTGTTTCGATCCAGTGAAGCATTACCTAAGGAGAAGGAAGAAGGCACGAGATTTTCGTAGAGTCAACCAATAGGAGAGTCAACCGGCAAGAACATTTGGTCCCCACCGTGGGGCCCGAAATAAAATAAGGTCCCATTCACAAGTGAAAGAGAACAATCTAGCAACATGAGGAACACTAGACAAGGATTTGTCCCACCAAATGGGGGTGAAGGCGTCACCATGTAGCAACTCATGGAAACGATGTGCGCCCTCTAGGAAACAGTGGCAGAATCTAGGGCGGATCAGGCATGCATTCAAATGGATCTAGCCGCATCGCAGGCCAAAAATGAAGAGCTGCATAGGACAAACGAAGAATTACGTATGAATCTGTGGAATTTGCAGCAGACAGGGGATCGCGTGGGGGATGATTGAGCCCCGCCTACGCCACCTAGGGCGTTCCCTATGCCCTTTTCCCAAGCAATCATGGACACCGTGGTGCCAGCCACCTTCGTGGGCCCTAAGACCATTTTTACAGGGGTGGAGGACCCAGAGGTGCATCTCACAGTGTTTCACACTCAGATAATGCTCTTAGGAGGCTCCAATGCAGTGCATTGCAAACTCTTCATGACCACATTGACAGGGACAACGTTCGAGTGGTTCATCAGCCTGCCTGGGGGATACATAACGTTGATCACGCAGTTTTCCATGCTGTTTAGGGAGCAATACATTGTCAATTGGGCTCCCCCGCCAGTGTCTTATGATCTATTCAATGTAAGGCAGTATCAGGGAGAGTCCCTGAGGGATTATCTCAATAAGTTTGGGGCAATGGTGGTGAGGCTGCACACCAAGGACGAGGATATAGTGGTGCACGCCTTCAGGAAGGGGATTATGCCAGGACCCTTCAACGAGTCACTCATCAGACATCGCCCCAAGACCTTCGGCGATATTAGGAGTTGGGCTGTCACCCACATTGTAGCGGAGGGGGAACTCACTGAAAAACATGAGAGCAAGGCTCCCTCACGATCATGAGGGCCCAGTCATCCTCAACTCATGTGGGTGCATGAGGCGACAACAGAGAAGAGAACGCAGGGGAAGCAGAAACCCTACGAGGCCAGGAAGCCCCAAACCAGGGCATGCGTGAAGGAGGATGTGCTTCCTTGACATAACTTCCGGGTGGAGTTGAAGGAGCTGATCACTATTCCTAACGTAGTAGAAAGGTTGAAGATGCCCCCAAAGACAGACAAGAGATTGGGGCCCAGCAAGAACGCGTGGTGTGAGTTCCACCAGGCGTTTGGCCATCCCATCCATAACTGCTTGGCCCTAGGTCACCAGTTGGATGAGTTTGTGAAGAGTGGCTTCTTGAATGACTACCTGCGAGAGTTGCAGGGGGGTGAGGTGATAGTGACCCCGAGGACTGATTAGGGGCACGAGGTGCCCATACATGGTGAGATCCACACCATCTCAGAAGGGTTCTCAGGGGGAGGGTGCACCACATCACAACGGAAGAAGTATGCACGATCGGTGATGGCAGTGGAGGCATACGAGGAAGACCACTTCTCAGACGTTTCACGAAGGCTGATCTCCAGGACGTTGTCCCTCATGACAACAATCCAGTGGTGATATCAGTGGTAATAATGGGAAGGAAGGTGCATCGGGTGCTTGTGGAACAAGGAAGCTCTGCCGATGTGATGTTTTGGTCGACCTTCAACAAGTTGCAGTTGTCTCCAGACCAGTTAAGACCCTACACTGGTTGCTTGTATGGATTTGCTGGAGACCAGGTCGAAGTGCAGGGGCACATAGAGCTGAGGACCACCTTCACAGATGGAGTGGCTTCTCGTACATAGAACATCAGATACCTTGTCGTAAACTCCCCCTTAGCTTACAATAAATATATTATTGGGCAGACCAACCCTGAACAGGTTAGGGGCGGTGGCGTCGACGAGGCATATGAAGAGGAAATTGCCTTCTATGGAAGGAGCAGTGATCACCATCAGGTCAGATCAGAAGGAGGCTAAGAAGTGTTATGAGAATAGCCTCAAGACAAAGAGAGGGGTGTGCACCGTGACCACCCAACCACCAGGTGGGGTGTGCACCATTGTTGACCTGCCCAGAGGAGGAGAAGGGGTCACATGAGCAGAGGTCGCCCGAGAGAGACGACCTGAGCTAGCTGAAGACATCCTGGAGAGGGAGATTGGAGGTAAGGTGTTCAAGCTTGGAAAATCCTTGTGCCAAGATGCGCAAAACCAGATTGCAGGAGTCATAGAGTGACACCTGGATGCCTTCGCATGGTCCGCCTCAGACATGCCTAGCATCAACCCCGATTTCCTTTGTCATCGCCTTGCTATGGATCCCCAGGCTAGACTTGTCCGTCAGAGAAGGAGGAAGTTCAATGAAGAGAAGAGACAGGTCATCAAGGAGGAGACGCAGAAGTTGTTGAGGGCTGGTCACATCTGAGAGATCCAATATCCGGAGTGGCTGGCGAATGTGGTGCTGGTGAAGAAATCTAATGGGAAGTGGAGGATATGTGTAGACTTTCACCGACCTCAACAAGGCGTGCCCAAAGGACTCCTATCCCCTGCCAAGTATTGATGCCTTGGTGGATAGTGCCTCGGGCTGCTAGCTGCTCAGCTTCCTGGATGCCTTTTCTGGCTACAACCAGATCAAGATGCATCCCATGGATGAGTGCAAGACAGCGTTCATGACAAAGCTGTCTTGCTATTGTTACACAGTGATGCCTTTTGGGTTGAAGAACGCGGGTGCCACCTACGAGAGGCTGATGGACAAGGTTCAAGGTGTTCGTACCTATGATAGGACGCAACGTGCAAGTCTATGTAGATGACATGGTGGTGACCTCGCAGGTGAAGGATCAACACGTTGCTGATTTGGAAGAGCTATTCACAACAATAGCTAAGTACAGGCTGAAGCTAAACCTAGAGAAGTGTATTTTTAGGGTGGAAGCAGGCAAGTTTTTAGGCTTCTTACTCATCGAGTGTGGGATAGAGGCCAATCCTGATAAGTGCCCTGCAATCCTCGCTATGAGAAGCCCAATGTTAATGAAGGAGGTTCAGTAGTTAACTGGGCGGATGACCACTCTGTCCAGATTCGTATCAGCTGGTGGAGATAAAAGCCACCCCTATTTTCAGTGCTTGAGGAGGAATAGTAGGTTCTTATGGACCAAGGAATGTGAGGAAGCATTCCTCAAGCTGAAGGAATACCTGGCCAGCCCACCAGTGTTGCGCAAACCACAGCTCGGCACCCCACTGTGTCTGTATTTTGCAGTCACTGAGAGGGTGGTGAGTTCAGTTCTTGTGCAGGAGCAGGACCAGGTTCAGAAGCCAATCTACTTTGTTAGCAAAGTATTGCAAGGGCCTGAGGTGAGGTACCAAGCCCTAGAGGCAGCACTAGCAGTGGTGTTCTTGGCGAGGAGGCTTCACCATTACTTCCAAAGTTTCATAGTGGTGGTGATGACAGACCTACCCATTCGCAAGGTCTTGCAGAAGCCAGATGTAGCGGGAAGGATGGTACACTGGGCTGTAGAATTTTCAGAGTTTGACATACAGTACGAGCCTAGAGGCCCTATCAAGGGTCAAGTTTATGCTGATTTTGTAGCCGAACTGTCCTCGACAGAAACCCACCATGAAGAGTCTGAATTCAGATGGGTACTCTTTGTAGATGGCTCTTCTAACCAGCAAGACAGCGGAGCTGGAGTGATCTTGGAAGGACCAAAGGGGCTATTCATTGAGCAGGCCCTACAGTTCGCTTTCAAGGCCAGCAACAACCAGGCAGAGTATGAGGCCCTAATCGCTGGGATGCTGTTGGCCAAGGAGATGGGTGCGCAGAGTCTGCTAGCAAAAATTGACTCCCTATTGGTCACAGGCTAAGTGGCGGGAGAGTACCAGGCCAAAGACCCTCAGATGGCCTCCTACCTAGAATACGTCCAAGTGTTGAAGAAATCATTTGCAGCATTTGAGTTGGTGCATGTCCCTAGAGAGCAGAATGTCTGAGCCGACTTGTTAGCAAAACTCGCCAGCTCGGGCAAGGGGGGCAGAAAGAGGACGGTCATCTAGGAAACCCTGAGGGCACCTCGCACCTACACTGCTAACAATTTGGTAGGAGTCCATCAGATTAGCAAGTCAGATGGTGGGAAGAGGAGTCATCGGTCGTTGACTCAAGAGACCTTGAAGACGCCAAGGGTTAATGCGTATCCAGCGTTGGGGGAAGAATCGTTGCAGGTCTGCCTGGTGCAGAGAGGAGAAACGTGGATTACGCCTTATAAGCACTATCTAGCTAATGGGATGCTCCCAATGGAGCCAATGGAAGGGAGAAAAATAAAGAAGAACTCGACTAAGTACACACTCATTGACGAGGAGTTGTACAGGCATGGGTTTACCCACCCCATCTTGGTGTGTGTACATGGTGAGCAGTGCACACGGATAATGGCGGAGCTCCATGAAGGAATATGCGGAAGCCATATTGGTGGTCGTGCTCTAGCATCCAAGGCCATTCACGCAGGGTACTATTGGCCAACCATGAGGGAAGATTGCACGAAGTACGCACAGTAGTGCAAGCAGTGTCAACTACATGCTGACTGGCATAAGGTGCCACCAGAAGAGCTCAGGTCAATATACAGCCCTTGGCCATTCCACACCTGGGGAATCGACATTCTAGGACCTTTCCCTTTAGTTGTATGACAGATGAAGTACCTCGTGGTTGCCATAGAATATTTTACAAAGTGGATAGAGGCTGAGCCAGTAGCACAAATCATAGCCCATAAGGTCCAACATTTCGTGTGGAAGAACATAGTATGTCACTTTGGCGTACCCAAGCACTTGGTGTTTGATAATGGCACTCAGTTTGCAAGCCAACAGTTGGGGAAGTTATGTACAGAGTTAGGAGTCAAGCAGGTGTTTGCGTCAGTTGAGCACCCTCAGACTAATGGGCAGGTCAAGTCAGCCAACCGAGTTCTGCTCAGAGGACTGAAGAGAAGGCTGGAGAAAGCCAAAAGAACTTGGGCAGAGGAGGTTCCTAGAATTATGTGGGCTTACCACACTAATCCTTAGTCCATCACCAAAGAGACACCCTTCAGCTTGGTGTATGGTTTAGATGCTATGATCCCTATAGAGATCTAGGAGAGCTCGCCACGCTTTTAGAATTTCATGGCTGAAGAATCCAACGAAGAGAGAAAGGTGAACTTGGACCTCCTAGATGAAGTAAGGGAAGAAGTGGGAATCAAAGATGGAGCATTAAAGAGAAGGGTGGAACTCAAGCATAGTTCCAAGTTGAGAGCTCGGCAGTTCCAGGTCGCCGACTTGGTGATGCGGAAAGCCCATCCCTACCAGATGAAGAACAAGTTGTCCCCCAAGTGGACTGGTCCTTTCAAAGTGATAGAGGCCCTTGGAAATGGGGCATAGAGACTCGAAACTTTAGAGGGTGGGCTGATTCCTCGTACATGGAATGCGACCCACCTTAAGTTTTATTTCAGTTAAGTTGTAACGTTGTACACAGTTTAGGGGACACTCTTTTATCCCTTATAAGGGTTTTTAATGAGGTCACCCAATAAAATTTTCAGTTGAAGTATATTCTTGAATATTTTGTACAATGCAGTTAAGAATTTGTCACTTGGGGTTAGAGGTCTCGAGAGTGGGAAGGCAGGTTTGCATAAAACACCTCCCCTTCGAGTGAGAACACCCAAGTTGAACAGCAGGGTTCGTCAATTAAATCCTCCCTCGCCTGCAGGCGATGAGAGATCAATTAAGAACCTGTCACTTGGGGTTAGAGGTCTCGAGAGTGGGAAGGCAGGTTCGAATAGACCACCTCCCCTTCGAGTGATAACACCCAAGTTGAACAGCAGGGTTCGTCAGTTAAATCCTCCCTCGCCTGCGGGCGATGAGAGGTCAGTTAAGAGTCGTCAGCTTGGGTTAGAAGTCTCGGAAGCGGGAATGGAAGTTTCACAGAGAACACCTCCCCTTTCGAGTGAAAACACCAAGGGCGATTCATACCAATTAAATCCTCCCTTGCCTTGAGCGAGGAGAGGTCAGGTAAATACAAATCGGTGTTAGAAGTCTCAAGGGGGTAAAAGGAAGGTTCGCAAAGAACACCTTTCCCTCTAGTGAGAACACTCAAGTTGAACAGCAGTGTTCGCCAGTGAAATCCTCCCCTGCCTATGGACGATGAAAGGTCAACTAAAAACTGTTGCTTGGGTTAGAAGTCTCGAAAGTGGGGAAGAAAGGTTCGCAGAAGAACGCCTCCCCTTTCGAGTGAAAACACTAAGAGCGATTCATGCCAGTTAAATCCTCCCTTGCCTTGAGCGAGGAGAGGTCGGTTAAAACACAATTTGTGTGTTAGAAGTCTCGAGGTGGAAGAGAGGGGTTCGCAAAGAACACCTTCCACTCGAGTGAGAACACCAAGGTTGAACAATGTGGTTCATCAGTTAAATCCTCTCTTGCATGGTGCAAGGAGAGGTCAGTGAAGAGTTGTCCAATTGGGTTAGAGGTCTCGAGGTCGGAAAGGGAGTCATGAAGAACCCTTTCCCCTTGAGTGAAAACGCCAAAATGGACAAAAAGGCGACATAGTCCACTAGTACAACCGGTGAAGCATTTCTCTGCGAGAAGGGTTCACCTACAGTGGGTTCTCTTACCCTTGAGTGGTGATTACACCTATCAGTTAGAGTTAAGCGTGCTACCTATAGGGTGATTCTACATCGAAGAGGTTGTTAACCAAGTATGCCAAGGTTGTCAAACAAGTATGCCAAGGTTGTCAAACAACAATCGAGTACTGAAGATTCAAGTCGCGCAAGGAAAACATGAAGTGCTCAATGTAAGTAAGTTGTTCACAAGACAGTTACATGCACAAGGTTAAGTATTATAAACTAGAATTGTGATTGAAAGAAGTTCAACTATTTGTTACAACTGCTCAAGAGACCTACTTGGGGACGATTTTTCCATCGATAACCTGCATTAATATAGAGAAAGGCGAGAGGTCCATCTCAGGATGCGCGCAGGCAACCTGAGCAAGGGCATCGCCAAATCCCTCCCCATAGGCGTCGGTGACATCTTCAGTTAGCTCTGCCTCTGTCTTCTTGAGCAGTTCGGTTTGTTGGGCAAGCTCCTTCTCCACTCTACCCAGCTGGACCTCTTGGTTAGTGGCCCTCTCCTCCAGCTTGGCCACTTTCGCTTGGGCCCCCTCCAACTGTTCTTCGAGATCGATGACCTTGTTGCGGAGGGGAAGGATTTTGGCCTTAAGCTAGAGGGCCTCCTGCCCCTTGTCGAAGAGAAGTTTCTTGGCCTCCTTCTCAGATTGGCGGAGACTTCTCAACTCCTGGCTCATGGCAGTCTCGCGCTTGGAAGCCACTTGGACTTGGAGGGCCAACTCTTTCTTCAGCTTGGCCACTTCCTCTCTCAACCTCGCCTCTGCCTCTGCCTGGTTTAGTAGAACGCTAGAGTTAGAGAGGAATTCACCAAGGCTTTGACTCATTCGGTCCCTTAGTGAACCCCCGTCCAAGGCCTCCAACGCTTCTTTAGTAGGAAGGCGTCTGAGGGCATGTTGGAGGATTGTGAGAAGCTCGGGAGCAGGAGGTGCCTAATCATCTCTGGGAGCATTCTCCGCCCCACCTTCAACTGCCAAGAGTTGCTCAGGAGGAGAGGAGGTGCTTGGGGGGTGCTCCCTGAAGGATAGGGTTTGCACCTCGGTTGCAGAAGAGGTCACTGCAGCAATCCCCACCCTGACCCTCTTGAACACGAGGCCTGAATCAGTATCCTTGCCTTCCGAAACGACTACTGCCGCTGCCTTTTTTTGTTTCTCATCAGAGATGGGCATGGGGCAGCAGCAGCAGGGGAAGAAGGACTTGTGAGGCCTAAGCCACCTGCCATGCGACGACTCAGCAGATCAGCCAACCTCTCCTTCTTCTCAGCATCAAGTACCATATCTACGACAAACAATAAGTATGAGTTACAGTGCAACACACAACATTACTCAGCATGAACAAAGGTAAAGAAAGTTAAAGAATGAAAAGCAAGTACCAATATAGATGTTGAGGGTTTCGGCGTCGTACTCATGCCTAATCAGCTGGGCAGTGTTAAACACTACTCCCCAGCTGGAAAGGAGATGACACAACTCGCGATCGCAGGGGGCCAGCTCATCAAGACCCCAGGGTTTCTTAAACTTCAGTTTTTCAACCTAATACAGGGGAAACCCGTCGAGCAGAGTGGGGTCGTAGGAACTGCAGCAAACCTTAAAGAACTTCCCTTTGAAGCCCTTGTAGGATTGCTGGAAGAGAGTCGAGAGGACTCTTCCGGCCACCCTGTTGAGGCTTACCCAAAGCCTCTTCCCGGGGCTCTTCCCTTTGAAGAAGTGGAGGAAGACGTCCACGGAAGGAGGGCACCCCAAGTGGTTGCACAATATGGAGAAGGCCCTCACGAAGGCCCAACTGTTGGGGTGCAGTTGGGCAGGTGCCACGTTAAGCTCTATGACGAGGGCCCTCTTGAACCCAGTGAAGGGAAAGCGAACCTTGACCCGCTTGAAGATGGTGGTGTAGAGGAAGAAGAAGGGCTCTCCGTCATTGGAGTGATCATCAATGGATACTAGTTCGCCCTCTGTGCAAGGTCGAACCAAGACATACGCGTCACATTCCCTACGAAATACGCGCCCCTTGACCTCGTTCTCATCATCCCTGTGTTTCCTCAGGTCTTCACAGGTAGTGAGTTTTGAGGTCTCAGCAAGGAGTTCCTCAAGGGCCCAGGGCTAGAGGGCCCTGTAGTTGACTAAGGGAGGAGGGTTGGAAGTAGTTTTTGTTCTTGCCATCTCGAATCTAAAACAAAATGAGAGGCAAGAGGAAGGAAAAAAAGGGTTTAAAAAAAAGCGATGGTGTGTTTCAAATGGTGGACAAAGACTCAAAGACGAAGAACGCAAACAGAGCAGAAGAACATAAACCCTAAAGTGCAGAAATCATAAACAGTCCCAGAGCAGTCATAGCACGTAATGGGTAGCAGAATCATGAAATGAAGGCAGGTCAAGGGGTAAAAATCATACCTTTAAGCAAATGAAGAGTTGAAGTGGGAGTGGTAGCGTTCAAGAGATGACGATGATCACAAGAGAGTTTGGGTGAAAGTGATGGAACAGTGCTGAAGTGCAGGTTTTTGAAGGGGTTTAACGTAGGCAAGGGAGCACAAACGTTAAGAAGCCTTAGCCATTGATCTAGCCACGTGTCTGCAGATTAAGGAAGTATGGTGAGACATCCCTTCAACACACTGTTCATGTCCTTTCACTCAATGCCACGTAGGTCGCCCGAGCCGATGACTTAGTCTCTTCGCTGAACAAGTTAACAGCTTGAGACTGGGGGGCTTGTGTACCGATCAGTCCTCAGACTCAGAGAACAGCTAGTAATGGTGAACCATGTGAGCTAGGTCCCACAGCATGGGCCAGAGCCACGTGGGCTGGGTCCCACGAGTAGCATGGACCAGTGGGCTGATTAGTCATCAGCATGTCGATCATCAGAGTGGAACGATGTGTCCTCGTCATGCAACAGGGTGATGAGTCCTCGGCAACAGAGTGGGACGATGTGACATCGGTCTTGGGTGTTTTGAACAACAGAACTAGATCATGGAAGATGGGTCCTGAGAGCAAGACCAGTTATCAGTAAAATGCCTAGAGGTAGGGAGAGGCCTAGGTCACGAAGCATCCATGTGTGTGGCAGGGAAAGCACAGTTAGGTGCAGAGTCTTGAATGGTTTGAGTGCCCGTCAGGATTAGGGTTTCGAAGTGAAGCTACATGCATGGCACGTAAACAGTGAGGGCACTCCCAAGACAGATGGCCCCAGAGATTAGGTGCACGAGGGGGTACCCAAGTGGCCATCCTATTAGAATTTGCACTCCAGTTAAGGGAACATGATGTGCCAGATTACTCTGAGATTGAGTGATAGCGGCGCGTAACGACATGTCCCAGAAACCCTAAATGTGGGTAGCAGCACAGAGGAAACCCTAGACTATATAAAGGATAGTAAAACACTTCACAAAGGTACGCAATTTTTAGACTGAAACTGATATACTATACACTTGGTGTGCTTGCCCCAGTATTGACTTGAGCGTTGAAGTGCAAACGGCCTCTAAGGCGCCCCTTCTGTCTTTACAGGTGCAGGTTGTTTCGATCTAGTGAAGCATTACCTAAGACGAAGGAAGGAGGCGCGAGATTGTCGTAGAGTCAACCGGCAAGAACAATTGTCATTGGTAAAGGCAACACTTATTTACACGTCATCTGTCTTTTTAGTCAACGCTTATTTACATGTTGTTTGTTGTTTTAGGCAACACATTTTCAGTGTTGCATATTAATAAAGTAGACAACTTTTTCTTTTCATAATGTTTAGGCAACGGTTATTTACATGTTGTTTGTCTTTTTAGACAACATTTATTTACATGTTGTCTATATATTTAGAAAACACTTTTTTTTAACGTGGCAAATTATGAAACACATTAGACAACATTTTATAACTTTAAATTATTGATATACATCTTAATTCATAAAATTATGCAATAGGCAACATTTTCAAACCGATTTAAAACATAATTGTGCATTTAGATCACATTTATAATTTTACATTTACACCACATTTATAATTTAATTGTTGTTCCTACTGGTTGACCTGGTCGTCGGTAGACTTCTGCGGGCGAGTTCTGGCTCCGTCTACCTTTACTGGACTTCATGCTTCCTTGGTTGCCTGGATGTTGTTCCTGTTGAGACAGAGGGTGCCCTAACGGCCTATCGCACTCCGACGATCAAATCAGTACAGGGCTTACAATAAACAAGAAGTATCTAGTTCAGGGCTTAGAAAAAATGTATCGTAACCAGGGATCTTGAGTCCCTTTTATAGAGTGCCACTAGGCTACCTCTTGTTGTAACAACTTCTCCTAAGAATCTTATCTTAAACAGATGCATATTTAATAACACATTCACTAAGATAAAATCCCGCTACAGTGTGTGTAATCTTAACAGCACCTCTGTGTTGAATCTTATCTCGAGTGAGAGTATATTCAACTACATATTCTATGGGATAAAATCCTACTACAGGGGCATAATCTTATCTCCACGGAGTGCATAAAATCTTAACAGAATAACCACCTGGATACCAATTTGATTACCAACTCCCGGGGTCAAATATGTTTTCGAGTACATTTACGTGCTTTGTGTATCACTGTACCATGCATATGCCATTATGTATCCCATATACAAATACTCTATCAAGCCCTAGCGCACTTGTGCTTAAGCTGACAGAATACGTTTTACTTATACCAGACCCAAATGCATTATATGCAGTCTTAAGCCCATTTAACACACTTTCACTGACCTACCAAGCATTATACGTGAAAGATTATACCAATGCATGAATAAGAATTAATATGCACATACCTGAGCCCAGTCACGTAATTCTCACCCCCGACGGCCGAGCTGACTTGCCTGTTCGCAGGTGCCGATGTCCGATTTTTGAGAACTGAGCTCTACACGTGTACCATCCCGCCAAATTCTTTTCAAATTTATATAATGAAATAAAGGTAAAACAATAATATCGAAGTGAACATATATATATATATATATATATATATATATATAATGAAATTTCTCCTCACAGGGAGTTTAATACATATCCAGTCAGTTTTCCAAACTTAAACAAAATACAGCAAAATAGAAAAACAGGCGATCTCCTAACAGAAAACAGGCGATCTCCTATCGGCGACCACTCACTGAGAAGCTCTACTTCCTGCAACATCATCTGCTCCCGTGTAAATTATACACGATCATCACAGGTTTAAGAAAACATCCACAAAACAAAAACGCAGGGTAAGCTAGATATTTGAAAGAGAATTTAGATATGAAACTTTAAAATCAAGATAAAACAAATTTAAGACACCCACGTAAAAACCATCAACTTTCTCATTCCCTTCACATGACCACCAAGTAATCACATATTTCACAATTTCCTCAAGAGTCGTTCAATTCACATACTCCATCAAGTGTCTATCAATTTCAATGTTTCTCATTTCTCACGTCAGACTTCCATTGACTCATCACACACAGACACTTGACACTACTTCTGGAAGACTCGTGCGTTGAACTTAGCATCCAGAGACCTGCACCTGTCATACTTCATTGCTGTAATGTTCCCACAGCCATGCGCATCAACATAATCTCGATCTCAATCTCATCACTCTCACAGTATGACAGGGTTAATCCATATAACAGGTCAAGTCAGTTATCTTTCAAACGATTTACCCATACATATGGACCTCCTTCGACTCTCACCAACTGAATGACTTCATCTGTGTGACTCCATCATATCAGCAGAGTCAGGATCGTCTCATTCACAGGATACTCACTGATCAATACACCTCATAACCAATCTCAACACGGTATTTCCTTTCCTGAAAATACTATGTCTTGATCCCACATTCACAACATTCAACACATCATATAACACTTAAATGAACGATTCCAATCACAGCAACAATCATTCCAAGGTTCAGATTTTCGAATATCACATTTCAATCTCAAACAGTTTCAAACGACACTAAAACAGGGGAGTTCGAAATCAACATTTAAAACCGGCGATCACGTCGCCCCACACATAAAAACAGAGCATCGTGAAAAGAATATGAAAACCGGCGACCACGTCGCCCTCACTTCAGAACCTACTCGCCTAACGTTTTTATAAACGAAAAATGCTAGCTTCCCTTACCTGAACTTGCGCAAAAACACCAAGAGCTCCAAAACCCACCGAAGCTTAAAGATGCCTTAACTCTGTTCTAGCGTCCTGACGGAAAACTCGCAGAGAACTCCCCAGGTATCCAAGGGCAGTCGTCGCTCGTCGTACTGGTGCTTGAGGATGCCTAAATCGCAGCGCGAAGGAGAGAAAAGAGAAGGATGAAGGTAAACTCACTCTGTCACTCTTGAACCACTGCAACCTTCTTTTCCTCTCAGAAGTGAGTTTTTGAATCTAAACCAACTTGTCCACAATTGCCGCTGCCACCACCCACTCTGCAGGAAAGCTTGCGTGCACGCTTCCCTGAACAGTACGGCCACGTATGTCTCTGCGCATGCCAACTCTCTGATGTCACTATTCTGAACCACCCTTTTTGTCTACGTGTCGCGCGTGCAGGACGTCTCATGCTGGGAGCCTGGGTCCCACCTTATCTGTGTGAAACTCGACATTGTAAGGACCTGTAAAAATTAAATCGGAATAAAAAAGAATATATTTTAAATGAATTCTAAGTATTTTTTTATTTAAAATAAAAAAGGAAGGAAAGTGTAGTTTAGAAGACTATGAGATCGCCTGGTTAGTGTTGAACCAAGTGGTGTTCAAGGTTTTGAAGAATCCAAATCCTTTGAAGGATGATGAAGCCTCTGCTTGTGTGATGCTGCTGTGCTGCTTTATAGTTTTGTTCTAGGGTAGTTCAAAGTGTAAACCAATATTAGATTTAATCTCAAAGCAAAAAGCATCTCAATCTTTAATGAAACAAAGTGTTTTTCAAACTAAGTTGAAACAACCGATTGTTCTGTCGAGACAACCGATTGTTTATACTTAGATGTTTTGAGAAAGTTTTGAAAACTGTTTTTGATTGGAGAAAACTGTTAAGTGACAAAACAACCGATTGATTCGAGGAAACAATCGATTGTTTGTTTTGGAACCATAACAGAAAATCTGTTTTCTTTGACTGAGCTTTAAATGATTTGAAACTGTATACGCTCCAGTCATTAAATGCTTTCACCAATCTTTTTGAGAGCAATTATGGATAAACAATCTTTCCTTTTATAATCAGAAGATCTGTATTATATAAGCTTTTTTGGTTTTGAAAAAGAAAGACATAAAAAGAACTAAGAACTGAAAAAGAGATTGCTGAAGTGCTTGAGAGATTGATTGAAGTATTGGGATAGGTTTTTCACTTGTATTGATTTCAGATCTCATCTGTAACAAATGTAATTCTGTAAACTGTTGAATCTTTTCTGTATACGTTGCTGAGATTGTCTGTGTGACCTTGAGGTATTCAAGATCAGAGATCTCAGTGTTGACCAAGGAGAGTGTGTGTCTTGAAGGGTTCAAGGTCATTCTCTTGGTTGTTGTGTAAGTAATCTGGGTTTGATTGCTTAGTGGATTTCCTCAGGGTTTCTGAGAAGACTGGATGTAGCTCTGGGTTGGAGTGAACCAGTATAAACATCTGTGTACAATCTCTCTATCCCTAACTCTTTAATTTCAGTTTATTTGTTGTTTGCTGGTATAAACAACCGATTGTTTCGAAGAAACAACCGATTGTTTTCCTGGCAGTGCTGTATTGCTTGCTGTTTTGGCAAACTGAATTGCTTAATCATTTGATTTCTGAAAGATATTCATTCTAGCTTGGAAAAGTTTGCGAAAACCTCTTTAAACAATTCACCCCCCCTCTAGTTTAAAGCCATCTTTCCTAACAATTGGCATCAAGAGCTTGGTTCTTGAAAGTCATTCAAGTTGATCCTAAAATCTTTTAAAATGGCTGATAGACTACCTTTTGGGGAAGGTGCTTCAATAAACAGACCACCCTTGTTTTGTGGTTTGAATTACCAGTTTTGGAAAGTTAGAATGAAAATATTCATGGAATCTCTTGACAAAGGAATTTGGGATGCAATTGAAAATGGTCCTTTTATACCAAAGTTTGAAAAGATGGTTCTGTCATTGAGAAGCCATGGTCTCAATGGACTGATGCAGAAAGCAAAAAGGCCAAATTTGATTGCATTGCCAAAAATATTATAACCTCTGCTTTAAATTCTGATGAGTTTTTCAGGGTATCACAATGTAAATCATCAAAGGAAATGTGGGATACTTTGGAGGTCACTCATGAAGGAACAAATGAAGTTAAAAGAGCTAGAAAGCATGCTCTAATCCAAGAGTATGAAATGTTCAGAATGCTTAAAGGTGAAACAATTGCTGAAGTACAGAAAAGGTTTACTCATATCATCAATCACCTTATGAGCCTAGACAAGACTTTTGACAAAGAAGAGCTAAACATCAAGATCTTGAAATGTCTTGATAGAGCATGGCAACCAAAGGTAACTGCTATTTCTGAATCTAAAGATCTAACATCCTTAAGTGTTGCTTCTTTGTTTGGAAAGCTTAGGGAACATGAGCTAGAGATGAATAGACTCAATGTTCAAGAGAATCAAGATAAGCACACAAGGAGCATAGCCTTGAAAGCATCCAAACACAAGGGAAAGCAAGATTCAAGTGATGATAGTGATGAGGAAAATCTGAGTTTGCTGTCAAGAAAATTCAGCAAATTCCTAAAGAGAAACCGCAACAAAGACAACAACAAGGATAGGTATGGAAACAAGAAATCCAATGATTTAAATTCAAATAACTATACTTGTTTTGGTTGTGGTGAGCAAGGTCACATAAAGTCAGATTGTCCCAACACAAGTAAGGAGAAAAAGGCAAGCTACAAGGAGAAGAAAGGCAAGACAAAGAGAGCCTACATAGCTTGGGATGAAAATGAGGTATCATCATCAAGTTCTTCATCAAGTGAAGATGAGAAAGCAAACCTATGTTTGATTGCTGAAGATGATGATGATTCAAGCAGTTCAAGTGAGGTAAGTTCTTGTGCTTCTTTAAATGAACAAAATTATTGTGAATTGCTTGAAGCTTTTCAAGAAACTCATGATGAAGCTAATCGATTGGTGCTTTCAAACAATCGATTGAGAGATCTTAACAATGGGCTTGAAAAGAGAGTTAAATCACTTGAAGAGGATCTGAGAAAAGCAAAAATTGATTTTGAAAAGATGGAAAATCATTTCAAAAACACCTCTTGTAAGTGTGATACTCTCATTTGTGAAAATTGTGAAAATCTTGAGAAAAAGGTTCAATATCTTGTTGAAACTGTGGACAAGCTTTCAAAAGGGAAATCAAACTTTGAAAATGTCTTGGCATCTCAAAGTTGTGTTTTTGGAAAGGCTGGTTTAGGCTTCAATCCACAGAACAAGCAAGATAGGTTTCCAAAAAGTTTTTTAAGAAAACCAGAAAAACAACCGATTGTTAAGACGAAACAATCGATTGTTACATGCTTTTATTGCATGAAAAAGGGCCATTCGGTTAGATTCTGCAAAATAAGAAATTTTTCTGTTCCAAGAGGCTACATGAAATGGATCCCTAAAGGATGTGAGGTTCCAAGTGTGAAAAAGAAACCAATTGGACCCACATTTGTGAAAGGACCAAATCTTGTTGCTTGAACTAATGTTTGTGCAGGAAAATTAATAGAAAAAGAGGAGCTGAGCCAACTGGTTAGACTATTAAAGACAAAGGGCAATCATTGAAGCTGAATCAATGCTTTGCAGAAGGTCAATTCAATGAAAAGAAGCCTTCTTGATCAACAAGCAATTGGCTCATTGATGAAACAACACAAGGATGAGTTTTTTCTTTTTCTATCCTCTATTTTTAGTATTAAAGTTCTTTCCTGTGTTTAATCCCTCTTTGGTCAATGTTATCTGTTGTTATCTGCTTCTGTTTTTGGTTAAAATTTCTTAAAATCAAGTTTTAACTGCTGCAGAAAAACAACCGATTGTTTCTTCGAAACAACCGATTGTTTTGGGTCTGACAGCACTGTGAAAAAATTGATTTAATTCTATTTTTGGATTTCTATTCGTTGCAGATCAGTTCAAATAGAGAATCTTGGTCAATAATACTGTGATTGAATGCTGAACAAGTTCAGAAAAGAAGTTACAACTATCATAAAGGAATATATTCCAAAATCTTGGAAATTCAAGTGCCTTAATGACTAGTCAAAGTCCACATGTGAAGACCATGTGTTTTTCAGCTTTTTCTGACATGTGCAGAACAGTCTTCTCTCTCTGAAAATCAGGTACCCATTGAATGGAATTAATCATAAATTGGTTTTCGGATGGTTATAAAATCAGGTGCAGATGAACAACCAATTGCAACATCTCTTGCAACATCTCTTGCACCATCTCTTGAGAAAAACTGTAAAGAAGAGCTGCCCTCTGTTTTCTCATCTCTGCTGCCATGGAATCAACTCCTCCCACTTCTGGAAGAATCAAAACCAGAGCTGTAAGGTCTGGAGGAAGGCTGGAAGGATGGTTTTCTGGAGATAAAGATCTCATAGAAAAATATAGATATGAGACAAGTCTCAAGAAAATCAACAACCCCAAGGTTGTGAGTTTTGATTGGCTGAAAAGTCAAAAGCTGGACAATGTGAGGAAACTTCTCAAAGATCAGTATCTCAGAAGGTTTCTGGAGATGAAGGGCAACATATATCCAGACTTGGTGAAGGTCTTCTACACCAATTTGAAATTTGAGGGAAACAACCTAGTTTCTCATGTAAAAGGTGTGGACATGGAGATAACCCATGAGGTTTGGGTTGCTGTTGCTGGACTCAAGTTTTCTGGTATGCGAATCAGCAAAGGCAATCTTGGTGTGGTGGAAGATTTCAACAAAATTCAGTTTTACAGAAGCTGTTTGAAAAACACTCAAGCTCAAGTGAGTGCATGCTCAGTTGGAGGGTTGAAACTGGATGAGAGGCTGCTTGCTCTCATTGTGACATGGATTCTAACTCCAAGGGGGAGCAACCATTCTGTTTTGACTGAAGAAGATCTGGTTTACATCTTCTGCATCACCAAGAAGGTCAAGCTAAATTGGATTCACATCATCAAAGAGCACATGCAAAAAGCAATGAGGTTGGGTGACTATCACTATCCCTATGCTATTTTGATATCTAAATTCCTAAACTATTTTGAAGTTAATCTGGAAGATGAGACTTCTGAGCTGGTCAAGTCAACTCAAGAGTTGAACAATGGATCACTCAGCAAGATGGGATTTACAAAAATAGGTGGAAAATGGGTAAGCAAGGATGGTGATCATGGTGCCTCCTCTAGTGGTGCTGCTCAAGAAGAACCTACAGATATGGATGTTGAACATGAAGATCCAACAGGAGGATTTCAAGATGCTGGACCCAGTGCAGCTGCTGAACATCCAGAAGAAAGGATTCAATCAATGTCACCTTTTGAAAGGTTCATGATGAATAGGATGGATAGCTTTGCTGAAAACCAAAGAAACCTCCATGATCTGTGTGTTAGCAATTTCCAGAGGTTTGATACCAGGTTTGACAACATGGATGCAAGGTTCATAAGCCTAGATGAACAAATTGAAGCTGTTCAGAACCAAATCTTTGATCTTCAATTTGGAGATAAGGAAGAATGAAGAAAAACAACCGATTGGATTGTCGAAACAATCGATTGTTTTTGCTGCTGTTGAAGTTTGATTTTCTTTTCTTTCCTTCTGCTGTTGCTTTTATAATTCTGATGTAATATGAACTTTTTATGGCTTTATCTCTTATATTTGTCTATTTGTGAAGACAAATAGGGGGAGATTTTATGCTTGTTTGCTTAGATGCTTGTTTAAGACTGCTTTTAGCTGTTTTTTTCTGATATTAATTGTTTAAGCCTTAACTGTGTATATTTTTTTCTAACCAAATATCAGAGGTTCAATGTCTGCTAAAAGTTCGTTTGCAGGAACTGCTTCAGATTTAATCAGATCAACATAAGCATCAGGGATCAAGCATCAGGGATTTGTCTTCATCAAATAGGGGGAGATTGTTGAACCAAGTGGTGTTCAAGGTTTTGAAGAATCCAAATCCTTTGAAGGATGATGAAGCCTCTGCTTGTGTGATGCTGCTGTGCTGCTTTATAGTTTTGTTCTAGGGTAGTTCAAAGTGTAAACCAATATTAGATTTAATCTCAAAGCAAAAAGCATCTCAATCTTTAATGAAACAAAGTGTTTTTCAAACTAAGTTGAAACAACCGATTGTTCTGTCGAGACAACCGATTGTTTATACTTAGATGTTTTGAGAAAGTTTTGAAAACTGTTTTTGATTGGAGAAAACTGTTAAGTGACAAAACAACCGATTGATTCGAGGAAACAATCGATTGTTTGTTTTGGAACCATAACAGAAAATCTGTTTTCTTTGACTGAGCTTTAAATGATTTGAAACTGTATACGCTCCAGTCATTAAATGCTTTCACCAATCTTTTTGAGAGCAATTATGGATAAACAATCTTTCCTTTTATAATCAGAAGATCTGTATTATATAAGCTTTTTTGGTTTTGAAAAAGAAAGACATAAAAAGAACTAAGAACTGAAAAAGAGATTGCTGAAGTGCTTGAGAGATTGATTGAAGTATTGGGATAGGTTTTTCACTTGTATTGATTTCAGATCTCATCTGTAACAAGTGTAATTCTGTAAACTGTTGAATCTTTTCTGTATACGTTGCTGAGATTGTCTGTGTGACCTTGAGGTATTCAAGATCAGAGATCTCAGTGTTGACCAAGGAGAGTGTGTGTCTTGAAGGGTTCAAGGTCATTCTCTTGGTTGTTGTGTAAGTAATCTGGGTTTGATTGCTTAGTGGATTTTCTCAGGGTTTCTGAGAAGACTGGATGTAGCTCTGGGTTGGAGTGAACCAGTATAAACATCTGTGTACAATCTCTCTATCCCTAACTCTTTAATTTCAGTTTATTTGTTGTTTGCTGGTATAAACAACCGATTGTTTCGAAGAAACAACCGATTGTTTTCCTGGCAGTGCTGTATTGCTTGCTGTTTTGGCAAACTGAATTGCTTAATCATTTGATTTCTGAAAGATATTCATTCTAGCTTGGAAAAGTTTGCGAAAACCTCTTTAAACAATTCACCCCCCCTCTAGTTTAAAGCCATCTTTCCTAACAGTTAGTACATAATCGCCTGTCGCCTAGATTACACGTGATCGCCAATCGCCTATGGTGCACATGATCGCCGAAAGTGCACTCAGTATGTGGTCAGGATACTGGATCAACCAGAGTGGGTTCCAAAAACCACACGTATCAAGGTGTGGGCTAAGCCTTAGATACGCTGTGCATGCGAAGCTCTATGCTTGAGCATAAGAAATCGTCCTTAGTGTTGCATGCATGGGCGCACGAGGAGTAGTGCTGATCTACTCTTGGAAATGTGAAGCTACCGACGTCACCAAGTCATGTGGAGATGATACCTTGGACATAACATAGTGGGATGAAGAACCTTCAGCAAGGCGTGGCGATGTGTCGTCGGGCATCGCCGGGCGCGAGGCATACGGACATCGCCGGGCGCGAGGCATGCGGGCATCGCCAGGGTGCGAGGCATGCGGGCATCGCCGGGCGCGAGGCATGCGGGCATCGCCAGGGCACGAGACTTGCGGGCATCGCCAGGGCGCGAGGCATGCGGTCATCGCCAGGGCGAGACATCGGTCGTCTCCCAGGGAGAGACATCGGTCGTCCGCCAGGATGAGGCATCGGTGGTTAGTCATCGCGCGAGCGGTCATCGGTGGAAGGTTATCGCGCGATGTCGAGTTTCACACAGATAAGGTGGGACCCAGGCTCTCAGCATGAGACGTACTGCACGCGCGACACGTAGACAAAAAGGGTGGTTCAGAATAGTGACATCAGAGTGTTGGCCTGCGCAGAGGCACGCGTAGTCGTACTGTTCAGGGAAGCGTACACGCAAACTTCCCTGCAGAGTGGGTGGTGGCAGCGGCTTTTGTGGACAAGTTGGTTTAAGATTCAAAAACCCACTTCTGAGAGGCAAAGAACGTTGCAGTGGTTCAAGAGTGAAGGAGTGAGTTTACCTTCATCCTTCTCTTTTCTCTCCTTCGCGCTGTGATTCAGGCATCCTCAAGCACCAGTACGACGAGCGACGTCTGCCCTTGGAGCACCTGGGAGGTTCTCTGCAAGTTCTCCAAACCAGACGCTAAAACAGAGCTAAGGCATCTTTAAGCTTCGGTGGGTTTTGGAGCTCTTGGTGTTTTGCGCAAGCTCAGGTAAGGGAAGCTAACCTTATTTCCAACGAAAACCTTATATTAGATGATTGAGATGATGGGGCGACGTGGTCGCCGGTTTTCAACTGTTATTGCATAAATCCCCTGTTTTTGGACGAGATCGCCGGTTTTGGCGTTGTTTTTCGAACTCCCCTGTTTTTTTGTGTGGTTTGAAACTGTTTGAGATTTAAATGTGATATTCAAAAATCTGAACCAGGGGATGATTGTTGTTGTGATTGGAATCGTTCATTAAGTGTTGTATGATGTGTTGAATGTTGTGAATGTGGGATCAAGGCATAGTATTTTCAGGAAAGAAAATACCGTGTAAGATCGTGTAGGGTGTGCATTGACCGGTGATTCGTTTATTATGAGATATCCTGACTCTCCTGAGATAATGGAATCATATAGATGAAGTTATTCAGGCGTTGAGAGTCGAAGGAGGTTCATACGTATGGGTGAGTTGTTTGAAAGAGAACGAGCTTGACCCGTTGTATGGATTAACCCTGTCATGCTAGGATAGTGATGATATTGAGATTCATTTATACGCTTGTGAATGTGTGTGATTTCACAGCAACCCTGTGAATGTGTGTGATTTCACAGTGGGGCAGTATGACAGGTGCAGATCTCTGAGTCTAGTCAATGCATGAGTCTTCCGGAAGTGGTGTCAAGTGTCTGTGTGTGATGAGTTAGTGGAAGTCTGACGTGAGAAATGAGAAACATTGAATTGATAGACACTTGATGAATTATGTGATTTGAACGACTCTTGAGGAATTGTGAAATATGTGTTTACTTGATGGTCATGTGAAGAGAATGAGAAAGTTGATGGTTTTACGTGGGTATCTTAAATTTGTTTTATCTTGATTTTAAAGTTCATATCTAAACTCTCTTTCAAATATCTAGCTTACCCTGTGTTTGGTTCTGTGGCTGTTTTTCTTAAAACTGTGATGATCGTGTATAATTTACACGGGAGCAGATGATGTTGCAGGAAGTAGAGCCCCTCAGTGAGTGGTCGCCGGAAGGAGATCGCCTGTTTCTGTTTCTGTTAGGCGATCACCCTTTTTCTGTTTTCTGATAGGAGATCGCCTTTTCCTGATAGGAGATCGCCTTTTTCTGTTAGGAGATCGCCTATTTTTCTATGTTGTTGTATTTTGTTTAAGTTTTGGAAAATTGACTGATTATGTATTTAACTCCCTGTGAGGAGAAACTTCATTACTTATATATAATTATGTTCACTTCAATATTATTGTTTTACCTTTATTTCATTTTATAATTATGAAAAGAGGATTTGGCGGGATGTTACAGACATCGCGCGATAACCTTCCACCGATGACTCATCCTGGCGGACGACCGATGTCTTTCTCTGGAAGACGACCGATGTCTCGCCCTGGCGATGCCCGCATGCCTCGCGCCCTGGCGATGCCCGCATGCCTCGCGCCCTGGCGATGCCCGACTACACATGGCCACGCCTTGCTGAAGGTTCTTCATCCCACTATGTTACGTCCAAGGTATCATCTCCACATGACTTGGTGACGTCAGTAGCTTCACATTTCTAAGAGTAGATCAGCACTACTCCTCGTGCGCCCATGCATGCAACACTAAGAACGATTTCTTATGCTCAAGCATAGAGCTTCGCATGCACAGCGTATCTAAGGCTTAACCCACACCTTGATACGCGTGGTTTTTGGAACCCACTATGGTTAATCCAGCATCTTGACCACATACTGAGTGCACTTTCGGCGATCATGTGCACCATAGGCGATTGGCGATCATGTACACTACAGGCGATTGGCGTTCATGTGTAGTCTAGGCGACAGGCAATTATGTGCCAGAGAAGTCAGAGATCGCCTCCGTCTTCAACAACGGCAATCTCGTAGACTTCTAAGCTACACTTTTCTTCCTTTACTCTTCTTGATCCACATGTCTTCCTCGAGCACACCCACGTGATTACCTCACGATAAAGTCATCGCACCTGACTACTTGGTTAATACAATGGTCAGCCGACCGACCTCTACCAGCTGACCCCAGACCTTGGGCGACGTCCGAGGTCCGACTACTACGAAACTTCATTTACCAGCTCTTTGTATTTTAAATAATAACATCTTCTGAAATTATTTAAATATAACACTTTCATTCCAATTAAAGTTTCTAGGTCCTTACATTCTCCCCAACAAGAAAAATTTTCGTCCTCGAAAATTGAATTACAAGGAAAAGAGGTAGGGATAGGCTTCTCTCATGGTTTCTTCTAATTCCCAAGTTGTATCACCCGATCTGCACATCGTCTACTTCCAACACGTGACTAGGGTCTGCAAGATACTTCCTTAGCTATGACACGTGAAAGACATTATGCAGATTTGCTAATTGGGGAGGTAGGACGATTTCATAAGCCACTGGACCGATCCTCCTTAAGATCTGATATGGCCCGACGAACTTAGGAGACAGCTCCTTTGATTTGATAGCTCGTCCTACACCCTTGGTCGGTGTCACTTTCATAAATGCATGATCTCCAACTACAAACTCCAAAGGTCTTCTCCTCATTGTCAACATCATCACTGCCTCTACAAGAGTTATTATCCTTGTGTTCATTTAAGGCCAGAAGTGTCTTCACATCCTTGTCAGCTTCATCCTCATAGCCACCACTAGAGTTGTTACCCTTGTCCTCATGAGCGACATAGAGTGGCTCCCTCAAAGTTATTCCCTTCATATTTTCCAGATCCACAGGGGTTTCCCAACCAAACGATTCTTGCTCACCTTCTTAGCAACTTCAACTTTGGGGATGGATGATGATTCACTTTCTAAGGCAGAGCAATCTGACGAAGATCCCTCTACCACTGACATTAGCTGCAATTACAACACCTTCCCACCACCCATCATACCACCAGGCATACACTGCTAATTCAAACTCAAGAGGGCGACCTGAATGGCGTTCAGGAGAGCATGGCTTGACTGTTAAGCGGCCTGAACATCGCATACCCAATTAATCAGTAGCTGCCACTCTAGATGAAGGGACCCATTCCTCTAGTTTCTGTGGTCCCTCTTTATCAAGCAAATCATCGTACTGGACCTTCAGCAGCCTTGGAGACACACTCCAGATTTTTCATCTAAACCAGCATTCTCTAACGCCACTATCATGCCAGAGTACCTCTATTCTAGCACCAACCTGGAAGAACAGATTAGGCTTTGGTCCACATTTTGTCATTTCATTGGTAGGAGTAGAGACTTGCAGACCAGAAAACCCCTCTCAAAATTTTGATCCTTAAACTTCTAATTCCTCTTGTTTCCGATGTCCATCATTGGCACGAACTGATTTGCCATGACTTGGGTTGGCATCCACATTGTTATTCTGTCTAGAACTGCAGAGATAGAGTTCCTTCCAGGATTTTCACTTTTCAGTTCAAAAACGACAGGTTTGTAGCTCGAATTCACATTAGGCACCGTTTCTTGTCGAACCGATCTTGAAGCAGCAAAAGACTGAAAGAGAACGGCTTCTTTCCTTCAGGCGACCCTCTGGTTCATCTTTTCTTTGATTACTAATAGCAGATTATGAAAAACCCACCTCTTTAGCAACTGGTTGGGATTTCGGAGTTGCTCACTCAGGAATTCCAATGGATACATCCATATTAGCATTGCATGGGATCTCAGGGTGCTCAGTATTCAACACACAGATCATAAATCCCTCACTGCGTTCAGGGTGAGGACTTGTTGCTACGGCTGACGATGCAGCATTGTTTCTAGGATCAGAAACGAGATGCTGATCACTACAACTGTCACCTAATGGATTAGCTGCAAATCCCATCCCATCAGAAACACAAGGCACAGAAAGTTTTGTTTCCACATCTAACTTTTTGCAATTCCCTAACATCACCAGAAGAACTCAACGGAAGTGAATCAACACTATCATAACATGGCTTATCCTTATTCTTATCCGTAGCCATTACCTCCTTCCCTTCTACATTCACAGACAGAGCTGCATCCTCATTTGCCAAGTTCAGGAGCCTTTAACTTCAACCCACCTTTCCCACACTCATCTTTCAAATCCCGATCAACAAAACAACCCCCATTCTGCGTGAAACCTTCTCTCTTAGGAGGTAGTCCAGGTATTCCTTCTGGAAATACATCCATGAAATCTTTCACCACATGTATCCTGCTTACGTCCTCTTCATTCTTCACTTCCAACCGAGCTAGGATCACGAAGCACCTTGCCCCTTTTTCCCAACTCCGACCACCCATGCTGAGCAGATATCACATCTGACTCTTGGAGGTCTGGAAACGCTAATTTTCTGCCTACCGCAATCTATGAGAATGTGATTGGCAGATAGCCAATCCATTCCTAGGATAACATCCAGATCCTGAAGAGGTAGGCAGATCAAATTTACTTTGAACCTGCGTCCCTCTACCATCACTGGACATTCAGAGCAAACTGTGGAGGTCGCAACCTGTCCTGATGCACGTGTAGAGACCAACAGTTCAAACGGCAGCTCCTTCACTAGAAGGCCCAACTCGGCTACACACAGGCTTGACACAAAAGAGTGTGTCGCTCCGGAATCAAACAAAATTCTAACGCATCTACCAGCTATAGAGCAAACACTTTGTACTAAGTTACCTGACTGAGATGCCTCAGCTCCCGACATAGCAAACACTCTCCCTGCTGTCTGAGGTCTACGACCTTCATTCCTAAACTGCCAAGAACCACCGGGTTGAGTCATCCTATTTGATCCGGTCGGTCATCGGTAGTCTATGACGTCAGCAGCTGATGACGACGTAGGTCAGTCGCAGAGTGATGCGTGGCACGAGAAAGCAGATGAACCAGGGTGGAGATTGTTCAAGAACGGCGATCAGTGGTCAGCTACCGAGTGACCACCACCAGAGGATCGGTTCCTACTTGAGCGCCTGGAAGCAGAGCGCGAGAAGTGACAAGGCATCGATCAGTCATCGGTGCGTGCAGAGTGATCAGTCATCGGTGCATGCAGAGCGATCAGTCATCGGTGCATGCAGAGTGATCAGTCGTCGGGGGTTCCTTGTCAACACGTGTTAAACTGGGACCCAGGCTCCCAGCGAAAACGTTACTCAAGGACCTCGCCTGAGTCCATAAGCAGAGCACGAGGACGTGAAGAAGCACATCGGTCATCGGTGTATGTTGAGGTGACATCGGCCGTGCGATGTGAACAACGCAATCGATGATCAGTAAAGCGCCCAGAGGCAGGGAATGGCCTTAGTCGCGAGACGACCACGCAGGAAGATGAGAAGACGCAGTTAAGAGTAAAATCCTGCTGGGACAAGAACCCATCAAGGTTAGAGTCTCCTAGTGGGGTTGCATGTCTGCCACGTGGATGGTGAAGATGTTCCCAGAGAATAGGTAGGGCAGATAGGCGCAGAAGTCGAGGGGTGCAGAGGTACCCACGCAGCCTCCCCTGTCAGACTTGGCACTCAAGTGAAGAAGGCTGGCACGCAAGGTAGCCCTGGGGAGTGGAAACGACAGTGCAGGGTAATTAAGTGGCCTAGAGGTAGCCTGTAGGGGCTACACGGGTTTATATGAGGAAGAAGAACACCAAAAACCAGGTATGCAATCTTTACCTCAGAATACACAATACTAAACCTAGAGCACTCAGTTTTCGAATCAAAGAGGACTAAGGGCACACACACACGGTTTCACACAGAGAGACCTGAGAGAGACTTTTTGGTGTTCTCGTTGCCTGACTTGAGCGTCGGAGCTACAACAGCCGTTAGAGGCACCGTCTGTGTGTTTTGCATGCACCGTTCAGAGTCCCATCGAAGGCTCCTGGAGCCTCCTTGCAGAACGCGCAGCAGTTAGAAAGTCAAACGAAGGAGTGACGAGGCATTCTCCCCACGCTCGAGTCCGCGGCGAGATCATTTGGCGCCCACCGTGGGGCACGAAGTAAAACGAAGCCCCCATACACAAGAACGAGAGTAGAAATCGCACAGATGAGTAGAAGAACCAGACAAACGACACCTCCTCCACCTGCTGGTGAAGGAACTGTGACCATGGCGCAGGTCATGGAGATGATGCGCGCGTTGCAGGATAACGTCACGGCATCGAGAGTTGAGCAAGAGAAGATGCATGCAGAGCTGACTGCATCGCATAGCAGGAATGAGGAGTTGAACCGCGTCAACGAGGAGTTGCGCAGGGAGTTGCAGGCGCAGAATGAGCGCGTATCCGAAGATAGAACGTCGATGCCGCCGTCGCCCCCTAGAGCATTTCCTATGCCCTTCTCCCCCGAGATCATGAACACTGTGGTGCCCCCCAACTTGGTGGGAGTGAAGGCGTCGTTCACGGGGGTGGAAGACCCAGAGGCACATTTGACAGCCTTCCACACTCAGATGATGCTGTCTGGAGGTACAGACGCCGTGTACTGCAAAATGTTCATGAGCACGCTGAGCGGAGTAGCTATGGAGTGGTTCGTGAGCCTGCCAGAGGGCCACATCACCTCTTTCCACCAGTTCTCAAAGCTGTTCACGGAGCAGTACGTCGTCAACAGAGCGCCGCCAGTGGTAACTTACGACCTGTTCGACGTGCGCCAGTACCAGGGGGAGTCGCTGAAGGACTTCCTCAACCGTTTCGCTGCGCAGGTGGTGAGATTGCCCAGCGAGGACGAGAGCATGCTGGTGCATGCATTCAAGAAAGGCGTGCTATCTGGCCCTTTCAGTGAATCGCTCATCAGGAGCCACCCTGCCACCTTCGCTGAGATCCGACGACGAGCGGTGGCGCACATAGTAGCGGAGACAGAGGTCTCTGAGAAGAGAAGCAGTGTTGCACCATCTAAGCCACGCGGGGGTCATGGGAAGCAACAGCAACAGGCGCGGGTGTATGAGACCAGGGAGGAGAGGAAGGCGCAGGGAAGGCCTCGTCCCTATACACCCAGGAGAGACCAGGGCAGGGGGCGTGCAAGGGAGAACAACACGCCCCCTAGGTATGGTTTCGTGATAGAGTTGGCAGAGCTGATCGCCATCCCTGCCGTGGCTGCGAGACTCCGAGTACCAGAGAAAACTGACATGGTACTTGGAAGGAGGAAGGACGAGTGGTGTGAATTCCATCAAGCTTATGGACACACACTCCACACATGCCTAGCGTTGGGGCGTCAACTTGCTGAGTTGGTGAAGACAGGTTTCCTGACCAATTACCTGAGGGAGGCGCAAGGTGATCGCGCTTCGGGGTCCCAGGCAGGTGATCAGCAACACGAGGTCCCTATGCATGGGGACGTCAGGTGATAGAAGATGCTACACTGGGGGGGCTCCCAGGTAGCTCAGGTGGGAGCTGAGCCAGAGGGCATGATCGCCCCTAATGAGTAAAGCATCACAGGTCGGTCATCGCCCATCTAGAGCAGATGAATCGTTGGAGAACGGAGCTTATCGTCTGGAGACCCTAGGTGGAGCAGCTATCGCCGAGACGTGGAACGGTACACATTTGAAAGTTCCACTTTAGTTAAGTTGTAAAGTAGATGCGTTCTTGCACTGCACACTCAATGTATATACTGTAAATAGTTGAGCAAATCAGGGGGCACTCTTTTCCCTGATGAGGGTTTTTAACGAGGCCACCCAATAAAAAAGATTTCAGTATGTCAAGTGTGCACATGTTTCCCAGTTTCAAGTTCTGCTTGCCCTAGATGCAAGTGCAAGGGATCGGGTGGAGCCTGCTCGCCCCAGGCGCGAGTACGGACCACTGACCTATGTTCTCCTCACCCCAGGAGTGAGTGCAGGTGGCCAAAGTTTGGGAACTCGGGAGTTCTAGTAAAACCAAGAGAGGGAAAGGGAAGATTTCGAGAAACGTCCAACAGGAACCAGACCTAAAGGTTGATGACCTCGGAGCAAGCAAGAGGGGTCACCAAGAAAAACTCTCCTTCCCCGTAGCAAGACATCACCTTCGCGTTTAAGCACCAAGAAGCAGAGCGCGATCAGTCGTCGGTGGTCCCAGAGCAAGATCAGCCGTCGGTGCATGTCGGGAGTAAGTACTCGGTCGGTGCATTGGTCATCGGGGTCTTGCTAACACGTGTTAAGCTGGGACCCAGGTTCCCAGCGAGAGCGTTACGCATGCACCTCGCATGATTCCAGAAGAAGGTTGGTCATCGGGGTCTTGTTAACACTTGTTAAGCTGGGACCCAGGCTCCCAGCGAGAGCGTTACGCATGCACCCCGCATGATTCCAAACCAGAAAAAGAGGAGTTGCCTACTCAAAGGGCGTGCGGTGATACCATGCAGGCAGGGATGTGCCTGGCGAGTGCGCTTAGACAGCCACCCCTGGTGCTCCCCTGGGAGCATGCACCCACTCAGTGAAGAAAGTCCTCACCCTCGACTTTCTACAGCAGGGTGCAGGCAGAGAAAGCCCTCTTCCTCTGCTTTTTACAGCAAGGTTGAGGCGAGAGAAGTCCTCTTCCTCTGCTTCTTACAGCAAGGTTGAGGCAAGAGAACCAAGTCCTTCTCCTCTGCTTCATACAGCAAGGTTAAGGCAACAGGAAAAGTCCTCACCCTCGACTTTATACAGCGGGGTGCAGGCAGAGAAAAGTCCTCTACCTCTGCTTTTTACAGCAAGGTTGAGGCGAGAAAAAGTCCTCTACCTCTGCTTTTTACAGCAAGGTTGAGGCGAGAAAAAGTCCTCTACCTCTGCTTTTTACAGCAAGGTTGAGGCGAGAGAAGGTCCTCACCCTCGACTTTGTACAGCGGGGTGCAGGCGAGAGAAAGTCTTCACCCTCGACTTTATACAGCGGGGTGCAGGCAGAGAAAGTCCTCTTCCTCTGCTTCTTGCGGCAAGGTTGAGGCAAAGGAACCAAGTCCTTATCCTCTGCTCCATACAGCAAGGTTAAGGCTACAGAGAAAGTCCTCACCTCGACTTTATACAGCGAGGCTGAGGCGAGATAAAAGGTCCTCACCTCGACTTGTTACAGCGAGGCTGGGGCGAGAGGAGAAAGACCTCACCTCAACTTCCTACAGCGAGGCTGAGGCAAGAGGGGTCAATCAAGAATCAGTCCTCTTCCCCAAAACACAAGCATCATCTTCAGAGGTCGGGTCCTCTATGCACTTAGCGCTGGAGTGACACGGAAGTAATGCAAAGCCTGAAGCGCGATGACTGATCGATGGTGCGCTAACATGCTAGTCGGTGGTCGGTAGCAAAAGCTCTTAGTATGAAAGCTTGCCCAAACAAGGTCTTGGACGATCAGTCGAAGCATTTAGACGCCATCAGGTCAGTCATCCAACATGAACTTATGCATAAAAGATTATATACAAGTTTGTAGCAGCAAGAGAAATTACACAAAAGGAGAAGTGGCAAGGGAAGAAGCTCGAGGAGGAGGAATGAGCCTGCCATCGGCCACTGAATGGTGGAGGCTAGGTTGGGTAGAGTCCGAGTCTGGCAGGACGCAGTGAACCTGCCGCAAGCCCATGGAACCCATCTATCAGAACCTCGGCACCAGCAGCCATGGTCTCAGGTACATCAGCTTCGAGCTCCTTCTTCTCTTTGGCAACGAAGACCACTTAGTCTCTTCGCTGAGAACAAGTTCACAGCTCAAGACTGGGGGGCTTGTGATCCGGTCGGTCATCGGTAGTCTATGACGTCAGCAGCTGATGACGACGTAGGTCAGTCGCAGAGTGACGCATGGCACGAGAAAGCAGATGAACCAGGGTGGAGATCGTTCAAGAACGGCAATCAGTGGTCAGCTACCGAGTGACCACCACCAGAAGATCGGTTCCTACTTGAGCGCCTGGAAGCAGAGCGCGAGAAGTGACGAGGCACCGATCAGTCATCGGTGCGTGCAGAGTGATCAGTCATCGGTGTATGCAGAGCGATCAGTCATCGGTGCATGCAGAGTGATCAGTCGTCGGGGGTTCCTTGTCAACACGTGTTAAACTGGGACCCAGGCTCCCAGCGAGAACGTTACTCAAGGACCTCGCCTGAGTCCATAAGCAGAGCACGAGGACGTGAAGAAGCACATCGGTCATCGGTGTATGTTGAGGTGACATCGGCCGCGCGATGTGAACAACGCAATCGATGATCAGTAAAGCGCCCAGAGGCAGGGAATGGCCTTAGTCGCGAGACGACCACGCAGGAAGATGAGAAGACGCAGTTAAGAGTAAAATCCTGCTGGGACAAGAATCCATCAAGGTTAGAGTCTCCTAGTGGGGTTGCATGTCTGCCACGTGGATGGTGAAGATGTTCCCAGAGAATAGGTAGGGCAGATAGGCGCAGAAGTTGAGGGGTGCAGAGGTACCCACGCAGCCTCCCCTGTCAGACTTGGCACTCAAGTGAAGAAGGCTGGCACGCAAGGTAGCCCTGGGGAGTGGAAACGACAGTGCAGGGTAATTAAGTGGCCTAGAGGTAGCCTGTAGGGGCTACACGGGTTTATATGAGGAAGAAGAACACCAAAAACCAGGTATGCAATCTTTACCTCAGAATACACAACACTAAACCTAGAGCACTCAGTTTTCGAATCAAAGAGGACTGAGGGCACACACACACGGTCTCACACAGAGAGACCTGAGAGAGACTTTTTGGTGTTCCCGTTGCCTGACTTGAGCGTCGGAGCTACAACGGCCGTTAGAGGCGCCGTCTGTGTGTTTTGCAGGCACCGTTCGGAGTCCCGTCGAAGGCTCCTGGAGCCTCCTTGCAGAACACGCAGCAGTTAGAAAGTCAA
This sequence comes from Phaseolus lunatus, assembly GCA_013389735.1. NCBI lineage: Eukaryota > Viridiplantae > Streptophyta > Magnoliopsida > Fabales > Fabaceae > Phaseolus > Phaseolus lunatus. Next base: position 14,811,353 of record CM023862.1, on the reverse strand, counting down.
ACGACGGAGTGACGAGGCATTCTCCCCACGCTCGAGTCCGCGGCGAGATCACTATTCTTGTTAGGACACTTTCTAGCAACATGTCCCATCTTTTGGCATTTGTAGCATCCTTTCTCTGAATTCCCCTTGGAGCACACGTTGACGTTATGTGACCCACCACAATGGAAACATCTTGGTTTCCATGGTTGTTGCTGCTGAAACTGGGGCAGAACTGCTCCTGCCCGATGTGGTGAAGGTCTCGCATAAGGCTTGCTTTGTGAGTGCTACACCTTGGCCTTCCCACTGGAGGAACCCCCTGGGTGTGATCTGATTACCCTGGAATCACTCCTCTCCAGGGTCTCCACCACCTTTGCCTTCTCCACTAAGGAATGAAACTCCCTGATCCACTGATCTGCTTGATCAGGGGTAGCATTCCCACTGAACTTGGGTGGGTTGTGCCTCATGAACTCGGTCAGTCCCATCTGTTCCTGAGGCTGACCGACGTGGGAAGCTGTTTCAGCCGACCGAGCAGTTTCCCAATGATGCATTACAGCCTGATGAATCTGAGCCATTACCGTATTCTGTTGTTGGATAGCACTTGCCATCATCTCTATAGCTTTGGCAATCTGGCTCATTTCCGAAGAAGGTTGGGGAGGGGTAGGAGGTCTACGAGCCATCTTTCTTCGTTTCAGATTTTGAAACTACAGGTTTCTATATTCCCTACAACTATAAGAATGAGATCGATAAGAAATCAATCCATTTAGGAGGTAACATCTAGACCTTACAAAGGTCAGCATCTCAAAGTCATTTAGAATTTGAGTTCATCAACAAAATCATAATGCTCAAAAATAGAAAGCATAACACTGAACAGTCATGGGTACAAACTACCAATCAAATATCACCACACTTAATAATTGGGATAAAACACACCAGAAGTGGATATATGCTCAACATCAAACTTTTAGAATTAAGATTGAGAACATCTCGATTCAGTTATGAGTGTGCACCCTCACTACTTTATCAAGATCCTTTCACTCTTAATACCAAAATTTTTCATTCAGAGCCTATATCTACTAAAGCACAAACAAGATTTCAATCAGAAAACATTTGAAAACCTTTCACTATAGCTTTGATTAAGACTCCACTAGCAGAAGAAACACAATGAACCCACTCTCCTCAGGTCATCCTAAGGACGAACTGCTCTGATACCATTAATGTAACATCCCGCCAAATTCTTTTCATATTTATATAATGAAATAAAGGTAAAACAATAATATCGAAGTGAACATATATATATATATAATGAAATTTCTCCTCACAGGGAGTTTAATACATATCCAGTCAGTTTTCCAAACTTAAACAAAATACAGCAAAATAGAAAAACAGGCGATCTCCTAACAGAAAACAGGCGATCTCCTATCGGCGACCACTCACTGAGGAGCTCTACTTCCTGCAACATCATCTGCTCCCGTGTAAATTATACACGATCATCACAGGTTTAAGAAAACATTCACAAAACAAAAACGCAGGGTAAGCTAGATATTTGAAAGAGAATTTAGATATGAAACTTTAAAATCAAGATAAAACAAATTTAAGACACCCACGTAAAAACCATCAACTTTCTCATTCCCTTCACATGACCATCAAGTAATCACATATTTCACAATTTCCTCAAGAGTCGTTCAATTCACATACTCCATCAAGTGTCTATCAATTTCAATGTTTCTCATTTCTCACGTCAGACTTCCACTGACTCATCACACACAGACACTTGACACTACTTCCGGAAGACTCGTGCGTTGAACTTAGCATCCAGAGACCTGCACCTGTCATACTTCATTGCTGTAATGTTCCCACAGCCATGCGCATCAACATAATCTCAATCTCAATCTCATCACTCTCACAGTATGACAGGGTTAATCCATATAACAGGTCAAGTCAGTTATCTTTCAAACGACTTACCCATACATATGGACCTCCTTCGACTCTCACCAACTGAATGACTTCATCTATGTGACTCCATCATATCAGCAGAGTCAGGATCGTCTCATTCACAGGATACTCACTGATCAATACACCTCATAACCAATCTCAACACGGTATTTCCTTTCCTGAAAATACTATGTCTTGATCCCACATTCACAACATTCAACACATCATATAACACTTAAATGAACGATTCCAATCACAGCAACAATCATTCCAAGGTTCAGATTTTCGAATATCACATTTCAATCTCAAACAGTTTCAAACGACACTAAAATAGGGGAGTTCGAAATCAACATTTAAAACCGGCGATCACGTCGCCCCACACATAAAAACAGAGCATCGTGAAAAGAATATGAAAACCGGCGACCATGTCGCCCTCACTTTAGAACCTACTCGCCTAACGTTTTTATAAACGAAAAATGCTAGCTTCCCTTACCTGAACTTGCGCAAAAACACCAAGAGCTCCAAAACCCACCGAAGCTTAAAGATGCCTTAACTCTGTTCTAGCGTCCTGACGGAAAACTCGCAGAGAACTCCCCAGGTATCCAAGGGCAGTCGTCGCTCGTCGTACTGGTGCTTGAGGATGCCTGAATCACAGCGCGAAGGAGAGAAAAGAGAAGGATGAAGGTAAACTCACTCTGTCACTCTTGAACCACTGCAACCTTCTTTTCCTCTCAGAAGTGAGTTTTTGAATCTAAACCAACTTGTCCACAATTGCCGCTGCCACCACCCACTCTGCAGGAAAGCTTGCGTGCACGCTTCCCTGAACAGTACGGCCACGTGTGTCTCTGTGCATGCCAACTCTCTGATGTCACTATTCTGAACCACCCTTTTTGTCTACGTGTCGCGCGTGCAGGACGTCTCATGCTGGGAGCCTGAGTCCCACCTTATATGTGTGAAACTCGACATCGCGCGATAACCTTCCACCGATGACTCATCCTGGCGGACGACCGATGTCTTTCTCTGGAAGATGACCGATGTCTCGCCCTGGCGATGCCCGCATGCCTCGCGCCCTAGCGATGCCCGCATGTCTCGCGCCCTGGCGATGCCCGATGACACATCGCCACGCCTTGCTGAAGGTTCTTCATCCCACTATGTTACGTCCAAGGTATCATCTCCACATGACTTGGTGACGTCGGTAGCTTCACATTTCTAAGAGTAGATCAGCACTACTCCTCGTGCGCCCATGCATGCAACACTAAGAACGATTTCTTATGCTCAAGCATAGAGCTTCGCATGCACAGCGTATCTAAGGCTTAACCCACACCTTGATACGCGTGGTTTTTGGAACCCACTATGCTTAATCCAGCATCTTGACCACATACTGAGTGCACTTTCGGCGATCATGTGCACCATAGGCGATTGGCGATCATGTACACTACAGGCGATTGGCGTTCATGTGTAGTCTAGGTGACAGGCAATTATGTGCCAGAGAAGTCAGAGATCGCCTCCGTCTTCAACAACGGCGATCTCGTAGACTTCTAAGCTACACTTTTCTTCCTTTACTCTTCTTGATCCACATGTCTTCCTCGAGCACACCCACGTGATTACCTCACGATAAAGTCATCGCACCTGACTACTTGGTTAATACAATGGTCAGCCGACCGACCTCTACCAGCTGACCCCAGACCTTGGGCGACGTCCGAGGTCCGACTACTACGAAACTTCATTTACCAGCTCTTTGTATTTTAAATAATAACATCTTCTGAAATTATTTAAATATAACACTTTCATTCCAATTAAAGTTTCTAGGTCCTTACAACACGCTCTGGTCCATTACAACTACAATGGCATCTAGTTTTCTTCATCCACTACTTTTCCTTTTTGAGTAGGATGACCTTGACGTGTTTTTATAAATATTTCAGCTTTAGTTGTTAGAATTAATGGCTAAAACAAGAGGGGGGTGAATTGTTTTCTAAAGATTTTCTCAAATAATGTTTAAGAATGAACCTTTATCAAACAATCATAGATAAACAATTTAGGAAAGCAATCAACCAATGATACAGAAACTCTTTCCAGAATTTTAATTGGTTAAAATCATGTTTTAATCGGTTGTTTATATCAGCAACAAAAGCAGAAACTGACAGTTCATGAACCAGAATAACAATCGATTAAAAGATTAAAATTTCATTTTAATCGATTGTTTATATCAACATAAGCTATATCAAATAGTTTATAAGGAGTTAGAGATAGAGAGATTCACACAGTGAATTTTATACTGGTTCACTCAACCTTGAGCTACATCCAGTTCTCAGAACAACCTCTGAGTTCCACTATGTAACACACAATAGATTACATACACATACAACCACAAAGAGAGGATCTTTTCAACCAAGATCACACGCACACTCTTTGCTACACAGCACACCTCAAGTCAGAACACCCTCTGACTTTACAGGATTTCACACACACTTACAAGTTTATGAAAGAACAATGACAAGAAACATGAAAGGAATAGAAAACACCTGGGATTACAGAAACCAGGAAGTCCTATGATCAGATCTTGTACTAGTGCAAAACTAAACAACAATCTTGCAAACCTTTAGAAAACTTCTTTCAAAAACAAATCTCAATCTCTCTTTGATTTCAATCTATGTAAAAACTTCTGTTTTTGTTGTTGTATTTTTTTCTAAAAGAAAGGCTATATTTATAGCTCTCAGAAAAGCCCGTTAAAGATGAGCCAAAATAGTTTTAAAAGCCAACTGAAATCAGATTTAACTGAATTTTGAAAAGCTGTTGCAGATTCAAAATTCAACCGGTTGAAAGCACAAAATAACCGATTAAATTGGTTAAAACAGTTTAAGCAAGCAGTTGGAAAACCCTTCAGATAGGCCAAGTGGAAAACAACCGATTATATTGATAATTCAACTGGTTGTTTTTCTCTTTGCTTAGAAAAACACTTTTTCTCTTTTAAAACAGATTGGGCAAGCTTTGTGCAGGGATTAAGAACTGATCTTTACATAGATTCTAAACACTCTAATCTAAACCCAAACCAAAAACAGCAAGGCTTCAAGCTTCATCATGGATTTGAAACATCAAAGCTCCCATGCTCTACACTAGTGACTTCTTCACCATCCTTTTCTTTTTTCAGCATTCTATAATAATTGAAGATTAATAGTGAGTATTTATAATTTTAAGTTGAAGAAAATAATGATATAACTAGATTTATATGATGAGAAAAGCAATTAAAATAATACCAATTGAGCTCAAACTTTAACAAAGTTTATTGGTCCCTTCGGTGCATATACTTTTGTATTTGCCTATTCATTGCATTCTTTTCACTAATGCTATTTATTTTGGGACAAGAAAAATCATGAGCATACTAAACAAGAGTTCTAGAAATTTAAAACAGAAACAAAAAAGAATTTTAAAATAGAAACAAAAATTGAAGCAAAAATAGAAACAAAAATAGAAACAAAGAACAAAAAATAGAGCCATAAACAGAAATATAAAATCAACTAAAAACATATAGAAACAACATAAAATATAACAAGAAATTTCAAAGATCAACAATCTCATACTTGGATAACAACATCTTTCAAATATGCAATCAAATTATTGAAATGATGTCTAGGAATAAACGGTGGTTGATGTTTCAGTCACTCCTTCATGGTGGGACATTTTTTAGAAAATATTGTTTCTTGATATGACATTTGTACCGCCTTTATACATCATTTATGCGACAAAATATTGTTTTTTCTCCATTCTTGGAAATAATATATTTTTCCTGAACATAAACACAGGTCATTAATATCTCACTCATATTAAATAATTAGAGAAATAAATTATTCAAATACCGTGACATATTTCCATATGCGATCCTTGTAATTTTTAAGCGAAGTCTTGAAGTTTGTATAAATCAATGATCAAAAGCCTAAATTCCCAACTACGATCCCAAGAAAATAACTTAATTCATACACTATTTTGTCATTGGGACTAATATGTTCTCCATTTTCTTCCAAGATAACTTATGGACGCTCTTCAATATTTTTTGCATATATTTTTAAACTTTGAGTCGATCCTCGAGTGTTTTTCTTGCTTGTGGCTAAATTGAACATGAAAATTGTTTTAAGTTAATATATATATATATATATATATATATATATATATATATATATGATGGAATACGTAAATAACAAGTAAGCATTAACTTGGGAAATAAAGTATTATTACCTTTTGTGGTTTCAAATTTCATATTTTGGAGCTACTTGGTTTCATTTGCTTCAAAAGAAAAACCGTGGCATTTGGGAAATTTAGGAAACATAATGTTTTTGGAATGTTTTCAGGTTGGAGCATTTAGATAAAAAAAAAAAAAAGTTGCTAATAAAAAACTTTTGGAAGTTGTCTAAAAGTTTTGGAATGCGTTTAAAGTTGGAAATCAACGTGTGAAAATCAGTGAAGTGAATATTATATGAAATATTAAAACCAACACCTAATAAATATAGTCTAATAATTATTTAAAGTACTTACAATTTAAAAAATTGGTCTAAAATATTATTTAAGGCACTTATATTTTTTAAAAACGTTGCCTAAATTATTTGTAATATTTTAATATTAGTATACGTTTTAGAATTGTTGCTTCAAATGAATAGGTAATGTTTTTTTCAACTATTTTGAGTAAGAGATAAATATATCTTACTACATCGACAACAATAAAAAAAACTTTTACTTATATCTTCAACTATTAATAATAATAAAATATTAATATTATTTATTACTAATAATATTATTATTAATTTGTTAATATTAATAATATTAATATTAATATTATTAATATTTTTAATATTAATAATATTGTTAATATTATTAATATTACTAATATTTTTAATATTATAATATTGTTAATATTATTGATATTATAATATTGTTAAATTAAAATAAAAGAATAAGATAAATCGCTTGAGTGTATTAAACACATAGAGTTATGTTTATATAAAAAAAGAAACATACAGAAAATATGGGTTAAGCCCATTACATAGATAAAAATATCTAATAATATCCATAATATCTCATAATATCCTAATAATATCTAACATTGTCCCTCAAGTTGGTGCATATAAATCATTCCCTCTCAAGTTGGTGCATATAAATCATATGTACTCAGCTTGTTATAAATGTAATCAATCATAGGTCATTGTAAGGATTTAGTAAAAATATCTATTAATTATATATCAAAGCTCTATCTTTTTAAATCTTATTAGACCAAAGTTGTGGTAGCTTAATGGTCCTCCATCACAAGGGGATCCATTAGCTCCTTTTTGGTTTCTTATTGTGGCAAAAAGTATAGCTGGAATAGTTAGACAAGCAGAAAACAATGGTTTGTTAAAAAGGATTAAGGTGGGAAAGGATGAAATAACACTTAGTTTGATGCAATTGATAAATGACGCATTATTCCTATGCCAACCTAAGTTATAGAATATCATGTTTATTGAAAGCATTTTAAGATATTTTCAACTAGCCTCAGGACTCAAGTTTAAATTTTATATGAGTAGCATAGGATCCATAGGTCTACAAGCAAGAAACATGGTAAGATTTTTCCAAATCCTAAATTGTAAAACAATGGAGATTTCATTTACATGCCTAGGATTACCGATTGGAGAAAATCATTGAAGAAAGTTATGCTGGGTAGATATCTTAACAAAAATTTGAAAGAGGTTGGCTAGGTAAAAATGAAAACATATCTTGTACTAGTCGATACCAAACGAGATAGTTTCGGCCTCGATGACCGACCGACCGAGTCAAATAGTACATAAACATACATCATAAATACAATAAATAATAGTGGTTACAAGTACTGTTGAATGAGTCAATGCACACCTCGAAGTATACGGGAAATATTTCCAACATAACAAATAAAACTGATTAAACTGAAAGATACACGTTCCTGATATTAAGAAACCGCTACACATGTCAGTTAACAACTGATGTTCAACCTATAAGGGCCAAAGCCCACAAACCAATACTATAAATAGAGCTCTTGAAATAGGAGTAAGGTACGTTTTTCCATTGATAAGAATACATCTCTTAGAGTAATTACTTACTTGAGCATCAGAGTACCTTTTGTAGGTAACCCCTCAACCGACTGAGCGCCAACATTGGAAGAAGGAGACTTGAAGTAGCAAGGAGATTATCAACATGCCAGCAATTGTACGTCCAGTCACATGTACTATATGGGCCCTTCAGTCCATACAGGTACAATTAGCACCCATTGTGGGGCCAAGATAGAATTTCATTTCAACGACAAGTCAAGATCAGCAACAATGGGATCAACAAGGAATAATGCCAATAATGACTGCATGATGGATGAACAGATAGCTATGATCCAGGCCCTCTAGGCAAAAATGGAGGAATTACGATAGAAAGGCATCGTAAATCATTTACAGAATGAAGAGGAACGACGTCGACATTTGGAATAGATGTCTCTTTTGAAAGAGCATAATAAAAACCTATAACAACGCCTTGATGGGCGTGAGAGGGAAGAGCAATCTTGAGCACCCCCACAAACCCACCAAACTCATCACACTAACCAAACTCATCCAACTCACAAAAGTTCTAGAAATAGTTCTCCCTCTAACAATGAGAAGGACCCGAGAGGACACCCATTCATAGACAAAATAATCAACACTCCACTCCCTCCCAAGTGGAAAGGATTAACCATCAAATTCTATGATGGTTCCACCGACCCGGATGAGCATCTGAACGTCTTCAAGATAGAGATGACTCTCTAACAAGGCAGTATGGTGCAAGGTTTTCCCTACTTCCCTCCTAATTCCAGTGGGAACTTTAAAGTTTTGACTTCAAAGTTCATCACACAATATGCAACTAGTCGACCACATCATACCTCTTCTATGTCTCTCCTAAACGTGAAACAGGAAAAAGGAGAATCCTTGTGATCATTCATGGATAGATTTAGCAAAGTATGTGTGGGCATCAAAAACTTAATGCTAGAGATAGCCATGCATCATCTTGTCTTAGTCATCCGTCCGAGCCAATTCACTGAAAGCTTAATCAAAGATCGGCTAAAAACATAGACGAACTGAGGAATCAAGCAACAAAATTCATGTAGATAGAAGAACACGTTGACTATCACAGGACTCATCAATCTGAAGGTGCTGATAAAGGGAGAGAAAAAGATAAAGGTAACTGACCTACATTAGGTCAGACTGACTGTTTTATAGAAAATCGAGGACCTCGATTTCTCAACTACACACCTCTAACAGTTCCAAGGGGAAGACTCTTAGATGAAGCATTGCAAGTCGAGTTGATCCAAGCCTTAAAGCAATCACATACTCCTCGAAATGCAAACACATCTAAATGTTGTCAATATCATCGCAATTATGGCCATACAAACGAAGGCTATCAAGCATTGAAAGACAAAATAGAAGAACTTATTCAAGCTGGCCAGTTTCGCAGATTCATTAAGACCGACACCAACACATATTGATCACCATAGAAGGACCAGTATCCATCTAGAGGACAGAAAGAATACTATGACCAGCCAAGGCGAGGAGACTAATGATGATGTGATGACAACCAGCATTCAGTGAGATAGAGACGAAGTGAAAGACCAGTTAGGAGAACTCGACCACGAAGCGAAAGTCCTGAAAGGAACAACCAGACTAGACGTAGGGTCCAAGAGGTAATCAATACTATTGCCAGATTGGTGTCACTCGGCATTTCCAAACGCGAAGTCAATACAATAGTTAGAGGTTTTGCAGGAGGTGGATGTTCTAATTTGGCTATAAAGAAACATCTCCGAGCCATTCAATCGATCCATTCCACATCCACTCGCAATAGACCAAGGATACCCCCAATTACTTTTAGTGATGATGACTTCACTACAATAGATCCAGCACAAGACGATCCCATGGTGATTACTGTGGAGATAGACAAGTTTGCAATTACCAAGGTTCTGGTAGATCAAGCAACTCGGTGGATATCCTTTATTGGAAGGCCTTCAAGAAAATGAGAATCCCAGAAACAGAAATTCAGGCATATGATGAACAGATTATTGGATTCTTAAGCGAACGAGTAGATACCAGAGGATATATCGACCTATACACCACGTTCAACGAAGAGGGGTATCTCAGTAAAACCATAAAAATAAGGTATTTATTGGTTAATGCAAACCCCTCCTATAATGTGCTAATCGGATGGTTGTCCATTAATTGTTTAAAGACGACTGTATCCACCCCTCACTTGGCTATGAAATTCCCATCAACAGCTGACGATATCGCTACGGTTCATGTGGATCAGAAAATTGCTCATGAATGTTATGTTGCAATTTTAAAGGTTGAACCTACCAAACGACTATACAGAGCATCACCATGCAATCAGTCTTCCTTTTCATACCACAACTCAAATAGTTGGTTTTGAATAGCTTCAATCTGTTTGTCTAGGTTCTGAAAATGTGCATCCATGGAGTTGAACCTTGTTGCACACAAATCATGTAGACTTCTCTAGTCATCGGCAAAGTTGTCCATCCCATTCACCATCAATCTTTCAAATGGTAACATTGATGTTATGCGTTCTCCTATGTTTCCAGCACTTGGTCCAACACCAAATGCAACAGCAGGTTCATCCTTATGAGCATCAACACCAACACCTTCAGCAGCAGCAGCTTGCTCTTCCTCTTCATTTTCAGCTTGCACACCACTTGAGGAACCAACTTGGTCTCCATCCTTGCTTATCCATCTTCTACCAATTTTGGTGAAACCCATCTTACTAAGTGAACCATTGTTCACTTCGTGTGATGAATTCACCACTTCAGTTTGTTCTTCCTCAAGATCCACTTCAAAATAATTCAAGAATTTAGAAATCAAGATGGCATAGGGATAGTGGTAATCACTTAACCTCATGGATTTTTGCATGTGCTCCTTGATTATGTGAATCCAATTGATTTTGACCTTACTCATGATACAATAAATGTAGACAAGGTCCTCCTCAGTGAGCACAAAGTGATTACTCCCCCTAGGTGTGAGCATCCAAGTCAATATGAAGGCAATGAGCCTTTCATTCAACTTTAATCCACCCATTGAAAAAAATTTAACTTTTACTTGAGGGTTTTTCAAGCAATTCCTATAAAACTGAATTTTGTTGAACTCTTCCACCACACAAATATTCCCTTTGTTAATTCTTAGACCTGCATACTTTAATCCAGTAATAGTAGTCCAAACTTCATGAGTATTTTCCATCTCAACACCTTTTACATGTGAGACAAGATTATTACCAACAAATTGAAGGTTGGTGTAGAATACTCTTACAAGATCAGGATATATGTTTCCTGACATTTCCAGGAACCTCTTTAGTAGCTGTTCTTTGAGAAGAATCCTCACCTCATCCAGCTTTTGCTCCCTCAACCAATTGAATGAGATGAGCTTTGGATTATTTATAGCCTTCCTACTTGTCTCATAATGATATTTCTCAATTCTTTCATCTTCTCCCGAGAACCATGCTTCAAGATGTCCTCCCCTCCTAACTACCCTAGTTTTAATCCTTTTTTATGAAGAAGGTGCGGAATCCATGGAGGTAGAAGGAAAAACCAGAAAACAAAATGAAATATATGGCAGATTTGAGAAACAACAAGAGATATGACAATGGGTTATTTTTGTGAAAAGAAACAACTGTATAACGAGTTTATATACACACAAAAAGCAATTCCATTCCTTGCCTTTTAGTGGGTTTTAGTCTTCAAGAAAGGGAATTTGTTCCAAGACTCACAGTGGCACGTCACTCAGTGGTAGTTTTCACATGGACAACACATGAAGACTTTGACTAGTCATAAAGGCTCTTGATTTTCCAAGAAGATATGGAATATATTCCATTTGTGACCAATATAACTCCCTCTCTGAATGAAATCAGACCCATGATAAATTCAATTTGACCCATAACTGCTTGGGGAAAGAATCTGCAACAAACACAATGCATAGAGAAATTAAATCAATTTAATGCAGTTCTGTTAAAGGAGAAACAATCGGTTGTTTCATGAAAACAATCAGTTGTTTTTCTGTGATAACAATCAATGCATTTCACAGATAAAAAATAAATAATAGGCAAAGATGAATCAGAATGGAAAGCTTCACATACACCTTTACATAGAAGAAATATAAAGATATCAATTAAGATCTTTCATAAACCAGATGTAAAGGAAATTCAAGACAAGAAAATTAAAACAAATAAAGTCTTATCCTTTTGACAATGTTGTTCTCTCAATGAGTCATAGTGCATGATTAAGAAAAATCACTTGACTTCCAAGAAGACTGAGTGTAGTGCAGATTTGTAAAGAAAGTCTAGATAGAATCATTTCCCTTCATAAGCTTGATCTTTTCACTCAAGAATCCTTGATCTCTTACAATTCCTGCAAAAATATGAAATCAAGCAACAAGATTTGGTCCCCTTACAAATTTGGGTCCTTTGACATTAACTTTATCATTAGGAACCTCAGAATTCTTAGGAACCCATTTCATAACACCTTTAGGAACAAAAAATTTCCTACTTTTGTAGAACCTAACAAACGGTCCTTTTTCATACAATAAACACATTTAACAACCAGTTGTTTCGATTTTTCAATCGGTTGTTTTTTTGGCACAATTGAAAAAGGCTTTGAAATCCCATTCTTCTTACTCTGTGGATTAAATCCTAAACCAGATTTTCCAAAAACACAATTTTGAGATGCCAAGACAGTCTCAAAGTTGGATTTTCCCTTTGAAAGCTTATCCACAGTTTTCACAAGATAGTGAACCTTCTTTTTAAGAGATTCACAATTTTCACAAATAAATGAGTTGCACTTGCAGGAAGAGTTTTTGTAAAGCAATTCTAGATTTTCGAAATCAATTTTTGAATTTTCCAACGCTGCTTCTAGTGCTTTGACTCTATTTTCAAGCCAATTATTCAACCCTTTCAACCGGTTGTTCAAGAGAGCCAATTTATTAGCTTCTTCATGTGTTTCTTAAAAGTCTTCAAGAAGTTGGCTATAATTTTCAGCATTTAAAGAAGTACAAGAACTTACACTGCTTGCATCATTCTCTTCCTTGGCCATAAGACACAAATTGGCTTCTTCATCTTCACTTGATGAAGAGCTTGATGAAGAGACATCATTTTAATCCCAAGCAATATAGGCTCTTTTTGATTTGCCTTTCTTTTCAACCATCTTGCTTGACTTCTTTTCTTTGTTCTCTTTATTTGAGCATTCAACCTTTATGTGCCCCTGTTCACCACAACCATAGCAAGTATATTTGTTAGCATTAAAATCACTAGGTTTCTTGTTGCCATACCTTTCTTGGTTGGAGTCTTTGTTGTTCTTCTTTAAAAATTTGTTGAACCTTTTGGACAACAAACTAAGAGTCTCTTCCTCACTTTCATCACTTGAAGCTTGGTTGATCTTGTGCTTGGAAACTTTCAAAGCAATGTTTCTTACATGTTTATCTTCACCTTCTTGAACATTGAGCCTGTTCATCTCCAACTTATGTTGTCTAAGCTTTCCAAACAAAGAAGTTGTAGTCAAAGATGTCAAATCTTTGGATTCTGAGATGGCTGTGACTTTCAGTTGCCAAGATCTATCAAGACACTTGAGGATCTTGATGTTCAACTCTTCTTTGTCAAAGACCTTTCCAAGACTCATAAGGTAATTGAAAATTTGAGTGAATCGCTTTTGCACATCCGCAATTGATTCTCCTTTAAGCATCCTAAACATCTCATACTCTTGGATTAGAGTATGTTTCCTTACCCTCTTTACATTGTTAGTTCCTTCATAAGTTACTTCTAGAGTATCTCACATCTCCTTGGCAGATGCACATTGTGACATCCTGAAAAACTAGTCAGAATTTAAGACAGAGGTGATAATATTTTTAGCAATACAATCAAACTTTGCTCTTTTATTTTCTGCATCAGTCCATTGGGACTAAGGCTTTTCAATAAAAACACCATTTTTTTCAAGCTTAGGAATAAAAGGGTCATTTTCAATTGCATCCCAAATTCCTCTATCAAGAGATTCAACAAAGATTTTCATTCGTAGCTTCCAAAACTGGTAATTCAAACCACAAAACAAAGGTGGCCTGTTTATTGAGGCACCCTCCCCAAAAGGTAACTTTTCAGCCATAAGAAAAAGGTTTTAGGATCAAAACTTCAATATCTTTCAAGAACCGAGCTTTTGATGCCAATTGTTGAATATATGGCCTTAAACAAGAGGGGGGGTGAATTGTTTATAAACAATTTTCGCAAACTTGAAAGGCATAACGAAATCCAATGCAGAATCACAGAAAAAGAAGTTAAGGAAACAATGAAACAAAATTGTTTAAGTTGATTTCCAGAAAATCAATCGATTGTTTTTGCGATTCAACCGGTTATTTTTATCAGCAGTGATTAAAACAACTTAAAAGCATAATGTAATGAGTTCAGGGAAAGAGAAAAGCACACAACCAATTTGTTGAACCAAGTGATGTTCAATGTTTTGAAGAATCCAAATCCTTTGAAGGATGATGAAGCCTTTGCTTTGCTTGATGCTGCTGTGCTGGTTTAAAGTTTTGTTCTGAGGTAGTTTTATGTTGTAATCCACCCTTAGATTAAATCTCAAAGCAATTAGCATCTCATTTTTTAACAAAGCAAAGAGTTTTTCAAACTAAGTTGAAACAACCGATTATTCTGTCGAAACAACCGATTGTTTACACTTAGATGTTTTTGAGAAAGTTTGAAAACTTTTTTTGAATGAAGAAAACTGTTAAGTAACAAAACAACCGATTGATTCGAGGAAACAACCGATTGTTTGTTTCGGAACCATAACAAAAAAACTATTTTCTTTGACTGAGCTTTAAATGATTTGAAACTGAATATGCTCCAGTCATTAAATGCTTTGACCAATCTTTTTAAAGCAATTAAGAGTTTGTTAAGATTTGATAACAAACTATATCTTGGTATAAATTCAGAAAAACTATTTTTAAGAAGAGAATGTTTTTGAAAAAGTTTTTCTAAGAGAGTTTTTCAAAGTGCTGAGATTGCTTAAGAGTTTTGTGATTGATCAAGGTGCTGGAATAGGATTCTACTTGTATTGATTTCAGATATTCATCTGTAACAAGTGTAATCTTTGTAAACTGCTGAAACATTTCGTTTGTGTGTTTGCTGAGATTGGCTGTGTGCTCTTGAGGTGTTCAAGATCAGCAATCTTAGTGTTGGCCAAGGAGAGTGTGTTTCTTGAGGTGTTCAAGGTCATTCTCTTGGTTGTTGTGTAAGTGATCAAGGTGTGATTGCTTAGTGGATTTCCTTAGGGTTTCTGAGAAGACTGGATGTAGCTCTGGGTTGGAGTGAACCAGTATAAAAAACTGTGTACAATCTCTCTATCCCTATCTCTTTAAATTCAGTTTGTTTGTTGTTTGCTGGTATAAACAACCGATTGTTTCGAAGAAACAACCGATTGTTTTTTTCTAAGCATTGCAGTTTTGCTTACTGTTTTGGCTAACTGAATTGCTTAATCAATTGGTTTCTAAAAGAAATTCATTCTAGCTTAGAAAAGTTTGCGAAAACCTCTTTAAACAATTCACCCCCCTCTAGTTTAAAGCCATAATTCCTAACACAATTTATACTGGTTCACTCTTAACCCAAGAGCTACATCCAGTCCCCAGAAACTACTAAGTATCCACTATGCAATCAAAATCCATATTACACACAACCACACCAAAGAAGTGACCTTGAACACCTCAATCCACACACTTCCTTTGGCAAACTACACCACAAAATCCAGAACACCCTCTGATTCTGCTTACACAACAAATATTCAGAAATACAAGAGATAAAGAAAGGATTACACCTGATCAATATCAAAATGAAAGATTACACAACAATCTTATTCCACTCCTTTGTGAAAATCCAAAAGCTTGATGAAAATCTTGAAAACTCAAATCTGTTTTCTCAATCTCAAAATGTCTAAACTATTTTCAATATCTTTAGGAGCGTAAAACAACCCTTATATACTCCAAAGTTTTGTTGAAAACATTTAAAGCAGGAGCCAAAACAGTTAGAAAACATTTAAAGCTGATTTACCAAACTTAACAGAAATTTGTTATGGATTTTCAAAAAACAATCGGTTGAATTCTCGAAACAACCAATTGAATTGGTTTGACAGCAAAGTCAACCAAGTCAAACAGCTTCAAACCCTTTTCAAAAACCACTAAGTGTCAAACAACCGATTGAAACGACAAAACAACAAGTTGTTTTTCCACTTCTTTAGAAAACAATCTTTTTCGAAAAGGTTTTGATTCAAATCAGTTTTAGATTCAAACAAAGAGTGGATTATGTAACGCCCCTCAAAATATTGTTCATTTTCATATAATAAAATAAAGGTGAAACAGTAATATCAAAAATTTAACATAGGTATATACATAATATAATTCATCCATTAATACAAATGTGCCTCAGAATAAAATCCCTTTTCGAGGAAGTTTTAATACATCTCCATACAGGAGTTTTCAAAATAAAACAAAACAATCAGCATTCAAAAACCGGCGATCTCCTCCTCCAGAAATGCTCACTGAGGAGCTCTACTACCTGCAACCTCATCTGCTCCCGTGCAAATATACACGATCATCACAGGTTTAAGAAAAACAACCACGATACAAAACAAAGGGGTAAGCTAGATATTTTTAAAACTTTAAATATGAAACTTTATATCAAAAGAAAGCATAAATCTTCACACCATTCATAATCTATAACAATTTCAGCCATCAATATCCCCATATTCCACAATACTCGTCAAGTGTCTATTCAATACATTCAATACTCATGGTTCACACGTCAGACTTTCCACTGACTCATAACATATAGACACATGACTCTACTTCCGGAAGACTCGTGCGTTGAACTTAGCATCCAGAGGCCTGCACCTGTCATACGAAATTGTTGTAAAGTTTCCACAGCCATGCACATAAACATAATCCCGAGCTCAATCTTAATCTCAATATCCTCACTCTCTCAGTATGACAGGGTTAATCCATATAACAGGTCAAGTCAGTTATCTTTCAAACGACTTACCCATACATATGGACCTCCTTCGACTCTCACCAACTGAATGACTTCATCTATGTGATTCCATCATATCAACAGAGTCAGGATCGCCTCATTCACAGGATACTCACTGATCAATACACCTCATAACCAATCTCAACACGATATTTCCTTTCCTGAAAATACTATGTCTTGATCACAATTTCACATTCATCCAGTACATCATATCACACGTAAAAGCACAACTGCATCATATAATATTTTGAATCTTTTCTTAAACAATCATAATCACAGAAACAATCACGCCAAAGTTCAGATTTTCGAATATCCCACGCATTTCACAATTCAATCTCAAACAGTTTCAAACGACACTAAAACAGGGGAGTTCGAAATCAACATTAAAACCGGCGATCACGTCGCCCCACACATAAAACAGAGCATCGTGAAAAAGAATATGAAACCGGCGACCACGTCGCCCTCACTTCAGAACCTACTCGCCTAAAGTTTTATAAACGAAAATGCTAGCTTCCTTTACCTGAACTTGCGCAAAATCACCAAGAGCTCCAAAACCCACCGAAGCTCAAAGATGCCTTAACTCTGTTTCACGGCTTTGATCAGAACACTTGCAGAGCACAACGTCAGGAATCCAGGGGCAGTCGCTGATCTTCAACTGGTTCGCTAGGACGTCTGAACGCAGGGAGAATGAGAGGAAAGAAACAGCGGACCAAAGTTAACTCACTTAATCACTCTTGAACCACAGCAACGTCCACTGCCTTTCAGGAGTGAGTTTTGAATCTAAACCAACTTGCCCAGAAATGCCGCTGCCACCACCCACTCTGCAGGAAAGCTTGCGTGCACACTTCCTTGAACAGTATGACCACGTGGGTTTCTGCGCATACTAACTCTCTGACCCTAACTATTCTGAAACACCCTTTCTGTCTACGTGTCGCGCATGCAGGACGTCTCATGCTGGGAGCCTGGGTCCCACCTTATCCGTGTGAAACACGACATCGCGCGATAACCTTTCACCGATGACTTCTCGCGCGATGACTATCCACCGATGTCTCATCCTGGCGGACGACCGATGTCTCTCCCTGGAGGACGACCGATGTCTCTCCCTGGAAGACGACCGATGTCTCTCCCTGGAGGACGACCGATGTCTCTCCCTGGAGGACGACCGATGTCTCTCCCTGGAGGACGACCGATGTTTCTCCCTGGAGGACGACCGATGTCTCTCCCTGGAAGACGACCGATGTGTCCCTCATCCTGGCGATGACCGTCTGTCTCTCGCCCTGGCGATGCCCGCGTGTCTCTCATCCCGGCGATGACTTATGACACATCGCCACGCCTTGTTGAAGGTTCTTCATCCCACTATGTTATGTCCAAGGTATCACCTCCACATGGCTTGGTGACATTGGTAGCTTCACATTTCCAAGAATAGATCAGCACTACTCCTCGTGCGCCCATGCATGCAACACTAAGGACGATTTCTTATGCTCAAGCATAGAGCTTCGCATGCACAGCGTATCTAAGGCTTAACCCACACCTTGATATGCGTGGTTTTTGGAACCTACTATGGTTGATCCAGTATCTTGACCACATACTAAGTGCACTTTCGGCGATCATGTACACCATAGGCGATTGGCGATCATGTACCAGAGAAGTCGGCGATTGCCTCCGTCTTCAACAACGGCGATCTCGTAGACTTCCAAGCTACACTTTCCTTCCTTTATATTTTAAATAAAAACATACTTAGAATTTACTTAAAATATATCATTCTCATTCCAATAAAATTTTCTAGGTCCTTACAGATTACAACTTTAATCTACCCAAAACCCACCCACACATGTAGCAACTAAGCCTTACACCAAATTTCATGGATTTGGAGACATCAAAGCACTTGAACATCCTTAATCAACAAAGCAATCATAGTGTTAGCTCAGGAGAGTGTATGACAACCGATATACGGCCGAATTGGATGACACCCATCAAACAATTTTTAATATATGGGAACTGTGGAGTGCATTTGGATAAAACAATGAGGCAACAGGCCACCCGGTTTCTATTGATAGATCAAGATCTCTACCGACGATGTTACACTCGCCCACTTTTAAACTGTATCATATTAAAATACCACTATGTTATCAATAGGCTCGATTAGCTATTACCGATATTACATGGCTCGGCCCTAATGCATAATGAAAACTCGAATGTATTATCGGCATTCTCAAAACATGTTCAAAAGAAAATTTGTATTTCTAATTAAATTTGTTTAGATCGGTCATTAAACAAGTTCAAATAGTCTTAAGCCCACATCTCGGGTTCAGATATAACCATTTACAGTGGTTCCCATATTTCTTCAAAAGACGGTTCCGGCTCGGCCTAGTGGTCAACAACATTCTCCCCACCTTCGACTTCCTCCATGGTAGGATCAACATTCCCACCACCAATTAGCACCAGCTTCCCATCAACCACATTTTATCTAGATCATAACGAGGGTCTTCGGCAGGTACAACATGGTAAAAGTTCCCTTGTTGAAGGCCTTGGTGAAAACAATCTTCGCTTATGTGCAGCATAAAGGAGTGACACTTCTCCACCTCAACGGATAATGCTTTCTCCCTCTCTTTAGCTTTGGCTTTTTCCTTGGCAAGCTCGGCCTTTTTCGCCTCAACAGCAACCAACTCGGCTCTCAAGGCTGGTGGGGCCTTCTCAGCTGCAACATTATCTCGGCGTGTTTTTTCCATCGCTTCCAAAGTTGCTTTTAAAAAGCTGGCCGACTCAGCCAGCTCCGCCTTTAACTTAGGCACAACCACATTCGTGGTTCTTTCTAGCTCCTCCCCAAGAGTTCGGCCAACCACCAGTGACCGACTCTGCAGCTCCATCCACTCTATAATCAAATTTTAAAAGGGATGACCGTTAGGACGCTCTCGTCCTCTGGAGTTATGGCAATCTGAATGCCCGCTGCCACTTGCAAGGAGGGGTTCAGCATGGACGGCTGCTAAGAGGATGACCTTGCCTCTACATTCGCTTACACTGTTTTGGCAGGTCGACCACGTTTTTTGGACACAGGAGGAGCAGTAGCCTGCGGAGGCACCACGTCAACTGGCACGACCAGGTTCCCCTTCCCGACCGCCTCAAAACTGCTTATTTTTCTATTAGCATCTTACAACTTAATTGAGTCATAAGATCCCCCAAAGTTGGATCCATCCAAGTCATAATAGTTGCAAGACACAAATGAATTAATAATGAATACAACCATGTACATAAGAAATCTACATACCAGTAAAGTTCTTCCACCTCTTGGACGACCCATACAATGTTACCAACTCTCACGTAGCCAACTTATATGGGAGTTGGTAAAAAACAACAAGAACCACCTTGTTAGGATTTTGGGTGCAATGAAAAGGAAATTTTGTTCGCCCTTTCATTTTCACAAATATTTTGAAATACTTTTCTTTAAAATTTTTGTATAAGGTGGTGAAAGATGCAAACCGAACACTCCTGGGTCAACTTGTCAAATACAACCAACTCACAGGAGAACTCTGATGGAAATTATAGTAAAACAAAAAAGATTGAGGTCTGGGGACAATCCTTAAGATATCACAAACAATACGAAAAGCTTGAAGGGTCACCCATGAATTAGGGTGCAATTGGGTCAGTGCCACGTTAAGGATTCGAAGAACCTCCATGGTAAAATCATCAAAAGGAAGGGTCGTATGTAAGTAAGAGAAAAAGGTATTATAAACAAAAAAGAAGTCATCGGGTGCACTTTCCCACCCATAGCAGACTTGGTCGGTATAACCACAAATATCAGTCATCAGCGCATCCGAGGGTGAATCAGGTTTTAAAAAAGCTACTTTGGATAAAAATTTATCCAAATCAATGGAATCTCTAAAACAAGTGGGGATATTTAAGACACGCAAATCAACCCATTCATTACTCGGACCCTTCAACCTTCGATCGATTGAATGGTCTGAGTTACTCACATCTCCTGCACTTCCAGATGTAGTGCGGGTAACCTCAGAAGACTCGACATTAATAATATTATCAAAGGAATCAATAAAAGAAGACATCACTAACCTGAGTATATGAAAACTAAATAAAGTTGATAGACTCGACACTCAGAGTAAATGAAGCAAGTTCTATAAGCAGCGAAGAAAGCGTAAACCCTACCATGTACAAATGGTGCCCTATTTATAGGAAGTCAAACAAGAGAGAGGTTATCGCATCATCCGTTCGGAGCCATCAGATCAATTTCCATCCAATGGCTAGCACCATTCGGCATATGAAATGACACAAAATCTCAACTGATCCTGCCGCTTGACTCGAACGTGGAGGATTGCCTCGTCACTCCTTCGTCTAGCCTTCTGTTCTGCAGGAACGCTCCAAGAACCACCGCCGAAACTCCAAACGCTGCCTGCAAAACACACAGACGGCGCCTCTGGCGGCCGTTGTAGCTCCGACGCTCAAGTCAGGCAACAGAAACACCAAAACTATATCTGAATCTCTCTGTGAGACTCGTGTGTAACTGAAACTTTCAAATGTGTAAGCTGTCTGTAAAAAACCTCCCTCAATTTCGTTAAGAGTTTCGTATATATACCTTAGTCTTTCTCTCTCCTAACGGTTATTCCTCTTGACACGTGGATAACATCTGGTCGTACACGTGTCACCATCTGGAGTATCTGCAGCTGAAACGTTACTTCCACTATGCCCCTGTGACTAAGTTATCCACATAGGGAGTAGCTTAGTACACAGGCTACTCTGGGCGCAACCTTAACATGGCGAGTTGGTTAACCCTGGGCATTGCAGCTCACACTACACATGGTGGCAGATATGCCACTTATCCTCTGTACTTAGACCATACAACAAGTGCTTGCCAAGTCTTCTCAAACACCCGGCGATGTGCTCTTTCGGCGACTTGTTGACCACCTGATCTCCTAACCTTAACACACGACGATCATGTGCAATCTAGGCGATTACTGATCCATACCGGCGATGAGCGATTACTCATCCTCAAGGCGATAGGCGATTACTCACCTCAAGGCGATTACTCATCCTCAAGGCGATAGGCAATTACTCATCATCACAGGCGACAGGCGATTACCATTCTGAGTAATCGCCTCCCTGATTCGCCTGCTATCCTCTACCACGTGTTACCCTGTGAATGGTCCACGTGGTCAACTGCTGCTGATGTCATCGACTACCGATGACCGACCGGATCATCAACCGTTGAACACATTTGATTCAATAGTGTACATCAAAACAACGACTTTTTTCTTAAAAGCAATCATCATATCCCTGTCAATCATTTAATGCTTCCAACGGTCACATCTCACCTCGAGAACTTCAACACTTATCTCTAACTCTTCAGAAATGAATTTCTTCAAGCTTAGAGGACAAGTGTACCAGTCAATACCGGACGAGTCAGTTTTGGTCTCGATGACTGACCGACCGAGTCAAATAGTACATAAACATACATAATAAATACAATAAATAACCGCGGTTACAAGTAGCGTTGAATGAGTCAATGCACACCTCGAAATATATGGGAAATATTTCCAACATAACAGATAAAACTAATTAAATTGAAAGATACACGTTCCTGATATTAAGGAACCCCTACGTACGCATGTCAGTTGACAATTGATGTTCAACCCATAAGCACTGGTGCAGAAACGAAGAACAAATGCGACTATTTTCATTTTATAAATGCGGCTATACAGCCGCATTTGATCAACACACACTTGTAAATCAGAGATTTACAAATGCGGCTACATAGTCACATCTATAAATACTATTTACAGATGCGGCTTTTTGTTGGAGCCAAATCTGTAAATGCTCCAGAGGTGGTGCCTTCCTTTTCAATTGTTATAATTTACAAATGTGGCTTTTTATTGGAGCCGCATATGTAAATGCTCTAGAGTTGTTCAATTGGAATGATTTACAAATGCGGCTATTTACCATAGCCGCATATGTAAATCACATTTACAAATGCGTCTTTGGTAATAACTGCATTTGTAAATCATTCGCTTGATTTACAGATGCGGCTAAGGTAAATAGCCGCATTTGTAAATAAGGTTTTTTTTTTAGAGCAGTTTGTTTAGTTGTTTATCTCATACAAATGAACCTGTGCAGTTTAATTATACCCAGGCAGCCAAACAGATAAACAGGTTCAGATAAGCTAAAAGTGAATTCATAGTTATTGATCAAAATGTATACAAAAACAGTGATAATATATCTCTCTCTATCTTCCTACTCTATTGATCAAATCGTAGAGTTATAAAAATTTAGGAAATATGTGGACCAAGATTGTCTTGCATATGTCATGGCTTCCGAAGTCATGGGTTCCTCATCCGTGAAGAACTACATTTCAAAATGGTTGACATATAAATTAGTTTTAAGATACATATATATGTTAAAGTTATAAAAATAATTTAAGAAATCTTACCTCTTGCCAATTACTTGTAAGGCCTAGTCTTACAATGGTACTCATCCATTGCATAACGTAATAGCCACACTCATAGCTTCCTGGTTATTTATTACACTATAATTCAATAAATTGTAAAAGTTAGTATTGTTCTTGCCGGTTGACTCGTCTGTCAGTTGACTCCACGACACTCACACGCCTCCTTCCTCATGTTGATATGTGCTTGACTCTTGCGTAACAATCTGCACCTGCAAAAGAGAAAGGGGCGCCCTAGAGGCCGTTTGCACTCCGACGCTCAAGTCAATATTGGGCAAGAAAAACCAAGTGTATTGAGTCTCTCTATGTTTAGGTCTAGAAATTGCGTCTCTTTGTGAAGTATTTTACTGTCCCTTATATAGTCTAGGGTTTACTGCGCCGCTAGCCCTAATTAGGGTTCACTGCGCTGCTAGCCATATTCAAGGTTTACTGGAATACCCTTGTGCCGCTATCACCCAACCTTAGGGTAATCTAGCACATAAGGTTTCCTTCTCTGGAGTGCAAACTCTAACAGGGTGACCACCTGGATGCCTCCTTGTGCACCTAGTCTCTGGGGCCACCTGTTCTGGGAGTGCCCTTGCTGTTCACGTGCCATGCATGTAGCCTTTACTGGGAAACCCTAGTTCTGATGAGTACTCGACCCCTCAGGACTCTGCACCTAATTGTGCTCTCCCTGCTACCCGCATAGGCTCTTCGTGATTCAGGCCTCTCCCTACCTCTGGGTATTTAACTGGTCATTGGCCCACTCTGGGAACCAATATTAGCTGTTCTGGTTATGTTGTTCAAATCACCCAAGACCGAGGTCACCTCGTCACACTCTGTTGCTGAGGACTGATCACCCTGCGGAGTGACGAGGACACATCAGCCCTTTCTGGTGATCGTCACGCTGATGACTAATCACCCTTCTCTGTGGGAACATGCCGATGACTAATCGCCCTTCTCTGTGGGAACATGCTGATGACTAATCGCCCTTCTCTCTGGGAACATGCTGATGACTAATCACCCTCTAATCAATACCACCTGCGAGGTCCATTCCACGTGGCTTTTGGCCCATGCTGTGGGACCCAGCTGACGTGGTTCACCCTTCACTACCTGTCCTCGGTGTCCGAGGACTGGTCGGTACAAGTATAATTAAACAATGAAAAGAGAAAGAAAAATCTTACCAACCTTTAATCTTATCCAGTTCAAATTTTGAAAATTTGAATTCGATCTCCCTTTTAGGATGTTATATCCACGCCATGAACTGGTTGATATAAAAAACCTTGTTAGTGGATTAATTATAGTTTCCTCCATAGTTAAGTTTATAGTGTACTTACTTATCAATGATATTCTTAAAACTTGTGGATATCTTCTTGTGTAGGGAACAAAACCACAAAGCCATCCTATCATTCACTAATAAGACAAGTAATTGCCAATGACCCCTATATCATCCATGAAAAGAGTTGAGTAAATTTATAAAACATGAATATAATAACTTTTAACATATATATTTAAACTTACTCGTTAATATAAGGAAACAAATAAACCTCTTTTCCCTCTTTTTTCAGGGTGTTAGTGATGTATGATTGGGTCTTGTAGTGGCCAAACCTCGGACGTCGGCCACTGAGTGAGATGTCGGCACAGTAGAGGTCGGTATGATGGGACCCATAGAGGAGCCCACAGAATCACACGTGTAAGAATATAAGTCAGATTCGTGGATACGTCACGCACGCAAGGTTTCTATGTGACGTAAGATTTTGGCACAGAGGATCTGTCCTTAAAAGGAAGAAACACATGAAAAGGCACGTGAGTATTTAACTTAAGACAGAAGATTTGGTCGTGCGGCGCTAGGGTTGCAGTGTATGTCTAAGCGCCCACGCTTAAGTTAAGCACTCCAGGAAAGGAAGGTTGCCACGAGAGTTGCACTCCAAGAATGGAAGGCTTCCGCGGGACACGCAAGGAGATTGTGTGATGGAGTCCCAGAAAGGTAACCCTAAATTTGCTAGGAGCCAACACAGGGACGCG
This sequence comes from Phaseolus lunatus, assembly GCA_013389735.1. NCBI lineage: Eukaryota > Viridiplantae > Streptophyta > Magnoliopsida > Fabales > Fabaceae > Phaseolus > Phaseolus lunatus. Next base: position 14,785,927 of record CM023862.1, on the reverse strand, counting down.
AGGATAGGCGCAGCAGAAACCCTAGAAGGGCTATATAACGAGCAGTAAGGCATTCCCAAACGTACGCAGCTTCTGAGACTAGAACTCTTTTGCTATACATTGGTGTTTCTTGCCCTAGTCTTGACTTGAGCATTGGAGTGCGGACGGGCGCTAGGGTGCCCATCTTTCTTTCTTTGCAGGTTCTCTAGCTAAAGGGAAGGGGGAAGGTGCGAGCGATCGTGGAAGTCAACTGACTGGAGAGTCAACCGGCGAGAATAGGTCTCATTTGTCTTTGCTCCAGTGGTATTAGTATATGCGGGATCTAAGAATCCATACACATTTTCCTTCCCCTCAGTGACAGAGAGACCATTCAAAAACCTACAAGTAATTAGTTAAGTCATAATGAATGCTAATTTAACATAAATGAAAATGAAATGTAGGTAACGATACTTACATCATAAATAATTGAATGATATTTATATTCAGCTCCTGATCCCCAGCTACAAATTCTAACAGATCTGACATGTATATGTACAATGGTAGCTCAGGGTTTGTTTCAAAAAACGTATCATCTCATGGAACTTCCAGAGGATCTCGTCCAATTTGTCTAACAACTATAGCTAAGGAAGCTATAGGATCGTCAAGCGGAACCTCCTGCTTCTTTTTCGGACTTGGTTTCTAACGAGGTTTCTACAAAAAGAAAAAAGATTTGTTATAAATTACATGTAATATATAAATATAAATTAGCATATGAAATGAAATTATTACCAGTGGTTGTGGCATATATCGAATGAGGTGTCTGGGCCAGGCTACAAATGATTGAAATGCTTCGGTCACAATTGTTACCTCTTCTGAAGGTAGTGGAACACGAGCATCAAGTACTCGTACACTTTCAACCATGACCTTTGCAGCATCAGGGGAGAGAGGAACTTTATGTAAGGTGGTGGCCTCTTCATAGACTTTTCCAATGGCCACCACCTGAGGAATGATGCCACCCTCTACTAGTAGCTCACATTGCCTCGTCTAGCCAATGATATCATCCCCTGATGCTGTAGAAGCTGCACAACTCCCCTTTGTGCTCTTGGGAGTGGGACTAAGAAGCATCTGAATTGGCTGGTCAGCACAAAGTTGTTGCAGTATCTCTTGTCGCAACTCTAGCCTCATCTTTTCCGTCTCCCTTCTCATCTCATCCATTAATTCTTTACGTAGCCTATTCTCCATTTCTTGTTTGCTCTCTTCAGGGGAGGAGGATAAGTGTTGTGGTGCAGCTCCAAAATAAAGTTTAATCCCAACTCCTTGTCTAACTGCACGAACATGACCACAGTGCTTAGGTCGTCCAATTGCTTCAACAAGGATATCGTGACAACCTTCAGCAACAAAATTACCTTGGGAGTCTAAGGCATCCTGCAAGAGAAAAAAATCATATGAGGTTTTAATATAAGTAATGCAGCATAATAGATGAAAAAAGGCTTAAATAACTTACAATTTTTTCAATGATAACCCCTGATTGCTCAGAACTTGGTGCACCCGACTTCTTAATTCGGGCCCTCTTCCATTTCACATGGCGCGTAGGTCGTAATGGAGGAGAAGTGACCCCTGTTTCCACATCCTCAGATGCACTCCCTGTCTAGATTGCTCCTTTTCAACCATCAGTGCTTGCTCAAGCTTTTGATACCCCGAACGAGACATTACGTGCGGGGTAAGATTCTTTAAAGCTATCTCTTGAGCTTTTTTCCGCCGATGCTGTCATAATTGAAATAAACAAAGTGAATTAAATAATATTAACTCATTAATTTTATATAAGTAAAAATAGTTAAGTAACTTCACTTATAATCCATTCTTCAGTTAGACGGCTTTCTTTAAAAGCAAGTCATGTCTCTTCATCAATAAAATTGTATCTTTCACAAGGACTTTCATCCTTAAGGTCACCAAAAATATATCTCGTCATTAGTCTTGACTTAATGGCGCAAAACTTAAGTCCGATATTGGATATAATCCTTGATCGAAGCGGTTCCACATTAGGAATTTCAAAATTTGCCTGCAAAATAACATCACCAAATTAAAATTAGTCAATGAATATTAAAAAACTTTATATGATAACAATAATTATGTAAAGCTTAACAGAACATCCTCCCACAGCATGTTTCGGTCGACCTCTGACACCTCATCCTATGACTTAATCAAAATGGAGAGTCTCTCGCGAGAAAGAACTCCAAGATAGCTATTAAAGTCATCTGTATTAGGACCAGAAGCCATTCCAGTGTTGACATCAATGTCAACAGCTGTCTTCTCACCAGCGGCACGTTTCTTCGCCAGACGCTTCATCCTAGTAGGTCCTATATTACCTCGTTTGGATTGGGGTTTCTTTGAACTCTGATTATCACCCATATCTCTGTTAAAAAAATTATTTAACAAACGTTAGTTCATCTGCATCGAAAGAAAATCATATAAAACAAAAACATAATATAGTAAATGCATATTATCAAAAAATATTTCTAAATTTATTACCATAATGGGTTAAAAGTTCATATGTAAATTCCTTCACTGTGGTCTTTACCGGTTGCATGTACATGATCAAGTACATCGTCATCTTTATTAATTATCATTGGTGTGAATGAATGGGGTTCACCATTTTCAATATCATATATGGCCTCCCCTTGTTTTTTCCCGTGTAAAACAACATACCAATGTTCTGACGTAGGATCTTTCACATAGAAAACTTGAGATGCTTGTTGAACCATTATAAATGGCTCATCTCGATACCCTATCTTTCGAAAGTCCACTAGTGTGAATCCTGATTCATCAATTTTAACCCCACTTTTATTGTCAACCCATTTACACTTGAAAACTGGAACTGAAAACTTAGTATAGTCAAGCTCCCATATCTCTTCTATAAATCCATAATATGCCATTGATCCAAGTACAAGATTTGTATCTTTCGAAGTGGAAAACTGCATTGACTCAGCTTTAAGAGTAACACCAGAATTTTGAACTGTACTCTTTTCATCTATAGACTTCTTGTAAAATATACAATTATTCACTTCATACGCTTTACAAGAAATGACATCAAACTTCAATCCAGCAGCCAACCAGGTCAAGGTCTCCGATGCCGTTGAATCCTTTAACACCTCCTCTTTAAACCAAGGCATGAATGTTCTATTATGTTCCATCAAGACCCATTTGTCTGCTTGTCTTGGATTATTTGCCTTCACAATGGCTTTATGAGCTTCTATGTAAGGTATAACTTCATCTGTGTTATTCAATATATACAAATGTGCTTGCAAGACTTCTGACCGAGATTTGCTTACAATATTCACACCGCGTAAACATTTACTTGTAGAACGCCTATGGTGCCATGAATTAGCTGGAAGACCTATTGGATTTGCTTTTGACATGTACTCTGAACAAAATTCAATACTTTATTCAGCTATGTACCTTTCAATCATTGAAGCTTCTGGATGATAATGATTTTTCACATAACCTTTCAAAATTTTCATATACCGCTCAACAGGATACATCCATCTTAAGTATACTGGTCCACACAATCTAACCTCTCTAACCAGATGCACAAGTAGATGAACCATGATGTCAAAAAAAAAAAAATGGAGGAAAAAACATCTCCAATTCATATAAGATAACAATACTTTCATCTTGAAGTTCATCTAGTTTTAATGGATCAATGACTTTACAATAGATGGAAGAGAAGAATGAGCACAAATGGGTTATGGTATGTCTAACATCTTTTGGTAAGATCCCACGAATAGCTACAGGAAGAAGTTGTTGCATCAAGATGTGGCAATCATGAGACTTCAACCCAATTAACTTCAAATCTTGCATTGACACTAGGCTCTTCGCATTTGAGGAATGTCCTTGTGGCACTTTTACACCCTTTAGACATTGACAGAAACTTACTTTTTTATCTTTTGACATGGTATAACAGGCTGGGGGCAAATATGTATGCTTACCCATTTGTATCGGTGCCAACTCGCCTCGTATGTTCATCTCAATCAAATCTAAATGAGCATTTAGACCATCCTTCGTCTTCCCGTTAATGTTAAGAAGTGTACCGATTGAGCTATCACAGACATTCTTCTCAATATGCATTACATCTATACAATGTCTGACTTCTAACCTCGACCAATACGGAAGATCAAAGAAGATTGATTTTTTCTTCCAAATGTTTGTCACAGATGACTTTTTTTTTTACTTACCGAAGGAGTGGTCTATGTTATTTACCTTTTCATAAACCTCAGCAGCAGTTAGTGGAGTTGGTGGACCACTAGTCTCTTGGGGTCCATTAAAAGCTTTTTTCAACCTCCGGTAAGGATGATGACTTCTAAGAAACCTCCGATGCTGAAGATATACTGTCTTCCTTCCATGTTTCAATTGTTGAGAAGCAGTGTCTTCTTCGCATATTGGACATGTTTTATGACCCTTAACACTATAACCTGATAAGTTACCATATGCCGGAAAGTCATTGATGGTGCAAAATAACATGGCATGAAGCTTGAAAGTTTCATTAGCAAATCCGTCAAATACTTCAACACCCTCATCCCACATTAACTTCAAATCTTCGATTAGGGGACTTAGATAAACATGTATGTCATTCCCTGGCTGTTTCGGACCAGATATCATCATAGACAACATCATGTACTTTCGCTTCATGCACAATCCAGGAGGTAAGTTGTAAATAACTAGTAAAACAGGCCATGAACTGTGATTTGTACTCATATTACCAAACGGATTCATTCCATCTGTAGCTAGACCAAGTCGGATATTTCTTGATTCTTTACCAAACTCTGGAAATTCATCATCAAATTTCTTCCACTGAACAGAATCAGCTGGATGTCGGTACATGCCATCACATTTCCTCTCATCTACATGCCATCTAAGATTCTTAGCATCGTTTGGGTTTGCAAACAAACGCTTCATCCTTGGCATGATGGGAAGATACCACATAACCTTCATTGGGGGTCCATGCTTTTCCATCTCTTCAATAGTATCATCATCTGTTTGTTTCAATTTATAACATGATAACCCACACCTCGGACAACTTTTCAACAATTCAAAACCTTTTCGGTATAATATACAATCATTGCACATGCATATATCTTTTTATACTCCATACCCATTGGACAAAGAATCTTTTTGGCCTCGTAATTACGATTAGGTAGAGTATTTCCCTCTGGAAGCATATCCTTCAACAGCTGGAGCAATTCCATGAAACTTTTATCAGTCCATCCATTTATTGCCTTCAAATTCATCAATCTTAACACCAACCGTGTAAAGTTAGTTGATCCAGGATACAATAGAGTCTCTGCATCACTTGACATACTTCCATATCCATGCGCTTTTGCAAAAGACTCAGCTCCAACATCACGAATCATGTCCTCCAAATGATCATCATCTACATCATCATGTACTACTTCATCCATGGTGGATCCCACATATTCTTCAGTTACGAAAACACGTGGTAAATTTAACAAATTCACCATGCCATGTCCAAGTTGTATAAGATCGAAGAAACTCATCACATAGCAGGTGTTCCTTCATGATATTCACATCTGGTATCCTTCCATTCAAATAGTTAATGCATGGACACCTGATCTTTCCTCCATCATGACCACTATTAATCGCGTTACGTTGTGCAAATTGTATAAATTCTTCTACTCCTCTTTCGTACTCATCACTTATACGAACAGAATTAATCCAACTTCGATCCATTATATATTCTGAAATATATTTACCTAGGATTTTCTAATCAGTGTTCTATCTCATGCATTTGCCGAGGGTCGAACACCCTCGGACTCAATACCAGCACGTATTATTGCCGAAGGTCCAAATACAAACACGATAATTCTATTCTAATGTAACAACTAACATAACATAAATTCTATTATAAACTAACAACTAACATAACAAAACTAACATAACAACTAACTACTAAATACTATAAATTTTAGAAAATAGAAATTATATAATACAAATTATATAAATTAATACAAATTTATATTAAATAATATACAAATTATAATACATAAAAAAAAATTCAAAATACACCAAAAAAAAATTCAAAAAATCTAAAACAAAACTAACATAACAACTAACTACTAAATAATATAAATTTTAGAAAATAAAAATTATATAATAAAAATTTATATTAAATAATATACAAATTATAATACATAAAAAAAATATTCAAAATAAACCAAGAAAAATTCAAAAAATCTAAAAAAGAACCAACCTTGTGTGCGAAATCAACGTTGATAGTGATCGAAATGGTATAGGACCAGCAGTAACGGCGACAACAGTGGAAGCGTGGCGGGACAGCGACGGAGCAGCGATGGAGATGAGTACAGCAATGCAACAGTACCTTCCACCACCAATGCAAGGAGAAAAAGCAAATATAGGAACAGCGAAATGAACTGAAGATGTAGAGAATGAAATGGGTTCAAGAAACTCACAATGGAAGCAAGGAATAAAGATCAGTACGCGAGCGCAGGAACAGTGAAAACGAGCAAAGCGGAGAAGAAAGTGTGAAAGTGTAGTGGCGCGCTTCAAATTTTAGGGTAAAAATAATTTACAAATGCGGCTACTTGTTAAAACCGCAATTTTACACATAGCCACATCTGTAAATAAAAGTTTTTTATTTACAGATGCGGCTTTACAAATAACCACATCTGTAAATGAATTCATTTACAGATGTGGCTATTTGTAAAGCCGCATCTGTAAATGAAAAGCTTTCATTTACAAATGCGATTTTAACAAATAGCCGCATTTGTAAAACAAATTAATTTAAAAAATGTCATCGCGTTTTTAACAAATGCGTTTTAGCGCGAAGTCGCACTTGGAAAGGAGTATTCCTTTCATCATTTTGCACTAGTGAAGGGTCAAAGTCCACAAACCAATACTATAAATAGAGCTTTTAAAAGAGGAGTAAGATACGTTTTTCCATTGATTAGAATACACCTCTTAGAGTAATTACTTTACTTGAGCGTCAGAGTACCTTTTGCAGATGACCCCAAGACTGACCGAGCCCCAACATTGAAAGAAGGAGACTTGAAGTAGCAAGAAAATTATCGACACGTCAGTAATTATACGTCTAGTCACAAAGTATTATCTGGGCCCTTAGTCCATACAGGTACATATCTCATTTGCAGTAAGGGTTACATAATTAAGTTCATACTGCCAGTTGCCCCTCATACTATATATCTATATACATGATGCCACAAAGTGTGTTAAAAGAGATAAGAAGAATACAAATAGATATTTTGAAAGGATGGGAATGGAAGGTAGAAAAATGCATGGATTAGCTGGGAAAATTTATGTAAATCTAAGGAAGAGGGAGATTAGGTGTTAAAGGATTTAAAGTTTTTTAATATAACTATATGGGGAAATGGAAGTGGAGACTAGTTATGAAGGAGTCAGGGTTTGCTGATAAAAAAAATGAAGGAATCAGGACTATGGAAAAGTATCCTTATATATCAATTTAAAATATGAATTTGGAGAATTTGAACAAGAATAAATCAAGCTCACATGACTCAAGTCGGTGGAGGGACATTAAAAGTGTGTGTGGTAGTCCACAATCAGAGAATTGGTTTAATAAGAACATAGTTCGACAGAGAGGAAAATGAAATAATATAAGATTATGGAAATATGCTTGGACTGGCAATATTCCTCTAAGGAAAAGATTCCCTAGACTCCATGTTAATTCTAGTTCTAAAGACTCCAACTTAAGAGAGCAAGGGTTTTGGACGGTAGTAACTGAGAATGGGAGGTTAGTATGAAGAAGAGAATGGTTTGCTTGGGAGAAACCAATACTAAATGAACTAATGCGGGAACTGGAGGGGTGCACATTGCATCAGGATAGGGAAGATGCATGGGTTTGGAAATTAGATGACACAAAAATGTATATGGGTAAATTCACATATAGGTGGCTAACCAATTATGGTAAAGGATAAGATAAGGAAGTTTATCCTAAACTTTGAGAAATCAGAGACTTCCTTCAAATATTTTCTTTGCATGGCAAGTTATCAAAAGTAGAGTGACAATAAGGAGAAATTTCGTAATAAAGGAGTGAAGATGGAGAACATAACGTGTTCTGTGTGGAGCAAATGAAGAGTTAGTGAATCATTTGTTCTTCTCAAGTAGGCCTGCAAAATTTGGCACATGTACTGTTGAATAAACTTTAAATGTTTATTTGTGGGTTTTAAAATTAGAAGTTATTAGAAGAATGAGAGTTTTGATAGGTGAAAGGCCAAAAGTTGTGAGTGGAGTTTTAATCATGTTGTTAGTGGGATTTTAAGGCCATAATGAAGATTTTTTCTAGAAGAGTTTCCTAAAGCCTATAAATAGGATGCTCTCTCAGTTGTAATATACACCACAGAAAGAAATACAATTTAGAGAGTTTTACAAGAAGAGAGTGTTTTCTTTAGAGAAAATCCAAGTGTGAGTGGTTGTTGGTTTTACAATTTGGTATCGAGCCAATGGCGAATGTGACGGGTCAAATACCGCTACCACGGTTAACTAAGGCGACCAGATATGACAACTGGAGCATTCAAATGAAAGCTCTTCTCGGCTCTCAAGATACATGGGAGGTGGTCGAAGAAGGTTTTGAAGAACCAACAAATACCACGGGTTATACGGCGGCTCAAACCAAGGCGTTGAAAGAGATGCGATCGAAAGATAAGGCAGCTTTGTACATGTTGTATAGAGCTGTTGATGAGGCAATTTTTGAGAAGATTGTTGGTGCATCCACTTCAAAGAAAGCATGGGACATGTTGGAGAAGGTGTTCAAAGGAGCTGAACGAGTTAAGCAAGTGCGTCTACAAACTCTGCGTGGCGAGTTGGAGAACATGAAGATGATGGAGTCAGAAAGTGTATCTGACTACATCACGCGTGTACAGGCTGTGGTGAATCAACTCAACCGAAACGGTGAAACGTTGACCGATGCACGAGTTGTGGAGAAGATTTTGAGAACATTAACCGACAATTTTGAGAGTATTGTGTGTGCGATAGAAGAGTCAAAGGACTTAGCAACGCTCACAGTCGACGAGCTTGCCGGTTCTCTTGAGGCACACGAGCAACGGAAGAAAAAGAAGAAGGAGGAAACACTCGAGCAAGCACTTCAAACCAAGGCGTCAATCAAAGATGAAAAGGTACTCTATCATCAAAATTCTCGAAGTAGAGGGAGTGGTCGTGGAAGTCGTGGAAATGGTCGCGGTGGTAGAGGTAGCAATCATGAAGGGTACTATAAGGAGAAGGAACAGTCGAGCCAACCAAATTGGCGTGGAAGAGGACGTGGTCGAGGAAGAGGCGGCCGATCAAATTATTCCAACATCGAGTGCTACAAATGTCACAAATATGGTCACTATGCGAAGGATTGCAACTCCGACAAAATGTTATAATTGTGGTAAAGTGGGGCATTTTGCGAAAGATTGTCGAGCAGATATAAAGATAGAAGAGACAACCAACCTAGCCTTGGAAGACGAAACGAATGAAGGTGTTCTCTTGATGGCTCAAAATGAAGTCAACATTAACAGTGACACTCTATGGTACCTGGACTCAGGAGCAAGCAACCATATGTGTGGTCACGAGTACCTATTCAAAGATATGCAAAAGATTGAAGATGGTCATGTGTCGTTTGGAGATGCATCAAAGGTGGAGGTCAAAGGCCGAGGTACGGTTTGTTACTTACAAAAGGATGGCTTAATTGGGTCACTCCAAGATGTTTATTATGTACCAGACCTCAAGACCAACATTTTGAGTATGGGGCAACTCACGGAGAAAGGTTATTCGATATTTCTGAAAGATCGGCTACTACACTTGAAGAACAAGCAAGGGCGCTTGGTTGCTCGAATCGAGATGGCAAGAAATCGAATGTACAAGCTGAATTTGAGAAGCATACGAGAAAAATGTTTGCAAGTCAACATAGAAGATAAGACATCGCTGTGGCATCTCCGTTTTGGTCACCTACATCATGGTGGCCTAAAAGAGTTAGCAAAGAAGAATATGGTGCACGGGCTACCCAACATGGACTACGAGGGAAAATTTTGTGAAGAATGTGTCCTCAGCAAGCATGTGAGAACCTCGTTTCCAAAGAAGGCTGAATATTGGTCTAAGCAACCTCTCAAATTGATTCACACCGATATATGTGGACCAATTACTCCAGAGTCCTTCAGCGGTAAAAGGTATTTCATTACCTTCATTGATGATTTCTCACGGAAAACTTGGGTTTATTTCCTAAAAGAAAAATCCGAGGCATTCGAGGTGTTCAAAAAGTTCAAAGTGGTGGTCGAAAAGGCAACTGATAGACAGATCAAAGCTGTACGATCTGATAGAGGTGGCGAGTATACTTTGACGACTTTCATGGAGTATTGTGAAGAGCAAGGCATAAGGCGATTTTTAACCGCACCGTACACTCCTCAACAAAATGGTGTGGCCGAGAGGAAGAACCGGACCATTCTCGACATGGTTCGATCAATGCTTAAGAGCAAAAAGATGCCAAAGGAATTTTGGGCGGAAGCTGTGCAATGCGCCATCTATGTGCAAAACCGATGTCCACATGTGAAGTTAGATGATCAAACACCACAAGAGGCATGGAGCGGACAAAAACCAACAGTCTCTCATCTCAAAGTGTTTGGTAGTGTGGCTTATGCACACGTCCCAGATAAACGAAGAACGAAGCTCGAAGACAAAAGCAAAAGGTACATTTTTATTGGGTATGATGAGAAGACAAAAGGTTACAAGCTACTTGACCCAATAAGCAAGAAGGTGATGGTGAGTCGTGATGTGCAAATAAATGAAACAAGTGAGTGGGATTGGAACAATTCTTCAGAGGTTATAATTAAAGAATCATCAGTCATTGCACCAACAAGTATAAATTCTGAAACTACCGATGATGAAGATGAACCACGACAACCTAAAATGCGAAGTCTGCAAGATTTGTATGATTCGACAAATGAGGTACACCTTGTATGTCTTTTGGCAGATGTAGAAAATATCAGCTTTGAAGAGGCGGTGCGAGACAAGAAGTGGCAAACTGCCATGGATGAGGAGATTAAAGCGATTGATCGCAACAACACATGGGAACTAATAGAATTGCCAGAGGGAAGTAAGCCCATTGGTGTGAAGTGGGTATTCAAGAAAAAGATGAATGCTCAAGGCGAGATAGAGAGGTACAAGGCGCGACTCGTTGCAAAGGGATACAAACAAAAGGAGGGAATCGACTATGATGAAGTGTTTGCTCCAGTTGTAAGAATGGAGACAATTCGATTGTTCATTTCCCTAGCGGCTCAATTTAAATGGCCGATATTTCAAATGGATGTCAAGTCGGCATTCCTGAATGGTGTGCTTGAAGAAGAAGTCTACATCGAACAACCACCCGTATACATGAAAATGGGAGAAGAGAAGAAGGTGCTAAAATTAAAGAAGGCACTTTACGGGTTGAAGCAAGCACCGCGGGCATGGAATACTCGTATCGATACATACTTCAAGGAGAACGGGTTCAAGCAATGTCCTTACGAGCATGCTCTTTACACAAAAAACAGTAGAGGTAATATGATATTTGTAGCCCTTTATGTTGATGATCTCATTTTTATGGGTAACAATAATGAGATGATAGAAGAGTTTAAGGGCACAATGAGACGAGAATTTGAGATGACAGATTTGGGATTGATGAATTTTTTCCTTGGCTTGGAAGTTAGACAAAAAGAGACGGGTATTTTTGTATCACAGGAGACATATGCAAAAGAGATTTTGAAGAAGTACAAGATGGCAAACTGCAACCCAGTATCGATACCAATGGAACCAGGTGCAAAACTCTCAAAGTTCGATGGAGGAGAACGTGTTGATGCAAGTAGATACCGGAGTTTGGTAGGAAGCCTTCGCTATCTCACATGCACGAGGCCAGATCTTTCATTAAGTGTCGGCATCATAAGTCGATTCATGGAGGAACCGGTTTACTCACATTGGAAGGCGTTGAAGCGAGTCCTACGATACATCCAAGGTACTGTATCACTTGGATTGTTCTACTCAAAAGCAAAAGATTTCAAGTTGGTGGGTTACTCTGACAGCGATTGGTGTGGAGACATAGATGATCGGAAAAGCACATCGGGATACATATTCTTTATGGGCAACACAGCATTTTCTTGGCTTTCAAAGAAGCAACCGATCGTGACACTATCGACGTGTGAAGCTGAATATGTGGCAGCATCTTGGTGTGTATGTCATGCGATATGGCTTAGAAACTTGTTGAGCAAGGTGGAGCTAAAGCAACTAGGTGCAACCGTGATTCAAGTTGACAACAAATCAACAATTGAGTTGGCAAAGAACCCAGTGAACCATGAAAGAAGCAAACACATTGACGTTCGTTTTCACTTTATCCGCGATCATGTAAAGGAAGGAAGTGTGGAATTGGTGCATGTGGCAAGTCAAGATCAAGTTGCAGATATCTTCACAAAACCGCTACCGAAAGTACTTTTCGACAAATACAAGAAGATGATTGGCATGATGGATGGTAGAAACATTTAAGTTTATGGAGGAGTTTTGTTGAATAAACTTTAAATGTTTATTTGTGGGTTTTAAAATTAGAAGTTATTAGAAGAATGAGAGTTTTGATAGGTGAAAGGCCAAAAGTTGTGAGTGGAGTTTTAATCATGTTGTTAGTGGGATTTTAAGGCCATAATGAAGATTTTTTCTAGAAGAGTTTCCTAAAGCCTATAAATAGGATGCTCTCTCAGTTGTAATATACACCACAGAAAGAAATACAATTTAGAAAGTTTTACAAGAAGAGAGTGTTTTCTTTAGAGAAAATCCAAGTGTGAGTGGTTGTTGGTTTTACATGTACGACGTATGCATTGGAAGGGTGTTAGTTTACCATAATAAAGTTAAGGAACATTTTTTGCAATTTCAGTAGGTAGAGATCAGTGACAGCTGTAATAGGTTGTAGAAATGTATGTGGATAGTCTTAGTAGGGACTATATGGCAACATAGGAACAATATCGTTTATAGGTAGTAGTAAGAAAACCAAAATCAGATTTGGGCACAAGACGAGAGCCAATTCATTGATGTATAGCCCCTTTTTTCTGCATAATTGTGATGCACAATTGCTGCATATTTGAAGCTTTTTTGCTGCATAATAGTTGCTTACTTGTGGAGCCTAGGGTACATGTTTGGGCCTGCTATACCTAGTTCTAGTGCAAAGTTGGATTGGAAGAAGCTTTTAAGCTGGAATATGTGACAGCATAAGTTAAGTTAAAGCACAAATTGAAATAGATTAATTTTATCTTCTGTTATACCAAAACTAGATAAGTTATATATAAAGTTGGGATACCCGATAAAAGAAAATCATTTATAGGAAGAAAAAACATATGTAGAGGAAATTTTTGTTATAGCACAGCTAAGAACATGGTGTTGGCAACAAAGTACTAAAAGTCAAGTTCACATATTTAGATTGCTCTTAGATTGGTGTTTGAGTCTGATTGGTGTTGAGAGAAATCTAGAAGGTTAGGGGAAAAAAGGAAGGAAGAATTAAAAGTTAAAGGGCAAGCCTTAAATATGAGTAAACTAGGTAGAGTTTTGGTATGTTGGATTCCAGTAAAGAGTGCTAACTCTGCAACTCTAGGTTTTAATACAACAAGATGTTAAATTTATGTACTCTTTTTTTTTTTATTAGAAAAAACAAATGAATAAATAGAAGTCTTTCTATTCACCAATTATATCTCTTAATAATTTCTGATCGACTTCTTTCTCAAGACACCAATAAAAAAGGAAAAACATCTCTTATATTTTGGACTTAAGTCATAACTAAACGTTGCACCATAGAAAATATTTTAATATAATATATTTTATTATCATAAAAAATCTTTTTTTTTCTTCCACCATTCTCTACAATTACTATCCATTATTGAACTCCAGATTTGATTCATCCTTTCATTGCCATGTATCATTCTAAAGCTTAAAAAATATTGTTTTGGTTCAGAGTAATCCGTCGCTACCAATCCATGAACAAGATATTTTGCAAGTTGCTTTTGGTGTAGGCTATAAAGCTGGAGGTTTTGTGTCAGATTCATAAAAGGAGACATCCCTCAATGGCGGAGAGAAGAGAAGTGAAGTATAAAAAAGAAAGTTAGCCACGTGAACCCTGACCACGAATCAAACTAACTGAGCCATAGATCAGGGCTGAGGAAGCTCAAGAGCTACAGGAGGAGTTCTCAAGAAACGATCCAATTGAGTGAAGTATGGAAGTCCATTCCTGCACCTGTAATAAGTTCTGATGCTGACTTCATCCCAATGTAGAAAAAGGATTTTATAGATTCCAGTACAAGTGCTCCGCGAAATAGTTTTGAGGGATAGAAGGCATAAACCCAGATAAAGCTACACTGCAAAACAAACAACTGCTATTGAGGGTTATTCTACAAGACTATGAATATCACTTGGTCATTGAATGAAAGCATAGCAAAGAAAGTGTAAACGATCTGACTGTGTTGGATATGAGATATATACTTCTAAAATATTCTTTACAAATTTATAGGTGGGGCGGAGGGTAAAAGCACTGTATTATAGAGGACATGGTGGAAAAGTGTGCAGCTCAAATCTTGTGCTGTAACCAGATAAAAAAAATGAATAAAATTTATGGACAATTTTATGGCATGAATAAAATGAAAAGTTGGAAGTAAAAGATAAAAATTGGGATTATAACCATAAAACAATCTCTTTTGAAAAGCTAACTTCCTAAAGATGAATGGTTAAATTTTAGAAAGTACATTAAAAACTCAATTACTTATCTTTATTAGGATGACTTTAATGTGTTTACTTTAATCTAATTGTAAATTTTATCTATTAACTTCAATCTAATTTGGATAAAGTGATTCATTATATAAAATCATCATGTATGTACTCTAGTAAAATAGAAAACATAATATTATATATAAATAATGATTTTCATTGATTTTAATAATAAATAATATGTTGTGTGTGTGTATATATATATATATATGAGAATAATTTTTTTTATAATATTGTTTATGTGATAATAATATATAGTTCCTAAAGAGACAAACAAATATCAAATTGTCATATTTTTAAACCATTTTCTGAAATCTGAATTTCTTTTTTTAACATACAACATTTGGCCCAAAATATTGTATATGTTACTAATGAAACAATTTAAATTTCCACTTAACAATTTAGAATATATACTTTCAGTTACAATTCAATATTTAGTGAGTTGGCTGATATGAATGACACATTGAACCCTACATTTTTTTTTTTCATTTCTCTCTTTCTTATTAAAGCTGGAAATCAGATAACTTCATCAAACTCTACAACAATTCCCACTTACATTGTGGTCTCCTTGATGATTACTATAAAATGTATAGGTTGTTTTTTTCTAATATTGTTTTTACCAGCTCAATTAGCATTTCCAAGAATGAAATTTAAGCACAAGTGGATCTTAGAAAGTTTAATGAATATTTATTGTGATAGTTGGATTGGTGGAAAGAATGTAATGTCATTAATTTTCCTTGTCAACAGATCATAAATATAAATAGTTGTATATGTTGTTTCTTCCCTAATCTAGAAGGAGAGTGAACTGTGAAAGTAGTCCATTGACAAAGAAGTATGCTAATGTCTCTGAACTTTCTTCTAGGGTGATTTTATTATTCCTTATGTATTAGCAAAAGTAAAAAAAATAAAAAATAATAGAGATAGAAACAAAGATTATAAAGTTTAACATAGAAAAATCTAAATACTATAACCAAACTTTTGTCTCACCATAAATTATAAAATTTACCCAAGAAAATGTTGTTGTTGATGCTACTTTTCTTTTCAGCTTGTTCCACCACTATCTAAAAGGATTTATGAATATAGAAGTTGGAAAGTTTTAACACTAAAAGATTAAAATATTAGAAATATTTTTCCTATTTCAATTTTAATTTCTAGAATGCCGTTTTTTTAATAAAAAAATAAAATAAAAATATTTTCTGAAACCAAATCAACATGGGATAGGTACAATATTGAGACCTATAAGTAACCATGTTTACCCATTATCATCAAGTACTAACATCACATACTCATGATATAGTAAATAATAAATGTTAATAATGTGATGTGTGTTTACCATAAATCACTAAGCAAAAATGTTATTTACACTGACAAAAAAAACACATTAACTTAACAACTTATTATAATATAAGTTGTTATTAAGATGATGCAGTTCTTGAACAAGAAAACTTTAATATTTCAGAGATTACTTTCCAATTTTATTTAAGTAATAAAAGCAGTTAATCTAATCAATCATAACAAGAAAGAAAGCACAAACTCTATGTATCATTTTCTTAGTGAAAACCTTTTCATAAACAACTTTCATAACAGTAATACAATAGTTTTGTGTAATGCAGCGTATCTTTGAAGATTTAAACGAGGGTTATACTTCACACGGAAGAAGTGTTGGATACGATGCCAGGAAAAAAACAGTTGAATGGGAAGTGTTCGATGCAACCAAGAAAGAAAAACAGTATTACCACAACAATCTCACACGCGTCTTTATGCATGTAACTCTACAGTGCATGCGTCTTCGTGCATGTAGCTCAACAGCCACGTGTCTTCATGCATGTAACCCTACCGCGCATGCCTAGTTACCTTGTTACGATGAAACCATTTTCCCTTCCCAACACTCACTTGTCGTCTTCTTAACCCTAAACAACGCCCTACAATGTGTCAGTTTCTCCTCCCTTCACCCTCATTGGTCACTTCTCTCAACACTTGAATCTCACTAAAACAGCATCTCCTCAGGCCAACACTATACTCACTCCCCCACCTCACACTATAACCCTCTCTTCATCCTCTTTCTCCAAATGATTCCTACACAATGCATTAAGCAGGAATCTTTGTTTAAGATACTAAAGGGACACTTTGTGTGTCTTAAGTAATAAGGTAACAAACAAAATTCTTACGAACCTCAATAAAAAATAACACAAATAATACTTTTGGAAATTCTAGAAACCCATATGAACCAAAATAACCAGCTTAATTTAATAACAAGAAAAATCTTAACAGACTCATACAGTGGAAAAATCACTGAAGCAATATTACATGAACTGAAAAGAACTGAATACAAATTTTCAATTATTTAACTTCTTGCTGGTTTTAAACTAGTTTTCAGCTGCTGTTGGCAAGTTTTCAGCTGCTGTTGGCAAGTTTTCACCTGCTGTTGGCAAGTTTTCACCTGCTGTTGGCAAAGAGAAGCGACACAAGGGACACATATGACTAGTTTTGAGCCATGTGAGAATACACGCAAGATGAAAGGCATGTTCGCATGGCATTGTGTAGCACTCAGCATTGTTACTCAAAGCTTCCAAGCAGATACAACAATCTTCACGTCCTCTTATAACAGTACATTTCTTCAAAAATGTATTTATTATGGCTTCTTCCTCGGAAGTATGAATCACAACAGAATTCTGCCTCTGATTCACTCTAGAACTCGTCCTCAGACTCACTCTAGAACTCTGCTGGCTCACTCTAGAACTCTGCTGACTCACTCTATGACTCTGCTGACTCACTCTAGGACTCTGCTGCTGCCTCGCTCTAGCACTCAGCCTTGGACTCCTTCTATAAATCACCCTCTGATTCCTTCTAGAAGTCTCCATGTACTCTTCACTAGCTGCCTGGTCTCCATAATTCAATATTATAATTGCCACTGTTAAAGGGATGACTCGCTCTGTAGATTCCTGTGATGATTGCAAAGAAAGAAAATCAGAAGCGCTGTTAACACTGAACATGGCTTGAACATTAGAAACAATCCCTTCTGCTATTTCCTCAGGACATCCAACGGCGAAGGGTGAAAGTGTCAACACTGTCTGTAAGAAGATTGAACCTTCTAGAAAGAAATCTTGGGAGAGTATTGATGCTGGTAAAAGTTGATGTTGTAACCCATCTGGGAATGTATCAGCTGAGTGATACATTACTTTGATTTGGAAATTGAAAGAATTACCAGGCACAACTGTGGTGTCTTCTTCATTCACCCTTGTCACACTGTAATAGTGATGCAGTGTCGACATTGTGAATATGTTAGGGAGAATGAACCACCAAATAGTGGCATACAGAAAGAGAAGGGATACTTTCACAACTCCTACCACAACTATTTATAATAATTTTTTATTCAATAATTTAATTTATATCTAATTTAATATTATTATTAGATAAATATTTTAACATATAAGTTTTCATTATGGATAACTTTCTTGATAATAATCATCACTATTAAAATAAAAATATTATACTTTTATTTATTTATTTTGTATTAATTAATTTATTGCATTGGGTGTATAAATAAGTAGTTGACCTTCTTAAATGTTTTATTATTTATATGAGAGTCAAAAATAAAATTGTCTCGAAGACTAGTCATCAGTCATCTTGATTTCAAACTAAATAAAGATTTCAACTAGATGAATAACCTGATTTCAAATTAAATGAAGATTCCAATTAGATATTGATTTCGAACTAAATGAAGATTTCAATGAGATGAAATTAAATTTCATTATTCTTTTATTATATAATCTATGTTAGCTTTAAAATCAAGATAACACAAGTTTTTTTGTTTATTAATTTTTTTTCAAAAATCATTTTGAAAGGGGGCGTTAAACTATGATTTAAATTATTTTCCCTTAATGTTGCTAGGTTATATAATTTTTTTTTATTCATTAAGCATCTATTTTTATTTTCAAATGTTTTTATATATAAAGTTATTAATAAATTGAACTAATAATATTAACTGAATGCATTTTGATTTTTTTTAAATAATAACAATAAACAAGTCTCTTGATGAATTAAATGAAATTTAATAGACTGAAGATTAATTTCCAGAAGTAACACTTAAAAGGAAGTAAACAAAAGTTTATTTATGAGAGGGAGTATCTCAAGTTCATCTTTTAGTTTGTTTTTTGATCTTCTTTATGTTGTGTGCAAATATGTGCTTAGTCATTATGATCATTATTATTAAATTTGTCTTCATTATTTCATTATCTTCTTCACTTCTATGATCATTGTTATTTTCTATTTACAATATACTTGACGCTCCTAATATTTCTCCAAGTCATGACTATATACTTACCTCAACAAATTTAATTTTCTTTAACTTCTTTAATTGAAGGTAAAAAGCTTACCCATTTTGAAAAACCTTTTTCATAATTAAATATTTCCTATATTTTAAAGAATTTTAAACATTTACTTTCATCATCTAAATTACATAATATTTAGTCGTGCAAGTTAAATTATTTTAAATATACAATTATAAAATATAAAATCAAATCAAATATCCTATTTCCATGGGAACAAAAATAAATAATATATTTACTCTCAAAATTAAATTAATTTTAAAATTTGGTTGGAAAATTTTATATCAACAAGAAATAACAACACCAATTTACCACACACATGACACATAAATATGATTTTTTATGGAGAACCTAGGATTGAAAACCTATGACATCTAACTTCAAAAAGTTAGTCAAAACAATAAAAGAATATCACTAAATATCTGTGGAATGGAATCAAATTCAATTATTAATAAGATACATTTTCTTTTTGGTCTGTATCATGTAATAAATTTGAACCATGTGTTTTTAAACACAGAAACTAGTATATAAAAACACTGCAAACATACAACTTTAAGACCATAGACAGCATCAAAGTTAGAACCAAATTTTTATTTCACTGAATTATGTGGATCAAATTTTGCACCTCTAAAGTCCCCTTCTGGCTAAAGGTACTCCCAGCTTGATCCACCACTCTGTGGTACAGATGTACAAAAGGGATGATGGATCTGACTTGACAAAGAATTGAAAAGTTTTGTCAGTGAAAGGTTAAAAGATCAGAAAATGTCTTTATTTTTATTTATTTGATTTCACTTTTAATTCAAAAAATATCATTTTGTTTATTTTATTTACATTTCAAAAACAAAATGTATAGAAAACTGGAAAACAATACATGTTAATTTTAATATTTCTTGTCCAAATTTTTAAATATAGAAAATACTATGTTTTTAAGTAATATATATGTCTACTCATTTATATAAGTACTGATAACATCACACATACATATGACAGTAATAAATGCGAATGCTGTGATGTATTTTTGCAATAAATCACTAGGATGGTGGAGTCATGTATGCTTTAGCAGAAAACACAAATATTTCGTAGATTACTTTCAAATATTAATCTAATTGATCATAACAAAAACATAAACTCTCTTCATCATTTCTTAATGAAAATAAGTAGCAGTTATATGTTATGCAGCTTGTACTTCAAACTAGGTCTATATTTGCAAGGACTTGACGATATGGATTTGAGAGCTGAATTTGAATTCAAGAAAAGTTTAACAACTTAGACAAACCTTCAAATCATGCCAACAAATGCAACAAACTGAAAAGGCGAAGTGTTCGATGAAATCAGTAGAAAAAACAATATCACTGGACCAATTTCACACGCGTCTTCATGCATGTAACTCTACAGCACACGCGTCTTCGTGCATGTAACCCTACTGCACACACCTTGTTATGATAACCCTTGCATGTAATCCTACTGCACACACCTAGTTATGAGAACCCCTTTTATTGTCTAATGCCCAGACGTTCTTCTTGAGCCTTCCAATGTGTCAGTTTCAATATCACAGGAATCTTATGTTTCTTATGTTTCGTGTACTAAACCTACACCTTATGTGTATCTTAGGTAAATAAGGTAAGGAATAATTTCAGGGTACTAAACCTACACCTTATGTGTGTCTTAGGTAAATAAGGTAGGGAATAAATAAATTTCTTGTAGCGTAGACATCTCAAACAAAATTAGGAATTAAAAGTTTCAGAATTTCTGCACAAATAATACCTTTTGTAATTTTGTTTTTGTAAATTTGGAATATGAACCAAATTGAATAAAAAGAAACAAGAATGTACTAGGTAATCTTAATAAGATACTCATTGAGCTAAAGAGCAAGAACCACTGAAGTAACATTACGGGAATTTAACACAACTTACTAAAACTTGAACAACTGAAACAACATTACATGAACTTAACAGAACTGACTAAAACATTTTTTTATTACATAACGGTAACATTCTTGCTAGTTTTGAGATGTTGTTGGTAAAGAGTAGCGACACAGGGGACACACATTACTAGTTTTGAGCCATGTGAGAATACATGGCAGGTGAAAGACATGCTGGCATGGCATTGTGTAGCACTCAGCATTGATATTCAACTCTTCCAAGCAGATACAACAATCTTCACTTTCTCTCACAACAGTGCATTTCTTCAAAAAGGTATTTATTATGGCTTCCTCCGACATATGATTCACTCTAGAACTCTGTCTCTGATTCCTTCTAGAAGTCTGCCTCGGATTCTGATTCCTTCTAGAACGCTGCCTCTGATTCCTTCTAGAACTCTGAAAACTCAGTCTGGAGTCTTCACCAGCTGCACGCATTCCATTATCCAATATTACAACTGACAGCGATAAAGGGATGACACGGTGTTGAGGTTCCGAAGAAAGAAAATCAGAAATGCTACCAACTTGAAACATTTGTCTAACACTATAAACAATTCTTTGGGACATTTCTTCAAGAGAATCAATGACAAAGCGTGAATGTGACAAGGTTGAGCATAAGAAGTTTTGACCATCTTGAAAGAAATCCTGAGAGGATATTGGTCTTGGAGCAAATTGATGCTCTAACCATCCTGGGCGAACTGGAAAATATAAAATTTGAGAGTGAAGGATGAAAGTATCACCAGGAGCAACACTGGTGTGTTGATTATTCACCCTGTTCAGGCTATAGTGGGTTCGTCGTGACTGCATTCTTTGCATCCTTTCTGAATATGATATAGAAAAATAACACAGAAAAGAATAGTAATCTGCAAACTTTTCAGAAGAAACTATGCTTTATATAAAAGAGATTGATGATATATAAAAGGATTATCAATGTACTGAGGCAAAAACCATTCAGGTAATAAAATCAATTATTACTATATTTCCTAACTTTTGGTTTTTTCTTGAGTTCAATCATATTGACTTGTATTTTGAAAGAATGGATGTGAGGGTTGAAACATGTACAGCAATTTTACTGCCTTGCATTTAATTTTTCTTTTTATACCTATTAGAGAGTGTCTTTCAACTATTTTATTTTAAATTAAATTGATCTTCTGTTAATAAAAAAAAGCAAAGATTTCTTTTACTTTTTATTTATTTATTTATTTTGTAGTATGGATGCAAGAGAATTTTAAGTTCTATTTATTATATTTACATAATAATTATTATTATATCAAACTAAAATTGTATAAAGAAATACAACTTTAATAATGTTATAGTATTTAGTTATAGGATACAATTAATACAAGAAAAGAAAACTTAAAAAATATAACTGAGCTAATTCTAACACTATATAATATATTTACAATTTTTTTTATATTACAACGTAAAATTATTATAAATTTTAATTATGTTAAAAGTATTTTTTATTAAAGTTGGCTATTTAGGTTGACTTAAAAAGTATCGAAAAATAATTAATTTTAACAATATTAAATATATTTTAATAATTATATATATGTTAAATAAATATTAGAGTCAATTTAGTTCATTTTTATAATATTAAATGTATTTTAAAAATAACATATTAAAAGTGGATTTAATTAACTAATATTAAGTATGTTTAATAATAAAAATATTTTAAAAAAATATTAAAATCAACTTAATCGACTCGAATAATGTTAAATATGTTGGATTTTCATGACAATGAATATAAATCATATTATTTTTAATCAAAATGTGTAAATTTAAAACTGACAAACCATTTTATTCATAATTTTTCTCTTTTACTTTTTTTATTAAATCTTTTTGCAGTTATCTCCTTCAATTACACATATCTTCTTTGTCCACATTTTTTTCAAATTTTTCATTCACACCCACCTCACTCATCTCCTTCATTCTACCTATCATGATGGAGGACCATCCAAGCCACCATATACAAGAATAAAAGATAGATGAGTTGTTTGTATCAAATAGAATAAACATGTATAGGATTTGTATTTTGATTTCTTTAAAGTATTTTATAGATGAAAGATGATACCCTAGAAACCCTAATTTGTGACATAAGTAAGAGCTTTTAGAGCATCTTCGAATAGTCACTAGTACAAAATGATGAAAGGAATACTCCTTTCCAAGTGCAGCTTTGCGCTAAAACGCATTTGTTAAAAACGCGGTGGCATTTTTGAAATTAGTTTGTTTTACAAATGTGGCTATTTGTTAAAACCGCATCTGTAAATGAAAAGCTTTTCATTTACAGATGCGGCTATACACATAGCCGCATTTGTAAGTGAAAAACTTACATTTACAAATGCGGTTTTAACAAATAGCCGCATTTGTAAAATGTTTTTACCCTAAAATTTGAAGCGCGACACTGCACTTTCACACTTTCTTCTCCGCTTTTGCTCGTTTTCACTGTTCCTGTGCTCTGTGAGTTCCTTGCTTCTCTGCATCTTCAGTTCCTTGCTTCCATTGTGAGTTTCTTAAACCCATTTCATTCTCTTCAGTTCACTTTACAAATGTCGTTGTTATATTTGTTTTTTTCCTTGCATTGGTGGAAGGTACTGTTGCATTGCTGTACTCATCTCCATCGTTGGTCCGCTGCTGCTGTGCCGCTGTCCCGCCACGCTTCCGCTGTCACCGCTGGTTGTCTACCACTTCAATCACCATTTCGCACACAAGGTTGGTTCATTTTTAGATTTTTTGAATTTTACTTGGTTTATTTTGAATATTTGACTTTATGTATTATAATTTGTATATTATTTAATATAAATTTGTATTATATAATTTTTATTTTCTAAAATTTATATTATTTAGTAGGTAGTTTTTATGTTAGTTTTGTTTTAGATTTTGTATTTTTTTTGCTGTATTTTGAATTTTTTTTTTATGTATTATAATTTGAATATTATTTAATATAAATTTGTATTAATTTATATAATTTGTATTATATAATTTCTATTTTCAAAAATTTATATTATTTAGTAATTAGTTGTTAGTTTATAATAGAATTTATGTTATGTTAGTTGTTACATTAGAATAGAATACCGTGTTTGTATTTGGACCTTCGACAATAATACGTGCTGGTATTGAGTCCGGGGGTGTTCGACCCTCGGCAAATGCATGAGATAGAACACTTATTAGAAAATCCTAGGTAATTATATTGCAGAATATATAATGGATCGAAGTTGGATTCATTGTGCTCGTATAAGTGATGAATACGAAAGAGGAGTAGAAGAATTTATACAATTTGCGCAGCGTAACGCGATTAAATGTGGTCATGATGGAGGAAAGATTAGATGTCCGTGCGTTAACTGTTTGAATGGAAGGATACTGGATGTGAATATCATGAGGGAACACCTGCTATGTGATGGGTTTCTTCGATCTTATACAACTTGGACATGGCATGGTGAATTATTAAATTTACCACATGTTTCCTTAACTGAAGAATATGTGGGATCCACCATGGATGAAGCAGAACACGATGATGTAGATGATGATCGATTGGAGGACATGATTCGTGATGTGGGAGCTGAGTCTTTTGCAAAAGTGCATGGATATGGAAGTATGTCAAGCGATGTAGAGACTCTATTGTATCCTAGATCAACTAACTTCACACAGTTGTTGGCGGTGTTAAGATTGATGAATTTGAAGGCAATAAATGGATGGACTGATAAAAGTTTCACGGAATTGCTCCAGCTGTTGAAGGATATGCTTCCAGAGGGAAATACTCTACCTAATCGTAATTACGAGGCCAAAAAGATTCTTTGTCCAATGGGTATGGAGTATAAAAAGATACATGCATGTGCAATGATTGTATATTATACCGAAAAGGTTTTGAATTGT
This sequence comes from Phaseolus lunatus, assembly GCA_013389735.1. NCBI lineage: Eukaryota > Viridiplantae > Streptophyta > Magnoliopsida > Fabales > Fabaceae > Phaseolus > Phaseolus lunatus. Next base: position 14,761,042 of record CM023862.1, on the reverse strand, counting down.
TGAAAAGTTGTCCGAGGTGTGGGTTATCACGTTATAAATTGAAACACTAGTGCAAAATGATGAAAGGAATACTCCTTTCCAAGTGCGGTTTCGTGCTAAAACGCATTTTAAAAACGCGGTGGCATTTTTGAAATTAGTTTGTTTTACAAATGCGGTTATTAGTTAAAACCGCATTTGTAAATGAAAGTTTTTCATTTACAAATGCGGTCACGTGTATAACCGCATTTGTAAATGAAATGCCTTTCATTTACAGATGCGGTCACGTGTATAACCGCATTTGTAAATGAAATGCCTTTCATTTACAGATGCGGTCACGTGTATAACCGCATTTGTAAATGAAATGCCTTTCATTTACAGATGCGGTCATGTGTATAACCACATTTGTAAATGAAATGCCTTTCATTTACAAATGCGGTCATGTGTATGATCGCATTTGTAAATTAAAAACTTTCATTTACAAATGCGGTTTTAACTAATAACCGCATTTGTAAAATGTTTTTAACCTAAAATTTGAAGCGCGCCACTGCACTTTCACTCTTTCTTCTCTGCTCTTGCTTGTCGCTGTTGCTGCGCTGCGCTGCGCTGCGCTGCGCTGTGTTCCTTGCTTCTGTGCATCTTCATTGCTATTGCTTCCATTGTGAGTTTCGTATCCCATTTCATTCTCTTCAGTTCGCTTTAGGAATGATGTTCTTATATATGGTTTTTTCCTTGCAGTGCTTGAAGTTACTGTTGCATTGCTCCGCCGCTGTCGCGCCAGTCTTCCGCTTCCACCTCTGGTTTTCTATCACTTGAATCATCATTTTCGCACACAAGGTTAGTTCTTTTTAGATTTTTTGAATTTTACTTTTGTTTATTTTGAATTTATGACTTTATTTATTATAATTTGTATATTATTTAATATAAATTTGTATTATATAATTTTTAATTTTTAAAATTTATATTATTTAGTTGGTAGTATTTATGTTAGTTTTGTTTTAGATTTTGTTAATTTTCTTTTGCTGTACTTTGAATATTTTTTTTATGTATTATAATTTGTATATTATTTAATATAAATTTGTATTAATTTATATAATTTGTATTATATAATTTTTATTTTCTAAAATTTATATTATTTAGTAATTATTTGTTAGTTTATAGTAGAATTTATGTTATGTTAGTTGTTACATTAGAATAGAATATCGTGTTTGTATTTGGACCTCCGACAATAATACGTGCTGGTATTGAGTCCGGGGGTGTTCGACCCTCGGCAAATGCATGAGATAGAACACTTATTAGAAAATCCTAGGTAACTATATTGCAGAATATATAATGGATCGAAGTTGGATTCATTGTGCTCGTATAAGTGATGAGTACGAAAGAGGAGTAGAAGAATTTATACAATTTGCGCAGCGTAACGCGATTAATAGTGGTCGTGATGGAGGAAAGATTAGGTGTCCGTGCGTTAATTGTTTGAATGGAAGGATACTGGATGTGAATATCATGAGGGAACACCTGCTATGTGATGGATTTCTTCGATCTTATACAACTTGGACATGGCATGGTGAATTATTAAATTTACCACGTGTTTCCGTAACTGAAGAATATGTGGGATCCACCACGGATGAAGCAGAACACGATGATTTAGTTGATGATCGATTGGAGGACATGATTCGTGATGTGGGAGCTGAGTCTTTTGCAAAAGCGCATGGATATGGAAGTATGTCAAGCGATGCAGAGACTCTATTGTATCCTGGATCAACTAATAACTTCACACGGTTGTCGGCGGTGTTAAGATTGATGAATTTGAAGGCACTAAATGGATGGACTGATAAAAGTTTCACGGAATTGCTCCAGCTGTTGAAGGATATGCTTCCAGAGGGAAATACTCTACCTAATCGTAATTACGAGGCCAAAAAGATTCTTTGTCCAATGGGTATGGAGTATAAAAAGATACATGCATGTCCTAATGATTGTATATTATACCGGAAAGATTTTGAATTGTTGAAAAGTTGTTCGAGGTGTGGGTTATCACGTTATAAATTGAAACAAACAGATGATGATACTATTGAAGAGATGGAAAAGCATGGACCCCCAATGAAGGTTATGTGGTATCTTCCCATCATTCCAAGGATGAAGCGTTTGTTTGCAAACCCAGACGATGCTAAGAATCTTAGATGGCATGCAGATGAGAGGAAATGTGATGGCATGTACCGACATCCAGCTGATTCTGTTCAGTGGAAGAAATTTGATGATGAGTTTCCAGAGTTTGGTAAAGAATCAAGAAATATCCGAATTGGTCTAGCTACAGATGGAATGAATCCGTTTGGTAATATGAGTACAAATCACAGTTCATGGCCTGTTTTACTAGTTATTTACAACTTACCTCCTGGATTGTGCATGAAGCGAAAGTATATGATGTTGTCTATGATGATATCTGGTCCGAAACAGCCAGGGAATGACATAGATGTTTATTTAAGTCCCCTAATCAAAGATTTGAAGTTAATGTGGGATGAGGGTGTTCGAGTATTTGACGAATTTGCTAATGAAACTTTCAAGCTTCATGCCATGTTATTTTGCACCATCAATGACTTTCCGGCATATGGTAACTTATCAGGTTATAGTGTTAAGGGTCATAAAGCATGTCCAATATGCGAAGAAGACACTGCTTCTCAACAATTGAAACATGGAAGGAAGACAGTATATCTTTGCCATCGGAGGTTTCTTAGAAGTCATCATCCTTACCGGAGGTTGAAAAAAGCCTTTAATGGACACCAAGAGACTAATGGTCTACCAACTCCACTAACTGCTGCTGAGGTTTACGAAAAGGTAAATAACATAGACCACACCTTCGGTAAGTAAAAAAAAAAGTCAGTTGTGACTAACATTTGGAAGAAAAAATCAATCTTCTTTGATCTTCCGTACTGGTCGAGGTTAGAAATCAGACACTGTATAGATTTAATGCATGTTGAGAAGAATGTGTGTGATAGCTTAATTGGTACACTTCTTAACATTAATGGGAAGACGAAGGATGGTCTAAATGCTCGTTTAGATTTGGTTGAGATGAACATACGAGGGGAGTTGGCACCGATAGAAATGGGTAAGCGTACATATTTGCCCCCAGCCTGTTATACCATGTCAAAAAATGAAAAAGTAAGTTTCTGTCAATGTCTAAAGGGTGTAAAAGTGCCACAAGGACATTCCTCAAATGTGAAGAGCCTAGTGTCAATGCAAGATTTGAAGCTAATTGGGTTGAAGTCTCATGATTGCCACATCTTGATGCAACAGCTTCTGCCTGTAGCTATTCGTGGGATCTTACCAAAAAATGTTAGACATACCATAACCCGTTTGTGCTCATTCTTCTCTTCCATCTGTTGTAAAGTCATTGATCCATTAAAACTAGATGAACTTCAAGATGAAATTATTGTTATCTTATGTGAATTGGAGATGTTTTTTCCTCCATCTTTTTTTGACATCATGGTTCATCTACTTGTGCATCTGGTTAGAGAGGTTAGATTGTGTGGACCAGTGTACTTAAGATGGATGTATCCTGTTGAGCGGTATATGAAAATTTTGAAAGGTTATGTGAAAAATCATTATCGTCCAGAAGCTTCAATGATTGAAAGGTACATAGCTGAAGAAAGTATTGAATTTTGTTCAGATTACATGTCAAAAGCAAATCCAATAGGTCTTCCAGCTAATTCATGGCACCATAGGCGTTCTACAAGTAAATGTTTACGCGGTGTGAATATTGTAAGCAAATCTCGGTCAGAAGTCTTGCAAGCACATTTGTATATATTGAATAATACAAATGAAGTTATACCTTACATAAAAGCTCATAAAGCCATTGTGAAGGCAAATAATCCAAGACAAGCAGACAAATGGGTCTTGATGGAACATAATAGAACATTCATGCCTTGGTTTAAAGAGGAGGTGTTAAAGGATTCAACGGCATCGGAGACCTTGACCTGGTTGGCTGCTGGATTGAAGTTTGATGTCATTTCTTGTAAAGCGTACGAAGTGAATAATTATATATTTTACACTAAGTCTATGGATGAAAAGAGTACAGTTCAAAATTCTGGTGTTACTCTTGAAGCCGAGTCAATGCAGTTTTCCACCTCGAAATATACAAATCCTGTAATTGGATCAATGGCATATTATGGATTTATAGAAGAGATATGGGAGCTTGACTATACTAAGTTTTCAGTTTCAGTTTTCAAGTGTATATGGGTTGACAATAAAAGTGGGGTTAAAATTGATGAATCAGGATTCACACTAGTGGACTTTCGAAAGATAAGGTATCGAGATGAGCCATTTATAATGGTTCGACAAGCATCTCAAGTTTTCTACGTGAAAGATCCTACGTCAGAACATTGGTATGTTGTTTTACACGGGAAAAAACAAGGGGAGGCCATAGATGATATTGAAAATGGTGAACCCCATTCATTCACACCAATGATAACTAATAAAGATGACGATGTACTTGATCATGTACATGCAACCCGTAAAGACCACAGTGAAGGAATTTACATATGAACTTGTAACCCATTATGGTAATAAATTTAGAAATATTTTTTATAATATGCATTTACTATATTATGTTTTTGTTTTATATGATTTTCTTTCCATGCAGATGAACTAATGTTTGTTAAATAATTTTTTTAACAGAGATATGGGTGACGATCAAACTCCAATTAGACCCCGATCCAGACGAGGCAACAGAGGACCTACTAGGATGAAGCGTCTGGCAAAGAAACGTGCCGCTGGTGAGAACACAGCTGTTGACATTGACGTCAACACTGGAATGGCATCAGGTCCTAATGCAGATGAGTTTAATAGCTATCTTGGAGTTCTTTCTCGTGAGAGAGTCTCCATTTTGATTAATTCATGGGACGAGGTGTCAGAGGTCAACCGAAACATGCTGTGGGAGGATGTTCTGGTAAGCTTTACATAATTATTGTTATCATATAAAGCTATTTAATATTCATTGACTAACTTTACTTTGGTGATGTTATTTTGCAGGCAAATTTTGAAATTCCTAATGTGGAACCGCTTCGATCAAGGATTCTATCCAATATCGGACTGAAGTTTCGCGCCTTTAAGTCAAGACTCACGACGAGATACATTTTTGGTGAGCTTAAGGATGAAAGTCCTTGTGAAAGATACAATTTTATTGATGAAGAGACATGGCTTGCTTTTAAAGAAATCCGTCTAACTGAAGAATGGACTATAAGTGAAGCTACTTAACTATTTTGACTTATATAACATTAATGAGTTAATATTATTGAATTCACTTTGTTTATTTCAATTATGACAGCATCGGCGGAAGAAAGCTCAAGAAATAGCTTTAAAGAATCTTACCCCGCACATAATGTCTCGTGCGGGGTATCGAAAGCTTGAGCAAGCACTGATGGTTGAAAAGGAGCAATCCAGACAGGGGAGTGCATCTCAGGATGTGGAAACAGGGGTCACTTCTCCTCCATCACCACCTACGCGCCATGACAAATGGAAGAGGGCCCGAATTAAGAAGTCGGGTGCACCAAGTTCAGAGCAATCAGGGCTTATCATTGAAACAATTGTAAGTTATTTAAGCCTTTTTCATCTATTATGATGCATTACTTATAATAAAACCTCATATGATTTTTGTCTCTTGCAGGATGCCTTGGACTCCCAAGGTAATTTTGTTGCTGATGGTCGTCGCGATATCCTTGTTGAAGCAATTGGACAACCTGAGCACTCTGGTCGTGTTCGTGCAACTGGACAAGGAGTTGGGATTAGACTTTATTTTGGAGCTGCATCCTCCTCCTCCAAAGAGAGCAAAAAAGAAATGGAGCAAAGGCTACGTCAAGAACTAATGGATGAGATGAGAAGGGAGACGGAAAAGATGAGGCTAGAGTTGCGACAAGAGATATCACAACAACTTTGTGCTGACCAGCCGATTCAGACGCTTCTTAGTCCCGCTCCCAAGAGCACAAAAGGGAGTTGTGCAGCTCCTACAGCATCAGGGGATGATATCATTGGCCAGACGAGGCAATGTGAGCTACTGGTAGAAGGTGGCATCATTCCTCAGGTGGTGGCCATTGGAAAAGTCTATGAAGACGCCACCACCTTACATAACATTCCTCTCTCCCCTGATGCAGCAAAGGTCAAGGTTGAAAGAGTACGAGTACCTGATGCTCGTCTTCCACTACCTTCAGAAGAGGTAACAACTGTGGCCGAAGCATTTCAGTCCTTTGTAGCCTGGCCCAGACACCTGATTCGATATATGCCACAACCACTGGTAATAATTTCATTTCATGTGCTAATTTATATTTATATATTACATGTAATTTATAACAAATCTTTTTTCTTTTTGTAGAAACCTCGTCGGAAACCAAGTCCGAAAAAGAAACAAGAGGTTCCGCTTGACGATCCTATAGCTTCCTTAGCTATAGTTGCTAGACAACTTGGACGAGATCCTCTGGAAGTTCCATGGGGTGATACATTTTTTGAAACAAACCCTAAGCTACCATTGTACATATACATGTCAGATCTGCTAGAATTTGTAGCTGGGGATCAGGAGCTGAATATAAATATCATTCAATTTTTTATGATGTAAGTATCGTTACCTACATTTCATTTTCATTTATGTTAAATTAGCATTCATTATGATTTAACTAATTACTTGTAGGTTTTTGAATGGTGTCTCTGTCACTGAGGGGAAGGAAAATGTGTATGGATTCTTAGATCCCGCATATACTAATCCCACTGGAGCAAAGACAAATGAGACCCAATCATACATCACTAACACCCTGGAAAAAGAGGGAAAAGAGGTTTATTTGTGCACTTATATTAACGAGTAAGTTTAAATATATATTTTAAAAGTTTATTATATTCATGTTTTATAAATTTACTCAACTCTTTTCATGGATGATATAGGGGTCATTGGAAATTACTTGTCTTATCAGTGAATGATAGGACGACTTTGTGGTTCTATTCCCTACACAAGAAGATATCCACAAGTTTTAAGAATATCATTGATAAGTAAGTACACTATAAACTTAACTATGGTTGAAACTATAATTAATCCACTAACAAGGTTTTTTGTATCAACCAGTTCATGGCGTGGATATAACATTCTAAAAGGGAGATCGAATTCAAATTTTCAAAATTTGAACTGGATAAGATTAAAGGTTTGTAAGATTTTTCTTTCTCTTTTCATTGTTTAATTATACTAACTTTTACAATTTATTGAGTTATAGTGTAATAAACAACCAGGAAGCTATGAGTGTGGCTATTACGTCATGCAATGGATGAGTACCATTGTAAGACTAGGTCTTACAAGTAATTGGCAAGAGGTAAGATTTCTTAAATTATTTTTATAACTTCAAACTAATTTATCTATCTTAAAACTAATTTATGTGTCAACCATTTTGAAATGCAATTCTTCACGGATGAGGAACCCATGACTTCGGAAGCCATGACATATGTGAGACAATCTTGGTCCACATATTTCCTAAATTTTTATAACTCTACGATTTGATCAATAGTGTAGGAAGATAGAGAGAGATATATCATTACTGTTTTTGTATACATTTTGATCAATATATGAATTCACTTTTAGCTTAACTGCACCAGTTTATCTGTTTGGCTGCCTGGGTATAATTAAACTGCACACGTTCATTTGTATGGGATAAACAACTATACAAACTGCTCTAAAAAAAACCTTATTTACAAATGCAGCTATTTACCTTAGTCGCATCTGTAAATCAAGCCAATGATTTACAAATGCGGCTATTACCAAAGTTGCATTTGTAAATGTGATTTACAAATGCGGCTAAGGTAAATAGCCGCATTTGTAAATCACATTTACAGATGCGACTTTGGTAATAGCTGCATCTGTAAATCATTCCAATTCCACCTCTGGAGCATTTACAGATGTGGCTCCAATAAAAAGCCGCATTTGTAAATCATAAGAATTGAAAAGGAAGGCACCACCTCTGGAACATTTACAAATGTGGCTCCAACATAAAGCCGCATCTGTAAATAGTATTTATAAATGCGGTTATTTAGCCGCATTTGTAAATCTCTGATTTACAACTGCGCGTTAATCAAATGCGGCTGTATAGCCGCATTTATAAAATGAAAATAGCCGCATTTGTTCTTCGTTTCTGCACCAATGAGTATACACAACCTCCTTAAGCCACCACACTCACCATAGTTGAGTCTACTTAACTAAAGTTATGGTAGCTTAAGGACCAAGCTACCTTCATCTATAAATACTTCAAATGACCCTCATGTACTTAGATTTGCATATATTGAATGAATAGTTTTGATTACACTCAGGTGCACCCCAGGTGATGTGAGTTGATTTTAGATTCATTATATTTGTGACACTTTTAAGAATTAGGATCAAGATTCTTAGCAATTTATAGGTGAGTCACCTAAGAAAAATCTCCACTAGACATTAACTTAACAAGTGTTAGGTGGACGTGAAGGTTCATTTCCAAAGGTCCAAGGTAAAAGACAATTAGAGTGATGAATGGATGACAATTAAGGTGCAGAATTAGAACAGAGTTGGCACACAAAACATAATTGAAATAAGGTACAAAATAGAATTGAAACAACACACAAATTCAAGAAAGCTTTAGGAATCATCAATGGAGACAATGCCTTCCAAAATGATGACCAAACTCAAATATGAGTGCTATATCCTTGTACACAACAATTGATATAGGAAGAACACAAAAACATAACAAAATTGGAAAGAAGAACAAAACTACCGAATAGAAACACAAATTGAAACAAAAGAACCAATTGAAATTGAATAACAAGGCAAAAAATCAAAACTACCGATTGAAATGACTATGGAAGATGAAAGAAGATGAAACTTATGTGGTTGTAGCCATGGATTGGGAATGAACACACCACTTGGAGGTGATGATCCAAGATAAGAGCAGATTTGCCGCCATTTGAGAGCTCCCAAAAATCACAAGATGAGAGTAGGAAGAGGAGAACAAGTTTCACAAAATTCACTCACAATTTGAGTATAGTAACTTTACTTCTATTTCAATGTTCTACTAAAAAAATATACAAAAGAAATTACAAAAAGAGACATCCATTGATGTTCTTATCCCAAAGCTTTAGCCTTGCTCCTAGTCATCCTTTGAGGCATGAAGGATGTTGAGCTAATTGGTTGGGCTTGGGCCCCAACTTGGGACTTAGACGCCTCCTCTACTTGGTGTTCATCATGCTCCCCGGGTTGGAGAGAATTCGTCCACGAATTTGGAAGACCTGCAGAAAAGGGAGTTAGATCATTGATATTAAAAGAATTACTACCAAGAAATGTGTAAGGACCTAGAAACTTTAATTGGAATGAAAGTGTTACATTTAAATAATTTCAGAAGATGTTATTATTTAAAATACAAAGAACTGATAAATGAAGTTTCTCAGTGGTCGAACCTCGGACGTCGCACAAGGTCTGGGGTCAGCTGGTAGAGGTCGGTCGGCTTACCATTGCAGTAACATAGTAGTCAGGTGCGATGACTTTATCGTGAGGTAATCACGTGGATGTGCTCGAGGAAGACATGTGGATCAAGAAGAGTAAAGGAAGAAAAGTGTAGCTAAGAAGTCTCCTATGTGATCGCCTGGTTAGTGCATGATTGCCTGTCGAGTAGGTTGCACATGATCGCCTGCCGCCTATGGTGCACATGATCGCCGAAAGTGCACTCAGTATGTGGTCAAGATACTGGATCAACTAGAGTGGGTTCCAACAACCACGCGTATCAAGGTGTGGGTTAAGCCTTAGATACGCTGTGCATGCGAAGCTCTATGCTTGAGCATAAGAAATCGTCCTTAGTGTTGCATGCATGGGAGCACGAGGAGTGGTGCTGATCTACTCTTGGAAATGTGAAGCTACCGACGTCACCGAGTCATGTGGAGATGATACCTTGGACGTAACATAGTGGAATGAAGAACCTCCAGGAAGGCGTAGCGATGTGTCATCGGGCATCGCCAGGTGAGAGGCATGCGGTCATCACCAGGGCGCGAGGGGCATGCAGGCATCGCCAGAGCGCGAGGGGCATGCAGGCATCGCCAGGGCGCGAGGGGCATGCGGGCATCGCCAGGGCGCGAGGGGCATGCGAGCATCACCAGGGCGCGAGGCATGCGGGGTTAGTCTTCGCGCGAGAGGACATCGGTGGATAGCCTTCGCGCGAGAGGTCATCGGTGGATAGCCTTCGCGCGAGAGGACATCGGTGGATAGCCTTCGCGCGAGAGGTCATCGGTGGATAGTTTTCGCGCCAGCGGTCATCGGTGGAAGGTTATCGCGCGATGTCGAGTTTCACACAGATAAGGTGGGACCCAGGCTCTCAACATCAGACGTACTGCACGCGCGACACGTAGACAAAAAGGGTGGTTCAGAATAGTGACATCAGAGGGTTGGCATGCGCAGAGTCACGCGTGGTCGTACTGTTCACGGCAGCGTGCACGCAAGCTTCTTGCAGAGTGGGTGGTGGCAGCGGCTTTTGTGGACAAGTTGGTTTAAGATTTAAAAACTCACTTCTGAGAGGCAAAGAGGGTGCTGTGGTTCAAGAGTGACAGAGTGAGTGAGTGAGTTACCTTCATCCTTCTCTTTTCTCTCCTTCACTCTGCCATTCAGGCCTTATCACGTTCCTGCTTAGCTATCGACGACTGCCCTTGGAGCACCTTGGAGGTCCTCTGCAAGTTCTACAAACCAGACGCTAAAACAGAGCCAAGGCATCCTGTAAGCTCAGTGGATTTCGGAGTTCTTGGAGTTTTGCACAAGTCCAGGTAAGGGAAGCTAGCTTTATTTTCTCAATAAAAGCCGTAGATTATCTGTTTCTGAAGTGAGGGCGACGTGGTCGCCAATTTCATATTTTTTTCTTTCGTGATATTCTGTTCTATGTGTTTGGGCAACGTGGTCGCCGGTTTTAAACCCCTTTTTCATGATGCTCTGTTTTTATGCGTGGGGCGACGTAATCGCCGGTTTTAAATGTTGTCTTCGAAATCCCCTGTTTTAGTGTCGCTTTGAACTTGTTTGAGATTGATATGTGAAATGCACGTGTTATTGGAAAAATCTGAACCTGGATACGTTTGTTGCTGTGGTTGAGATCGTTCATGTAAGTATTGTATGGTGCATTGGGTGAATTGATGATCTTTAGCTGTCCTGTGTGGACTTTGCTTGCTGTCCTGTGTGGACTTTCCTTGCTGTCCTGTGTGGACTTTCCTTGCTGTCCTGTGTGGACTTTGGTTGCTGTCCTGTGTGGACTTTGGTTACTGTCCTGTGTGGACTTTGGTTGCTGTCCTGTGTGGACTTTGGTTGCTGTCCTGTGTGGACTCTGGTTGCTGTCCTGTGTGGACTTTCCTTGCTGTCCTGTGTGGACTTTCCTTGCTGTCCTGTGTGGACTTTGGTTGCTGTCCTGTGTGGACTTTGGTTGCTGTCCTGTGTGGACTCTGGTTGCTGTCCTGTGTGGACTTTCCTTGCTGTCCTGTGTGGACTTTCCTTGCTGTCCTGTGTGGACTTTGCTTGCTGTCCTGTGTGGACTTTACAGTGGTGTGGTAAGTGTCTTTGTGAGTTAAATCAGTGGAAGTCCGACGTAAGAAATGAGAAACTTTGAATTTGATAGACACTTGATGGAATTATGTGAACTGAACGACTCTTGAGGAAATTGGGAAATATGTGAATTCTTGATGGCTGTGTGATATGAATGAGAAATTGATAGTTTTACGTGGGTATCTTGAATTTGTTTTATCTTGATTTTAAAGTTTCATATCTAAATTCTCTTTAAAAATATCTAGCTTACCCTTTATTTTGTATTGCTCTGTGGCTGTTTTCTCTTAAAACTGTGATGATCGTGTATTTTACACGGGAGCAGATGATCTTCCAGGGAGTAGAGCTCCTCAGTGAGTGGCCGCCGGAAGGAGATCGCCTGTTTCTGTCTCTATCGGGTGATCGCCTGTTTCTGCCTCTATCGGGTGATCGCCTGTTTTTTTGTCCTGATAGCAGATCGGCTGTTTTGGGTCTTCTGATAGGAGATCGCCTATTTTGTCCTTTTTATGCTGCATCTGGTTTTATTTCGAAAGAGTTGATGAAATGTATTAAAACCTTATAAGAGGGACGTCTTTTTTTTTGAATATGATGTAGCAGATGATGTATTTTCAATATCTATATACATATGTTGATTTTATAAATTTAATATCTACGCTTTATTCTATTATATAAATATGGAAAGGTTTTGGAGGGATGTTACAAAATGTATTAGGCATATCTAACTCATAGGCATTATCATTAATCCTATTGATGACCTGAAAAGGACCATCACCACGAGGAATAAGTTTTTTCTTCCTTTGAGTAGGGAATCTATCCTTCCTCAAGTGTAGCCAAACCCAATCGCCAAGTTCAAAGATTAATGCCTTACGCTTCTTGTTGGCATTTTCAGCATATTTGCCAACTTTCTTCTCAATTTGTAACTTGATGTGATTATGCAAGTCTTTAATAAAATAAGCTTTTTCAAAACTATCCTTGCATAAAATCTCATCAAGTACAGGAATTGGAAGAAGATCTAGAGGTGTTAAGGGGTTGAACCCATAAACAAACTCAAAGGGAGAATGGGTAGTTGTAGAATTTACTACTCTATTATAAGCAAACTCAATATGAGGTAGTAAATTCTCCCATACCCTTGGGTTCCTGGAAATAAAGCATCTTAACATTTGACCCAAAGTTCTATTGACCACCTTAGTTTAACCATTAGTTACACTTGTTAAGTTAATGTCCAGTGGGGATTTTCCTTAGGTGACTCACCTGTAAATTGCTAAGAATCTTGATCCTAATTCTTAAAAGTGTCACAAATATAATGAATCTAAAATCAACTCACATCATGAGACTAGGAAGAGGAGAACAAGTCTCACAAAATTCACTCACAATTTGAGTATAGTAACTTTACTTCTATTTCAATGTTCTACTAAAAAACTACACAAAAGAAATTACAAAAAGAGACATCCATTGATGCTCTTATCCTAAAGCTTTAGCCTTGCTCCTAGTCATCCTTTGAGGCATGAAGGATGTTGAGCTAATTGGTTGGGCTTGGGCTTGGGCCTCAGACGCCTCCTCTACTTGGTCTTCATCACCAGGCATATCTGATGCAGTCTAAGCAAAAAGGTCGACATTTTCTATTAGTGTTTGCAAGATGAGGGTGGCATTATCGAGAGTCAGCGGTACTCCCATGTTTGTGGTATGTTCCTTATCTTGTAACAGAATCAAGTGTAAGTCCTTCCCGGCTCTAATCGAGCATCATTCATTCTGGGTCTAAGTTGACATGAGTGACCATGTGTTCTCTCTTAGGAGCCTTAGGTTCTTGGAACCATTACCTTCTGTGTGCTTTAGGCTCTCAGGAGCGTTTCCTATCTCAAAAGTGTTCCCTGTGAGGCTCTTGAGAGTGTCCCCTTTGAGGTTTTCGGGATCGTTCCTTTTCACGTTCTAGGGAACACTCCCTATTAGTAGGCTCCACCCTTAATGACAAGGTGTGGAGTTGATACTATTGCCTGAAAGACATTGAGAGACAACCTCCCTAACAAGATATTATAAGAAGTATTAGCCTCAACTATCAAATACCTTATCTTGATGTTTAGGCAAAGATGTTTCCGTACACCAAACGTGGTGTACAAGTCTATGTACCCTCAAGTATCTACTCGTTCTCTGAGAAACCGACGATCTGATCATCACATGGTTGGATCTTAGATTTTGGGAACCTCATCTTTTTAAATGTCTTCCAGTAAAGGATGCTCATGATTGAAAAATTATCAACATCCACAATGATGACCATAGGATCGTCCTGTGTCGGGTCGATGGCCTTAAAGTCATCATCTGTGGAAAGTATTGGGGGAATTCTCGATCGAGCGGTAGTCGAAGCCAAGTTCACGGATTTTGTACAGTCCAAAGATGTTTTTTTGGACTGAACTCGAACACTCCCCGCATGCAAAGCCACCTGCGATCGTATTGATCACCTCTCTACCACCATGACGTGATGGCTCGTCTCTCCTTGAGGGTTCACTCGTCCAACGTTATTTCTCTAGGCATTTATCGTCATCGTGATTGCATTGGGAATAATAATCCTTCCTCCTTTCATCTTTTCTTGAATAGTCCTCTCGGTATTAGAGGGAAGGGTTCGAGCTTGGGTTATCTTTTTGCTCAAATTTACACAAGTGACCAGCTTGGATGAGCTTTTCTATCTTATCCTTTAACGCTTGGCATTCTTCAATTGTATGTTCGAAGTTGCGGTGGTACCAAAACTTTCTAGAAGTGTCTAGATCCTTAAGACTTTGCAATTTCTGGGGAGTGGGTATCAAGTCGACATTCAAGGTTTCATCCATAATTTTCCCTTTATCAGCATTCAATAGGGTGTAGCTACAGAAACGAGGTCTCCGACTTTCCTTGTACTTATCATTTTTGCCAAAGACATGTCAACCACCCTTTTCCTTTTCTTTTCCTTTGTCCCCTCAATTTTTGGACCTGATTTGGTTCCTATAATTGCAAGGCTTCTCTAGTTTCATGAACTTCACCACCCGTTGTGGTAGTTCGTCCAAGTTTGGTATAGGTTTTTTGCACAAACTGTTGACAAACAATCCCGAATTTAATGTTTTCACCATATGATGTATGGCTACCTCTAAACTCAAATTTCAGATATTCTTTGATACTTTGTTGAATCTCTCCATAAAGGCTCTAAGTGATTTACCCTTCGCTTGTCGTATGTTGACGAGCGCTATAGATGTTAAATGATGTGGTCGGCTAGTTGCGAACTAGGTACCCAATTTGGACAACAATGTCTTGAAGCAATCCACAAAATTGGGAGGAAGCCTCATAAACTATCTAAGGGCACCCCCTTTTAGTGAAGTGGGAAAGACTCAGCACATCACCGAGTTGTCAGATGTGTAAAGGGTCATTCGTGTAGTGTAGACTGTTAGAAAAGATGGCTTTAAACTAGAGGGGGGGTGAATTGTTTAAAGGGGTTTTCGCAATATTTTCCCAGCTAGAATGAATTTATTTCAGAAACCAATTGATTCAGTAATTCAGTTAGCTAAAACAGCAAGCAAAACTGTAATACTAGAAAAACAATCGGTTGTTTCTTCGAAACAATCGGTTGTTTATACCAGCAAACAACAAACAAACTGAATTTAAAGAGTTAAGGATAGAAAGATTGTACACAGTTGTTTATACTGGTTCACTCCAATCCAGAGCTACATCCAGTCTTCTCAGAAACCCTGAGGAAATCCACTAAGCAATCACACCTTGATCACTTACACAACAACCAAGAGAATGACCTTATAAACCTCAAGAAACACACTCTCCTTGGCCAACACTAAGATTGCTGATCTTGAACACCTCAAGAACACACAGCCAATCTCAGCAAAAACACATAAACGAATTGTTTCAGCAGTTTACAAAGATTACACTTGTTACAGATGAATATCTGAAATCAATACAAGTAGAATCCTATTCCAGCACCTTGATCAATCACAAAACTCTTAAGCAATCTCAACACTTTGAAAAACTCTCTTAGAAAAACTTTGTCAAAAGATTCTTTATTCTTAAATCAGTTTTTCTGAATTTATACAAAGATATAGTTTGTTATCAAATCTTAACAAACTCTTAATTGTTTTAAAAAGATTGATCAAAGTATTTAATGACTGGAGCGTATTCAGTTAAAGCATATAAAGCTCAGTCAAAGAAAAACAGTTTTTCTGTTATGGTTCCAAAACAAACAATCGGTTGTTTCCTCGAATCAATCGGTTGTTTTGTTACTTAACAGATTTCACCATTCAAAAACAGTTTCAAACTTTCTCAAAACACCTAAGTGTAAACAATTGGTTGTTTCGACAAAACAATCAGTTGTTTCAACTTAGCTTGAAAAACATTTTGCTTTGTTAAAGATTGAGATGCTAATTGCTTTGAGATTTAATCTAAGGGTGGATTACAACATTAAACTACCCCAGAAAAAGCTTTAAACCAGCACAACAACATCAAGCAAAACAAAGGCTTCAACATCCTTCAAAGGATTTGGATTCTTCAAAACATTGAACATCACTTGGTTCAACATAGACAACAACATGCTCGTCCGGATCCGTCGTTGTATCGGTGAATGTTTCATCCTTTCCAAGTAGGGGAAGTTGTGCATCCATGATGTGGTTTGTAAAAACATGCCCCTTGGGTTCTCCCTCTATGTCGACAGTACACATCGACTGGTTGAGACTTGATTCTGCATGAGTTTCTTATTGGTGTGTTGATAAGGACAAATCTATTTGCAAGGTCGATGGTGTTTCTCTTGTTGTTGTGTGCCTTTGGACCCATCTAGGCGCGATGTTTTGGCCTCGGGTATAAATTCGGCTAGTTGTCGCTTCATGATGCAATCCTAACTTGCATTGCTTTGAGTCTTTCGTTTTATATTTTTGGGGTGTGGAATTTGGTGGGACTGGGTGGCTAAAATGAGTGAAAGAAATTGTGAAGTATTGGTCTATGGAGAATGATAATGAAGCTTAAGAGAGGTTAGATCAACTCCTAAGAGGTTCCTTGCTAAAACACATAGAAATAAGGCTAGCAAAGAGTGAGCTAAGAGACTAGTTGAGGCTGAAATTTTGGCAGCAATTCAATAGTCTATTCAAAGCTAATTTACAAGGGGTTTAACACTTGTATTTATGGTGCTATGGGCAGCCAAGGTGCAAGCTTTAACCCTAAAAACTCTCCACTCATAGAAGGACAAGTGGCTCTCTCTAATTTGAGCAAGTACTCTCAAATTAGAGGTTGACAAGTGTCCTCCTCTAATTGGAGAGAATCCTCTCCATTCCCATGAAGACAAATGTCCTTTTGGCATTGGTGGGAATCCTTTCCATTAAGGAGATGACATGTGGATCTTCATGCCTTCCTTGCCACTCCATGTTTTCTATTTGCACTCTAGTAATTTATTTGTGCACCCTAGATGGTTTAGAGTTGCATTGGGTCCAAGGAGGCCTTATTGCAACTGTAACTAGACTCTTTCTTTTTCTATTTACACCCTACTCTAATTGGCCCAATACATGACCCATGAAAATTGTCCCAAAACATAACCCAAGGAAATGACCCAAATTCAAGCCCAAAATAAAACCTATACTACTTTATACAATGTTTATAAAACTAGACAAAAAATGGAGGAGCAAACAACAATTAATTCTCCCTGAGATGAGAGTCTTTTTAGCTCCTTTTTCTGCTTCCAATCGTCTTAGCCAAATGTTTTGAGGTTGAATGGGTTTTTCATCATTCCTTCCCTCTTGAGAAGGATTTGTCCTCAGATCCTGAATGATGTTCAATGACAACAACCTCTGTTTAGTTTTTATTTTCCTCCATAATCAAATATCCATTTGCAATAAACATTAAACAAACATGAAACAAGTTTCTTTAAAAGAAAATTAAAGAAAAATAAAACAGAACAAAAATAGGGCTCTTTATTTTTATAAAAGTTTTGAAAAATACAATCCTTTTCAAATATATTTTTGTTCACTTTGTGTTGTTCTTTGCATAAACTAGGCAACAACATCACAAAGTGTTGTTTTTGAGATTTTTGTGAAGAAGAATTAGCAATATATAATTGAAAAGAATAGTTCAAAGTATTGAAATCCCCCTTCAAGGATTCTTTCTTGGCTATGTTTGTAGGGGGTGTCATAAGAGACTCTTCTTCCTTTTTTGGTTTCCTCTTATTCTTTTTCAATCAAACCTTCATTTGTCTTTTCTGTGGAGGAACAATCTTATTTAGCTCCAAACATAGATATTTCTTTAAGAACTTCCTCACAAGGTTTGTATATAAAAGGTAAAATGTTATCAATATTTGGTTATGCTCCAGACATAGACTTTATATTCTTTCCTTTTCTATCATCACTTTTTCTCTCTTTTCTTTCTCTTCTTTATCTTTCCTTTCATTCTCCTTTCTTTCTCTTTTTTCTTTCTGACAATAGCTTGTAATTTTTCTTTAAACTCTTTTTCTCTTCTAGCATATTCTTTTTCTCTGTCTACAAATTTTCTTCCTATTCTAACAAGGTCTTTCATTTCTTCTCTAAGCTTTCTTTTTCTATCATATGAAGGTTGAACAAATTTTCTTCTCATACACGCCTTTAAATCACTCCAATACTTTACTTTTGATGTCGTACCAATTATAACATCAAGTTGCCTTTGTTGCCATCAAAGAGCTAACATATTCTTGAAAACATTGGGTAGCCAAGAAAAATCCGATATATTCATCCACTTTGTATTTCTTAAAAGTTTGATCAAGCTTTGTCTCACATTCTAAATATTCTTCAACATTTTTGTTTCCATCAAAGTACGGAAAGTATACCTCAAGCTCTGTAGAATAATATAAACTTCTAGGCTCAAAACAAACACTACAAAAACTCGTGTATAAAGTGATGGTTTTAATATGGCGGTTATTATTAATTGCCACAATTTCCATATAATACGACATTTTAATAACCGCCACAATTATCCTTCAGAATATGTCATTTTGAACTGTCACAATTATCCTTCAGAATAAAAACCTTGGTTTTCCTTCCCTCCATACACCATTCCTCATTATTCCAAATTATTTTTGAAAATTTGGTTTCACTATTCACTATTGAAAATTGTGACTCTTCCCTCTCTCTTCCTTTTCTCTCTGCCTAAACACTCAAACCCTAATGAAGCCCTGTCATGAAGCCCTACTCACGATTCTTATCCTCACTCCTTTGTGCTTAAGTCAGTTGAATAAGCAGTGATTCTTATCCTCACTCCTTTGCTGCTAGCTATCTCGCAATTATTATCCGAAATCACTGCCATCGGCACCTCCGCTCAAGGATTTGTTCAAGTTTGTGCTTGCTATTGTTCTGATATGCTTGAGTAATGTGGTGGCGCTATTTCATTTCAATCTAACCAACCCTATTTCACGTGGTGGCGCTAGAGGTAGTGGAAGGAGGGAGGAGTTCTACGGCATTTGCATTTCAGCAAGGTAGCTTGTTTTGGCTTTAATTGATTTCAGCAAGGCATTTGCATTTCAGTTTATTTTGTTTATGGCCCCGAAGCCGTCTTTAAAATGTTTCTTCCAATATATGCTTCATGAATTCTTTATACACTCTTGGATGTTAGGAAATCTGTTTTAATAATAGGCATATAATGTTGATGGAACAAGGTTTGGAGATAATTGTTTGGCTCTTATATTTTCAATTGCTCTGTTTGATGCATGAACTAGTTTAATTATTGTTATGTCTGCTAATGAACGAGAATTCTATTTCTCTGGTTGTTTTAATTATATTATTCTATTTTTCTTTGTAGAATAATGATACACGAAGTTTACCGGATGTGAAATCCAAAATTGTTGATGAAGCTGTGGATAAATCTAGGATATGAAAGCTGACAAAAATTAATGAACTGTCACAATGCCACTCCCTAAAACTTCCTGATAGTCTATCATCAATGAAGGTATAATTAGATACTAGAATTGTATATATTCAGTCTTTTTTGGGGCATATTGTGAAGGCAATGCATAAACTTGTATTGTATTTTCACCAATGAATTCATCCTCTACTTCCTTATTGAAGTACAAACATATCAATAAAACAAATATATTATTCAATATTTTGCCCATATAGCTTTTCTTCTTGCATGTTGTGTTCAAAGTTTTGGTGGGCTATTCCCCTCTTTTTCTTTTAGGTTGTATACTTCTAATTACAAGTTTACAATAATCGTTCAACTGGTTATACATTTAATATTTTTAAATATTGTTTCAGGTTTCTAGGTTAATTTATACAAATCAGGGGGTTGCAAGTTTGGCTTTGGCAACAAATGATGTTCACAAGCTTTGGAAATGGCAGAGAAATGAGCGGAATCCTTCAGCAAAAGAAATGAGCATCTACTATACTTGTTTGTGATTACATTTCAATGTGTTAATGTCCATAAGATTGTTAAAACAAGCATTTCTTATTTAGGCCACTCCAAACCTTCTACCACAACTATGGCAACCATCTAGGTCCCTTATGATACTCCCTATCCTTGTTTACCTTTTAGCAGTACTGCCAAGATGGACAGACTATAATTTATACCAAGTATTTTGCTAAGCATCCCTTTGATGGTTTGTTTTAGCACTCCATGACCTCTTTCTTTCACTTTTTGTTGCAATTGTATATTGTAGGCGCATTAATTTTTGTGAATATTAACTGCAGACAATGACAACTTTCGTGCCGCCTCAACCAGCTGCTACATTTCTTGTATTTCATTCTTAAGACAACAATATTATTGCCATTGACATGGATGAATATTCCATACACATCTATAATGTTCGAGTGGATGAGGTATTATTCTATTCATGATCAAGATTAGAGTTGTCAATTAAGTTTCATAAATTAGTGAATTTAAAAATTGATATTAGCCTCTCCTCCCCCCTCCCACTCATTCTACATGAAGATATCAGTTTTAGTTTCATGCACTGTTGGTATTTTAAAAAAAATGTCATTTACCTTTTTCCTTGTTTAATTTGTTTCCATCTAGGTCAAAACCAAGCTAAAGTTCATCAGAAGAGAATCACTGGTCTTGCCTTTTCTCACGTTCTCAATGTTCTTGTATCATTCGGAGCATATTCCACTAGTCATTTGCTATTTTTTTTTCATTTTTTATTAATAGGAATTGTAAAAGGTATATGACTGGGTGAAAAAGATTTCTTAAAATAATTGATTTTGGAAAAGTAATGTTGAAAATATTATTGAATAGAAATCATGAAGGCATTCACTTATTTTCTTTATGTCAACAGTTGTGTGTTTGGAGCACAATTTGATGGGAAAAACAAGCAAGTAAATTCATACAGATGCCCGGTGGGCGACCTCCAGCGCCTCTTGCAGATACTCGGGTCCAATTTCATCAAGACCAGACCCATTGTTGAAGCTGAAGGAAGCTTCTTCCCAACCTTGGCTTAAAGTGTGTTTGATAAAGAAAATTGCTTTGGTGCTTTATAGTTTTGTAATAGGTCTTAAGTGAATTTTGGTTTAGGCTTAGGATGTTAGAAAGTGATGAGGCACCATTGGTCATCTATCATTGGAGGAAATGATGAGGCACCGATCTGTCATCGGTCATTGGGGGAAGTAATGAGGAACCAATCGGTCGTCGGTCATTGGGGAAGTATGAGGAACCAATCGGTCATCGATCATTGGAGGAAGTGATGAGGAACCGATCGGTCATTGGTCATTGAGGAAATAATGTGGCACGATCGGTCATCGGTCACTAGGGAAGTAATGAGGTACGATCGGTCATCGGTCTTTGAGGAAGTAATGTGATCAGTCATCGGTCATTGGGGAAGTAATGTGGTACGATCAGTCATCGGTCATTTGGGAAGTAATGTGGTACGATCGGTCATCGGTCATTCTGTTCCAGTTGCCTAAGCAAGCTTAAACCAAGCACATGGTGTGTTTAAACGTTTTCAAAATGTTGTTTAAAGTTTTCTCAAAAAGTCTGAATACTGGACAAAAATAAATCTGTTTCCTGGAAAATAAATAGATTTATTTTTTGGTTCTGTTATTCTTAACTGTTTTTCAACTGTTTTTTGAAAAGTAGTTAGAAACTGTTTTCTTTAAATATAGAAGTCTTCTGTCACACATAAATCATGTTTCAATCAGTTTCTGAGTGAGAAGAAGAATTCAAAGGCTTTTGTGAAAGGTTTTCAAAAGGAATTTCAAGTGTGCTTGTTCTAGGAAAACCTTGTGCTTTGTGAAGGTGCTGGTGCAGTTTCTGCAGCAGATTGAACTACTGGTTTGAGTTCTTGCATCTTCTTTTCAGGTGTGATTTTTCCTTTCTCATTTGTTGTA
This sequence comes from Phaseolus lunatus, assembly GCA_013389735.1. Classification (NCBI taxonomy): domain Eukaryota; kingdom Viridiplantae; phylum Streptophyta; class Magnoliopsida; order Fabales; family Fabaceae; genus Phaseolus; species Phaseolus lunatus. The sequence continues at coordinate 14,739,223 of CM023862.1, read as the reverse complement.
AAGGTGTAAGTGTTAGTCACTCCTTGATAGGGTTTCTTGGAGTGCAAGGTGTGCTGAAATAGGTGTTTTTCAGCCTTATATGTGAGTGTTCTTGTAGGTTTCAAGAACTGCTGTATATGCTGTAATTGTTGTATGTGTTTAGTGGTTCCACCTTGGTGTAAGGTGAACTGGATGTAGCTCTTGATGAGTGAACCAGTATAAAAACTTGTGTGCAATCTTCTTTCCTTTCTTGCACTTATTTCTGGAATTTGAATTGATAACTGTCCAAAATAAATCTGTTCATTTGAAATTGAATCTGTTAATTCTGGGTTTAATAAGAACTGTTCTTCTCTTGGTTGAAACCTTCTTGCAAATATCTGAACAAGTGTGTTATGCTGTTCCTTCTAATTGAGTAAAATCTTGTTTGATTAAGTTCTGATTGTACGAAGGTGATTTGGAAAAATAAATCTGTTTTGTTTGAAATCAATCTGTTCTTTTAATCTCTGTTAAACAGAAGTCAGTTCCTGTTGCAAAAATTTTAAAAGATCAATTCACCCCTCCCCTCTTGATCTTCAGACCCTGCTTAACTCTAACAACATTTACTGGCTATTCATGAAACTTAAATAGCCTTATACGAGGCACCAAAGTTAGAATGTATAAAGCAGGTGTGTGCTAGTTATATATCATATATGTTGTATGCTTATTTAATTACTAGCTCCATTTGGCTTTCTTCATTTTAATGTGATCTCTGCTAGCTTAACATTATGCTTCATTTTTTTGTATGATTGGTTTTCGTCGCAGGAAAATAATCCAATCACACATGCTACATTATGCTACATTTTAATGTGATCTCCTTGTAGTGTTCGTTGAATATTTTCTGTACAGTGGTAATTTCCTTGTTGTTTGGAAGGGTGGTGTACTACTCACATGATAACAAGTTACTTCCACTATCATGGTCTTGCTAATTGAGTTACTACACTTTTAGAATGTGTTAGGTCATTAATTCATGCATAATGAATCTGTCAGGGGGTAGAAGAAACTACTAAATGCATTTTCTAAAACGGGGAAAAGCAACTTCGTAAGTATATTAGCACTTAAACACTCTATTGACATGGGGAACCAGGGACAGAAACAAGTATTGAAAGATACATCTTGAGACTAGTTAAGTTTTTTGATTTGGATCCATTGTTTTGGTAGTGAAAAAGGATTTATTGTTTAAATACAAGAGAGAAGTATCAGTTAGTAGCTAGTTATTGAAGACATGTCAACAGTATTGAATTTATAGTTAAACTGTGATTTTTGCTTTAGACTAACAAGTATTTGGTTCTCGTCTCTAAAAGCATAGTGAATAGTGAGTGGAGCAGGTCATTGGTTGGTGAGTTTGGCAAGCAAGCCTACTCCATGGTACGATGGAAATTGCAGGTGTCCTTTTTGTAGAAACTAATTGAAGGAAATAATAGAAGGTAAAAAGTTGTGGGGACTAATTGAACGTAATTGCACGAAATTGAAAAACTGTTGAACTGATTCATTTATTTTGATTTACTTCAATAATATATATAATAAAATTATAATTACTGGAAGCTATAAAATAGGAATACTAATTATCTTGTAAACTGACCATTAATGCAATACTAACGGTAAATAATTTAAGGGTAATAAAATCTGAATTAATAACCAACATCCTCCCTTAATTCTGATTTGGAACAATCTTCTTGCCCAACAGATCTCTTAACTTGATGAAAGCATCGATTTTCAATGGCCTAGTGAGAATATCTGCATTCTGATCTTCTGATCTAGAGTATTCCAATTTGATCATGTTCTTCCCAACTTGGTCTCGTAGGAAGTGATATCGAATATCAATGTGTTTACTTCTTTGATGAAAAACTGAATTCTTTGCAATATTAATTGCAGTGACACTGTCAACATAAATCTTGATTGGAACATCTAGATTGAAACCAATTTGAGTCATGATATTGTTGAGCCAAACTAATTGACAAGCACTTGTTGTTGCTGCTACATACTCAGCTTCACCAGTAGATAATGCAACAATTGACTATTTCTTTGATGATCACAAGCAAACAGTCTTTCTGATCATAAAACAATTACCACTAGTGCTCTTCCTCTCGTTTGAATCTCCACCCCAATCACTGTCTGAGTATCCAACAATCTCAATCTTCTTAGATGAAGAGTAAAATAGACCAAAAGATGTAGTACCTTTGATGTAGCGCATAATTCTCTTTACAACTTGTAAATGAACTTGTCGAGCTGACTCCATGTATTGACTGACCAATCCCACAGCATAGCATATGTTGGGTCTAGTACACGTGAGATATCTAAGGCTCCCAACAATCTGCTTAAAGTATGTTGCATCTACAGTTCACCCATCACCTTTTTTTGTAAGCTTAATTCCAATTTCAATTAGATTCTTAATTGGGTTTGAATCCTCCATCTTAAATTTCTTTAAAAATTTAGCAACAAATTTCCTCTGATGAATGAAGATTCCATCGTCTCCTTGGATGACTTTAATGCCCAAAAAGTAGGACATAAGACCGAGATCAGTCATCTCAAATTCCTTCATCATGATATGCTTTAAGTCACCAATCATTATGAGTTACATCTTGTAAAAATCACATCATCAACATAAAGAAATAAAATTAGCGAATCTCCATAATCATTAGTCTTTATATAAAGACCATGATCTGATGCACATTTTTTGAATCTAGTGGCATGAAGAAATGAATCAATCCTTTTGTTCCAAGCTTTTGGTGTCTATTTAAGACCATATAAAGCCTTAGTTAGTCTGTACACCTTTTCCTCTTTGCCAGATTGTATGAAACCCGACGGCTACTTTACATAAACCTCTTCATCAAGTGGGTCATTTAGAAACGCAGACTTGATGTCCATTTGGTGAATTTTCCATTGCCTTTGTGCAGCTAAAACAATGATTAATCTTACTGTTTCCATTCAAGCTACAGGAGAAAATAATTCTTCGTAATCATAGACTTTTCTTTACTTGAATCCCTTTGCCACCAATGTTGCCTTGTATCTATCAATTTCACCATTTGCTTTCACTTTAATCTTGTACATCCACTTCACATCAATTGCTTTGTATCCTTTTGGAAGATCAGTGAGCTGCCATGTATTGTTTTTCTCAATCGCCTTAAATTCTTCTTTCATAGCCTCTTGCCATTTGGGCTGTTGAATGGCATTTGCAAATCTCACGGGTTCTGAATCTGCAAGAAAAGAAAAGTGAACCAATTCTCCATTGTCATCAACTTCATCATCAAATTTACTTCGTAATCTTGAAGGTGTACAGGTTCTCGCTGCTGCCTTCTCGGTTGCTCCATCATAGTTGCAATTGGAGCTGCAACTTCAGGTTGAGTTACAGCTTCAGGTTGAACTACAGGTGCTTCAAGAGTGACTCCATCTTCCACATCATCATTCAAAACGTAAATATATCTTTTTTTCGAATCCATTTCAGTTGCTACATTCCATTGCCATTCCTCATCTTCGGAAAATGTAACATCACGACTGATAATCACCTTCTTTGTCATTGGATTGTACAATTTGTATCCCCCATGCTTATATCCAATGAAAATGGTCTTCACTGCCTTATCATCCAACTTTGATCTTGCTGCCTAAGGGACATGAGCATAAGTAATTGACCCAAATATCTTCAAGTGTTGCACATTGGGTTTGAATTCGCTCTATACCTCAATCAGAGTTGTGTTAGGAACACTCCGAGTGGGTGATCTATTTATGAAATATACCGCACATGTTACGACCTCAGCCTAAAAATAATTTGGCATACCTTTCACTTTAAGCATGCTCCTCGCCATGTCCATGATTGTTCTATTCTTTCTCTCAGCAACTTCGTTGTGTTGAGGTGTGTAGGGACAGGTTATGTTATGCTGCAACCCAAGTTCTTCACAGTGCCTCTTAAACTCATTAGACTTGTACTCACCCCCTCCATCACTACGCACCAACTTAATTAGTCTACCACTCTGTCTTTCAACAAATGCTTTAAATATTTTAAAGTAGTTAAATACCTCATCCTTGCTTTTCAATAGATAAATCCAGGTTTTCCTTGAAAAATCATCAATAAAGGTTAAAAAATACTTATTACCTCCAATTGATGATATGTTCATCGGGCCACAAACATCTGTATGAACAAGTTCCAAAGGAAATTTCGCATGCCAAGGCTCCTTAACAAATGGTATCCTGTGATTCTTTCCAAAATTGCAAGCCTCACACAATTGATCAGGGTGATGAATATGGGGTAAACCATTCACTAAATTTCATTTGGAGAGATTTTCCAAACTCTGAAAATTCAAGTGTCCATAGCGTAAATGCCATAACCACAATTCATTATTCACTATTGCATTTAAGCACTTGAAATCACCCATTTGAAAATCTGTTGGAAACATGTGGTTTTTTGATAAAAAGGTTGTAAGAATCAAACTAACTTTTTTATCAAAAATTGAGAATTGATTTTCAACTATGTGCATCACGTAACCCTTTTCGGCCAACTGTCCCATACTCAACAAGTTACTTTTCATATCAAGTACATAAAAAACATCATAGATGTACCTGTGATCACCATTCTTCAATGTGATAAGAATCCACCCTTTCCAATCACTGAAACGAACCTGCCATCATCTAATTTCACTTTTGTGTGAAATGAGTCATCCAAATCTGCAAACATCTCCTTTTGACCACACATATGATTCGTGCAACCTGTATCCAAAAACCAATTTTGATTGTTTGGAGTTTCATTTGATGTGGCTTCCATTAGTACTGCATGATCCTCTTCATCTTGTTCATGATTACTATCTTCTTGAGCACAATTGGAAGCATGATTATAACCTTTTGATCTGCACTCATTTGCATAATGGCCGCATTTATGAAAGTTATAACACTCCACATTTGATTTATTATACATGCCTCCTCGTCCTCCACGACTATGTTCTCCGTGCTAAGAGTTATTTGAACTTGGATTGTGATTGGAACTAGTGCTATTTTGCTCAACGCCTCCATGATTTTTGTCACCATGATTAGCTACCACCACGTCCCCGTCCTTTGCCTCGTGAACTACCGTTTTTATGATAGGAGCTACCAATTGAGGCTTGTGCTCGTAAAGCCTGTTCAATTGGTTTTTTAATCTTATTGTCATTCATCCGCTGCTGATGCGCTTGTAGGGAACCGGACAATAACCTTACTGTCATTGTTGAAATGTCATTGGCCTCTTCAATTGCGGCAACAACATGTTCAAATCTGGGAGTTAAAGACCTCAAAATCTTCTCCACTTTTGCCTGCTCCGAATGTGTTTCACCATTAGTCTTCATCTGATTTGACAAGGCAAGAACTTTATTTATATAAACATCAACAGTCTCGGTGGTTTCCATCTGCAGGAGTTCATATTGGCGTCTTAGGGTTTGAAGACGCACCCTCTTGATCTTGTCATCACCTTTATAATTGGTTGACAAAATGGTCCAAGCCTCACTTGCAATTGTTGCTCCTTTTATCTGCTCAAACTTCTTATTATTCATCCCTTGATGGATGAGATACAAAGCCTTCTTGTCCTTCTTCTTCTGGTCACGATGCGCTACTCATTGCGCCTCAATTGCACTATTAGCTAATGTAGACACTCCACTCTCAACAACATCCCATAACTCATGATAATCATACAAAACTTTCATCTGCACACACCACCGATTGTAATTTTTTCTATCAAGGGATAGGGATTGATAATTGGTTAGAGTTCATGATAGCAGACTAGTTCTGATACCATCTGTAGAAACTAATTGAAGGAAATAATAGAAGGAAAAAAGTTGTGGGGACTAATTGAATGTAATTGCACGAAATTGCAAAGCTGCTGAACTGATTCATTTATTTTACTTCAATAATATATATAATAAAATTACAATTACTGGTAGCTATAAAATAGGAATACTAACAGTCTTGTAAACTGACCAGTAATGCAATACTAACGGTAAATAATTTAAGGGTAATAAAATTTGAATTAATAACCAACACTTTTCACCTTTGTCATTCTTGCACTAGTGCAAAATGAAGAAAATAATACTCTTTGTTTAGTGTGGCTTTGCACTTACACGCATTGGGATTTTTGAAATTAATTTGATTTACAAATGCGGCTATTTGTATAGCCGCATTTGTAAATCAAGCGCTTTGATTTACAAGTGCAGTTTTATATTTAGCCACATTTGTAAATCCTTTTTTACCCTAAATTTTGAAGCACGCCACACACTTTCATATTTTCTTTCTCCTCTTCGTTTCGGCCACACTCTTTAATATTTTTTTTCTCCTCTTTGTTTCGCGTTTGCACTGTTCTTGCTCGCATTTGCGCTTCGTGTTCATCTCTTCTGCAGCTTCATTCATTTTATTTTGGTGCCTTTGTAAGTTTCTTCGAGCTCTCTTTCTTCTTCACCCATGGATGTATAAATCTTTTTCGTTTTTCTTACATTGTTTGGTTTCTTGCTTTGCTTAGTATTGTTTCATTATCTTATTGGTTTCATGTGGGTTTTTTGGTTTGCCCCGTCACTACTTCCCTGTTTGCTGTCGCTACCGCTGTCGCCGTCGTTGCTGGCGCTCCCATGCCACTCTTCATCAAAGTTGCCTTCACATAAGATTGGTGGTGTTTTAAATTTTTTGATTTTTTTTTAATGTTTTGAAACATATACAAGTGTGGCTACGAGAAATAGCCGCACTTATAAATTGTTTTTACAAGTGCAGCTATATAGCCACACTCTTATCTCTTCGATTTACAAGTGTGTGTTGATCAAATGCGACTATATAGCCGCCCTTATAAATTTAAAATAGTCACACTCGTTTTACCTTTTTCACCAGTGTTACATATGTTAAATTTGTATGTCTTCTAAAATTTATTAAGGCTTATTTACTTTTAATTGAGAATTAAAGTTCTTAGTTGAGAACAGAGTTGATGCATAAATAGTAGGATTTGTAAAATAAATTTGCAAATTGCAGACAAATATAAAAAGAATATTAACACCTAGAAATCTGAGATTAAATTTAAAGAAATATAGTACTACATCAAACTAATTTATTTGGATTTGGATGTAATCCTCTTAAATTATTAAATCATGTGATGTGAATTAATACTTAATGACTTTTCATTTAATAAACTATATTTTTCTCCTCAACATAAAGCTATCAAATCATTCAACAATATGAAAATATTAGAATTGAATTGATTGAACGTGACGATAGGGTGATTTAATTTTGGCAAATAAGCATGATGTGAGGTCATTATGGATCATGGATTGGACAAGTGACTTAACAAGAACCACTTTTCCCATATAGGAATATCCTATCTTGCATTGAATTTGCATTAAATTTTGATTAATTCAAACTCCTAGGCAAAATAAAAGAATTGGTCTGTATTAATAACCACAAATATTGATACTCTAACGCGTAGTACGAAGGTCACAACCTACTCAATCTCTTTCAATTATATAAATGGTATGGCATGAGTTTTATTTAAAAATAAAATTTAAATGAATAAAAAATAAAATTCTATATTTATATTATAAATATTTATTTTTTATTTCATTCAAAATTTCATTTTTTTAAAATTTATTTATGTGGACTCTTTCTAAGTTTAGAGGTTTGAGGAAAATTTTGATTACTATTGTATTATCATATTGTAATATTGAGTATGTTATTGAGGTCGTTCGAGACCTTCTACAGTGGTAAACTCTATTGTTAATAAGCTTACTTTAAGTTTACACAAAACTAATTTCATTTTTACTCTCTAGAATATGTGTAATAGAAATAGAGATATAAGAAAGAGGCAAATTATTCCACTGGTAGTAACTCAAATATGGAGGACAAGGTAACTCAAATGGAAAATGAGCTTGCAACTGTGAAAAATCAAATGAACACTTTGCTTGCATATATTGCTTCAAGAAAAGATGTTCTAGAACATTTTGTTGCAATGGCAGCTAATTTGGTTCATGCATCCACCAATGAGGTATTAATATATTTAAATATATTATTGGTGTCTTTTATTTTATAATTATAAACATACAAATTCATTAACTTAAAATTCTTTATTTCAGGCATCAGATAATGGAAGTGGTGCTCCATCACCTAATCAAGTAATAGGATCAAGTGGTGGAAGCAAAATTGATTAAGGATGTGTTTTTTAATTTTAAACTTGATTAGGGATGTATGAACTTCTGAACAATTATGTAATGTAATTTTAAACTTGATTAGGGATGTATGAACTTTTTATGTGTTTTAATTTTCAATTATGTATAAACTTTTGAACAATATTATGTGTGCTTTAACTTTTAATGAAATGAATGGATGATTATAACTTTATACATTATTTTATTTTATTATGAAAATATATTATATTTAGGTTAATTATATAAAATAGATTATTAAAAAGATTATAAAAAAGTGGTGATTAAATTTTATTTATTCAGAATTAAAATTACATCAGTTAAAAACGCCACTACTTACTTATATTATGGCGCCAGAATCTTCTTCAATGAATTAAATTGCGACAGTTATAACTGACACTACTTACATATAAAAACCGCTACTACTTAAAAATAAAAACCGTCACTACTTACACTATGTTTAAAGTGGTGGGTGTTGCGGTGGGTAGCGCAAAACCGCCACAAGCATATATTATGGCGGTTATAAACGTCAGTTTATACGAAAATAACCGCCACAATATACATTTTTTTTTTAGTGAGACCCCTTCCTTTCTTTGATAATGGGAGTTATAAATCTTTCTTCTATGAATAGGTTTTTCTTCTTCAAACCTCTTGTCCTTATTTTGGTTGAGAACCATTTTGCCAAACATTTATTTTATCTCATCCCATTTTCTATCTTTATCTTCTCTCAAAATTCTATTCTCCTCTCTCCACCCATAGGCATTTTCTTGTTCCCTATTACTTCCTTGTACACTTGATGCATGTAAATGATCACACATTTTGAAAAATGTAAAAAAAATTAACAAGATTTTTTATTCAACAAGGAGTGATTAAAAAAATTTCAAAAAAAAATTTATATTTTTTTTGGTGAAGTAAATTAAGAGTTCAAGTATGATCTTTCTCCAAGTTCACTCCCAAGAAAGTGAGGTAAGTCACAATTGACTGTTTAAGTACCAAGACTTTCCTAGCCAGAGCTTACCTCAGATAGTTCTCAAAACAAGTTCTCTCAAAGAACTTCAAAACAATTTTCCCTATATGTGTGCAAGACTTCCTAAGGATCAAAAGAAGATCAACTACAAATGGAGAGCAATCACCTAGGTATCACGGAGACTTAGAAAAATAAAGAAAAGCAAGAAATTAAAAAAAGAAGGAATTAAAGAAAAAAAAAAGGATGAAGAAAGTAAACTAGACGTGTCCTATGTGAAAAAAGGACACTTTGAGCCCCTTGACACACTTTCACCTACTAACAAACGGATTTTATTATTACAATATTTTAATGGGATTGTTTTGAAAGCATTTTCCCAACAACTAATATAAGCAAGATAAGAAAAGAAAAAAATTAAACTTGTCCACGAAGGTTCCGTGATACAAAGCTAAAAAATACAACAATTTCTTTTTTATGAATTTCGTTTCTTCAAGTTGTCTAATCTTCCTTCTCTTTATATGAACTTGATTCTTGTCTTCAATTGTTGTCCTCTCCAAATAATCACTATTTTTAGCATTTAGCTATGAATCATCAAGTAGAAATTAGCTTCACAACTTCAAAACCAAACTTCTACTCAATATGAATTTCACCTTATGAGGCTAAGAAGTTAAAAAAAAATCAAGAAAAGCTCAATTAAATTTGTTAAACTCAAATGGATTAATTTGACAACTTCAAGGAGTATTTTAAGACACAAATCAACAATTAAAGATAACAAAAATAGTAAGCACTCAAATAGGAAACCTAAGAATGGAACAAGAATAGATTTCAAAAAAAAAAAATTCAAATTGAAACTTCCAAAATTTGTGAAACTTCATCTAGAAACATTTTGTGTATGAAATTTTTATGTGAGAATCTCAACACAATATTTGATTAAATAAAACAACTTTTAGGTCAAACAGATGTGTATTATGAGCGAAATAAATCAAACACTGCAGCACCAGTATTCATAAATTGAAACTATTTTTTAGCACTGGCAGAGATGATTCTAAAATTTACTGGGGAAATATTATAATGAATTTGAATCCCAAACATTTATACCAACTCCAAAACACAACAAGTAAGGTGTGGTAAAAAGTTTAGGTCAAAAAGCCCAAGGAATAAGGTGCAGTAAATTTTATACTGAGAGCAACACCATACTGAAACTGTTTTTTCTGGGCTGAAAACGTCCTAATTTTTACTTTTTATAACTTTTTTTCTATTTTGTTTTTGGATGTTCTATTTTAACTGGATACCAACAACATCTCAATAGGGTTCTGTGAATTTTTTTAGATTTTGTTTACCGAAATACAAACCCACAATAAATTCTCACAAAGGAGACAAAATTTCATAAAAACTGGAAAAGAAGAAACCTAAGGGATTTGAAAAAAAGAATTGAAACTCAAGACATAATAGAAACCTAACTCTAATGAACTTGTTAATGATCTAATAATAAGATAAGAGACTCAAAAACATAAAAATAAGAGCACACAAAAGGCACAAAAATGACTCAAACCACATGGATCATTGTAAAAAACAAGAAAAAAAAAATCAAACAAAGGACTACTTGATTTTATGACATATATGGAAACAACATGATTTTAGACAACTAGAAATGGATCATAAAATAAAAATGAAACTAACATAAACTGTTTTTACCAAAAGAAAAATGAAATAAGACTCAACAAAATTCAAAAGCACACAAGATAAACTAAAAAAGAACTCCTAAATACCAATATAGATGGTTCAAGAAAGAATAAGCTATTTGAACCGATTAAACCAAACAAACAACAAACAAAATGGTAGAACTAAAACAAAAATAGAATCAAGACATGAAAAACATGTAAACAATATGGAAAAATTGAAGAACAATTTTTTTTGAGAATCTATCTCTTGTAGAACCGTGAACCTAATGCTCTAGATACCACTTCAAGCAATCCTAGCTTGCATAGCTATGAGTCTTTTCTTTTGTATTTTTGGGGTGTGGAATTTGGGGGGATAGGGTGGCTAAAATGAGTGAAAGAAATTGTGAAGTATTGGTGTATTGAGAATGATAATGAAGCTTAAGAGAGGTTAGACCAACTCCTAAGAGGTTCCTTGCTAAAACACTTAGAAATAAGGCTAGCAAAGAGTGAGCTAAGAGACTAGTTGAGGCTGAAATTTTGGAAGCAATTCAATAGTCTATTCAAAGCTAATTTACAAGGGGGATAGCACTGGTATTTATAGTGCTATAGGCAGCCAAGGTGTAAGATTTAACCCTAAAAACTCTCCACTCATAGAAGGACAAGTGACTCTCTCTAATTGGAGCAAATACTCTCAAATTAGAGGTTGACAAGTGTCCTCCTCTAATTGGAGAGAATCCCTCCATTCCCATGAAGACAAATGTCCTTTTGGCATTGGTGGGAATCCTCTCCTTTAAGAAGATGACATGTGGATCTTCATGCCTTCCTTGCCACTCCATGTTTCTATACGTACTCTAGTAATTTATTTGTGCACCCTAGATGGTCTAGAGTTGCATTGGATCCAAGGAGACCCAATTGTAACTCTAGCTAGACTCTTTCTTTTTCTATTTACACCCTACTCTAATTGGTCCAATACATGACCCATGAAAATTGGCTCAAAACATAGTCCAAGAAAATGGCCCAAATTCAAGCCCAAAATAAAACCTATAATACTTTATACAATGTTTATAAAACTAGAGAAAAAATGGAGAAGCAGACAACAATTAATTCTCCTTGAGATGAGAGTCTTCTGAGCTCCTTTTTCTGCTTCCAATCTTCTTAGCCAAATGTTTTGAGGCTGGATGGGTTTTCATCACTTCATCTTTCCCTTGGAGGATTCGTATTTCCCCCTATTTTTTCTGACGTATCTCCACCATCACCCTTTGCAAGGTTTGGAACATGGCTATTTGCTTGGCCTCTGTCATCCTCTTATTTTCCATCTACCTTGTTAATACCATTTGGTTGTGCTCTTTAGTACTCTCTCGGACCCAGAATTGACTCCAATTTTTCTTGCATACGGGGCTGAGACAATAAGGGTAACTAGTTAAATAATGGATTCCTCATCTTCAACCATCCTTCCTTTGCTCCTAAATCTCAAGCTTTGGCTCTTGATTGGCGTGCAAAATGTACTTCGATGCTCAGGTAAGTCTTCGGTATTAGATGTGTAATAAGTGTAGTATTGATCACGTACCTTTGCCTTGTATGATGTGTTTATTTATATAGTTTGTTATAGACTATATTATTAATGAACAATATTTAGTGTGTATAATCATAAGAATGGAAATACCTGATTTGTTGTATATTACTTTTAACCTTTAAAATTTTCTCTATAGTCGGTCGACAGCTATCAATACCAAGTGTTATAGGTCGTCTGGACCCGACCGATACATAAACAAAAGAAACACAAAGCTGAAAAATACCCTTCATATGAAAGAAATAGAATATACATTGACATAATGGTTGCAAAAGAGGAGCTGGAAATGTGGTGGCTCTGTTGAAGATTTTAGCGCCAGTGAGGCTCTTGGAGAGGTTGCTAATCCAGTGGAAGTTCTTTCTGTGTTGCCTGTGACGTTGAGCAAGATGGAGCCAATCACAAGCTGTGAAGCTCGGACACGGTGAAAAGGTATCATTTTCGTGTTTCTGACGCACCACCAAAACGGATACGCAACGAAGGCATGTATGACACGATGTCAAACACATCTTCGTGGGTCAGACACGACCCTGTTTCAAGACACGCCAGAAAGGACACGATCCACTCCTTGGATACACCGGAGAGGACATTGTCCACTCCTTAGACATGTCTTCCACACAAAATCTCAAAAGAATCATTATAATAAAAAATTATACAAAAATCTTAAATGAATCCGTTATAATTTAGAGAAAAAAAAGAAGAAATTAGAAATAAATAATATATTTTTTTCTTAAAAACATTTATAATTCAAAAATACACTTTATAAATTATATAGAAATTACAAAAATAATGAACAAAATAGTTATATTTTCCTAAAACCTGAGTTGGAAGGCGGCGTAGAGTAGCAGCTGGTGACGGTTGCTGAGTTGCAGCATATTCGCAAAAGAAGAAGAAGAAAGAAGAGAAACTAAAAGTCTCTGGAGAGAGTTAAGATTTTTTTTCTTTTTGAATATCACATGTACGTGTTAATGCTATTTTTTTTTTCTATTGATTGTGCTCTGCCTAATTTTGAACATGGTGTTAATGCTTTTTGTTTTCTATTGAATGCACACTGCCAATTCTAATCACGGTCTTAATGCTTTTTGTTTTCTATTGAATCCAAAATGCCAATTCTAAGCAAAACAAACTTTAAATTTAAAATTCTTTTATTAAATTTTTAATATTTTCAAATAATTTATTATATAATTATATAATCTTTATTAGGATTGTTTTCTATTCAATATCGAATGTTACTGCACATTCTTACCAAAGTTTACATTTATAGCAACTTTGAATTTAAAATTATTGTATTTAATTTTTTATATTTTCAAATAATTTAAATATAATATATTATATAATTATATAATATTCTGCATTCTTATATAATTTAAATATTTTATTTTAATTTTAAATTACTAACATGAAAATAAATTTTTTATATTTTAAATATTCACTTAAATTTTTATTAAAAATAAAATATTTTATAAAGGTAAATTAAACTTTTTACTTAAAAAATTAAATATTAAAGATAATTTATTTTATAATAATTATATTAAAACGAAAAATATAAAATAACCTTAAATAAATAACATAATAATTGAATATTTTTTTAAAATATAAAATATATTATAATTAATCTTTAATTTATTATATGTTTTATTTTTTATATTTATTTAGTAAATTTTTATTTAAAATTTAATTTTATTATATCAAAGAGGATAATACTTTTAATAATAATTATGTTGAAATTAAAAATATAAAATAACCTTAAACAGCATAATAATTGAAAATTATTTTTAAAATACATAATATATTATATTATAATTAATTTTTAATTTCTTACATATTTTAGTTTTTATATTCATAATTTGATTTCTATTAAAAGAATTTATTTGATTTCTATATGTAAGTAAATCTTTTATATTAATTTATTTTGTCATAGGAAATTAAGATGAATAGACCTAATCAAGCTACCGAACAAGACGATGAAACAAAACCTTTGTGGAGATATGTTTCAAAGTTAAGAAAAACTCCCAATGATGGAAATAATATGATCAAGTGTAGTCTGTGTGATTTTTCATTCAATGGATCTTACACTCGAGTAAGAGCTCATTTGTTAAAAGTTACAGGAGGAGGAGTTAGAATTTGTCCGAATGTGACCCTGTCAAAACTTATTGAGTTAAAAAATTTAGACAGTGAAACATCACTAAAAATAGAATATTCAAAAAAGAAATAGGTTCCTCTACCACCTATATCTAATGAAGGAGATCAGACAAACAATAATCTTAACCCAAAACTCAAAGATTCTTTACAAGTTACTTTCAATATTCAAGCGAGGAATACTCTTGATTGTGAAGTTGTGAGGATTTTTGATTCTTCAAGACTACCATTTCATTTAGCAAGAAGTCCTTATTATAGGAGTGCATTTTCTTATGCACCTAATACTTTTAATCTTAGTGGATATGTACCACCAACATATAATAAACTGAGAGGTATTTTACTTTCAAAGGAAAGAAGTCATGTAGAAAACCTTTTGCAACCTATTAGAAACTCATAGAATCAAAAAGGTGTAACAATTGTTAGTGATGGGTGGAGTGATCCTCAAAGAATACCACTTTTAAATTTTATGGTTATCACTAAGAGTGGACCAATGTTTTTGAAGTCAGTAGATGGGTCTAGTGAAATAAAGGACAAAGATTTTATTGTTAAACACATGAGAGAAGCAATTATAGAGGTTGGGTTGAGAAATGTAGTATAAATTGTAATTGATAATGCATTTTGTAAGGACCTAGAAACTTTAATTGGAATGAAAGTGTTATATTTAAATAATTCCAGAAGATGTTATTATTTAAAATACAAAGAGCTGGTAAATGAAGTTTCGTAGTAGTCGGACATTGGACGTCGCCCAAGGTCTGGGGTCAGCTGGTAGAGGTCGGTCGGCTGACCATTGTATTAACCAAGTAGTCAGGTGTGATGACTTTATCATGAGGTAATCACGTGGATGTGCTCGAGGAAGACATGTGGATCAAGAAGAGTAAAGGAAAAAAAGTGTAGCTAAGAAGTCTTGTACGAGATCGCCGTTATTGAAGACGGAGGCGATCTCCGACCTCTCTTGCACATAATCGCCTATGGTGTACGTGATCGACGGGAGTGCACGTAGTATGTGGTCAAGATGCTGGATTAACCAGAGTGGGTTCCACAAAACCACACGTATCAAGGTGTGGTTAAGCCTTAGATACGCTGTGCATGCAAAGCTCTATGCTTGAGCATAAGAAGTCATCCTTAGTGTTGCATGCATGGGAGCACGAGGAGTAGTGCTGATCTACTCTTGGAAATGTGAAGCTACCGATGTCACCAAGCCATGTGGAGGTAATACCTTGGACGTAACATAGTGGGATGAAGAACCTTCAGCAAGGTGTGACGATATGACATCGGTGAGCAGAGTAAGGCGATGTGTTCTCGTCACACACAAGGGCGATAAGAGATCGCCAACAGGATGAGAGGAACATCGGTCATCAACCAGGATGGGAGACACATCGGTGGTCTGCCAGGGTGAGACATCGGTGGTCTGCCAGGTTGAGACATCGGTTGTCTTCAAGGGTGAGACATCGGTGGTCTGCTAGGGTGAGACATCGGTGGTCTGCCAGGGTGAGACATCGGTGGTCTGCCAGGGTGAGACATCGGTGGTCTGCCAGGGAGAGACATCGGTTGTCTGCCAGTGTGAGGAATCAGTCATCACCGGGATGAGGCACATCAGTCATCGCCGGTATGAGAGACACATCGGTCGTCTCCCAGGGAGAGACATCGGTCGTCCTCCAGGATGAGGCCTCGGTGGACAGTCATCGCGCGAGCGGTCATCGGTGGAAGGTTATCGCGCGATGTCGAGTTTCACGCAGATAAGGTGGGACCCAGGCTTGCAGCATCAGACGTACTGCACGCGCGACTCGTAGACAAAAAGGGTGGTTCAGAATAGTGACCTCAGACTGTTGGCATGCGCAGAGTCACGCGTGGTCGTACTGTTCAGGGCAGCGTGCACGCAAGCTTCCTGCAGAGTGGGTGGTGGCAGCGGCTTTTGTGGACAAGTTGGTTTAAGATTCAAAAACCCACTTCTGAGAGGAAAAGGACGTTGCAGTGGTTCAAGAGTGAAGGAGTGAGTTTACCTTCATCCTTCTCTTTTCTCTCCTTCGCGCTGTGATTCAGGCATCCTCAAGCACCAGTACGACGAGCGAAGACTACCATTAGAGCACCTGGGAGGTTCTCTGCAAGTTCTACAAACCAGACGCTAAAACAGAGCTAAGACATCTTTAAGCTTCGGTGGGTTTTGGAGCTCTTGGTGTTTTGCGCAAGTCCAGGTAAGGGGAGCTAGCCCTTTTTCTTCCAACGAAAACCTTATATTAGATGATTGAGATGATGGGGCGACGTGGTCGCCGGTTTTCAACTGTTATTGCATAATTCCCTGTTTTTGGACGAGTAGGTTCTGAAGTGAGGGCGACGTGGTCGCCGGTTTCATATTCTTTTTCACGATGCTCTGCTTTTACGTGTGGGGCGACGTAATTGCCGGTTTTAAATGTTGTCTTCGAAATCCCCTGTTTTAGTGTCGCTTTGAACTTGTTTGAGATTGATAGGTGAAATGCACGTGTTATTGGAAAAATCTGACCTGGATACGTTTGTTGTTGTGGTTGAGATCGTTCATTTAAGCGTTGTATGGTGCATTGGGTGAATTGATGATCTTTAGCTGTCCTGTGTGGACTTTGTTTGCTGTCCTGTGTGGACTTTACTTGCTGTCCTGTGTGGACTTTGCTTGCTGTCCTGTGTGGACTTTGCTTGCTGTCCTATGTGGACTTTGCTTGCTGTCCTGTGTGGACTTTGCTTGCTGTCCTGTGTGGACTTTCCTTGCTGTCCTGTGTGGACTTTAGTTGCTGTCCTGTGTGGACTTTCCTTGCTGTCCTGTGTGGACTTTACTTGCTGTCCTGTGTGGACTTTGCTTGCTGTCCTGTGTGGACTTTACTTGCTGTCCTGTGTGGACTTTACAGTGGTGTGGTATGTATCTATGTGTGTTGAATCAGTGGAAGTCCGACGTAAGAAATGAGAAACTTTGAATTTGATAGACACTTGATGCATTATGTGATTTGAGCTACTCTTGAGGAATTGAGAAATACGTGTTTACTTGATGGTCATGTGAAGAAAATTGATAGTTTTACGTGGGTGTCTTTAACTTGTTTTATCTTGATTTTTTTAAGTTTCATATCTAAATTCTCTTTCAAATGTCTAGCTTACCCTGTGTTTTTGGTGTTGTGTTTGGCTTTTTCTTAAACCTGTGATGATCGTGTATAATTTACACGGGAGCAGATGATGTTGCAGGAAATAGAGCTCCTCTGTGAGTGGTCGCCGGAAGGAGATCGCCTGTTTCTGTTTCTGTCGGGCGGTCACCCCTTTTCTGTTTTCTGATAGGAGATCACCGTTTATGATAGGAGATCGCCTTGTTCTGTTAGGAGATCGCCTGTCTTTCTATTTTACTGTATTTTGTTTAAGTTTTTGGAAAACTGACCGATTATGTATTAAACTCCCTGTGAGGAGAAACTTCATTACATATATATAATTATGTTCACTTCGATATAATTGTTTCACCTTTATTTTATTACATAAATATGAAAAGAAATTTGGCGGGATGTTACACATTTGTATGTAAGGCAGCGGGTATGCTCATAGAATTAGAATTTCCTTCAATCTATTGGACTCCTTGTGTAGTTCACACCTTGAATCTTCCATTGAAAAATATATGTGCAACAAAAGATACCAAAAAAAAAATAGTGATACTTAATAAAAATGTTCTTGGATCTCACAAATTGTTGATGTTGCTACCTTTATTAAAACCTTTATTATGGGGCACTCTATGAGATTATCAATGTTAATTAACTTCAACTCATTGAAGTTGCTTTCTGTTGCTTCAACCCTAGTCATGCTAAAAAGGTTTAGAATTTTGAAAAAAAGACTCTAAGAGATGGTTATTAGTGATGAATGGTCTTCTTATAAAGAGGATAATGTGGATAGTGCACAATTTGTGAAAGAAACTTTGTTGACTGATGATTGGTGGATGAAGGTTGATTACATATTTGCTTTTATTGCCCTATTTGTGATGTTCTTAAAAAAATAGACACGGATATGGCTACTCTTCATTTAGTATATGAAATATGGGATTCAATGATTGAAAATGTGAGAAAGGTCATATACCAACATGAAAGAAAGACAGAAGTTAAACATTCATCATTTTTTGGGATAGTAAACTTAATATTAATTGATAGTTGGACTAAGAGTAGCACATCTCTTCATTGTCTTGCTCATTCTTTAAATCCAAGGTAATACAATATAGTTAAATTATTTTATAATTATATTTTATTGAGTACATAATATTATGTTAATTTATATTTATATATTTTTTATGTAGATATTATAGTCATGAATGGTTAAATGAAGATTCACAAGGACTTGCCCCACATCAAGATAAGGAACTTACTCATGAAAGGAAGAAATATTTTAAGAGGTACTTTGACGATGTGGATGTAAGGATATTGGTAAATATAGAGTTCACAAACTTTTTAGATGGAAGAAAAGATTTTGCCAATGTTGACTCATTAGGAGATAGAGGTAAAATGGATGCAAAATCATGGTAGATTGTTCATGGAGCTATGCACCAACACTTCAGAAGATAGCTCTTAAATTACTTGGACAACTGTGTTCTCCTTCTTATTGTGAGAGGAATTGGAGTACCTACTCCTTTATACATTCTTTTAAAAGAAATAAGATGACCCCTAAAAGGGCATAGGATCTAGTATTTGGCCATAGTAATATTCGTCTTCTCTCAAGATACTCCTCAAATTACAAAGAAGAGGAAACTAAATTATGGGATATTGCAGAAGATGACTTTTCATTGGATGAAAATGAAATTCTTGATATTTCTAGCTTATCTCTTGATGAACCAGAATTAGAAATTGTATTTTTTAATGAAGATGAACAAATTTAAAAGTCAAACATTATGGTTTACATAAGTACATATTTTTTTGAACTATTTTTATAAATGTTTCTCTTGATTTTTTCATATAACAAAGTATATTACCATATTTTATATATATATATATATATATATATATATATATATATATATATATATAGTCGTGTCCTGTGTCCTATAATTTTCAATTTAGGTGTATCTTTGTTTCCGTGTCCATATCGTATTTGTGTCTATACTTCGTAAATCACAAGTGGAGAAGAAGATGAGACATTGAGGGCTTGAAGACGAAGGTGATAGTGAGGTTGCTGGAAAAGGAGGAGAAAATGAATGAGTGGTGTGTATGTTCGTGAGGGAGATGTGGGAACGGAGTGGAAAAAGAAAAGAGAGCCCCCTTATGAGAATAAAAGTATATATATATATATATTTAAAACCAATCAATGATTTTCCTTGATATCTAACATAATGGATGAAATTATCCTTAAAGAAGAATAAGGTATATGAACAATTCTTTGTAGATACTTCTACAAGATATTTTATTTTTTCATAGAAAAAAATTTGCTACAAAAACCGCAAAAATGTTTTAACTATAAGTTAGAGGATTTGTTACGTAGAAAAAGAAAGATAGATTCATATTACCATACATATAAATTATATAGGAACAAGAAAATTCTTAGATTCCTTTTTGAAAAAAAAGTCGAAATCCATTTTTTTTTTAGGAAAAAGACTATTCCAATTAGAATAGTAAGAAAAAAAAAAACCTAATTAAATGAAAGAAAGAGAAATCTTTTATCCAATATCGAAGGATTTGAACCAAGATTTCCAAATGGATAGGATAAGGTATTCGTATATCTGACTTATGATTTAAATATATCAATTTATCTTTTGTACCTGTAGTGGCTAGACCTCGGACGTCGGCACATGAGTGAGAGGTTAGCACAGGAGAGGTTGGCATGGTAGGGCCCACAGAGGGGCCCATAGAATTACACGTGTCAAGGTGCAAAACTAGATTCACAGATACGCCATGCATGCAGGATGTGTTCAAGACGTAAGGTTTTGACATAATAGAATTATCCTTAGAAACGCATGTGAGGCACGTGAAGGTTTGAAGGCACGTGAGATATTAAGTTATTAGACAAGTTTGGGTTGGTGGCGCTGGGATAGACGCTGAAACCCTAGCGACCACACCTTGAGTTATGCACTCCAGGAAAGGAATGTTGCCACGAGAGTTGCACTCTATGAAAGGAAGGTTGCCACAAGATTGCACTAAGATTGTGCGTTAGAATCCCAAAGGGGTAACCCTAAATTTGCTAGAGGCAATGCTTGGACAGGAGCATGTATGCGGAAGGTAACCTAAAAACAGTTATATAATGGGGTAACGCCCAAGGTAAACACAGGTTCACACACACAAACACAGTCTTTTGCAAGCTTAGAGTTTCTTACACACTCTTGGCTTGAGATACTCTAGTTGTTTGATGTTTCTTGCCTTGTACTGACTTGAGCGTCGAAGTGCAATTACAGGTAGGGCCCCCCTTTGTTTCTGCGGAGCCACACTTCGGAGAACCACCGCGAGATAGGAGGAACCACTGTCTACCTCAGAGTTAACAACGACCGAGTCAACCGGCGAGAACATTTAGCGCCCACCGTGGGGCCCGATAAAAATAGGTCCCATCCACAGTCGTGATTAGTCAAATTAGGCGATATGAGGAATACAAGGCAAGGCGGCGCTGGAAGGGATGAGGATGATCAAGCCGCAACCATACAGGAACTCATGGAGACCATCCGCAACCTTCAGGAGGCGTTTGCGGCGTCTAATGCCAATCAAGATCAGTTTAGGACAGACCTAAATGCATCGTTGGCGGCTAATGAAGAATTACACAGCGCCAACGAGAAGTTGAGAAGAGGGATAGGAGAACGCACAGTGGCGGATCTAGGGGTGACGCCCCAGCCAGGGTTCGACCTATGCCTTTCTCCCAAGAGATCATGGAGACAGTCATACCAGCATCCTTCGTTATGCCAAAGATCACCTTCACAGGGGTCGAGGACCCAAAGGCCCACATAACGGCCTTTCACACTCAAATGATGATCTCTGGAGGTACAAACGCTATGCACTGTAAGTTGTTCCTGGGTACTTTTGTAGGAATGACGTTAAACTGGTTCGTCGGACTCCCAGATGGACACATCATGTCTTTTGGCTAGTTCACAGAGTTGTTCAAGAAGCAGTTCATTATCAATCGCGCATGTCCACCTGTCGCATTCGATCTCTTCGACGTAAGACAATTCCGGGAAGAACCACTAAAAGACTTCCTGAACCGGTTTGGAGCACTTGTGGTAAGATTGCAGACCAAAGATGAGGCCATGATCGTGCATGCGTTTGAAAGGGGAATCCTTACAAGACCCTTTAGTGACGCTCTAATAAGGTGTCTACCAAGGACGTTTGATGAGATCCAGTGTCGCGCTGTGGCGCACATTACTGTAGAGGAGTGCGTGGCAGAGAAGTGCGCAAGTGTAGAACCGCCCAAACCTCATGCACCAGGACGTACTCAGCCCTTGAGGGTACATGAGGCCACTGCAGGGAAGAAGGCCAAATGAGCACCGTATGAGCCAAGAAGGCCTAAACCCGTGAGGCACAGTTTCAGAGTAGAGCTCAAGGAACTGATAGCCATCCCCGAGGTGGCAAGTAGATTGAAGTTCCCCCCGAAATCTAACAAGAAGCTGGGACCACATAAGAACAAGTGGTGTGAATTCCACCAAGCACATGGTCACACCCTGAGCAACTGCCTCTCTCTGGGGTACCAGATAAACGACCTGGTAAGAAGTGGGTTTCTAACAGCTTATTTGCAGGAACCTCAGGGAAACTTGACATTGACGGCCCCACAGGGGACCAGGGGCATGAAGTACCCATCCATGGAGAAATCAACACCATCTCTGGGGGTTTCTCAGGCAGCGGGTTCACCTCTTCTCAACGGAAGAAGTAGGCCAGAGAGGTAATGGTTGTTGGGGAGGTAGAGCTCGACCGGTTTCCAGAGCCCGACCTCACCTTTACAAAGGCAGATAGAGCAGACGTGATCCCGCATGATAATGACCCCATAGTAATTTCAGTCGTGACTGTGGGAAGGAAGGTATACCGTGTCCTGGTCGACCAGGGAAGCTCGGCAGACGTGATGTTCTGACTGACCTTCAATAAATTGCAGCTATCCCCCAACCAGTTGAGACCCTATGATGGATGCTTATATGGATTTGCAGGAGATCAGGTGGAGATCAGGGGTTACATCAAATTGAGGATGACGTTTACGGATGGCAAAGCATCTCGAACCATAACATCAGGTACCTTGTAGTTAATGCGCCTTTCGCTTATAACATTCTTTTGGGCAGGCCGACTTTGAACAAGTTAGGAGCAGTGCCGTCGTCAAGGCACATGAAGCTGAAGCTTCCCTCTCTTAATGGTGCGGTGATTACAATGAAGTCTGACCAGAAGACGACTCGAAAGTGCTACAAAGATACCCTCAAAACTAAGAGAGGTGTATGTACAGTGATTACCGGGCCGCCTAGGGACGAGGAAGACATCCGCATGGAGGTCGCACCAGAAAGACAAGCCGAGCCCGCAGAGGAGGTCGTAGAATGAGAAGTCGGGGGTGGGCAGTTCAAGCTTGGTAAGTCTTTGAGTCAGGAAGCACAGGACCAGGTCGCCTATGTTTTGGCCCGGCATCTGGATGCCTTTGCATGGACTGCCTTAGACATGCCAGGGATAGACCCTGATTTCTTGTGCCACCGTCTCACCATGAACCCCCAGGTTTGACCTGTTCGTCAGAGACGGAGGAAGTTTAATGAAGAAAGGCGGCAGGTCATCAAGCAGGAGACTCAGAAGCTGTTGGAGGCCAGTCACTTAAGGGAAATCCAGTACCCTGAGTGGTTGGCCAATGTGGTATTGGTGAAAAAAGCTAATGGTTAGTGGAGAATGTGCGTCGACTTCACTGACTTGAATAAGGCCTGCCCCAAGGACTCATACCCGCTTCCCAGAATTGACGCCTTGGTAGACAGTGTCTCGGGATGCAAACTCAGCTTTTTAGATGCATTTTCTGGATACAACCAGATATGAATGCACCCTAGAGATGAATGCAAGACAACATTTATGATGGAACACTCCAGTTACTGCTACAAGGTGATGCCCTTCGGTTGAAGAATGCAAGAGCAACGTACCAGAGGCTGATGGACCGAATACTCACCCCTATGATAGGGTGAAATGTGTAGGCGTATGTAGATGATATGGTCATCACCTCCCAAGAGAAAGACCGGCATGTGGCTGACCTCGAAGAGCTCTTCAGCACCATATCCAGGTACAATTTGAAGTTGAAACCTGAAAAATGTGTGTTTGGGGTGGAGGCAGGAAAATTCTTGGGGTTCTTGTTGACTGAACGGGGAATAGAAGCAAACCATGAGAAATGCGCAACCATAATAAGGATGAGGAGTCCGATTTTCGTGAAAGAAGTGCAGCAGTTGACAGGTCGGCTAGCCGCCCTATCACACTTTGTTTCAGCAGGAGGTGAGAAAGGGTATCCTTACTTCCAATGTTTGAAAAGGAACAACAGGTTTGTGTGGACTGCAGAGTGTGAGGAGTCCTTCCTCAAGTTGAAAGAGTATCTGGCTAGTCCCCTAGTGTTGTGCAAACCATGGCCAGGTACCCCACTTCGTTTATACTCCGCCATCACAGAAAGGGTGATCAGCTCGATCCTTGTCCAAGAACAGGACCAAGTGCAGAAACCTATATACTTTGTCAGCAAGGTCTTGTAGGGGCCTGAGGCACGTTATCAGGCCATCGAGAAGGCAGAATTAGCCGTGGTGTTCTCAGCAAGGAGGCTTCATCACTATTTCCATAGCTTCACGATCATTGTAATGACGGACCTCCCCATTCGAAAGGTCCTGCGGAAACCAGATGTTGCAGGAAGAATGGTTCGCTGGGCAGTAGAATTATTTGAGTTTGATGTGCAGTATGAACCACGAGGACCCATCAAAGGTCAGGTTTATGCAGATTTTGTCGTAGAGCTCTCCGCAGAGGCCACTCAGCAGGGAGAGGCAAGTTTCAAGTGGGTCCTTTCAGTAGATGGATCGTCAAACCAACAGGGTAGTGGCGCTGGAGTGATCTTGGAAGGACCAGGAGGGGTCTTTATAGAGCAGGCCCTGCGTTTTGCCTTCAAAGCACGTAACAACCAAGCAGAATACGAGGCTTTGATCACAGGGATGCTGCTAGCAAAGGAGATGGGTGTAGAATACTTACTAGCCAAGAGTGATTCGCTGTTGATCACGGGGCAAGTAACCGGTGAGTACCAGGCCAAAGATCCATAGATGGCCACTTACCTTGAATACATAGAGCTCTTGAAGAGAACCTTTGTTGAGTTTGAGTTGCTGCATGTCCCTCGAGAGCAAAATGCCAGAGTTGACTTGCTAACAAAGCTCGTCAGCTCAAGCAAGGGGGCAGGTAGAGGACGGTCTTTCAGGAGACTCTTAGAGCACCTCGAACAGCCACAGGAGGTGGTGCAGATGTACAAATGATAAATGTCTCAGATACAGGAACAAGAAGCCATAAGTCTCTTACCTAGGAGACGTTGAAGACACCTCGCATAAGCTCGTATGCTCCGCCAAGGGAGAGGTCATCACAAGTTCACCTGGTTGAAGAAGGGGAAACATGGATGACACCCTACAAACGTTACCTCGCTGACGAAACACTTCCCATGGACCCAGCAGAAGCTAAAATCGTAATGAAAAATCCAGCCCGCTACACTCTGATCGATGGCAGTTTGTTTAGGCATGGTTACACCCATCCTATCTTGACTTGTGTAAGTGGGGCACAGTGCACCTGCATCATGGCTGAGCTCTATGAAGGCATATGTGGGAGTCACATTGGTGGTCGAGCTCTGTCGGCCAAGGTTGTTCGAGCTGGGTACTATAGGCCAACGATGAGAAAAGATTGCATAAGGTATGCACAACGGTGTAAAAAATGCCAACAGCATACAGACTGACATAACGCACCACCAAAAGAGATGAGATCCCTTCACAGTCCGTGGCCTTTTCATACCTGGGGGATTGACATCTTGGGACCATTTCCATCAGTAGTCAGACAGATGAAATAGCTCGTGGTGACCATAGAATATTTTACCAAGTGGATCAAGGTTGAACCAGTAGTGCAGATCACAACGCACAAACTCCAACACTTTGTGTGGAAAAATATAGTGTGTCATTTTGGAGTACCAAAGCGTTTGGTGTCAGACAATAGCACTTAGTTTGCGAGCCAGTAGTTGGGAAAATTGTGCACAGAACTCGGCATTAAGCAGGTGTTCGCATCAGTCGAGCACCCTCAGACCAATGGGCAGGTCGAGTCAGCCAACAGAGTCTTGCTCAGGGGTTTGAAAAGAAGACTTGAAAAGGCTAAGGGGACTTGGACGAAAGAGGTTCCCAGGATTGTGTCGGCGTATCATACCACCCCGCAGTCCACCACTAAGGAAACACCCTTAGCTTGGTATATAGGTCAGATGCCATGATTCCAGTAGAAATTCAGGAGAGCTCACCATGTTTCCAGAACTTTATGGCTGAGGAATCTAATGAAAAAAGAAGGGTGAACTTAGATCTGCTGGATGAGGTCAGAGAAGAGGCTCGCATCAAGTCTAAAGCTTTAAAAAGGAGGGTGGAATGCTAGTACAAGTCTAAGGTGAAACCTCGACAGTTCCAGGTAGCAGACTTAGTGATGCGAAAGGCCCATCCATACCAGTTAGAAAACAAGTTATCTCCCAAGTGGACTGGCCCATTTCGTGTAACAGAGGCCCTTGGGAATGGAGCATATAGGTTGGAGACCCTGGAAGGTGGGGCAATACCTCGAACATGGAACGGTGCCAACCTCAAGTTTTATTTCAGTTAATTACTTTGTGGTTTTATTTTAGTTAATTACTTTGTATTCAACACAATTGTACTATTCAGTTAAGGGGACAATTTTTTTCCCTATGGGGTTTTTTAACAAGGTCACCCAGTAAAAGAAAAGAATTGAGAAAGATATATTTGTGTTGAACCGTAAGTGAACCTCACCTACCTTGTTAAAGAAAGGGGGAGAATAGTATGGTTCCAAGAAAAGTCCTCTGTGGCTTGAATAGCCAAGGTCAATGCACGTAAGTGAACCTCTCTTACCTTGTTAAAGAAAGGGGGAGAATAGTATTGTTCCAAGAAAAGTCCTCCGTGGCTTGAACAGCCAAGGTCGAGGCACGTAAGTGCACCTCTCCTACCTTGTTAAAGAAAGGGGGAGAATAGTATGGTTCCAAGAAAAGTCCTCCGTGGCTTGAACAGCCAAGGTCGAGGCACGTAAGTGAACCTCTCCTACCTTGTTAAAGAAAGGGGGAGAATAGTATGGTTCCAAGAAAAGTCCTTCGTGGCTTGAAAGCCGAGGTTGAGGCACATAAGTGAACCTCTTTTACCTTGTTAGAGAATGGTGAAGAACAGCATGCTTCCAAGTTAAAGACCTCTTCCTGGACTTTTTACAGCAAGGTCGAGGCAAGTTAAAGACCACTTCCTCGACTTTTTACAGTGAGGTTGAGGCAAGTTAAAGACCTCTTCCTTGACTTTTTACAGTGAGGTCGAGGCAAGTTAAAGACCTCTTCCTCAACTTGTTACAGCGAGGTCGACGCAAGTTAGAGACCCCTTCCTCGACTTGTTACAGCGAGGTCGAGGCAAGTGACGTCTTCCTTGGCTTGTCAGTCGAGGTCGACAGAGATGAGATCTTCCTTGGCTTATCAGTCCAGGTCGACAAAGATGAGGTCTTCCGTGACTTATCAGTCGAGGTCGACCGAGATGAGGTCTTCCTTGGCTTATCAGTCGAGGTCGATAGAGATGAGGTCTTCCTTGGCGTATTAGTCAAGGTCGACAGAGATGAGGTCTTCCTTGGCTTATCAGTCGAGGTCGATAGAGATGAGGTCTTCCTTGGCTTATCAGTCGAGGTCGACCAATATGAGGCCTTCCTCGACTTATCAGTCGAGGTCGACAAAGTTAAGGTTTTCCTTGGCTTATCAGTCGAGGTCGACAAAGTTAAGGTTTTCTTTGGAATATCAACCAAGGTCGACCAAGATGATTGGGCTTGTCAAACAAACTAAGGACCACGTCGAGGAGTCCTCTTCCACGACTCAGCGGGGAATCAGAAACACAGGTTAATAAGTACCGCATCGTCGAGGTTGCTTAGAGAAGTTACTTGGGACACAGATGTTAAAGTAAAGAGATGCAGATAAGACTGGTACAGGCTTGCAAAATCATCATCAAGGCATATTAGAAGTTAAGAAACAAAATATGCAGAAAAGAGGACAACAACAATATTAAGAAAGAGCTACAGCAGCCAAGTTATATCCAGAGTAGAAGGCATTAGTTATTAACACGAAAGCATCAAGTAAGAAGTTAAGTGCATTAAATGAAATGTACAAATATTTACAGTTTACAGGCAAGGTAACAGCATAACATTAGAATTACAAGAGGAGAGAGGGGGTTTAATCTTCAGGAGCATCCACTAGTTGTCCATCAACGATAATTCTCTTTAGGCTCGTTTGGGAGAGGTCCACCCCAGGATGCACGCAGGCAACCTGGGCAAGGCTGTCACCAAACCCAACATCGTAGGCTTCAGCTGCCTCGTCGGTGAGTTCTTCCTTGGCCTTCTAGTAGAACTCCTCTCTATGAGCCATTTTCGCCCTCATCTCAGCCTCGGACTCAGCCATCTCCTTCTTCAACTGGCTCATCTCTTGCTTCATCCGGGCCACGTCTGCCTCTCGACACGCCAAGTCATCGATGTGTCTGGCCAGATCTTCCTTGAGGTCGACCACGTCTTCCTCCTTGCGCTGCAGCTCACCTTTCCAATCCTCCACAGCCATGCGGAAGTCATTACACTTGGAGTGCAGGCGGAGGGCCTCTTGAGATTTAGAAAATAGGAGATCCCTGACCTCCTTATCAGACTTCCGTAGCTCCGCAACCTCCAGAGTAAGGCTGGTAATACGGCGATCCACCCCTGCAGCAGCTTGAGAGCGGAACTCAGCGTCAAGCTGGGATTTGCACATCTTTTTTAAAAGAAGGCTTGACCCGCCGAGAGCCCTCCCGAAGTCCTGGGTCACTTGTTCCATAAGTGACCCTACTTCCATGCCTTCCAAGACCTCCAAGTCTTGGGTGGACTTCAGCATGCGTTGGAGGAAGGGGGCTAAAGTGGTAGGGGGGCCCAGTTTGCAGGAACGCTTTCCCCCCATCCTTCGGGTTTGGCGACATGTAGGGAGGAAAAGGCGTTTGGAGGTCAGTCCCTGAAGGAAGGGGCACCCTTGTCTTCAGAGTCAGAAGCCACCTGGGAAGCTTTCCTTTTCCTCTTGAAGACCAACCCCGAGTGGGTGCCCTCATCATCAGAGGGAGGGACCTCGACTGCCACAACTGCACCTTGAGATTGCGTGGTAGGGAGTTCAGTGGGGGCTGCGACAACAAGAGGGGCAGCAGCGAGAGGAGCGGCGGTGGAACAGTCATCGATGGCAGGAGGATCGACTTGGACTGATCGGGAAGGGCTTGCAGCACCCTTTTTGGCAGCGCGAGTAGCCAGTTGCTTCCTCCTCTCAGCGCCAATAGTCATTTCTGCCACAAACAACAAGAAAACCAAAGGCACCCCAAATCAGCAACGGGTTTACATACAAAAAGAAGCTAAAACCCTAGAAGAAAAAGACAAGCAAGAACAGTCACTAAGTAAGAGCAGGTACCTATGTACCCCTGCAAGGTTTTGGGGTGGTACTTGTAAGGACCTGAGATTTATTGAAATGAATGAGTATGTTTAAGTAAATTCTATGTATGTTTTATCTAAGTTAAAAAGGAAGGAAAGTGTAGTCTAGGAAAAACGATAAGAGTTTCTTGTTTATACATCATCGCCGGTCGCCTAGACCACACGTCATCGCCTGGGCGCGAGGCATGCAGGCGTCACCAGAGAAGAGAGACATCGGTCGCTCGCGCGAGAGGTCATCAGCGGGTTGTCATCGCGCGATAGCTCATCAGCGGGTTGTCATCGCGCGATAGCTCATCAGCGGGTTGTCATCGCGCGATAGCTCATCAGCGGGTTGTCATCGCGCGATAGCTCATCAGCGGGTGTCATCGCGCGATAGCTCATCCGCGGGTTGTCATCGCGCGATAGCTCATCGGTTGTTAGCCTTCGCGCGAGAGGTCATCGGTTGTTAGCCTTCGCGCCTGTGGTCATCGGTGAAAAGGTCATCGCGCTACGTTAAGTTATACACAGAGAACGTGGGACCCAGACTCCCAGCAAGAGACGTTCTGCACGCGCGCCACGTAGACAAAAGGTGGTTCAGAATAGTGACCTCATAGCGTAGCCTGCGCAGAGGCACGCTCAGTAGTACTGTGCAGGGAAGCGTACACGCAAACTTCCCTGCAGAGTGGGTGGTGGCAGCTGCTTTTGGAGGGATAAAAGGGGTTTAAGTTGCAGAAATCCACACCTGAGAGAAAGAAAGCATTGTTGTACTCGAAGAGAGAAAGAGTGAGTTTCCTCCTCCGCGTTGCGATTTCAGCATCTCCACACAAGAGTACGACGAGAAGGAACACCATTGGAGCACTTGAGCAGTTCTCTGCAAGATCTTCAAAACAGAGCCAAGGCATTCTTCAAGCTTCGTTGGATTTCGAAGCTCCTGGTGTTTGCGCAAGTCCAGGTAAGGGAAGCTAGACCTCTTTTCCATACGAGCCATAGTTTAACTATCTTCTGAAGTGAGGGCGACGTGGTCGCCATTTTCGTTTTCATCTGCGTAAAATGCTCTGTTTGTGTGCTTGGGCGACGAGGTCGCCGGTTTATATACAGTTTTCGAAATACCTTGTTTTTGAACCAGGTCGCCGGTTTTGGCGCTGTTTTGCGAACTCCTTGTGTTTGATGTTGTTTTGAGAACTGCTTGAGATTTACATGAGATATTCGAAAATATGAATCCTTTGAAATGGCTATTGCTGTGATTGAAATCATTTCTTTGAGTATGGTATGATGTGTTGAATGTTGTGAATGTGGGGTCGAGGCATAGTATTTTCAGGAAAGGAAATACCGTGTAAGACCATGTTAGATGTGCATTGATCGGTGATTATGAACGAGATATCCTGACTCTGCTGATAATGGAATCACATAGAGGAAGTTACTCAGTTGGGAGAGTCGAAGGAGGTTCACCTGTATGGGTGGGTTGTTTGAAAGAGAACATACCGACCTGTATTGCGTGGATTTACCTTGTCATACTGTATGGTGATGTGTTGAGATTCATCATATGCCTGTGAATGTGTGAGATTTCACGGCGACCCTGTGGATGTGCGAGATTCCACAGTGGGCAGTGTGACAGGTGCACATCTCCGAGTCTAATCAATGCATGAGTCAATCCGGAAGTAGTGTCAAGTGTCTTGTGGGGTGAGTCAGTGGAAAGTCTGACATGTGAAATGGTGAAATGAGAAACTGGAATACTGATAGACACTTGATGCTGTGGTGTGAAATGGAATGACTATGGGAAATGTTTGTGAATTTGTGAATTTGGGCGATTAGTTGAATGCTATGAGTAGCTCTACGTTTACTTGGATATTTTGGAAACTTGGTTTACTTGGGTTTTTTCATATGCATGATTTAAACTCCTTTCATATTATCTAGCTTACCCTTTTATCTGTCATTTTGGTTGCCTTCTCAAAACTGTGATGATCGTGTAATTGTTACGCGGGAGCAGAAGACCTTCCAGGAAGAAGAGCTCCCTAAAGGGGTGGTCGCCGAGGGCAGAGATCGCCCATTTCCACCTCTCGGTGGTGATCGCCGGATTTTGCCCTACTATCAGATCGCCTGTTTTGAGGTCGCCTGTTATGAGATCGCCGATTTTATGTCTGGCTAGCAAGTCGCCCATTTTTGGGGACTTCTGGTGATCGCCGTTTTGAAGTTGGAGATCGCCGTTTTCTTTTGAGACCGCCTGTCTTACTGCATTTCTTTTATTTTCGTAAAATCTTGCAAACATTTGATTTGGTTATGTATTAAACTCCCTAAGAGGAGCAACTTCATTTCAAATATATATATTATCATGTTATTTCTCTTCAATATTATTTGGTTACATTTAATTTCATTATACCTGTATGTATGTATTACTTTGGCGGGATGTTACATTAATGGTATCAGAGCAGTTCGTCCTTAGGATGACCTGAGGGCTGTGGATCCATTGTGTTTCTTCTGCTCATAAAAGTTATTTGAGTTTTTAAATAACAACCATAGTGAAAGGTTTTCAAACGTTTTGCATTGAAAAGTTTGTGTGTGCTTCTGTGCTTTAGTGAACGTATGCTTTAGCTGAAAATCTTAGTATTAAGGGTGAGAAGATCTTGATGAAGTAATGAGGGTGCACACTCATAACTGGATCGAGATGATTCTCAATCTTAATTCCAAAGATTTGATGTTTAGTATACATTGAACGCTGGTGTGATCTAGTTTAGCTTATTGAGTGTTTTTGCAATTGACTGAAAATGGTTGTTTGATCTGATGGTGATGATATCAGTAGCTGTTCTAATACCTTGCTTGAGATTCTAAGTATTACGAGTATGTTGATAAACTCAAATTCTTTATGATTTTGAGATGCTGACCTTTGTAAGGTCTAGCTGTTACCCCCCTTGAATGAATTGATTCTTATCGATTTCATTCTTATAGTTGTAGGGATTATAGAAGCCTATAGATTCAGAATTCAGAGCGAAGAAGATGGCACGTAGACCTGCTACCCCACCCCAACCTTCCTCAGAAATGAGTCAAATCGCCAAGGCCATTGAGATGATGGCGACTGCCATTCAGCAGCAGAACGCCGCAATGGCCCAGAACCATCAAGCCACAATGCAGCACTGGGAAACTGCCCGATCTGCTGAGACAAACTCCCACGTTGGTCAGCCCCAGGAACAGATGGGATTAGCTGAGTTCATGAGGCACAACCCACCTAAGTTCAGTGGGAACGCTACCCCTGACCAGGCAGATCAGTGGGTCAGGGAGTTGGAGAAAATCTTTAGGGCGACCTCCTGCCCTGAAGAGAAGAAGCTGCTGTTCG
The DNA here is from genome assembly GCA_013389735.1 of Phaseolus lunatus. Taxonomy (NCBI): domain Eukaryota; kingdom Viridiplantae; phylum Streptophyta; class Magnoliopsida; order Fabales; family Fabaceae; genus Phaseolus; species Phaseolus lunatus. Next base: position 14,706,823 of record CM023862.1, on the reverse strand, counting down.
CCACTTATCTGCTATCAGGAGAAGCAGAGTTCTGGTGGATGGGAGCTCAGCAAATGATGGAGGCACGGGAGGATGTTCTGGATTGGGAGAGCTTCAGGGTGAAGTTCTTAGAGAAGTACTTCCCAGACAGCGCCAAGTTTGCAAGAGAGGCTGAGTTCCTGAAGTTGGAGCAGGGGGACATGACTATAAACGCATATGCTGCCCGTTTCGAGTACCTCGCCCGGTTTTATACCCAGGCGACCTCCGAGGCCTGGAGGTGTAGGAAGTTCGAGGAAGGACTGAAGCATGGGCTGAAGAAGACCATAGCACCGATGTGCATCAGGGAGTTCCACGCCTTAGTGGAGAAGGCAAAGATGGTGGAGACCCTGGAAAAGGGTGAGTCTAGGGTGATCAGGTCACACCCAGGAGGTCCTTCCAGTGGGAGAGCTAAGGCACAGCACCCACAAAGCAAGCCATATGCTAGGCCTTCACCACATCGGGTGGGAACAGCTTCATCCCGGTTCCAACAGCAACAACCTGGGAAACTTAAATGTTTCCATTGCGGTGGACCCCATACAGCCAGCGTGTGCCCCAAGAGGGATCCAGAGAGGAGATGTTTTGTCTGCCAAAAGACGGGGCATTTTGCTAGAGAATGCCCTAACCAGAATAGGGCGACCCAGCCCAGTGGCTCTCAGCAGACGAGGAACGAGGGCAGCAGACCTCAGGCAGCAGGGAGGGTGTTCGCCATGTCTGGAGCAGAGGCAACTCAGTCAGGTAACCTCATCCAAGGTGTTTGTTTTATTGCTGGTAGAGGTGTAAGGGCTTTGTTTGATTCTGGAGCGACACACTCCTTTGTGTCAAGCCTGTGTGTAGCTGAGTTGGGTCTCCTAGTGAAGGAGTTACCTTTTGAGCTGTTGGTCTCTACACCTGCGTCAGGACAGGTGTCGACCTCTACAGTGTGCCCTGAATGTCCAGTGATTGTAGAAGGACGTAGATTCAAGGTGAACTTGATCTGCCTACCTCTTCAGGACCTGGATGTCATCCTAGGAATGGATTGGTTAACTGCCAATCACGTCCTCATAGACTGTGGTAGGCAGAAGGTAGCGTTTCCAGACCCCCATGAAGCGGATGTGTTAACAGTTCAACAAGGGCGATCAGCATTGGAAGAAGGGGCGAGGTGCTTCGTGGTGCTCGCCCGGTTGGAAGTGGAGAATAAAGGGGACGTAAACGAGATCCAAGTGGTGAGAGACTTCACCGATGTGTTCCCAGAGGAGGTGCCTGGATTACCCCCTAAGAGAGAAGTGGAATTCTCTATTGACTTGGTACCTGGAGCTGGACCAGTGTCAATGGCACCTTACAGGATGGCACCAGCCGAGTTGGAGGAGTTAAAGAAGCAATTGGAAGAGTTGCTGGAGAAGCAGTTCATCAGACCCAGCGTATCTCCATGGGGAGCTCCAGTGCTCCTAGTCAAGAAGAAGGATGGAGGGTCTCGGTTGTGCATAGACTACAGGCAATTGAACAAATTGACCATCAAGAACAAGTACCCCCTACCTCGGATTGATGATTTGATGGACCAAATTCATGGGGCCTCGGTGTTCTCCAAGATTGACCTGAGATCGGGGTATCACCAAATCTTGGTAAAAGCTGAAGATGTTCAGAAGACAGCTTTTAGGTCTAGATATGGGCACTACGAGTATGTAGTGATGCCATTTGGAGTCACCAATGCTCCAGCTCTATTCATGGACTATATGAATAGGATCTTTCGCCCTTTCTTGGATAAGTTTGTGGTGGTCTTCATAGATGACATCCTCATTTATTCAAAGACCGAGGAAGAGCATGAGGAACACCTAAGGGCAGTATTGGAAATACTGAGGGAGAAGCAGCTCTATGCCAAGTTCTCCAAGTGTGAGTTCTGGCTAAGGGAAGTCAACTTCTTAGGACACGTGATATCTGCCCAAGGGATCTCGGTAGATCCAGCCAAGGTAGAGGCAGTGCTACAATGGGAACGTCCTAAGACAGTGACTGAGATAAGGAGCTTTGTGGGGTTGGCGGGCTACTATCGGAGGTTTATTGAGGATTTTTCCAAGGTAGTGGCTCCTTTGACACAGCTGACTCGCAAGGACCAACCCTTTGCTTGGACCGACCGATGTGAGCAGAGCTTCAGGGAGCTAAAGGAGAGGTTGACCAGTGCTCCAGTGCTGGTGATCCCCGAGATAGGAAGACCTTTTGACGTCTTCTGTGATGCCTCACATCAAGGCTTGGGATGCGTCTTGATGCAAGAGAAGAGGGTGGTTGCATATGCTTCAAGGCAACTCAAGGTGCATGAGAGAAACTACCCTACTCATGATTTGGAGTTGGCAGCGGTAGTGTTTGCCTTGAAGATCTGGAGGCATTATCTATATGGAGCTCGGTTCCAGGTGTTCAGTGACCACAAGAGCTTGAAGTACCTGTTCGATCAGAGGGAGCTAAACATGAGACAAAGAAGGTGGATGGAATTCCTAAAGGACTACGACTTTCAACTCATGTATCACCCAGGGAAGGCCAATGTAGTGGCAGATGCCTTGAGTAGGAAGTCTATACAAGTCGCCACCATGATGATGGAAGAGCAGAAGCTGATCGAGCAGTTCAGGGACTTAAACCTGGGAGTAGAGTTCCACGTGAATCACATTAGTTGTAGTAAGCTGACTATAACTAATGACTTCCTTGTGATGTTGAAGGACAAACAATTGGAGGACCCTAGCCTGAAGCGCACTATGGAGTCACTAGGGACAGATCAGGCGAGAGGCTTTGAGATGGGCGAGGATGGGATCTTGAGGTTTGATGGCAGGATCTGCATACCTACAAATGACGAGTTGAAGGAGATGATCCTAGAGGAAGGCCATAAGAGTCGCCTTAACCTCCACCCAGGCATGAACAAGATGTACCATGACTTGAAGGAGTCATTTTGGTGGTCAGGCATGAAGAGGGACGTCGCCCAGTACGTGGCAACCTGCTTAACGTGTCAAAAGGCGAAGGTGGAACACCAAAGACCTGGCGGGCTGTTGCAGCAACTGGATATCCCTGAGTGGAAATGGGACAGCATCGCCATGGATTTTGTCACCCATTTACCCAGATCAGTAAAGGGTCATGATGCAATCTGGGTCATCATTGATAGACTGACGAAGAGTGCCCACTTCCTCCCAGTAAATATGAAGATGCCCATGGCCAAGTTGGCACAGCTGTACATCAAGGAGGTTGTGAGGTTGCATGGAGTGCCTTCCAGCATCATTTCAGATAGGGATCCCAGGTTCACTTCACGGTTTTGGCAGACCTTGCAAGAGTGTTTGGGAACCAAGTTGAGGATGAGCTCTGCATATCATCCCCAAACAGATGGTCAGTCAGAGAGGACAATCCAATCTTTGGAAGATCTGCTGAGGGCATGCGTTTTAGATCAATTGGGAGGTTGGACGGAGGTGTTGCCACTAGTGGAGTTCACCTATAACAATAGCTACCACGCCAGCATTGGGATGGCGCCATATGAAGCCCTGTATGGGAGGAAATGCAGAACTCCATTATGTTGGTACCAGGAGGGCGAGGCAGTCTTGGTTGGACCAGAGTTGATTCAGCAGACGACCGAGAAGGTGAAGCTGATACAAAGCAGGATGAAAGCCTCTCAGAGTAGGCAGAAGTCCTATGCAGATCAGAGGAGGAAGCCTTTGGAGTTTGCTGCTGGAGATCACGTGTTCATGAAAGTGACACCAACCAAGGGTGTAGGGCGGGCGATCAGGCCAAAGAAGTTGTCCCCCAAATTCGTGGGACCATATCAGATCTTGAGAAGGATTGGCCCTGTGGCGTATGAAATCGCCCTACCTCCCCATCTGGCAAATCTGCACAATGTGTTTCACGTGTCACAGCTGAGGAAGTACATGGCAGACCCTAGTCATGTGCTGGATGTAGACGACGTGCAGATTAGGGATGACTTGTCCTTTGAAGCCAAACCAGTTAGGATTGACGATCGGCAGTGTAAACAGCTCAGGGGCAAGACCATCAACATGGTGAAAGTGGTGTGGGATGAGAAATCGGGGGATTCTACTTGGGAATTAGAAGAACCCATGAGGGAGGCTTATCCATACCTCTTTTCCTTGTAATCCAATTTTCGAGGACGAAAATTTTTGTTGTTGGGGAGAATGTAAGGACCTGAGATTTATTGAAATGAATGAGTATGTTTAAGTAAATTCTATGTATGTTTTATCTAAGTTAAAAAGGAAGGAAAGTGTAGTCTAGGAAAAACGATAAGAGTTTCTTGTTTATACATCATCGCCGGTCGCCTAGACCACACGTCATCGCCTGGGCGCGAGGCATGCAGGCGTCACCAGAGAAGAGAGACATCGGTCGCTCGCGCGAGAGGTCATCAGCGGGTTGTCATCGCGCGATAGCTCATCAGCGGGTTGTCATCGCGCGATAGCTCATCAGCGGGTTGTCATCGCGCGATAGCTCATCAGCGGGTTGTCATCGCGCGATAGCTCATCAGCGGGTGTCATCGCGCGATAGCTCATCCGCGGGTTGTCATCGCGCGATAGCTCATCGGTTGTTAGCCTTCGCGCGAGAGGTCATCGGTTGTTAGCCTTCGCGCCTGTGGTCATCGGTGAAAAGGTCATCGCGCTACGTTAAGTTATACACAGAGAACGTGGGACCCAGACTCCCAGCAAGAGACGTTCTGCACGCGCGCCACGTAGACAAAAGGTGGTTCAGAATAGTGACCTCATAGCGTAGCCTGCGCAGAGGCACGCTCAGTAGTACTGTGCAGGGAAGCGTACACGCAAACTTCCCTGCAGAGTGGGTGGTGGCAGCTGCTTTTGGAGGGATAAAAGGGGTTTAAGTTGCAGAAATCCACACCTGAGAGAAAGAAAGCATTGTTGTACTCGAAGAGAGAAAGAGTGAGTTTCCTCCTCCGCGTTGCGATTTCAGCATCTCCACACAAGAGTACGACGAGAAGGAACACCATTGGAGCACTTGAGCAGTTCTCTGCAAGATCTTCAAAACAGAGCCAAGGCATTCTTCAAGCTTCGTTGGATTTCGAAGCTCCTGGTGTTTGCGCAAGTCCAGGTAAGGGAAGCTAGACCTCTTTTCCATACGAGCCATAGTTTAACTATCTTCTGAAGTGAGGGCGACGTGGTCGCCATTTTCGTTTTCATCTGCGTAAAATGCTCTGTTTGTGTGCTTGGGCGACGAGGTCGCCGGTTTATATACAGTTTTCGAAATACCTTGTTTTTGAACCAGGTCGCCGGTTTTGGCGCTGTTTTGCGAACTCCTTGTGTTTGATGTTGTTTTGAGAACTGCTTGAGATTTACATGAGATATTCGAAAATATGAATCCTTTGAAATGGCTATTGCTGTGATTGAAATCATTTCTTTGAGTATGGTATGATGTGTTGAATGTTGTGAATGTGGGGTCGAGGCATAGTATTTTCAGGAAAGGAAATACCGTGTAAGACCATGTTAGATGTGCATTGATCGGTGATTATGAACGAGATATCCTGACTCTGCTGATAATGGAATCACATAGAGGAAGTTACTCAGTTGGGAGAGTCGAAGGAGGTTCACCTGTATGGGTGGGTTGTTTGAAAGAGAACATACCGACCTGTATTGCGTGGATTTACCTTGTCATACTGTATGGTGATGTGTTGAGATTCATCATATGCCTGTGAATGTGTGAGATTTCACGGCGACCCTGTGGATGTGCGAGATTCCACAGTGGGCAGTGTGACAGGTGCACATCTCCGAGTCTAATCAATGCATGAGTCAATCCGGAAGTAGTGTCAAGTGTCTTGTGGGGTGAGTCAGTGGAAAGTCTGACATGTGAAATGGTGAAATGAGAAACTGGAATACTGATAGACACTTGATGCTGTGGTGTGAAATGGAATGACTATGGGAAATGTTTGTGAATTTGTGAATTTGGGCGATTAGTTGAATGCTATGAGTAGCTCTACGTTTACTTGGATATTTTGGAAACTTGGTTTACTTGGGTTTTTTCATATGCATGATTTAAACTCCTTTCATATTATCTAGCTTACCCTTTTATCTGTCATTTTGGTTGCCTTCTCAAAACTGTGATGATCGTGTAATTGTTACGCGGGAGCAGAAGACCTTCCAGGAAGAAGAGCTCCCTAAAGGGGTGGTCGCCGAGGGCAGAGATCGCCCATTTCCACCTCTCGGTGGTGATCGCCGGATTTTGCCCTACTATCAGATCGCCTGTTTTGAGGTCGCCTGTTATGAGATCGCCGATTTTATGTCTGGCTAGCAAGTCGCCCATTTTTGGGGACTTCTGGTGATCGCCGTTTTGAAGTTGGAGATCGCCGTTTTCTTTTGAGACCGCCTGTCTTACTGCATTTCTTTTATTTTCGTAAAATCTTGCAAACATTTGATTTGGTTATGTATTAAACTCCCTAAGAGGAGCAACTTCATTTCAAATATATATATTATCATGTTATTTCTCTTCAATATTATTTGGTTACATTTAATTTCATTATACCTGTATGTATGTATTACTTTGGCGGGATGTTACAGTACTCATTTTTTATAACCTCGACACTGCTAAACACCGCCTCGAGGCTAGACAGAAACTCGCAGACTTCCCTATCTTGAGGGTGCAAGTCTGTTAGGGCCTTGGGTTTGGCCAGATTAGGGTTTTCCACCCAATAAAGGGGAAACCCATCCAAGAGCGTAGGGTCAGTGGCGCGACAGCAAATCTTGAAGAATTTTCCTTTGAACCCTTTATAGGATTGCTGGAAGAGGGTCAACAACGCCCTTCCAACAACCCCGTTGATGCTAACCCAGAAGTTCTTCCTTGGACTCTTGGCCTCGAAGAAGTACAGAAAGGAGTCCATGAAGAGTAGATGTCCGAAGTAGTTGCATAGAATGGCAAAGGCCCTTACGAAGGCCCAGCCGTTTGGATGAAGTTGAGTGGGGGCGACATTCATCTTAGTCAGCAACGCTCGCTCGAAGCCGCTGAAAGGGAGTCGTAGGCACACCTTCTGGAAGACAGTTAAGGAAATAAAGTAGAAGGGTGCCTCCATGACTGAAGCCTCGTCGCAGCAGACAGGCTCGCCCACCTTGCAGGGGACCACCCCAACGTACTTATGATCTTCTTTCCCAAAGACACGGGAGGCATGATTGGCCTTGTTCCTCACCTCCTTATTCCTATAGTCTACTATGGCTTTGGAAGTGGTAAACTCGGACACCTCCTTCCAAAGCCCTTCAAGAGCCCAGGGGTATAAAGACTGGAAGAAGTCAGAGTGGAGCCCTAGGACTACTTGACGGACAGGGGCTGGGAGAAATTCGACTCAACCCCAGAGTGGGAGGAAGTAGAGTGATCCATTTGAGAGCAACGAAGGCTAAAACACACAGAAAAAGAGAAAAGACAGACTCAGAAGGGGAACAGAACAAACACATTTCAAAGAAAGTGTCGCGACAAGAAAGTAGGGCACGATGAGACGAAATAAGCAGAAATCATAAACAGTCCCAGGCAGTTATAAATACATGGAAGGGCATCACAATAGCAAAGGAAAAACATAAATGGCGAAAAGAACGTACCTTTAGCAGATTCTGAGTGGAGTTGAGGAAGGATCAAGTGGGAAAGAAGAGCGCTCGAAGAACAAAGAGTCTTTTGAAAAGATGAAATGCGAAGGAATGAAATAATGAAGAGCGTAGGAGGCAAAGGGTTAACGTATAGGGGAAGCGCGAATCAACAACGGACCCTAGCCATTAAGATTGCCACGTGGGCTTCAGGGAAAGTATGGTGAAATGTCGCCTCGAAGCACTGTGTGCGTCCCATCACTCAGTCTCACCGTAGTACCACGAAGGGCAGTGCCACGTAGGTCGACAGGTCGAGCAGTTAGGCTTCTCGCTAAAACAAGTTCCAGCTCGAGCCTAGGGGGCTTGTGTAGTGGCCAGACCTCGAACGTCGGCACATGAGTGAGAGGTCGGCATGGTAGGGCCCACAGAGGGGCCCACAGAATTACACGTGTCCAAGTGCAAAATCAGATTCACAGATACGCCATGCATGCAGGATGTGTTCAAGACATAAGGTTCTGACACAATAGAATTATCCTTAGAAACACATGTGAGGCACGTGAGATATTAAGTTATTAGACAAGTTTGGGTTGGCGGTGCTGGGATAGGCGCTAAAACCTTAGCGGCCACACCTTGAGTTATGCACTTCAGAAAAGGAATGTCTCCACGGGAGTTGCACTCTATGAAAGGAAGGTTGCCACAAGATTGCACTAAGATTGTGCGTTAGAATCCCAAAGGGGTAACCCTAAATTTGCTAGAGGCAATGCTTGGACAGGAGCATGTATGCGGAAGGTAACCTAAAAACAACTATATAATGGGGTAACGCCCAAGGTAAACACAGGTTCACACACACAGACACAGTCTTTTGCAAGCTTAGAGTTTCTTACATACTCTTGGCTTGAGATACTCTAGTTGTTTGATGTTTCTTATCCTATACTGACTTGAGCATCGGAGTGCAATTATAGGTAGGGCCCCACCATTTGTTTCAGCGGAGCCACACTTGGGAGAACCACCACGAGATAGGAGGAACCATCGTCTGCCTCAGAGTCAACGACGACCAAGTCAACCGGCAAGAACAGTACCCAAAACAAACGCGCTACCAAGCTGCGCTACATCCCTTTTCCATTTGTTTCTAGTGTTATTGTAAAGAATCTTTATATTGTTTTCCACATTTTTCTTTGTTGATATCTATCAATAGAGAAAAAAAGACTTAAATAATAAATCAAAAGAAAGGTGGATTTGAAATGCAAGATCTAAAAACATATCTTTTTGTGGCACCAGTAGTAAGTAATTTATGGTTCGAGGCTTTGGCGAGTCTATTGATAGAGATTAATGGTTTTTTTCCAGATGCACTTATATTACCCTTTTTTTCATTTTAGTTATTGACCCAAGAAGGGGTTATGAAGATTATAGGTCCAATGAAATACGCAATATGTGTAATTAACCTACTCTTTGTTTTTATTCTTTTTTATTTGAATTGTAATAGGAAAGATAAAGAAGAAAGATTAATGTGGCCTCATTGAAATTCAGAGTGAAACTCGGGATTTGGTCCAAGTTTCAATGGAATTGAATTATTCATTCAATTCCTATGAAAAAGAAAGTGAAAGCAGAAATCAAATTAATAGGATGGGGTAACCATATCATAAAAAATACTAAAGAAAAATAAAATACTGTATAGCAATTTGCAACAAAATCTAGTTCCAGATCCATGTATTCTTTTTGTGCTATCTTTTTTATACTAGATTCAATTAAATTGCAACGAAATCTTTCAAAAATTTTTGAATTATTCTTTTTTATTTTAGTTGTTTTTTTTTCTTAGATTGGAATCCGAAAAGAGTTAAGTGAATTAAAAACCTAAAGGAGGTTCTTGTCACAGGGTAAAGTAAAGATATCTGAGTAATTGTTCTTTTGAAAGGAACTGGTTGTGATAAAAAGAGTCTAAATAAGGAATCGATTGGTATTTCTAGATAGATAACTAAAAAGAATCAACACAATATGTGTAACATCCCGCCAAAATACCATACAAATGTATATAATGAAAATAAAGGTAACAAATAGATTGAAGTGAACAAAATATTATATATATGAAATGTAGTTTCTCCTCACAGGGAGTTTAATACAAATTCGGTCAAATTTTTCCAGAAACATAAACAAAATACAGTAAAAAAAACGAAGCAGGCGATCTTCTATCGGAAGAGACCGATCTCCTATCGGATGAGGCCGATCGCCCATCGGGGGACCCAAAAACAGCCGATCTGCTTCCGGCGACCACTCACTAAGGAGCTCTACTTCCTGGAAGATCATCTGCTCCCGTGTAAGTTATACACGATCATCACAGTTTTAAGAGAACAGCCACAGAACCAAAACACGCAGGGTAAGCTAGATATTTTAAAGAGAGTTTAAATAAGGATAATTAAAATAAAATCAAGGTAAACAATTTCAAGATATTCACGAAAAGTTATCAAGTTTCTCATACTCTTCACCTGATCGCCCAGAAATCACACATTTCGCAATACTTTCCAGAGTCATTCTATTTCACAACTGTATCAAGTGTCTATCAATTTCAAGTTCCTCATTCTCACGTCAGACTTCCACTGACTCATCACACAAGACACTTGACACTACTTCCGGATTGACTCGTGCGTTGACTCAGGCCCAGAGATTTGCACCTGTCATACCATACCACTGTGAAATCCACACAGGGTTGCTGTGAAATCCACACAGCCATGCGCATATAGTCTCAATGTCAATAACTCCCTCGGTATGACAAGGTTAATTCATATAACAGGCCGAGCTCGTTCCCTTTTGAACAACTCACCCATACGTATGAACCTCCTTCGACTCTCCACAACTGAATAACTTCATCTAAGTGATTCCATTATATCAGCAGAGTCAGGATATCTCCTTCTAGACAAGCCCCAGGTCAATACACATTACATACGATCTTACACGGTATTTCCTTTCCTGAAAATACTATGCCTCGATCCCACATTCACAGCATTCAACACATCACATAACACTTAAAGGAATGATTTCAATCACAGCAAAAACTCAATCCAAGGTTCTTATTTTCGAATATCTCATTTAAATCTCAAACAGTTTCAAAGCAACATCAAAAACAGGGAGTTCGCAAATAACGCCAAAACCGGCGATCTGGTTCAAAAACAAGGTATTTCGAAGTCTGTATATAAAACCGGCGACCACGTCGCCCAAACACATAGAACAGAGCGTTCACGAAGATGAAAACGAAACCGGCGACCACGTCGCCCTCACTTCAGAAATAGCTAAACTATGGCTTGTATTGAAAATGAAGGCTAGCTTCCCTTACCTGGACTTGCGTAAAATACCGCGAGCTCAAAACCCACCGAAGCTTGAACAACGCCTTGTGTAACATCCCACCAAATACATTTCATATTTATATAATATAAATGAAGATAAACAAGTATTTTGAAGTAAACATAATCATATATATATAATGGAGTTTCTCCTCATCGGGAGTTTAATACATAACTGTGAATGTTTCCAAAAAAAAAAAAAAAAAAACTTAACCAAAAATACAACAAAAGACAAATCGGGCGATATGCTAACAAAAGGGCGATCTCCTAGTCAATCAGGTGATCTCCTATCAGCCAGGCGATCTCCTATCAGACCGGCGATCTCACTTTCCTGCAACGTCATCTGCTCCCGTGTAAATCATACACGATCATCACAAGTTTTAAGAAGAACATCCACAAACGAAAACGCAGGGTAAGCTAGACAGTTTTAAAAGAGAATTTAGATATGAACTTTAAAATCAAGATAAGTTAATTTAAGGCACCCACGTAAAAACATCAGCTTTCTCATTCTTCCCACATACCATCAAGTAAAAACCCACATTTCACAATTCCTCAAGAGTAGTTCATATCACACAGTGTAGCAAGTGTCTATCCACATACAGTGTTCCTCATTTCTCACGTCAGGTTTTCCACTGACTCACAATACATAGACACAAGACACTAATTCCGGAATACTCGTGCATTGATTAGACTCAGAGATCTGCACCTGTCATATTGCCCACTGTGGAATCTCACACATCCACAGGGTCGCCGTGAAATCTCTCACATTCATCAGCGTATAATGAATCTCACACATCACCATACAGCATGACAGGGTTAATCCACGCAAAACAGGTCGGTTTGTTCTCTTTCAAACAACCCACCCATACAGGTGAACCTCCTTCGACTCTCAACAACTGAGTAACTTCCTCTACGTGAGTCCATTACCTCAGCAGAGTCAGGATATCTCGTTCTTAATCACCGATCAATGCACCTACTACAAGATCTTACACGGTATTTTCTTTCCTGAAAATACTATGCCTCGACCTCACACTCACCACATCCAACACATCATACCATTCAAATAAATCATTCAAATCACATCAACAACCATTTCAAAGCTTCAGATCTTCGAATATCTCATGTAAATCTCAAGTAGTTTCAAAACAGTATCAAAAACAGAGGAGTTCGTAAAACAGCGCCAAAACCGGCGATCTAGTTCAAAAACGAGGTGTTTCGAAGACTGTATATAAAACCGGCGACCTCGTCGCCCAAGCACACAAACAGAGCATTTTACGCAGATGAAAACGAAAATGGCGACCACGTCGCCCTCACTTCAGAAGATAGCTAAACTATGGCTCGTATGGAAAAGAGGTCTAGCTTCCCTTACCTGGACTTGCGCAAACACCAGGAGTTTCGAAATCCAACGAAGCTTGAAGAACGCTTTGACTCTGTTCTTGTGTCTGGTTTTGAAGAGCTTGCAGAGAACCACCCAAGTGCTCCAATGGTGGCTGTCGCTCGTCGTATTCCCGCGTGAAGGTGTACTAGAATCGCAGTGTGAAGGAGAGAAATGGAGAGGAGGGAACTCACTCTTTCTCTCTTCGACTACAACAATGTCTTCCTTTTCTCTCAGCAGTGGATTTCTGTAACTTAAACCAACTTATCCCTCCAAAAGCAGCTGCCACCACCCACTCTGCAGAGAAGTCTGAGAACCACTGCCCTGAACAGTACTACCACTGTTGTCTCTGGTGCATGCCAACCACTGCTCTGAACAGTACTGCCACTGTTTGTCGCTTGTGCATGCCAGCCGCTGCTCTGAACAGTACGACCGTGAGTGGCTCCCGCGCATGCCAACATTCTGATGTCACTATTCTGAACCACTTTTTCGTCTACGTGGCGCGCGTGCAGAACGTCTCTTGCTGGGAGTCTGGGGCCCACGTTCTCTGGGTGTAACTCAACGTCGCGCGATGACCTTTCGCCGATGACTACCAGCTCGAAGAGAAACCACTGATGACCTCTCGCGCGAAGACGATCCACCGATGACCTCGCGCGAAGACTACCACCGATGACCTCGCGCGAAGACTACCACCGATGACCTCGCGCGAAGACTACCACCGATGACCTCGCGCAAAGACTACCACCGATGACCTCTTCCTGGCGAACGACCGATGTCTTCCTCTGGGAGACAACCGATGTCTTCCCTGGCGACGCCCTCATAACTCTCGCGCCTTGGCCACGTCCACATGCATCGCGCCCTGGCAATGCCCGCGTGCCTCGCGTCCGCGCGATGCCCGCATGCCCCTCGCGCCCGCGCGATGCCTGCATGCCTCTCACGCCCGCGAGATGCCTGCATGCCTCTCACGCCCGCGCGATGCCTGCATGCCTCTCGCGCCCGCGCGATGCCTGCATGCCTCTCGCGTCCGCGCGATGCCTGCATGCCTCTCGCGCCCGCGCGATGCCTGCATGCCTCTCGCGTCCGCGCGATGCCTGCATGCCTCTCGCGCCCGCGCGATGTCCACCTGGCGCTCATGTGTAGCAGGCGACCGGCGACCTCGTAGCCTTCTAAACTTAACTTTTTCCTCCCTTTCTATTCTAAATAAAAACATACTTGGAATTTATTTAAAATATAACTCTTTTATTCCAATAAATTTTTCAGGTCCTTACACCTTGGCTCTGTTTTTGCGTCTGGTTGAAGGACTTGCAGAGAACCTCCCAGGTGCTCTAATGGTGCTGCCTCTCGTCGTACTCTTGTGTGAAGATGCTAGAATCGCAGCGCGAAGGAGATATCTGGAGGAGAAGGGAGGTAACTCACTCTTTCTCTCTTTGAATGTTGCAACGTTTTTGTTCTCTCAGCAGTGGGTCTCTGCATCTTAAACCAACTTATCCACCAAAAGCAGCTGCCACACCCACTCTGCAGAGAAGCCTGAGAACTACTGCCCTGAACAGTACGACCACTGTTGTCTCTGGTGCATGCCAACCACTGCTCTGAACAGTACTACCACTGTTGTCGCTTGTGCATGCCAACCACTGCTCTGAACAGTACAAACGCGAGTGTCTCCTGCGCATGCCAACATTCTGATGTCACCACTCTGAACCACCCTTTTTGTCTACGTGGCGCGTGTGCAGGACGTTTCATGCTGGGAGTCTGGGTCCCACTTTACTCTGTGTGAAACTCGACGTCGTGCGATAACTTTCCACTGCTGACTCATCCTGGCGAACGACCGATGTCTCCTTCGCCCTGGAAGACGACCGATGTCTCCTTCGCCCTGGAAGACGACCGATGTCTCCTTCGCCCTGGAAGACGACCGATGTCTTCCCTGGCGACGCCCTCATAACTCTCGCGCCCTGGCTACGTCCACATGCATCGCGCCCTGGCAATGCCCGCATGCCTCTCGCGCCTTGGCCACGTCCACATGCCTCGCGCCCTGGCAATGCCCGCATGCCTCGCGCCCTGGCAATGCCCGCATGCCTCTCGCGCCCGCGCGATGCCTACATGCCTCTCGCGCCCGCACGATGCCTGCATGCCTCTCGCGCCCGCGCGATGCCTGCATGCCTCTCGCGCCCGCACGATGCCTGCATGCCTCGCGCCCTGGCGACGTCCACCTGGCGCTCATGTGTAGTAGGCGACCGGGCGATCTCATAGCCTTCTAAACTTAACTTTTCTTCCTTTACTCTTCTTGATCCACACATCATCCGACCGACCTCTACCAGCTGACCCCAGATCTTGGGCGACGTCCGAGGTCCGACTACTACGAAACTTCATTTACCAGCTCTTTGTATTTTAAATAATGACATCTTCTGGGATTATTTAAATATACCACTTTCATTCCAATTCAATTTTACAGGTCCTTACAATATGCCTAGTCGCTTGGAATTAATAAAATTATGTCCCCGTCGTTATATAACAACATATGCTAAAAAAGGAAGAATAAAAAAAATACAAATCCTTTATTATATTTCTTGTAATAAATTTTATTTTTGGAATGTTTGTAAAAAAACTATGGAAAAATCTAAGCGACTCTTTATTAAATCCAAGTGATCTTTTCATAGACGTTTGCCCCGATTCAAATGGGGGACCGAATTGATTATAAAACATGGGTTTAATTTGTCGATTTATTAGTGAACAAGGAAAAATATTATGTAGACTCATAAATAGATTAACCTTAAAACAACAACGATTAATTACAATTGCTATAAAACAAGCTCGCATTTTATCTTTGTTACCTTTTCTTAATAATGAAAAACAATTTGAAAAAAGTGATTTGACTGATAAAATTACTACTTTAAGAAAAAAATAGAAATTAAAAATTTGAAATCCAATTTGAATTTCTATTTGAAACCAACATGGATTGATGTTTTGTTTGAAAATTAGGATAACTCCATTTGATTTTTTTTTTGTTGTAAGAAAAAAATATCATTGGTAACGAAGAATATTTTTTTTTAAGCGTGGTTGTTTCTTTTGATAGCTTTATCATATGATAAAGCTATCAAAAGAAATAAATTTCTATTCTATACCTTCCTGGTAAATAAGGGGGTTTTAGGTTTTTATTATATTGTTGGCAATCATAAAAAGACAATTCTCTTTTTAATATAGCAATTTGGGCAACTATTTTACGATTAAGAAGCAATTGCCTCGTGGATAGACTATGAATTAAATTACTATAAATATAAAAAAACTTTTTTATTTCCACGAATTACTGCATTTATCGACTAATCCATAAACCACGAAAATCTCTTTTTTTCCTATCTCTATCACGATGAGCCGAAACCAAAGCTTTCATTTTCTGTTGAGTAATAGTTCGAGTAAGTCTTGAATGAGCTCTGCGAAAACTTGATACCAATAAATGAAATTTTGTCCTCTGTTTGCGAGCTATATATCATCGTTTAATTCTGGTAATTGAATAAATGATATTTTGAGGAATAATTTTTTCACTTTTCAGTTATTCTTTTTTTCTTCCTAATCTATTAATAACAAAAATGGATTCTTTCGATGTATAGAAAAAAAATTCCAATGGCTCTTACTACTATAACTACCCCAACCACGACTTTTTATATTTTTTTGACATACATTGAACCTCCAAATTAGAAATTGTATTGATACTAGATATAAAAAAAAAATAGTAATTGAAATAGGACACATATATAATGAATTGGTGGGTTCCTTCCTTTCTATGATTTTTTTAAGAAATGGCTAGGTCCTCTCTCTATACACCGGAGCCTTTTTCTTTTCATTTTTGATTCATTTAGTCAATATTATTGTTAACTTGTACAGTTCACACTCTATGGCTCTACCCATGCAATATTGAGTAAGTAGGTTTTTCACAACGAAATTTAGTTATATAGTAACAGTATTTAATTATGAAAATTTGTTGGGTAGCTGACCCTCTTATTCCATTCTTACAAAATCCATCAAAATTCATTCATTAAGGACATACTTTATTTTGAATTGAAATAGTATTTTCTCCGCTTAACAAGTAACTTTTTTTTTGTTACCGATGGGAAAGTCCTTCTCATCTTAAATTGAAAATTAGTATGATTGGTTTTACACCAATCGAAACCATAAATTTGATACAAGATAGAAGAATGTAAAGAATTATATAATTGTATAGAAAAGTAAGGAATTATATTTAAGTTAAGATATTGTGAATGTGGTTTTCGCATTCATACTATCTTAACTGATTACCAATACTGAAAACTTTTAATTGGCTTTTTCTTTCTTATTTTTTCATTTGAATGAGTCGCACATACACCCTGGTACACGTTCCTTGGTGTTTAGGGCATCCCCGAAGAGCTGGAGATTCTGCAACGTTTCGGATTATCTATCTTGTGTTTCTAATAAGTTGTTTCATAGTTGGCATGGTAAATCATACTATATATATATATATATATATATATATATATATATAGATTTTGGTATAATGAGCAGGTTTAGATCTATCCTAACCGTGAATTACTTATATCCTATCTTACTTATAGCCTATATTATTGATACTCTGTTAATAGATTTAGAGATATTCTCTTCAAATGTAAAGTAAGAAAAGTTAAAACTGAAATTTCTAATCCTGTATTTATTAGAATAAATCTTGTCACTGATTTTTTATTCAACTACTACAAGAACTACAATTCCATGAGATTGGGCTTCTGCTGCTGACATAAAAACATCCCTTTCCATGTCTTTTAATATAACGCATAAAGGTTTGATCATTCTTTGTACATAAACCCTTGTGATAGTTTCATGCATTTTCAGTAGCTCTTCCGCTTCCAGGATAAATTCTCCTGCTTGTGCTTCATAAAAAGAACTAGCTGGTTGGTGGATCATTACCCTAATTATATCACTTAAGTAGTATTTCCCTTATCTTGATAAATATTTTTAGAATTCTTTATCCTATGTTGGTATATTGCTAAAGATTGTCTTTATTCCCAAAATAAAGGTAATAGGGATAAAGCCAAATAAGAAAAAAGCAAAAAGAATATTCAATAACCGTACAAGCATTTTGTATTGATGCATACGACTTTTGCACCTATGCAATTCATTTTTTCCTAAAGTATTTTCTGCAATGAATTTGGCTTCTACATTTACAAATTTATTTTTTTCTATCAAAGAAAAAAGAAGTACAAAATCTATTGGGTCTTTTAGATCTAGATCCTTAAATAATAAACAATAGAATCACCGTCTTTCTTTTTTCTTTTTGAATCTATTTTAAAATGCTATGATGGTTCTGTTGTTCTTTATATCATTTTGGTATTCAACAATCTAATAGTTTCTCTTTTTTTTCATATGTTCTGTTTTCTTCTAATTCAAATAAAAATTGTTAAAAGCTTTCTGGTATGAAAAAAAAAAGTCTACAACACTAATAAAATTGTAAATACCCTCTTTTTCATACTACTCTTTCTATATATAATTCAAGAATTTAAACAAATTGCATATGGAATTCAAAATACCATGCTATTATTACTTTGGTTTTTATGGCGAAGGTATAGTGTGTGTGTGTATATATATATATAGATATCTATTCTATATAATTTATTTTCAAAGAAAAGAATCATTGGCGCCAAGCGTGAGGAAACGCAAGACGTTTGGTAATTGTGCCTTCTGCCAAAAGAAAGCATCCCATTGAAGCAGCTAATCCCAAACATATTGTCTGTACATCTGGTTGTACAAATTGCATAGTATCATAAATAGCTATTTCAGGTATTACCCAACCGCCCAGAGAGTTTAAAACTAGATACAAATCTTTATTCCCTTTCTCTATGCTCAGATATATCATAAGACTAATAAGTTGATTTGATATTTCACTATCAACCTATTGACCTAAAAAAAGCAATCTTTCTCGATAAAGTTGATTGGTTAAGATTCCATTTTTTCCTTAAAAGTCATACATGCACCTTTTGATGCATACAGTTCATCAAAAATTATATAAGAAAAATTATAAGCAAAAAAGGAATCAATGTGTCGATTTGAATCTTTTTCTAATGGATTTCTTCGAACTAAAAAAAAAAAGAATAATATACTAAATTTAGTGAACTATCTTCTCATTGATGTATTGCTTTAATCAAGATCGAAACCCAATCACAATATAATTTTCTTGTTTATGAATGGACTTTTTCAATTCTTTTAGGTTTCTTTTCTACTCTGAGTAAATATCTACCCAATTTGAATTTGCCCATATAAAACAAATATTCCAAAACTATGTCTTTTTATTATAACATCTTTCTTTTCTGAATTTATTAATGTTTTCTGTAAAATAGAATATATGGATATGATAGAAGTAGTGATCATAGCTATATTACTAATTGATTTTTTCTACATAGAGCCTAAGTACCTGATTTTCTTGGTCCAATTAAGCCAACCATAAATTATTCATAATTTCGAGTAATAATTTGGAGATTTTCTCTAAAAATTAAAAAATCGATAGAATTGTACTTCATTACACTTCACGCTCCCTAGTTTTTTATGTTTATGATTGAATCATTCTCTTTTGGGGGTGAAAGAGGGGATATCTCGATCGGGGGAGAAAATGGGTAAATCCCATATAACCTACTATATCTGACAAGTCGCACTATATATCAACCCAAGATGCATCACATTCCCCAGGGGTTCGGAAGGGTACTCTTGGAACACTAATGGACATAAAATGGACAAATAATAAAGTCATATATCTCACTTTAGTGTGGAAACGTAAGAATTAGCTTATCATGTTCAAAATGATTTACTTTATTTTAGATTGATATTGTTTTTTTTATAAAAAAAGAATACTAAATAAAGTTAAATTGTTACGAAAGGGTCATTGGGGTGATAAGTGAATATGTCTGCATTTACTTATTTAAATATCCATATAGAAAGTCCATTTACTTATTCTACAAATATGATTGTTCCATTTTCTAAGAGAATTTACTGAAAGGCTATAATAATTTTTTTACAGTGCAATAAAGTTACACAGTGTTTATTTTTTGTTGAATGGGTATTTTTTCATGGGTTTACCTTGGTATCGTGTTCATACTATTATATTCGATTAAATCTGGGCTATTTGCTTTCTGTTCATATAATGCACACAACTCTAGTTGTTGGTTGGGCCGGTTCGATGGCTCTATATGAATTAGCAATTTTTGATCCCTCTAACCCTGTCTTGATCCAATACAGAGACCGGGTATGTTTATTATTCCTTTCATGACTCGTTTAGGAATAACTAATTCGTGGGGCGGTTGGAATATCACAAAAGGGGCTATAATGAATCCGGGTATTTTGAGTTACGAAGGTGTGGTCGGAGCACATATTGTGTTTTCAGGCTTATGCTTTTTAGCGGCTATTTGGCATTGGGTTTATTGGGGTATAGAAATATCTTGTAATGAACGTACTACAAAACCTTCTTTGGATTTGCCAACAATTTGGAATTCATTTATTTCTGGTGGGAGTAGCTTCTTTTGGTTTTGGCACATTTCATGTAACAAGATAGTAACAAGATTGTAGTTCAGGGTTGAGTGAACCAGTATAATTCACTTGTGTGAATCTCTCTATCTCTCTATCTGTTATAAACTATTTGATATTTGCTCTACTGTTATAAACAACTGGTTATTTCGTATTTTCAACCGGTTAATATTTGTGCCTTACAAACTGCTTGATACTTGTTCTTATCTGTGTGCTATAAACAACCAGTTATATCGAAATAACAACCGGTTGATTTTTGTTAACAATTTTGAAAGTTCTTTTCTCTTGGCTTCTGTGATTCTTCTTTCAGTAATTCGTTAAAGAACTTCATTCTTAGCCAATATTTGCGAAAATCTTTCATTAAACAATTCACCCCCCCCCCTCCCTCTTGTTTTAAGCCACCAATTCTTACAATTGGCATCAAGAGCTAGCTTCTTGAAAAATATTCAAGTTTCCTTTTTTGAAAAATCTTTTTACATGGCGAACAAGTTTTCTTTTGGGGAAGGTGCCTCTTTAAAAAGTCACCTCTGTTCTATGGTGGAAATTATAAGCTTTGGTGTATAAGAATGAAATTTTTTATTAATTTAATAGATAAAGAAATCTGGAATGTTGTTTCAAACAATGCTTTCACATATATGCCTGAAAATAATTCTGCATCATTTAAAGCTGAAAGAAATCATCTTGATTGTATAGCTATGAACATAATTTTCTTTGCCCTTGATTCTGATAAACTTCTTAAGGTTTCAGAATGTATCTCAACCAAAGAAATGTGGGACACTCTTGAGAAATGTCACAACAATCCAAGAAGTGCCTGGCTGGACAACGATGAGTCCTCTGCTGAATCATCTTCTTCAGAATTCAAGATGGAGGTCTGTCTCATGGAAAAAGAAGAATTTGGATTACTTGAGGCTTTTAATGAGACTTATGAAGAAGCTCATAGATTAAACTCTTTAAACAATCAGTTGAAACTTGAAAACAATAGGTTAAATGATAGAGTCAGAATCATGGAAGAAGAATTGGATAATTCCAAAACTGATTTCGAAAACTTTGAATTGATTTATCAAAATTCTTCTTGCAAGTGTGATTCTAAGTTTTGTAAAAATTGTGAATCCCTTCAAAAGAAGGTCATTTATCTTGTGAAAACTGTGGATAAAATTTCGAAAGGAAAATCCAACTTTGAGAATGTCTTAGCATCTCAAAATTGTCTATTTGTAAAATCTGGTCTTGGCTTTAATCCATAGAATCAAAACAGTGCCTTTTCAAAACCTTTTTCAAGTATCACAGAAAAACAACCGACTAAAATTTCGAAACAATCGGTTGTTTCTTATTTCTACTGTATGAAAAAGGGTCATTCTGTGAGGTTCTGCAAAGTTCGCAAAATTCTTGTTCCAAGAGGAATTTTAAAATGGGTTCCTAGGAATCCTAAGCCTCCTAATATTCCTACTAACACTCATGGACCCAAATTTATAAGGGGACCAAAGCTTGGTTCTTAATCTTTTCTTGTAGGTATCCTTCGCAGCCAAGAATCACTTTAGGGCTTGAAGAATGACTACTAAAAGGAAAAACATTAGGAGCAAAGTTTATCTCTGTGCCTATTGTCAATTGTACATCTAGCAGGGTTCTTTGAATGTCAAGAGACATTCTTGACAAAGGCTGGAATGGTTGGTTAAAAGAGGATTTTGAAGAATAAAGAGAGTATATGCATCTTCAATTTAAGTAAGTGTGCCTTGTGATCATATGAACATCTGAAGGTCTTCTTTTTGAATGAATCTATTGGGGTTCTTTGTCGAAAGGTATGAACAAATATCGTACTACATTTTTCATCAATTTAAAAAATAATTTCTAGTGATGAAAAATGTTCTCTTTGTTGTCACAGTAAAACAACCGATTATTTTTTCTCTGGCACCTCTGCGTAATTCTGCCAAGTTTGCTTATGCATGATTAAACCTATTTCTCTTTTTCAACTCATGCTTTTGGACATATATTCATTGAGTGTGCCTCAGAATCTGATAATAAATGGACATATTCAGTTGTTTCCTTGAAAGCTTTATGTCATTTTCTATTCTTGAAATGCCTTACATTGTTTGTGTTGCTGGTCTATTGTATTTTTGCTTCTGGTTTCTACTTTATACAATCCTTCTCATTGTCTATTTGTGAGAACAAATAGGGGGAGAAGTTTATGCTTAATCTGGTTGTATAGATAGCTTTAAAACTAATGCATTATGTTGTTGTTGCTCTACACTTGAAAGCATTTGAACACTTCACTTTTTCTGGTTTTTTTTGCTGATGTTGTATATGCAGAACTATGGTGCTATGTGAATCTCTTTATGTTGATTCTGCTGCATAATCTACTGCTACACCCTATGGTGCTTTATTCTGATTTATCTACTACTGCTTTAACTCTGTGCACACACTATTTTGCATTAACTCTGCACTATTTTACACACTGCTTTTTCTAGTCTTTCTGCTTATGGCTTATGCAGAAAACTGGTTTGTGTGAGCCTAGTTATCCTGCTGCTATACTTGCTTTGTATATGCATAAATTTTGTTTTGCAGGACTTTTCAAGTTTAGGTGCTATGTTGAAGACTAATCAAAGTGATGCTTTTTATTGTGGTTCAAGAGCATACACCTTACTCAAATTCTTGACAAGTCAAAATTAATGACCTATGTAAAGTAAGTTGTATATGTTCATCCTATTCTTTTGGCTTCATAAGACCAAAAGAACTTCTAAACATGTTGAGGTAATGCAAAGGTATGAATGTATTTCATTATGCATTTCCCATCTCTTTGAAAGATGATTTGCTTTGAAAAATAACATTTTCTTTCTGTCTCAGAAAAACAACCGATTGTTTTAATGAAACAACCGATTGTTTTACTTTTGGCACATTTGAATAAAGCTGTTATGAATCCTTATGCATGGTTACAACTGTTTCTTTCAAAACCCTTTGTGTGCCAAATATGCATTTATTGTGCCTCTGAATCAAATGATAAAGAAGTATATTCTTTGTTTTCCTTGAAATTCAAAGTTATGTTGTATAGCTATCACATTGGTGCGATTACATTTGAAGTCTTCATCTTGCTTGGGTCTGTTATGTTGATTGCTTGCGGGTCTTTGGGTTGTGTGAGCTGGAAGTGTTGCCCAAGGATAAGTGGTTTCGTTACAGTGATTGCAATCAAATATATGTGGCTCTACAAAATTCAGTTTCTGTAGGAGAAAACTTTATATCAGCTTCCAGACAAAACAATATTCTGTTGATGGTTCAAAAATTTTGACTGTACTTGGTTGGGGATGTGCTAAAAGTGCAAAAGGATCACTTTCAACCCAGCTGACTTGCCTCTGCTAACATAAAGAGACATGTTGGCATATGGATTGTGGCTGCTCAGTTGTTAGCAGTATTGAAGAAGATGATGAAAACACCTTTCTGCACAAGCTGGAATCCTGTCCAAAAAAAAAGGTTGATTCTACGAAACAATCAACTGAAATTCTGCAACAGGATGATCTGCCCAAGATGGTGAGACCAACTTGAAGATGAACCTTTTGAAGTGCTCTACTGCTGGTACTGCATATGATGTGCATTCTAGTGAGATTTAACTTACTGCAGCAAAGCAGTTCACTGCTATTTTTGGGGACCAAGATACAAGGTTTTATAAAGAAGTGTGAATGAATGTTAACTTGTTATTCTTGGGTCATTCCTGTATCAGTACTATGTTTGGGTCATGCTCATAAGGGAGATTTGGACTAATATGCTTGCAATATGGAATTGAAAAAATATCCAAGAAAGATGTTTCCAACTGCTTTCCTACAAATGTCAAAAAAACATACTCATGGCTGTGTTGGCATTGTTGGATCTAATACTTTGATAAAGAAATACTTTGTGTGTTCCTTGAAGAAGAACTGCTAGATAAATAAAAGAAAGGGGGAGAAACTATGGTTTCGGTATTGCAATTTCAACACTTTTTGGTGTGTCTAATTTTGTAATAACTCTGCTGCTGCCATAGCTCCGATACACCATAGATTTCTGCTACAATTCTGGTATGGTATCACAGGTTTGTTGCTGAAACGGTGCTGTCTTACACATTGATTTTCTGGTTTTCTTCTTAAGAAATGAGTTTCTTAAATTCAGGTTTTATCCTTTGTCTTACTCTATTTGTGAAGACAAATAGGGGGAGATTTATGTGGTTTTCAGTGTTGAACTACTACTACTATTAATTGTTTTAATTGCTACTGTCTTAGCTGCTTTTTCACTCTGATTCTGCACCTCTTTCACATTGACTTTCACACTAATTTTGATGGTTTTCTTTATGGAAATCACATGGTGAAAACTGGTTCATTGGTGCTAGTGAAACCTGGATATGATTGTTATCTAGTACATGCACAATTCTGTTTTGCAGGTGCTTTAAAATTCAAACTGATCAACACAAGCAAACCAGGGATTTGTCTTCATCAAATAGGGGGAGATTGTTGAACATTGGCTTTGATGTCTCCAAATCTATGTGGATTGCTTGAAGACTTTGATGATGGGTTTCTGGGTGTGTTTTGGTAGTTTGAATTTGTAATCCACTCATAGAATTGATCTAAGGTTATTTGAATCTTTAATCTTTTGAAAAGATGAGTTGTCTAAAAAGCTGTTGAAATTTCAACAAGTTGAAATTTTGAAACAAGTTATTTGACACTTAGTGGATTTTAAAATGTTTTGGAAAGCTTTGCCTTTGCTTTTGCTGTCAAACCATTTTAATCGATTATTTCAAAAAATCAACCGACTGTTTTTTTAAAATCCTTAACAGAATTTGTTAAGTCTGGTAAAACTGTTTTCCCTCATTTCAAACTGTTTTGGCCTTTGATTAAAAGTCTTTAACGGTTATTTTTTAGGCTATATATCCTGTGTTTACATCTCTGAAGATTAAGATAAGAGATTTCCAAAAAGATTGAAAAAGATTTTCAAGTTTCCAAGATTGCTTAAGGCTTTGGATTCCTTCTAAGTGTGGAATAGGATTGTTGTGTATTATTTCAATCAAATCTATGATTGTATCAGGTGTATTCTATTCCTTTGTTTCTTTGATTTGTATTTCTATAAAGAACTGGTGTTGCACAGAGTCAGAGGGTGTTCTAATCTATGTTGTGTTTTTGCCAAAGGAAGTGTGTGTTCTTGAAGGGTTCAAGATCACTTCTTTGGTGGGTTTGTGGTTGTAATCTGTGGTTGATTACATAGTGAAATACCCAGTGGTTTCTAGGGACTGGATGTAGCTCAAGGTTGAGTGAACCAGTATAATTTGCTTGTGTAAATCTCTTTATCTCTCTCTCTGTTATAAACTATTTGATATTTGCTCTACTGTCATAAACAACCGGCTATTTCATATTTTCAACTGGTTGATATTTGTGCTTTACAAACTGCTTGATACTTGTAGTGGCCAGACCTCAGACGTCGGCCACTGAGCGAAAGGTCGGCACATGAGAGGTCAGTATGATGGGACCCATAGAGGGGCCCACAGAATCACATGTGTAAAAATATGAATCAGGTTCGAGGATACGTCACGCACGCAGGGTTTCCATGTGACATAAGGTTTGGGCATAGAGGATCAGTCCTTAAAAGGAAGAAACACATATGGGGCACATGAGTATTAACTTAAGGTAGAATATTTGGCC
Organism: Phaseolus lunatus; assembly: GCA_013389735.1. Lineage (NCBI taxonomy): Eukaryota > Viridiplantae > Streptophyta > Magnoliopsida > Fabales > Fabaceae > Phaseolus > Phaseolus lunatus. The sequence goes on along the minus strand of CM023862.1, from coordinate 14,681,409 downwards.
GCACGGCGGTAGGGTTACAGTGTATGTCCTAGCGCCCACACTTAAGTTAATCACTCCAGAAAAGGAAGGTTGCCACGAGAGTTGCACTCCAAGAATGGAAGGCTGCCGCGAGACACGCAGGGAAATTGTATGATAGAGTCCCAGAAAGGTAACCCTAAATTGGCTAAGAGGCAACGCAGGGACTCAAGGATAGAGGCGGCAGGAACCCTAGAAAGGCTATAAAACAGGTAGCAAAGCATTGACAAAGGTACGCAACATTTGAGACTAGAACTCTTTGCTATACATTGGTGTTTCTTGCCCTAATCTTGACATGAGCGTCGGAGTGCAAACGGCTGCTAGGGCGCCCATCTTTCTTTCTTTGCAGGTTCTAACTAAGGGGAAGAGAGAAGGTGCAAGCGATCGTAAAATTCAACTGATGGGAGAGTCAACCGGCAGGAACATTTGGCGCCCACCGTGGGGCCCGTTAAAACTAGGTCCCATCCACAGTAGAATCAATCAACATGAGGAGCACGAGGCAAGGTGGTTCAGGAAGAGATGAGGGTGATCATACGGCCACCATCCAGGAACTCATGGACACCATCCGCAATCTCCAGCAAGTGTTCGCTGCATCCCACGCTGACCAGGCCCTTAAGCAGGATCAGTTTAGGGCAGACTTGAACGCTTCATTGGCGGCTAATGAGGAGTTATGTAGAGCAAATGAAGAATTGAGAAGGGGGATAGGAGAGCGGGCTGCGGTGGAGCAAGGAGCCGCACCCCCAGTCAGGGCCCGTCTGATGCCTTTCTCGCGAGAAATCATGGAGACAGTGATACCTGCATCTTTCATGATCCCAAAAATTACCTTCACAGGTGTGGAAGACCCAGAAGCCCACATCACGACCTTCCACACACAGATGATGATCTCGGGGGGCACAGACGCAATGCACTATAAGTTGTTCATGGGTACTTTTGTAGGAATGACATTAAACTGGTTCGTGGGGCTCCCAGACAGGTACATCACGTCCTTTGAGCAGTTCTTGGAATTGTTCTAGAAGCAATTCATCATCAACTGAGCACGGATCCCCGTGGCTTTCGTCCTCTTTGATGTGAAGCAATTCCAGGAGGAGCCGTTGAAAGACTTCCTCAACTGGTTTGGAGCATTGGTGGTGAAATTGCAGACCAAAGACGAGGCCATGATTGTGCATGCCTTTGAGAGAGGAATCCTCCCAGGACCTTTCAGTGACGCTCTGATACGGTGTCCAGCAAGGACATTCGATGAGATCCAGTGTAGGGCGGTTGCTCACATAACAGCAGAAGAACGTGTAGCGGAGAAGCGTGCGAGGATTGATCTATCCAAACCTCGCGCGACGGGACGTGCTCAACCCCCAAGGGTCCACACCACCGCCGTCGAGAAGAAGGTGAGGACCGCGCCTTATGAATCCAAGAGGCCCAAGCCTACCAGGCACAACTTCAGAATCGGGCTTAAGGAACTCATAGCACTCCCAGAGCTGGCAAGCAGGCTAAAGGCTCCCCCAAAGTCTGATAAGCAACTGGGGCCCCATAGAAACCAGTGGTGTGATTTCCATCAGGCGCACGGTCACACCTTGGGCAATTGCCTCGCCTTGGGGTATCAGCTGGATGATCTGGTAAGAAACGATTTTTTGACGCCTTACCTGTAGGAATCACAGGGAGACATGGTGGTAGCAGCCCCGTTAGGGGACCAAGGGCACGAAGTACCCATTCATGGGGAAATAAACATCATCACGGGGGGATTCTCAGGAGGAGGATGCACTGCCTCCCAAAGAAGAAGATATGCTAGAGAGGTCATGACGGTGCAGGAAGTTGAGGCCGATCAGTTCCCAGAACCCGACCTGACCTTCATGAAGGCAGATCGTCTGGACGTGGTACCCCATGACAATGACCCGATAGTGGTTTCTGTAGTCACTGTCGGCAGAAGGGTCCACCGGGTCCTCGTGGACCAGGGGAGCTTCACAGACGTAATGTTCTGGTCCACCTTCCAGAAGCTATAGTTGTCTCCTGGTCAGCTGAGGCCATACGACGGCTGCCTGTACGGGTTCGCAGGAGACCAGGTATAGGTCAGGGGGCACATTGAATTGCAGACAACGTTCACGGATGTTCAGAGATCTCGCACTGTGGACATCAGGTACCTCGTAGTCAATGCCCCTTCAGCTTACAACATTCTGTTGGGTAGGCCAGCATTAAACAGGTTAGGAGCGGTACCCTCGTCAATGCACATGAAGATGAAGCTGCCCTCCCTCGAGGGAATGGTCATCACCATCAAATCTGACTAGAAAACAGCCAGAAAGTGTTACGAAAACAGCCTCAAAACAAAAAGGGGGGTATGCTCAGTAACATTCCACTCACCCGCTGGAGAGCACACAGACTCGAAAGAGGTCGCCCCTGACAGAAGACCAGAACCCATGGGAGAGGTGCTGGAACGAGTGATCAAGGTTAAGACCTTCAAGCTCGGCAAGGCTTTGAGCCAGGAGGATCAGAATTGAGCCAACCTCAAGTTTTATTTCAGTTAGCAAAGTTGTATTTGAACACAATTGTCTCATTTAATGAAGGGGACACTCTTTTTCCCTATGAGGTTTTTTAACGAGGTCACCCAACGAAAGAAAGAAAAAGAATTAAAGATATATTTGTGTCAAACAGTTAAATGAACCTCTTCTACCTTGTTAAAGAAAGGAGAAGAATAGTATGGTTCACAGTGAAAGTCCTCTCCCTCTGGTAGCAAGGATGAGGCTAGTAAGTGTAAGGACCTAGAAACTTTAATTGGAATGAAAGTGTTATATTTAAATAATTTCAGAAGATGTTATTATTTAAAATACAAAGAGCTGGTAATAGAAGTTTCGTAGTAGTCGGACCTCGGACAACGCCCAAGGTCTGGGGTCAGCTGGTAGAGGTCGGTCGGCTGACCATTGTATTAACCAAGTAGTCAGGCGCGATGACTTTATCGTGAGGTAATCACGTGGGTGTGCTCGAGGAAGACATGTGGATCAAGAAGAGTAAAGGAAGAAAAGTGTAGCTTAGAAGTCTACGAGATCGCCGTTGTTGAAGAGGGAGGCGATCTCCGACTTCTCTGGCACAAAATCGCCTGTCGCCCAGAGGACACATGATCGCCAATCGCCTAAGGTGTACGTGATCGCCGAAAGTGCACTTAGTATGTGGTCAAGATGCTGGATCAACCATAGTTGGTTCCAAAAACCACGCGTATCAAGGTGTGGGTTAAGCCTTAGATACGCTGTGCATGCGAAGCTCTATGCTTGAGCATAAGAAATCGTCCTTAGTGTTGCATGCATGGGCGCACGAGGAGTAGTGCTGATCTATTCTTGGAAATGTGAAGCTACCGACGTCACCAAGCCATCTGGAGGTGATACCTTGGACGTAACATAATGGGAGGATGAACCTTCAGCAAGGTGTGACGATGTGTGTAAGGACCTGTAAAATTAAATTGGAATAAAAGGAATATATTTTAAATGAATTCGAAGTATGTTTTTATTTAAAATAAAAAGGAAGGAAAGTGTAGTTTAGAAGACTATGACATCGCCTGGTTAGTACATAATCGCCTGTCGCCTAGACTACACATGATCGCCAATCGCCTGTAGTGTACATGATCGCCAATCGCCTATGGTGCACATGATTGCCGAAAGTGCACTCAGTATGTGGTCAGGATACTGGATCAACCATAGTGGGTTCCAAAAACCACGCGTATCAAGGTGTGGGTTAAGCCTTAGATACGCTGTGCATGCGAAGCTCTATGCTTGAGCATAAGAAATCGTCCTTAGTGTTGCATGCATGGGCGCACGAGGAGTAGTGCTGATCTACTCTTGGAAATGTGAAGCTACCGACGTCACCAAGTCATGTGGAGATGATACCTTGGACGTAACATAGTGGGATGAAGAACCTTCAGCAAGGCGTGGCGATGTGTCATCGGGCATCGCTTGGGCGCGAGGCATGCGGGCATCGCCTGGGCGCGAGGCATGCGGGCATCGCCAGGGCGCGAGGCATGCGGGCATCGTCAGGGCGCGAGGCATGCGGGCATCGCCAGGGCGCGAGGCATGCGGGCATCGCCAGGGCGCGAGGCATGCGGGCATCGCCAGGGCACCAGGCATGCGGGCATCGCCAGGGCGTGAGGCATGCGGGCATCGCCAGGGCGCGAGGCATGCGGGAATCGCCAGGGCGTGAGGCATGCGGGCTTTGCCAGGGCGCGAGGCATGCGGGCATCGCCAAGCGCGAGGCATGCGGGCTTTGCCAGAGCGCGAGGCATGCGGGCATCGCCAGGCGCGAGACATGCGGACATCGCCAGGGCGCGAGGCATGCGGGCATCGCCAGGGCGAGACATCGGTCGTCTTCTAGGGAGAGACATTGGTCGTCCGCCACGATGAGACATCGGTGGATAGTCATCGCGCGAGCTATCATCTTTGGAAGGTTATCGCGCGATGTCGTGTTTAACACAGATAAGGTGGGACCCAGGCTCCCAGCATGAGACGTCCTGCACGCACGGCACGTAGACAAAAAGGGTGGTTCAGAATAGTGACATCAGAGAGTTGGCATGCGCAGAGACACACGTGGCCGTACTGTTCAAGGAAGCGTGCACGCAAGCTATCCTGCAGAGTGGGTGGTGGCAGCGGCAATTGTGGACAAGTTGGTTTAGATTCAAAAACTCACTTCTGCGAGGCAAAGAACGCTGCTGTGGTTCAAGAGTAACAGAGTGAGTTTACCTTCATCCTTCTCTTTTATCTCCGTCGCGCTGCGATCCAGGCATCCTCAAACACCAGTACGACGAGCGACGACTGCCTTTGGATACCTGGGGAGTTCTTTACGAGTTTTCCGTCAGGATGCTAGAACAGAGTTAAGGCATCTTTAAGCTTCGGTGGGTTTTGGAGCTCTTGGTGTTTTGCGCAAGTTCAGGTAAGGGAAGCTAGCATTTTTTTTTCGTTTATAAAAACGTTAGGCGAGTACGTTCTGAAGTGAGGGCGACGTGGTCGCCGATTTTCATATTCTTTTTCACAATGCTCTATTTTTATGTGTGGGGCAACGTGATCGCCGATTTTAAATGTTGATTTCGAACTCCCCTGTTTTAGTGTCGTTTGAAACTGTTTGAGATTGAAATGTGAAATGCATGTGATATTCGAAAATCTAAACCTTGGAATGATTGTTTCTGTGATTTGGGATTGTTTAAGAAAAGATTCAAAATATTATATGATGGGATTGTGCTTTTACGTGTTGTATGATGCATTGAATGTTGTGAATGTGGGATCAAGGCACTGGTGCAGAAACGTAAAACAAATGCGGTTATTTTCATTTTACAAATGCGGCTAAACAACCGCATTTGATCAACACGCATTTGTAAATAAGAGATTTACAAATGCGGTTAAACAACCGCATCTGTAAATACTATTTACAAATGCGGTTGTTTCCCGTAACCGCCTCTGTAAATGCTCCAGAGGTGTGCCAGGTTTCATGAATGGCAATGATTTACAAATGCGGTTGTTTACCTTAACCGCATTTGTAAATGAAGGCAATGATTTACAGAGGCGGTTGTTTACCTTAACCGCATTTGTAAATCAAGGGAATGATTTACAAATGCGGTTGTAGTAAACAACCGCCTCTGTAAATCACATTTACAGATGCGGTTGTAGTAAGCAACCGCATTTGTAAATCATTCCCTTGATTTACAAATGCGGTTAAGGTAAACAACCGCATTTGTAAATTAGGTTTTTTTTTTTTAGAACTATTTGGTTAGTTGTTTTCCCATACGAATTATCTTATGCAGTTTCATTATACCCATCCCAGCCAGGCAGACAAATAAACAGATTCAGAGAAACAAAGTCAATTTATAGTAATTGATCAAAATGTATACAAAAATAGTAATAATCTCTATCTATTCTTACACTATTGATCAAATCGTAGAGTTATAAAAGTTTAGGAAATATGTGGACCAAGATTGTCTCACATATGTCATGGCTTCCGAACTCATGGGTTCCTCATCCGTGAAGAACTGCATTTCAAAATGGTTGACACATAAATTAGTTTTAAGATAGATAAATTAGTTTGAAGTTATAAAAATAATTTAAGAAATCTTACCTCTTGCCAATTACTTGTAAGACCTAGTCTTACAATGGTACTCATCCATTGCATGACGTAATAGCCACACTCATAGCTTCCTGGTTGTTTATTACACTATAATTCAATAAATTGTAAAAGTTAGTATAATTAAACAATGAAAAAAAAAAAGAAAAATCTTACATACCTTTAATCTTATCCAGTTCAAATTTTGAAAATTTGAATTCGATCTCCCTTTTAGAATGTTATATCCACGCCATGAACTGGTTGAGACAAAAAACCTTGTTAGTGGATTACTTATAGTATCAACCATAGTTAAGTTTATAGTGTACTTACTTATCAATGATATTCTTAAAACTTGTGGATATCTTCTTGTGTAGGGAACAGAACCACAAAGCCGTCCTATCCTTCAGTGATAAGACAAGTAATTGCCAATGACCCCTATATCATCCATGAAAATAGTTGAGTAAATTTATAAAACATGAATATAATAAACTTTTAACATATATATATATTTAAACTTACTCGTTAATATAAGGGCACAAATAAACCTCTTTTCCCTCTTTTTCCAGGGTGTTAGTGATGTATGATTGGGTCTCATTTGTCTTTGCTCCAGTGGGATTACTATATGCAGGATCTAAGAATCCATACACATTTTCCTTCCCCTCAGTGACAGAGACACCATTCAAAAACCTACAAGTAATTAGTTAAATCATAATGAATGCTAATTTAACATAAATGAAAATGAAATGTAGGTAACGATACTTACATCATAAAAAATTGAATGATATTTATATTCAACTCCTGATCCCCAGCTACAAATTCTAGCAGATCTGACATGTATATGTACAATGGTAGCTCAGGGTTTGTTTCAAAAAAGGTATCATCCCATGGAACTTCCAGAGGATCTCGTCCAAGTTGTCTAGCAACTATAGCTAAGGAAGCTATAGGATCGTCAAGCGGAACCTCTTGTTTCTTTTTCGGACTTGGTTTCCGACGAGGTTTCTACAAAAAGAAAAAAGATTTGTTATAAATTACATGTAATATATAAATATAAATTAGCACATGAAATGAAATTATTACTAGTGGTTGTGGCATATATCGAATCAGGTGTCTGGGCCAGGCTACAAAGGACTGAAATGCTTCGGCCACAGTTGTTACCTCTTCTGAAGGTAGTGGAAGACGAGCATCAGGTACTCGTACTCTTTCAACCGTGACCTTTGCTGCATCAGGGGAGAGAGGAACGTTATGTAAGGTGGTGGCGTCTTCATAGACTTTTCCAATGGCCACCACCTGAGGAATGATGCCACCTTCTACCAGTAGCTCACATTGCCTCGTCTGGCCAATGATATCATCCCCTGATGCTGTAGGAGCTGCACAACTCCCCTTTGTGCTCTTGGGAGCGGGACTAAGAAGCGTCTGAATCGGCTGCTCAGCACAAAGTTGTTGCGATATCTCTTGTCGCAACTCTAGCCTCATCTTTTCCGTCTCCCTTCTCATCTCATCCATTAGTTCCTGACGTAGCCTTTGCTCCATTTCTTTTTTGCTCTCTTTGGAGGAGGAGGATGAGTGTCGTGGTGCAGCTCCAAAATAAAGTCTAATCCCAACTCCTTGTCCAGCTGCACGAACACGACCAGAGTGCTCAGGTTGTCCAATTGCTTCAACAAGGATATCGCGACGACCATCAGCAAGAAAATTACCTTGGGAGTCCAAGGCATCCTGCAAGAGACAAAAATCATGAGGTTTTATTATAAGTAATGCATCATAATAGATGAAAAAAGGCTTAAATAACTTACAATTTTTTCAATGATAAGCCCTGATTGCTCTGAACTTGGTGCACCCGACTTCTTAATTCGGGCCCTCTTCCATTTGTCATGGCGTGTAGGTGGTGATGGAGGATAAGTGACCCCTGTTTCCACATCCTGAGATGCACTCCCCTGTCTGGATTGCTCCTTTTCAACCATCAGTGCTTGCTCAAGCTTTCGATACCCCGCACGAGACATTACGTGCGGGGTAAGATTCTTTAAAGCTATTTCTTGAGCTTTCTTCCGCCGATGCTGTCATAATTGAAATAAACAAAGTGAATTCAATAATATTAACTCATTAATGTTATATAAGTCAAAATAGTTAAGTAGCTTCACTTACAGTCCATTCTTCAGTTAGACGGCTTTCTTTAAAAGCAAGCCATGTCTCTTCATCAATAAAATTGTATCTTTCACAAGGACTTTCATCCTTAAGCTCACCAAAAATGTATCTCGTCGTGAGTCTTGACTTAAAGGCGCGAAACTTTAGTCCGATATTGGATAGAATCCTTGATCGAAGCGGTTCCACATTAGGAATTTCAAAATTTGCCTGGAAAATAACATAACCAAAGTAAAGTTAGTCAATGAATATTAAATAGCTTTATATGATAACAATAATTATGTAAAGCTTACCAAAACATCCTCCCACAGCATGTTTCGGTCGACCTCTGACACCTCGTCCCATGAATTAATCAAAACGGAGACTCTCTCACGAGAAAGAACTCCAAGATAGCTATTAAACTCATCTGCATTAGGACCTGATGCCATTCCAGTGTTGACGTCAATGTCAACAGCTGTCTTCTCACCAGCGGCACGTTTCTTTGCCAGACGCTTCATCCTAGTAGGTCCTCTGTTGCCTCGTCCGGATCGGGGTCTAATTGGAGTTTGATCGTCACCCATATCTCTGTTAAAAAAATTATTTAACAAACATTAGTTCATCTGCATGGAAAGAAAATCATATCAAACAAAAACATAATATAGTAAATGCATATTATAAAAAAATATTTCTAAATTTATTACCATAATGGGTTACAAGTTCATATGTAAATTCCTTCACTGTGGTCTTTACGGGTTGCATGTACATGATCAAGTACATCGTCATCTTTATTAGTTATCATTGGTGTGAATGAATGGGGTTCACCATTTTCAATATCATCTATGGCCTCCCCTTGTTTTTTCCCGTGTAAAACAACATACCAATGTTCTGACGTAGGATCTTTCACGTAGAAAACTTGAGATGCTTGTTGAACCATTATAAATGGCTCATCTCGATACCCTATCTTTCGAAAGTCCACTAGTGTGTATCCTGATTCATCAATTTTAACCCCACTTTTATTGTCAACCCATATACACTTGAAAACTGGAACTGAAAACTTAGTATAGTCAAGCTCCCATATCTCTTCTATAAATCCATAATATGCCATTGATCCAATTACAGGATTTGTATCTTTCGAGGTGGAAAACTGCATTGACTCGGCTTCAAGAGTAACATCAGAATTTTGAACTGTACTCTTTTCATCCATAGACTTAGTGTAAAATATACAATTATTCACTTCGTACGCTTTACAAGAAATGACATCAAACTTCAATCCAGCAGCCAACCAGGTCAAGGTCTCCGATGCCGTTGAATCCTTTAACACCTCCTCTTTAAACCAAGGCATGAATGTTCTATTATGTTCCATCAAGACCCATTTGTCTGCTTGTCTTGGATTATTTGCCTTCACAATGGCTTTATGAGCTTCTATGTAAGGTATAACTTCATCTGTATTATTCAATATATACAAATGTGCTTGCAAGACTTCTGACCGAGATTTGCTTACAATATTCACACCGCGTAAACATTTACTTGTAGAACGCCTATGGTGCCATGAATTAGCTAGAAGACCTATTGGATTTGCTTTTGACATGTAATCTGAACAAAATTCAATACTTTCTTCAGCTATGTACCTTTCAATCATTGAAGCTTCTGGACGATAATGATTTTTCACATAACCTTTCAAAATTTTCATATACCGCTCAACAGGATACATCCATCTTAAGTACACTGGTCCACACAATCTAACCTCTCTAACCAGATGCACAAGTAGATGAACCATGATGTCAAAAAAAGATGGAGGAAAAAACATCTCCAATTCACATAAGATAACAATAATTTCATCTTGAAGTTCATCTAGTTTTAATGGATCAATGACTTTACAACAGATGGAAGAGAAGAATGAGCACAAACGGGTTATGGTATGTCTAACATTTTTTGGTAAGATCCCACGAATAGCTACAGGCAGAAGCTGTTGCATCAAGATGTGGCAATCATGAGACTTCAACCCAATTAGCTTCAAATCTTGCATTGACACTAGGCTCTTCACATTTGAGGAATGTCCTTGTGGCACTTTTACACCCTTTAGACATTGACAGAAACTTACTTTTTCATTTTTTGACATGGTATAACAGGCTGGGGGCAAATATGTACGCTTACCCATTTCTATCGGTGCCAACTCCCTCGTATGTTCATCTCAACCAAATCTAAACGAGCATTTAGACCATCCTTCGTCTTCCCGTTAATGTTAAGAAGTGTACCAATTAAGCTATCACACACATTCTTCTCAACATGCATTACATCTATACAATGTCTGATTTCTAACCTCGACCAGTACGGAAGATCAAAGAAGATTGATTTTTTCTTCCAAATGTTAGTCACAACTGACTTTTTTTTTGACTTACCGAAGGTGTGGTCTATGTTATTTACCTTTTCGTAAACCTCAGCAGCAGTTAGTGGAGTTGGTGGACCACTAGTCTCTTGGTGTCCATTAAAGGCTTTTTTCAACCTCCGGTAAGGATGATGACTTCTAAGAAACCTCCGATGGCGAAGATATACTGTCTTCCTTCCATGTTTCAATTGTTGAGAAGCAGTGTCTTCTTCACATATTGGACATGCTTTATGACCCTTAACACTATAACCTGATAAGTTACCATATGCCGGAAAGTCATTGATGGTGCAAAATAACATGGCATGAAGCTTGAAAGTTTCATTAGCAAATCCGTCAAATACTTGAACACCCTCATCCCACATTAACTTCAAATCTTCGATTAAGGGACTTAGATAAACATCTATGTCATTCCCTGGCTGTTTCGGACCAGATATCATCATACACAACATCATGTACTTTCGCTTCATGCACAATCCAGGAGGTAAGTTGTAAATAACTAGTAAAACAGGCCATGAACTGTGATTTGTACTCATATTACCAAACGGATTCATTCCATCTGTAGCTAGACCAAGTCGGATATTTCTTGATTCTTTACCAAACTCTGGAAACTCATCATCAAATTTCTTCCACTGAACAGAATCAGCTGGATGTCGGTACATGCCATCACATTTCCTCTCATCTGCATGCCATCTAAGATTCTTAGCATCGTCTGGGTTTGCAAACAAACGCTTCATCCTTGGAATGATGGGAAGATACCACATAACCTTCATTGGGGGTCCATGCTTTTCCATCTCTTCAATAGTATCATCATCTGTTTGTTTCAATTTATAACGTGATAACCCACACCTTGGACAACTTTTCAACAATTCAAAATCTTTCCGGTATAATATACAATCATTAGGACATGCATGTATCTTTTTATACTCCATACCCATTGGACAAAGAATCTTTTTGGCCTCGTAATTACGATTAGGTAGAGTATTTCCCTCTGGAAGCATATCCTTCAACAGCTGGAGCAATTCCGTGAAACTTTTATCGGTCCATCCATTTAGTGCCTTCAAATTCATCAATCTTAACACTGCCGACAACCGTGTGAAGTTATTAGTTGATCCAGGATACAATGGAGTCTCTGCATCGCTTGACATACTTCCATATCCATGCGCTTTTGCAAAAGACTCAGCTCCCACATCACGAATCATGTCCTCCAATCGATCATCAACTACATCATCGTGTTCTGCTTCATCCGTGGTGGATCCCACATATTCTTCAGTTACGGAAACACGTGGTAAATTTAATAATTCACCATGCCATGTCCAAGTTGTATAAGATCGAAGAAACCCATCACATAGCAGGTGTTCCCTCATGATATTCACATCCAGTATCCTTCCATTCAAACATTTAACGCACGGACACCTAATCTTTCCTCCATCACGACCACTATTAATCGCGTTACGCTGCGCAAATTGTATAAATTCTTCTACTCCTCTTTCGTACTCATCACTTATACGAGCACAATGAATCCAACTTCGATCCATTATATATTCTGCAATATAGATACCTAGGATTTTCTAATAAGTGTTCTATCTCATGCATTTGCTGAGGGTCGAACACCCCCGGACTCAATACCAGCACGTATTATTGTCGGAGGTCCAAATACAAACACGATATTCTATTCTAATGTAACAACTAACATAACATAAATTCTACTATAAACTAACAAATAATTACTAAATAATTTAAATTTTAGAAAATAGAAATTATATAATACAAATTATATAAATTAATACAAATTTATATTAAATAATATAAAAATTATAATACATAAAAAAAAATATTCAAAGTACAGCAAAAAAAAATTAACAAAACTAACATAAAAACTACTAACTAAATAATATAAATTTTAAAAATTAAAAATTATATAATATAAATTTATATTAAATAATATACAAATTATAATAAATAAAGTCAAAAATTCAAAAAATCAACTAACCTTGTGTGCGAAGATGATGATTCAACTGATAGAAAACCAGAGGTGGAAGCGGGGCGCGACAGCGGCGAGCAATGCAACAGTAACTTCAAGCACTGCGCAAGGAAAAAACCATATATAAGAACAACATTCCTAAAGCGAACTGAAGAGAATGAAATGGGATACGAAACTCACAATGGAAGCAATAACAATGAAGATGCACAGAAGCAAGGAACACAGCGCAGCGCAGCAACAGCGACAAGGAAGAGCAGAGCAGAAAGAGTGAAAGTGCAGTGGCGCGCTTCAAATTTTAGGTTAAAAACATTTTACAAATGCGGTTATTAGTTAAAACCGCATTTGTAAATGAAAGTTTTTCATTTACAAATGCGGTCACGCGTATGACCGCATTTGTAAATGAAAGGCATTTCATTTACAAATGCGGTCACGCGTATGACCGCATTTGTAAATGAAAGGCATTTCATTTACAAATGCGGTCACGCGTATGACCGCATTTGTAAATGAAAGGCATTTCATTTATAAATGCGGTCACGCGTATGACCGCATTTGTAAATGAAAAACTTTCATTTACAAATGCGGTTTTAACTAACAACCGCATTTGTAAAACAAACTAATTTCAAAAATGCCACCGCGTTTTTAACAAAGGCGTTTTAGCGCGAAACCGCACTTAGAAAGGAGTATTCCTTTCATCATTTTGCACTAGTGAGGCATAGTATTTTCAGGAAAGAAAATACCGTGTAAGATCGTGTGTAATGTGCATTGACTAGGGACTTGTCTAGAAGGAGATATCCTGACTCTGCTGATATAATGGAATCACATAGATGAAGTTATTCAGTTGTGGAGAGTCGCAGGAGGTTCATATGTATGGGTAAGTTGTTTGAAAGATAACTGACTTGACCTGTTATATGAATTAACCCTGTCATACCGGGAGAGTGATGATATTGAGATTATGTATGCGCATGGCTGTGTGGATTTCACAGCGACCCTGTGTGGATTTCATAGTGGTGTGGTATGACAGGTGCAGATCTCTGAGTCTGAGTCAACGCACGAGTCTTCCGGAAGTAGAGTCATGTGTCTATATGTTATGAGTCAGTGAAAAGTCTGACGTGTGAACCATGAATATTGAATGTATTGAATAGACACTTGACGAGTTTGTGGAATATGGGGATGTTGATGGTTGAAATTGATATAGATTATGAATGGTGTGAAGATTTATGTTTTTCTATTGATATAAAGTTTCATATTTAAAGTTTTTAAAAATATCTAGCTTACCCTTTTATCTTGTATCGTGGTTGTTTTTCTTAAACCTGTGATGATCGTGTATATTTGCACGGGAGCAGACGAGGTTGCAGGTAGTAGAGCTCCTCTGTGAGTGGTCGCCGGAAGGAGATCGCCTGTTTCTGTTTCTGTTAGGCGATCGCCCGTTTTCTGGTTTCTGTTAGGAGATCGCCGGTTTTGAATGCTGTGGTTTTATTTTATTTTGAAAACTCCTGTATGGAGATGTATTAAAACTTCCTCAAAAAGGGATATTATTTTGAGGCACATTTGCACTAATGGATGAATTATATTATGTATATATCTATGTTCAATTTTGATATTATTGTTTCACCTTTATTTTATTATATAAATATGACCAATATTTTGAGGGGCGTTACAATGTGACATCAGTGAACAGAGTAAGGCGATGTGTTCTCGTCACTCACAAGGGCGATAAGAGATCGCCAACAGGATGAGAGGAACATCGGTCATCAACCAGGATGGGAGACACATCGGTGGTCTGCCAGGGTGAGACATCGGTGGTCCTCCAGGGTGAGACATCGGTGGACCTCCAGGGTGAGACATCGGTTGTCTGCCAGGATGAGGAATCAGTCGTCCGTCAGGAAGAGGAACCAGTCATCGTCGGGATGATAGGCACAATCAGTCATTGCCGGGATGAGAAGGACATCAGTCATCGCCGGAATGAGAGGCAAATCAGTCGTCGGTGGAAGGTTATCGCGCGATGTCGTGTTTCACACAGATAAGGTGGAACCCAGGCTCCCAGCATGAGACGTCTTGCATGTGCGACACGTAGACATTAGGAGTGTTTCAGAATAGAAGCATCAGAGAGTTGGTATGCGCAGAGACCCACGTGGTCATACTGTTCAAGGAAGTGTGCACACAAGCTTTCCTGCAGAGTGGGTAGTGTCAGCGGCAATTGTGGACAAGTTGGTTTAGATTCAAAAACTCACTTCTGAGAGGAAAAAGAACGTTGCGGTGGTTCAAGAGTGACAGAGTGAGTTTACCTTCATCCTTCTCTTTTCTTTCCTTCGCACTGCGATTCAGGCATCCTCAAGCACCAGTATGACGAGCGACGACTGCCCTTGGACTCCTGGGAAGTTCTCTGCGAGTTTCCGATCAGGACGCTAAAACAGAGTTCGGGTATCCTTAAGTTCGGTGGGTTAGAGCTCGTAGTGAGATTTTATGCAAGTCCAGGTAAGGGAAGCTAGCATTTTCGTTTATAAAAACTTTAGGCGAGTAGGTTCTGAAGTGAGGGCGGTTTCATATTCTATTTCACGATGCTCTGTTTTTGATGATGGGGCGACGTGGTCGCCAGTTTTCAACTGTTATTGCATAATCCCCTGTTTTAGTGTCATTTTGAACTTGTTGAGATTGAAATGAAAAATGTATATGCTATTCGAAAACCTGAACGGTGGTATGCTTGTTTTTGGTGAGTGGGGTTGTTTAAGAAAAGATTCAAAGTATTCTATGATGGAATTGTTCTTTATGTGTGGTATGATGTATGGAATGTGGTGAATGTGGGATCAAGGCATAGTATTTTCAGGAAAGAAGATACTGTGTAAGATCGTGTAGAGTGTGCATTGACCGATGATTCGTTTATTATGAGATATCCTGACTCTCCTGATATAATGGAATCATATAGATGAAGTTATTCAGGCGTTGAGAGTCGAAGGAGGTTCATATGTATGGGTGAGTTGTTTGAAAGAGAACGAGCTTGACCCGTTGTATGGATTAACCCTGTCATGCTAGGATAGTGATGATATTGAGATTCATTTATACGCTTGTGAATGTGTGTGATTTCACAGCGACCCTGTGAATGTGTGTGATTTCACAGTGGTGCAGTATGATAGGTGCAGATCTCTGAGTCTAGTCAATGCACGTGTCTTCCGGAAGTAGTGTCAAGTGTCTATGTGTGTGAGTCAGTGGAAGTCTGACGTGAGAAATGAGAAACATTGAAATTGATAGACACTTGATGGATTATGTGAATTAAACGACTCTTGAGGAAATTGTGAAATATGTGATTACTTGATGGTCATGTGAAGGGAATGAGAAAGTTGATGGTTTTTACGTGGGTGTCTTAAATTTGTTTTATCTTGATTTTAAAGTTTCATATTTAAATTCTCTTTAAAATATCTAGCTTACCCTACGTTTTTGTTTTGTATCGTGGTTGTTTTTCTTAAACCTGTGATGATCGTGTATAATTTACACGGGAGCAGATGATGTTGCAGGAAGTAGAGCTCCTCAGTGAGTGGTCGCCGGAAGGAGATCGCCTGTTTTCTGTTTCTGTTAGGAGATCGCCTGTTTTCTATTTTGCTGTATTTTGTTTAAGTTTTGGAAACTGACTGGATATGTATTAAACTCCCTGTGAGGAGAAATTTCATTACATATATATATATATATATGTTCACTTCGATATATTTTTTTTACCTTTATTTCATTATATAAATATGAAAAAGTTTTGGCGGGATGTTACAGTAAGAGACCTCGTCCTCGAATTTTTACAGCGAGGTCGAGGGAAGTTAAATGAACCTCTTCTACTTTGTTAAAGAAAGGAGAAGAATAGTATGGTTCACAGTGAAAAGTCCTCTCCTTCTGGTAGCAAGGATGAGGCGAGTTAGAGACCTCGTCCTCGATTTTTTACAGCAAGGTCGAGGGAAGTTAAAGGAACCTCTTCTACCTTGTTAAAGAAAGGAGAAGAATAGTATGGTTCGCAGTGAAAGTCCTCTCCCTCTGATAGTAAGGATGAGGTGAGTTAGAGACCTCGTCCTCGACTTTTTACAGCAAGGTCGAGGGAAGTTAAATGAACCTCTTCTACCCTGTTAAAGAAAGGAGAAGAATAGTATGGTTTGCAGTGAAAAGTCCTCTTCCTCTGGTAGCAAGGATGAGGCGAGTTAGAGACCTCGTCCTCAATTTTTTACAACGAGGTCGAGGGAAGTTAAAGGAACCTCTTCTACCTTGTTAAAGAAAGGAGAAGAATAATATGGTTCGCAGTGAAAGTCCTCTCCCTCTGGTAGCAAGGATGAGGCGAGTTAGAGACCTCGTCCTCGACTTTTTACAGCGAGGTCGAGGGAAGTTAAATGAACCTCTTCTATCTTGTTAAAGAAAGGAGAAGAATAGTATGGTTCGCAGTGAAAGTCCTCTCCCTCTGATAGCAAGGATGAGGCGAGTTAGAGACCTCATCCTCGACTTTTTACAGCGAGATCGAGGGAAGCTAAATGAACCTCTTCTACCTTGTTAAAGAAAGGAGAAGAATAGTATGGTTCACAGTGAAAGTCCTCTCCCTCTGGTAGCAAGGATGAGGCGAGTTAGAGACCTCGTCCTCGAATTTTTACAGCGAGGTCGAGGGAAGTTAAATGAACCTCTTCTATCTTGTTAAAGAAAGGAGAAGAATAGTATGGTTCACAACAAACCTTTCCTTGATTTCTGCAGGGTCAAAACAGGAGAAATTTTCCAATTTACATAGCAGGGAATAAGACAAGAAAGAGGTCTTCCTTGGCTTATCAGTTGAGGTCGACAGAGAAAGAGGTCTTCCTTAGCTTATTAGTCGAGGTCGACAGAGAAAGAGGTCTTCCCTGGCTTATCAGTCGAGGTCGACAGAGAAAGAGATCTTCCTTGGCTTATCAGTCGAGGTCGACAGAGAAAGAGATCTTCCTTGGCTTATCAGTCGAGTGTTAGGAATTATGGCTTTAAACTAGAGGGGGGGGTGAATTGTTTAAAGAGGTTTTCGCAAACTTTTTGAAGCTGGAATGAGTTTATCTCAGAAACCAATTGATCAAGCAATTCAGTTAGTCAAAACAGTAAGCAAAACTGCACTGTCAGAAAAACAATCGGTTGTTTCTTCGAAACAATCGGTTGTTTTTATCAGCAAACAACAAACAAACTGAATTTAAAGAGTAAGGGATAGAGAGATTGTACACAGTTGTTTATACTGGTTCACTCCAACCCAGAGTTACATCCAGTCTTCTCAGAAACCCTGAGGAAATCCACTAAGCAATCAACACTAGATTACTTACACACAACCAAGAAAGTGACCTTGAACACCCTCAAGAAACACACTTTCCTTGGTCAGCACACCACACTAAGAAAGCTGATCTTGATCCCCTCAAGAACACACAGCTCTTCTTAGCAACAGCACAAAACGAATGTTCACAGAATTACAAGGATTACACTTGTTACAGAAGCAATCTGAAATCAGTACAAGAGAATCCTATCTCAGCACTTTGATCAACCAAAACACTAAGCAATCTCCAACTCTTAGAAAAACTTTCACAATTCACTTAGGTTCTCTTTAACTCAAATCTGTTTTTCTGTATATATATAAAGAAGAAGTTTGTAATCAAACCTTAACAAACTCTTAATTGCTTTAGAAAGATTGGTCAAAGCATTTAATGACTGGAGCGTATGAATTAAAACCATTTAAAGCTCAGTCAAAGTCAAAACTATTTTCTGTTATAAAAACATAACAAACAATCGATTGTTTCCTCGAATCAATCGGTTGTTTTGTTACTTAACCAATTTTCACATTTCAAAACAGTTTTCAAAACACCTAAGCTTAAACAATCGGTTGTTTCGATAAAACAATCGGTTGTTTTAACTCAGTTTGAAAAAACACTTTACTTTGTTTGAAAGTTGAGATGCTTGAGCTTTAGATTCAATCAAAGGTTGAGTTACACAACTCAAACTACCCAGATCCTAACTAAACTAGCACAGCAACAGCAAGCACAGCAAAAGCTTCATCATCCTTCAAAGGATTTGGATTCTTCAAAACCTTGAACACCACTTGGTTCAACAATCTCCCCCTATTTGATGAAGACAAATCCCTGGTGCTTGTGTTGTACTGATTAAATCTGAAGCAGTTCCTGCAAAAAAAAATTTGTACCATCCAAAGCTTCTTACAGCAGCTAGTTAGATTATACCTCTTTTAACATAAAATTCAATCGGTTGTTTACACGAAACAATCGATTGTTTCTATCAGCAGCAACAGAAAAACACTTTTATACTCAGAGATTTAAACATTTTTATGCAAAGGAGATACAGATATACAAGTACCAATAAACCTCCCCCTATTTGTCTTCACAAATAGATTTTAACATGTACCAAACACAGATTTTAAGAGAGATTATTTAGATCAAGAATACCTAACTCATTTCTTAAGAAGAAAAACCTCTCTTTTGGCAAAGGCTTTGTGAAGATGTCAGCTAGCTGCAGTTTGGTCTCCACAAACTTTACTTCACAGTTCCCGTTTTGCACATGATCTCTGATGAAATGATGTCTTATTTCAATATGTTTGGTCCTTGAGTGCTGGATTTGATTTTTGGTAAGATTGATTGCACTTGTGTTATCACACATCAAAGGAACTTTGCTGATTTGTACACCAAAATCTGCAAGTTGTTGTTTGAGCCATAGGATCTGTGCACAACAGCTACCAGCAGCTATATATTCTGCCTCAGCAGTAGAGAGAGCAACACATGCTTGTTTCTTGCTATGCCATGAGATTAGGCTAGAGCCAAGAAGGTGACAAGTGCCACTTGTGCTTTTTCTATCTAGCTTACAACCTGCAAAATCAGAATCTGAATAACCAATTAAGTGTATTGGAGAATGAGAAGGATACCATAAGCCTACAGATGATGTTCCTTTGAGATATTTCAGAATCCTCTTGGCAGCTTTGAAGTGTGACTCTTTAGGATTTGCTTGATACCTTGAGCATAGGCACACTGCAAACATGATATCCGGCCTACTTGCTGTTAGATAAAGCAATGATCCAATCAAACCTCTGAATTTTGTTTGATCTATACTCTTTCCAGCAGCATCTGCATCCATGTAGCAGCTTGATGGCATTGGAGTGCTTGCCTCTTTGCAGTTTTCCATTTCAAACTTTTTGAGAATCTCCTTGCAATACTTTGATTGACTTAAGAAGATCCCATCCTTTGTTTGTTTAACCTGCAATCCAAGAAAGAAAGATAGTTCTCCCATCATAGACATTTCAAACTCACCTTTCATAGCAGCCACAAATTCTTCACACAACCTATCTTGTGTAGCACCAAAGATGATGTCATCAACATATATTTGCACAAGAATTATTTCTGCATGTGACTTCTTGATGAAGAGAGTCTTGTCTACCATTCCTCTTTCATAGCCAAGAGATAGCAGAAAGTTGCTAAGCCTCTCATACCACTGCCTTGGAGCTTGTTTCAGACCATACAAAGCTTTCTTCAACTTGAAAACATGGTTGGGATACTTGTGGTCTTCAAAACCCGGTGGTTGATCTACATAGATTTCCTCATTGATGTAGCCATTCAAGAAAGCACTTTTTACATCCATTTGGAAGAGTTTAAAACCACTCATACATGCAAAAGCCAGCAGCAGCCTTACAGCCTCCAATCTAGCCACAGGAGCAAAGGTTTCATCATAGTCTAAGCCCTCTTCTTGATTGTAGCCCTTGGCAACTAGCCTTGCTTTATTTCTTGTGATCACTCCTTCCTCATCTAGCTTGTTCCTGAAAACCCATTTTGCACCAATAATATTCATTTCATTAGTTCTAGGAACAAGAAACCATACCTCATTTCTTTCGAATTGATTTAGCTCTTCTTGCATAGCTTCAACCCACTTCTCATCCTTGAGAGCTTCTTCAATTGACTTTGGTTCAATTTGAGAGACAAAAGCTGTGTGTCTGCAGAAGTTTGAGATGGAGCTACGTGTGGAGACACCTTCCTTTATCTGCCCTATGATGTTATCCACTGACAGATCTCTGGGAATTCTCCACTCTTTGGGCAGCTCACTCTGTTGCATAATTTCAATCGGTTGTTTCTGCGAATCAACCGGTTGTTTTTCTGCACAGATATCCAGCTTCTCCAAACTGATGCTCTGTTCATCTTCCTCAGCACTGATCTTTGGGTTCTCACTAATTCTGCGATCTGCCTCATCAAAGACTACATGAACTGATTCTTCTACAGTCATTAACCTTTTGTTGTAGACTCTATAAGCATGGCTTGTGAGGGAATAACCAATGAAGATGCCAAGGTCAGCTTTCTCATCAAATTTTCCCAAGCTTTCCTTTCCATTGTTGAGAACAAAACAGTTACAGCCAAAGACTTTGAGGTGACTGATGTTAGGCTTTCTTCCATTGAAAAGTTCATATGGAGTTTTCTTCAAAATGGGCCTTATAAGCACCCTATTAATCACATAACAGGAGGTACTCACTGCATCTGCCCAAAAATACTTAGGAAGTGAAGATTCACTAAGCATTGTCCTTGCAAGCTCTTCAAGAGACCTGTTCTTCCTCTCTACAACTCCATTTTGTTGTGGTGTTCTTGGAGCAGAGAAATTGTGTAGAATTCCCAACTTCTCACAGAACTTGACAAACTTCTCATTTTGAAATTCTCCTCCATGGTCACTCCTTATTGAGCCTATGTTACTGCCTTTTGTGTTTTGAAGACTTCTTGCTAGCTTTTTGAATGCAGCAAGAGCATCACTCTTTGACTCCAAGAACAAGGTCCAAGTGTACCTAGAGAAATCATCAACAATAACAAGGGCATAATAATTTCCACCAAGACTCATAGTTCTAGAGGGTCCAAAGAGATCCATGTGAAGGAGTTCAAGAGGTCTCAATGAAGAGACAACATTTTTGGTTTTAAAAGAACTTTTCACTTGTTTCCCTTTTTGGCAAGCTTCACAAATGTGATCCCTCTCAAACTTGAGTTTTGGCAGTCCAATCACAAGATCTTTTGATATAAGCTTGTTCAAATGATTCATGTGAATATGAGCAATTCTTCTATGCCAAAGCCAAGATTCATCTTGCTTGGATAGAAGACATCCAATTGAACATGGTGAAGAGATATCTAGAAGATACACATTATTAACTCTCTTACCTACCAACATTACCTCTTTAGTGTTGGGTAGACAGATTTCACATGTGTTTGCCTTGAACATCACTTGATACCCCTTGTCACACAGTTGGCTAATACTCAGCAGATTATGCTTTAGGCCTTCAACAAAGAGCACATCATGAATCACCAAGATGCTCTCATCTCCTATGGATCCTCTTCCAAGTATTCTTCCTTTGTTGTTATCTCCATAGGTGACATGACCCTCTTGCTTGAAGGATATTCTCAGGAACTTTGATTTGTCCCCTGTCATATGCTTGGAGCATCCACTGTCCAAGTACCAAAGCTGCTTTCTCTCCTCCAAGATTTCCTACAAAGAAAATTCTCAAGTACATAGGTTTGGTCCCCTTATGAATGAGGGTCCATCTGGTGTATACTCATCAACACAAGCCTTATTTTTCTTGGGAATCCACTTCATAAGCCCTTTAGGAACAGCATGTTTTCTGATTTTACAGAATCGCACAGAATGACCTCTTTTCATGCAATAGAAGCATGTAACAATCGATTGTTTCGATGGTCCAATCGATTGTTTTTCTGGCCTTTTTGAAAAAGTTTTTGAAAATCTATCTTGCTGGTTTTGTGGATTAAAACCCAATCCTGATTTTCCAAAAACACACTTTTGAGAAGCTAGCACACTTTCAAAGTTGGATTGGCCTTTAGAAAGCTTATCCACTGTTTTAACAAGATAGTGGACCTTCTTTTCAAGATTTTCGCAATTTTCACAAACTAGAGTGTCACACTTGCAAGAGGAGTTTTTGTAAATGATTTCCAGATTTTCAAAATCCATTTTTGAATTTTCTAAATCCTCCTCCAGTGCTTTTACCCTGTTTTCAAGCCAGCTATTCTTTTCTTTCAATCGATTGTTTAAGAGAGCCAATCGGTTTGCTTCTTCATGTGTTTCTTGAAAGGCTTGAAGCAATTGACCATAATTTTCAGAGTTTGAAGAGTTTGATGAACTTACACTACATGAGTCATCCTCCCTTCTGGCCATTAAGCAAAGATTGAGGCTTTTCTTATTTTGTCTTCTCTTCCTTCTTGCTTGATTCTTTGTCATTGCTTCCTTTGGTTCATGAGCAGCCTTGAGAGTCTCCCACATTTCCTTAGCAGTTTTGCACTTTGATATCTTGAAAAATTCATTAGTATCTAGTGCAGAAGCTATAATGTTTTGAGCAGACCTATCAAGCTGAGCCATCTTACATTCATCATCTGTCCATTTGGACAAAGGTTTTATAGTAAAGGAATTATTCTTTTTGAACTTTGGAATGTAAGGACCATTCTCAATTGAGTCCCAAATTCTTTGATCAATTGATTCAATAAAGATTTTCATTCTTGCTTCCCAAAACTTATAATTCAATCCACAGAATAAAGGTGGTTTGTAGATTGAAGCACCTTCCTCAAAAGATAGTTTTCCAGCCATAAAAAAAAGATCAACTTGAATAACTTTCAAGAACCAAGCTCTGATACCAATTGTTAGGAATTATGGCTTTAAACTAGAGGGGGGGGTGAATTGTTTAAAGAGGTTTTCGCAAACTTTTTGAAGCTGGAATGAGTTTATCTCAGAAACCAATTGATCAAGCAATTCAGTTAGTCAAAACAGTAAGCAAAACTGCACTGTCAGAAAAACAATCGGTTGTTTCTTCGAAACAATCGGTTGTTTTTATCAGCAAACAACAAACAAACTGAATTTAAAGAGTAAGGGATAGAGAGATTGTACACAGTTGTTTATACTGGTTCACTCCAACCCAGAGTTACATCCAGTCTTCTCAGAAACCCTGAGGAAATCCACTAAGCAATCAACACTAGATTACTTACACACAACCAAGAAAGTGACCTTGAACACCCTCAAGAAACACACTTTCCTTGGTCAGCACACCACACTAAGAAAGCTGATCTTGATCCCCTCAAGAACACACAGCTCTTCTTAGCAACAGCACAAAACGAATATTCACAGAATTACAAGGATTACACTTGTTACAGAAGCAATCTGAAATCAGTACAAGAGAATCCTATCTCAGCACTTTGATCAACCAAAACACTAAGCAATCTCCAACTCTTAGAAAAACTTTCACAATTCACTTAGGTTCTCTTTAACTCAAATCTGTTTTTCTGTATATATATAAAGAAGAAGTTTGTAATCAAACCTTAACAAACTCTTAATTGCTTTAGAAAGATTGGTCAAAGCATTTAATGACTGGAGCGTATGAATTAAAACCATTTAAAGCTCAGTCAAAGTCAAAACTGTTTTCTGTTATAAAAACATAACAAACAATCGATTGTTTCCTCGAATCAATCGGTTGTTTTGTTACTTAACCAATTTTCACATTTCAAAACAGTTTTCAAAACACCTAAGCTTAAACAATCGGTTGTTTCGATAAAACAATCGGTTGTTTTAACTCAGTTTGAAAAAACACTTTACTTTGTTTGAAAGTTGAGATGCTTGAGCTTTAGATTCAATCAAAGGTTGAGTTACACAACTCAAACTACCCAGATCCTAACTAAACTAGCACAGCAACAGCAAGCACAGCAAAAGCTTCATCATCCTTCAAAGGATTTGGATTCTTCAAAACCTTGAACACCACTTGGTTCAACATCGAGGTCGACAGAGAAAGAGGTCTTCTTTGGCTTATCAGTCGAGGTCGACAGAGAAAGAGGTCTTCCTTAGCTTATCAGTCGAGGTCGACAGAGAAAGAGGTCTTCCTTGGCTTATCAGTCGAGGTCGACAAAGGAAGAGGTCTTCCTTGGCTTATCAGTCGAGGTCGACAGAGAAAGAGATCTTCCTCGATCCATCAGTCCAGATCGACACAGGAAGAGGTCTCCCTTGGCCCGACAGTCGAGGTCGGCAGAAAGAAAGCTGTTATCAAAGAAACAGGTATAGATGAAGAAACCTAAGAGGTAAGACTAGAAGACGAGAGGAATGCTAAGTGCACTGTAAGTTGAAGTGTTTAGCCATGCGTAAAGACATAAAGCTAGTAAAGAAGACGAAGGTGCGGAAGTAAAACTTCATTAAGTTAAAATGCGCGAAAGTGTCACTTCTTGGTACAACACGCGTCAAATCACTCAGGACTGCAACAAGGACGCGTGGGCCCGTGGTGTAGAGGTCGACCGGGTGAGCTGTAAGGCTCTTCACTGGAACAAGTCCCTGCTCGAGCCTGGGGGGCTTGTGTAGTGGCCAAACCTCGGACGTCGGCCACTGAGCAGAGGTCGACCGGGCGAGTTGTAAGGCTCTTCGGTAGAACAAGTCCCAGCTCGAGCCTGGGGGGCTTGTGGCCAGACCTCGGACGTTGGCCACTGAGCGAGAGGTCGGCACATGAGAGGTCGGTATGATGGGACCCATAGGGGGCCCACAGACTCACACGTGTAAAAATATGAATCAGGCTCGAGGATACGTCACGCACGCAGGGTTTCCATGTGACGTAAGGTTTGGGCATAGAGAATCAGTCCTTAAAAGGAAAAAACACATACGGGGCACGTGAGTATTAACTTTAAGGCAGAAGATTTGGCCGCGCGGCGGTAGGGTTACAGTGTATGTCCTGGCGCCTACACTTAAGTTAATCACTCCAGAAAAGGAAGGTTGTCACGAGAGTTGCACTCTAAGAATGGAAGGTGCCGCGAGACACGCAGGGAAATTGTATGATAGAATCCTAGAAAGGTAACCCTAAATTGGCTAAGAGGCAACGCAGGGACTCAAGGATAGAGGCGGCACGAACCCTAGAAAGGCTATAAAACAGGTAGCAAAGTATTGACAAAGGTACGCAGCATTTGAGACTAGAACTCTTTGCTGTACATTGGTGTTTCCTGCCCTAATCTTGACTTGAGCGTCGGAGTGCAAACAGCCGCTAGGGGGCCCATCTTTCTTTCTTTGCAGGATCTAACTAAGGGGAAGAGAGAAGGTGCAAGCGATCGTAAAAGTCAACTGATGGGAGAGTCAACCGGCAGAAAAAATACTTGTTCTTATCTGTGTGCTATAAACAACCGGTTATATCGAAATAACAACCGGTTGATTTTTGTTAATAGTTTTGAAATTTCTTTTCTCTTGGCTTCTCTGATTCTTCTTTCTGTAATTCGTTAAAGAATTTCATTCTTAGACAATATTTGCGAAAATCATTCCTTAAACAATTCAGCCCCCCTCTTGTTTTAAGCCACCAATTCTTACACTGAAGCCCCAGAGGCTCATCTCACGGCCTTCCATGCCCAGATGATGATCTCGGGAGGCACGGATGTCATGCACTGTAAGTTGCTCATGGGTATGTTTACGGGCACGGCACTGCGCTGGTTCATTAGCCTTCCAGATGGTCACATAACTTCGTTCGACCAGTTCTCTACTTTGTTCAGGGAACAATTTATTATCAATCAGGCTCCACCCCGTATCCCCTTCAACCTATTCAAGATGAAGCAAGGGCAGGGAGAGCCCTTAAAGGATTTCCTAAACCGGTTTGGAGCATTTGAGGTAGAGCTCCACACCCAGGATGAAGCTCTGATGGTCCACGCCTTTGTGTGGGGGGGGGGGGGGGGGGGGTTTGTCATGGCCATTCAGCGATTCTTTGATAAGGAATCAACCAAAGACTTTTGGCGAGATCAGACGACGAGCTATCGCCCACATCGTCGCGGAGGAAACTGTGACAATGAAGCACGGGAAGGTGGGTGCTGGACAGTTCAAGCCTCACGAGAACAATCATGCCCAACCCATGAGGGTACACGAAACTGCGATAGAGAAGAAGACGTCGGCAGGGCGAGCACCCTATGAGTCGAAAAGGAACCAGTCCAAGTCCAGGGCAAAGGACGACGTGCCTTTTCAACCTAAGTTCAAAGTGTCGTACAAGGAATTGCTTGCCATGCCAGACATAATGAGCAAACTAACGTTTCCCTCAAAGGCTGATAAAGTTTTGGGGCCAAGCAAAAACACTTGGTGTGAATTCCACAAGGCCTTTGGGCACGATGTGGAAAATTGCATAGTCCTTGGGTACCAGTTGTTGGGACTGGTAAAGGTAGGCATCCTGCAGGATTATCAGGTGGGAGGTCAAGAGGAATCAAAGCAGGAGTCACCATCGGAGAAGCAGAGGCATGACGTGCCTATCCATGGTGAAATCAACACCATCTCTGGAGGATTTTCTAGAGGTGGTTGCACCACCTCCCAGTGGAAGAAA
Source organism: Phaseolus lunatus (assembly GCA_013389735.1). Classification (NCBI taxonomy): domain Eukaryota; kingdom Viridiplantae; phylum Streptophyta; class Magnoliopsida; order Fabales; family Fabaceae; genus Phaseolus; species Phaseolus lunatus. The sequence goes on along the minus strand of CM023862.1, from coordinate 14,654,547 downwards.
TATGCGAGGGAGGTGATGACAGTAGAGGCCTGGGTATTTAACCAACCTGCTGAGTCCGACCTCTGTTTAACCCAGGCAGACTTGAGGGACGTGATCCCCACGATAATGATCTAATGGTCATCTCGGTGGTCACCACAGGGAGAAGGGTACACTGGGTTCTCATTGATCAAGGGAGCTCGGCAGACGTGATGTTCTGGTGAACATTTAACAAACTATAGTTGTCGCAAGATCAACTTAGGCCGTACGACAGCTGTTTGTATGGTTTTGCAGGTGATCAGGTAGAGAGGTAAGGGGGCATGTGGAGTTGAGGACAGCCTTCACTAACGGAACCTCCTCTCGCACCATCAACATAAGGTACTTGGTTGTTAACGCCACGTCAGCGTACAACATCCCTTTGGGTAGACCTGCCATAAACAAGTTGGGCGCTATGGTCTCATCGAGGCACATGAAGACGAAAATGCCCTCCCCCGTGAGAGGCGTAATTGTAATTAAGTCTAACCAGAGGGCGGCACGCAAGTGCTATGAAAATAGCCTGAAGAACAAATGAGGGAGTGTGGTCGCCACTCAACCCTAAGAAATTGAAGAAGACTTACGCATGGAGATCGCTGTTGATAGCCGATCTCAAATTTTATTTTAGCTAATGTATATTGTCCTTTAAAAACAAAGAAGGGGACACTCTTTTTCCCTCACAAGGGTTTTTCAACGAGGTCGCCCAATGGAAAATGATTTATGGAATTTGATTTTTCATTATACTCTATTGACATGCAGGATGGCGACTTGGTTGGAAAGATATCGCGAAAGCACCCTGTGTGCTTGAATAAGCAAAGGTATTTTCCTCTTGGGCAGACTCTAAGTTTGGAATTGTGTATATGCATTGTGACTATCAAGTCCCAACTCGCCACTATTGTGGCTCGAGTAATTGAGCAGGTACATTGCGAATCTCAAGTCGCAACTCGCCACCATTGTGGCTCGAGCAATCGAACAGGTACATTGCGACTCTCAAGTTGCAGCTCGCCACTGCTGTGGTCTGAGCCATTGAACAGATGCATTGTGACTCTCAAGTCACTACTCGCCACCATTATCGCTCAAGCAATTGAACAGGTACTTTGCGACTCTCAACTTGCAGTTCGCCACCGCTGTGGTCTGAGCCATTGAACAGGTACATTGCGACTCTTAAGTCGCAGCTCGCCACTGTTGTGGCTCGAGCAATTGAACAGGTACATTTCGAATCTCAAGTCGCAGCTTGCTATCGCTGTGGCTTGAGCCATTGAACAGGTACATAGCAATTCAGGTGCACAGACCTTTTGCTCAGCAAAATTTCGGGCGTGTGTGCCCCTGATTGTAGTTCGCCGTTGTTCTGGCCGGTTGACTCGCCTGTCGGTTGACTCCACGACACTCACACGCCTCCTTCCTCACGTTGATACGTGCTTGATTCTTGCGAAACAATCTGCACCTGCAAAAGAGAAAGGGGGCGCCCTAGAGGCCGTTTGCACTCCGACACTCAAGTCAAGATTGGGCAAGCAACACCAATGTATTGAGTTTCTCTGTGTTTTGGTCTAGAAACTGCGTACCTTTGTGAAGTATTTTACTGTCCCTTATATAGTTTAGGGTTTACTGCACTGCTAGCCCTAATTAGGGTTTCCTGCTCTGCTAGCCATATTTAGGGTTTATTGGAATACCCCTGCGCCGCTATCACCCAATCTTAGGGTCATCTAGCACATAAGGTTTCCTTCTCTGGAGTGCAAACTTTAACAGGGTGACCACCTGGATGCCTCCTTGTGCACCTAATCTCTGGGGCCACCTGTTCTGGGAGTGCCTTCACTGTTTACGTGCCATGCATGTAGCTTCACTGGGAAACCCTAGTTCTGATGAGTACTCGACCCTCAGGACTCTGCACCTAACTGTGCTCTCCCTGCTACCCGCATAGGCTCTTCGTGATTCAGGCCTCTCCCTACCTCTGGGTATTTAACTGGTCATTGGCCCACACTGGGAACCAATCTTAGCTGTTCTGTCTACGCTGTTCAAATCACCTGAGACCGATCTCACCTCGTCACACTCTGTTGCCGAGGACTGATCACCCTGCGGAGTGACGAGGACATCAGCCCTTTCTGGTGATCGTCACGCTGATGATTAATCACCCTTCTCTGATGGGACACGCCGATGACTGATCACCCTTCTTTGAGGTGACACACCGATGACTGATCACCCTTCTCTGAGGTGACACACCGATGACTGATCACCCTATAATCCAAGCTGCCTGCGGGGTCCAGTCCACGTGGCTTTGGCCCATGCTGTGGGACCCAGCTGACGACAAGCTGGAGATCGTGGGGAGGATGATCGAGCCCCACCAGTGCCCCCAAGGGCCTTTCCCATGCCTTTCTCCCAGGCGATTATGAACACGGTGGTCCCAGCCACCTTTGTAGGGCCTAAGACTGTGTTCACCGGGAAAGAAGATCCTGAAACACATCTCATTGCTTTCCATATGCAGATGATGTTGTCAGGAGGGTCCGACGCTGTGAACTGTAAGTTTTTTATGGCCACACTGACAGGAACTGCGCTAGAATGGTTCGTGAGTTTGCCTGAGGGACATATCACGTCTTTCGCGCAATTCTCCGTGCTTTTCAGGGAGCAATATCTTGTCAACAGGGCCCCCCCACCAGTGTCCTACGATCTCTTCGATGTAAAGCAGCACCAGAGGGAGTCCCTTAAAGATTACCTCAACAGGTTTGGGGCGATGGTGGTAAGGTTGCACACCAAGGATGAAGACATGGTGGTGCACGCTTTCAGGAAGGGCGTATTGTCGGGGCCTTTCAGCGAGTCTTTGATATGCAGCCGCCCCAAGACTTTCGGTGACATAAAACGATGTGTCATGGCCCACATTGTCGCTGAGGGAGAACTCAGCGAGAAGCGAGAAAGTGCAGTCTCGTTAAGGCCCCGAGCGCCTAGTCGGCCTCAACCCCTGCGGGTGCATCTGGAAACCACAGAGAAGAAGGCTCAAGGGAAAAAGAAGCCCTATGAGCCCCGAAAACCACAACCTAGGGTGCGAGGCAAGGATGACATGCCCCCTAGGCATGAATTTGTGGTGGAGCTGAAGGAACTGATTGCCATTCCTAATGTGGCAGAAAGGTTGAAGATGCCCCCAAAGAGTGACAAGAGGTTGGGGCCAAACAAAAACGCATGGTGCGAGTTCCATCAGGCTTTTGGTCACCCCATTCGAAATTGTCTGGCCCTGGGCCATCAATTGGACGAGCTAGTGAAGAGTGGGTTCTTGAGTGACTACCTGAAGGAGGCACAAGAGGGCGAGACGGTCATTGTACCAAGGACAGACCAGGGGCACGAAGTGCCCATACATGGCAAGATCCACACTATCTCCGGTGGGTTCTCAGGAGGAGGGTGCACTTCTTTGCAACGTAAGAAATATGCACGATCAGTGATAGCAGTGGAGACCTGCGAGGAAGATCATTTTCCCGACATCGACCTTGTCTTCACGAAAGCTGACCGCCGGGATGTTATTCCCCATGATAACGATCCGGTGGTCATTTCAGTTGTCACTACCGCACGCAAGGTGCACCGGGTACTAGTAGACCAAGGAAGCTCAGCCGATGTGATGTTCTGGTCGACATTCAACAAGTTACAGTTGTCTCCTGATCAGCTGCGACCCTACGTCGGCTGTTTGTATGGGTTCGTAGGAGACCAAGTGGAAGTGCGGGGTTACATCGAGCTGAGGACCACTTTCACTGATGGAGTGGCTTCCTGCACAGAGAACATCAGGTACCTCGTAGTGAACGCCCCATCTGCCTACAACATACTTCTGGGCAGACCAGCCCTAAACAGGCTAGGGGCTGTGGTGTCCACAAGGCACATGAAGATGAAGTTGCCTTCGATGGAGGGGATGGTAGTAACCATCAAGTCAGATCAAAAAGAGGCTAAAAGGTGTTATGAGAATAGCCTCAAGACGAAGAGGGGAGTCTGCATGGTGACCACCTCACCACCGGGAGGAGGTGTCGATGAAGCAGATATGCCCCAAGGTGACGTCGGGGTCACACGAGCAGAGGTCGCCCGGGCGAGGCGACCTGAACCAGCAAAGGGGGTCGTGGAGAAGGAGATCGGGGGGAAGATTTTCAAGCTGGGTAAGTCCCTGTCTCAGGAGACCCAAGACCAGGTAGCGGGGGTTATAGGAAAGCATCTGGACGCTTTCGCCTGGTCCCCCTCAAACATGCCAGGCATTGACCCTGATTTCCTATGCCATCGCCTGGCATTGAATCCTCAAGTCAGACCAGTCCGCCAAAGGAGAAGGAAGTTCAATGAAGAACGAAGACAGGTCATCAGGGAGGAAACACAGAAGTTGCTGAAAGCAGGCCACATACGGTAAATACAGTATCCTGAGTGGCTTGCAAATGTCGTTCTGGTAAAAAAGGCCAATGGGAAGTGGAGGATGTGTGTAGACTTCACAGATCTCAACAAGGCCTGTCCGAAAGACTCCTACCCTCTGCCCAACATAGATGCCCTAGTAGACAGTGCCTCTGGCTGCAGGTTACTCAGCTTCTTGGACGCATTCTCTGGGTACAATCAGATCAAGATGCACCAGATGGACGAGAACAAGACTGCGTTCATGACAGAGTTGTCGTGCTACTGCTACACGGTCATGCCATTTGGGCTGAAGAACGCGGGTGATGGCATTTTCATGTGTTCTTCTTGAATCAAAGTAGAAATAGATGGAGCGGAAGCAATGGGTGAGTGAAACAAGACCCTCCTAGGAGTTGTGTTGGTCTTGAAGGTGCATGGTGAGTATGGGTTGAGTGGTTCGGCCAGCTCAAGGGAGAAGGTGAAAGGATTGAAGTTTATAGCCTAGATTTCTAGGAGGAGTAAAGCTTGTGCACAAGAAATGGCAGCATAACATTACTCAAATAAACTTGTCAAATACAAAGAGATAGCCTTCCTATTTATAGGCTATTTGGGACTTGAGGTGCAGGCTACATTTTAATAAAAAGAAAACCAAAATTAATTCTAAAATCTAAGGTGCCATGACCGGCCATACCAACCCTAGCTTCTAGAATGTTTCCATCCAAAGTGCTTTCTACACTATCCTATCTACTAAGCACCCCCTCCCCCTTTGGGCCTTTATGAAACATGTACAAGGATCTCTCTCTTCCATCCGTGGCTTCTTCTTTGTGTGCTTGGATATGTTTAGCCATGGATCTTGTGAGAGGTCCTAGACGGTCTAGCTCCATGGATAGCCTCCCTCCTTCACGTCCTAGACGCTCACTTCTTGGAGCTAGACGCTCCTCTTGGTCTAGACGGTCTTCTTGGTTTGGGCCTTGGCTTCCTTGGCTAGATGTGCTTGGCCCTCCTCCATCATCCCCTCCCCCTTGGAAAGGATTTGTCCTCAAATCCAGTTCGTCATCGTCATTGGTACCTACAAATGGAGAAAGATCAATTACATTAAATGTGTCATGTACTCCATATTCAAGAGGTAGGTCCAATTTATACGCATTGTTGTTGACTCGCTTAAGGACTTGGAAGGGCCCATCACCTCGGGGACTTAGTTTGGACTTCCTTTGATTTGGAAATCTATCTTTTCGAAGATGAAGCCAAACTAAGTCTCCTTCCTCAAAAATTATTTCTCTCTTCCCTTTGTTGTTGTGTTTTGTGTACTTCTCATTTTGTTGTTGTATTTGAATTTTAATCTTCTCATGCATTTTCTTGACAAAATCAGCCTTGATTACTCCTTCCTTATGCACAAAATCTTGTGGATTAGGAAGGGGAATTAAATCCATGGGCGTGAGAGGATTAAAACCATATACTACCTCAAAAGGAGAAGCATTAGTAGTCTTGTGAACTACTCTATTGTAAGCAAATTCAATGTGGGGAAGGTACTCATCCCAAGATTTGTGGCTGCCCTTCATGATAGCCCTAAGCATAGTTCCAAGAGATCTATTGACTACTTCGGTTTGCCCATCCGTTTGAGGATGACAAGAAGTTGAAAATTGTAGTCTTGTTCCAAGTTTACCCCAAAGAGTTTTCCAAAAGTGACTTATAAACTTGGGATCTCTATCGGACACTATACTTCTAGGGAGACCATGGAGTCTCACCACTTCTCTAAAGAAGAGTTTAGAAATATTTTGAGCATCATCTACTTTGTGGCATGGAATAAAGTGAGACATTTTGCTAAAACGGTCCACTACCACAAAGATAGAGTCATGGCCTCTTGCAGTCCTAGGAAGTCCTAAAATGAAATCCATGCTAATGTCTTCCCAAGGAGCATTTGCAATCGGCAAAGGGGTGTAGAGTCCATGCGGCATTGTTCTAGACTTTGCTTTTAAACATGAGATACATCTAGAGCAATGGCGTTGGACATCTTTCCTCATGTGTGGCCAACAAAATTTTGCTTTCAAAAGATCTAGAGTCTTATCAACTCCAAAATGGCCCATGAGTCCCCCTTCATGTGATTCTTTGACAAGGAGTTTTCTATGTGTGCCTTGAGGAATGCAAAGTTTTCCTTCTTTAAAAAGATATCCCTCGGACACATAGTAACCTCCTTGCGCTCTATGTAGACATTGGGCATAGATGGATGAAAGTTCTTGATCTTCTTGGTAAAGCTCTCTTATGTGGTCAAATCCAAGAATTTGGGCACCCAATTTTGAAAAGAGTGTGTGGCGTCTTGAAAGAGCATCGGCCACTATATTGGTGCTTCCTTTCTTGTATTTGATTACATAAGGAAATTGTTCAAGAAATTCCATCCATTTTGCATGTCTCTTATTGAGCTTGTGTTGGCCCTTTAAATATTTTAAAGACTCGTGATCACTATGGATAACAAATTCTTTGGACACAAGATAGTGTTCCCAAGTCTTTAGGGCTCTCACAAGAGCATAGAGCTCTTTGTCATAAGTGGGGTAGTTGAGGGTGGCACCATGGAGTTTTTCACTAAAATAAGCAATGGGGTGTCCACCTTGCAACAATACCGCGCCTATGCCTACTCCCGATGCATCACATTCTATCTCAAAAGTTTTGGAAAAATTTGGGAGAGATAGGATGGGTGCATTGGTGAGTTGAGCTTTTAGCCTTTGAAAGGCTTGCTCATGCTTTTCATTCCAACAAAATGCAACATCTTTTTTAACAAGTTCATCCAAAGGCGAAGCTAGGCTAGAAAAATTAGGCACAAACCTTCTATAGAAGCTAGCTAACCCATGAAAACTTCTTACATCACTTACATTTTGTGGAGTTGGCCACTCTTGGATGGCTTTGATTTTCTCGGGATCTACATGCACCCCCTTTTTATTTACTATAAAGCCTAAAAAGACTACACTATCTACACCAAAGGTACACTTATCCCTATTTGCAAAAAGACTATTTTTCCTAAGAACTAGAAAGACTTCCCTAAGGTGACTTAGATGGTCTTCTAGGGTTTTACTATATACTAAGATATCATCAAAGTAAACTACTACATATTTACCTATACAATCCCTCAAGGTGTGATTCATAAGCCTCATGAATGTGCTTGGAGCGTTAGTGAGTCCAAAGGGCATCACCAACCACTCATATAATCCAAATTTGGTCTTAAAAGCGGTTTTCCACTCATCACCCTCCTTGATTCGAATTTGGTGATATCCACTTTTAAGGTCAATTTTGGAGAATAGAGTTGACCCATGCAATTCATCAAGCATATCATCAAGCCTTGGGATTGGATGCCTATACTTGATGGTGATGTTGTTGATTGCTCTACAATCACAACACATGCGCCATTTTCCATCTTTTTTGGGCACCAACAAGACAGGTACAGCACAAGGGCTTAGACTCTTTTGAACCCAACCCTTCTCCAACAAGTCTTGAACTTGTGATTCTATCTCCTTTGTTTCCTCGGGGTTGGTTCTATAAGCAGGCCTATTTGGTAGGCTTGCCCCCGAAATGAAGTCAATTTGATGTTCTATCCCCCTAAGAGGAGGAAGCCCATTGGGTCCTTCTTGTGAGAATAGATCGTCAAATTCACTCAAAAGGTTTTCTATTTGAGGAGGTAAAACCATGAATTCATTACTTGTGGCAGTGCATGTAAGTGCTCCTTTACAAAAGATAAGGCTTGGTTGTTCAACAAGAAGCAAGTTTTCTAAAACATTTTCAAAAGGCTTTTCTTGTAGACCAACCTTGTGGGAAGGAACACTCTTCTCCCACACCTTCCTATCCCTAAGGATTTTCTCTTTTTCTAGCACTTTTTTTTTTTTTTGTTTTCCTCATCCATCTTTTGTTTCATTTGTATTTGGTCTTTCACCACTTGAGAATGTGGTAAAGGACTAAGTACAAACTTCTTATTTTTATGGGTGAAGGAAATCTCGTTAGTGAGACCATCATGCAAGGTTTTCTTGTCAAATTGACATGGCCTCCCTAATAAGATATGGCAAGCTTCCATAGGCACTACATCACATAAAACTTTATCTTTGTAGTTCCCTATGGAAAACTTGATTTCCACTTGCTTATCTACATGTAGTTCCCCATTTTCATTAAGCCATTGAAGTTTGTAAGGTTTTGGGTGAGGAACCAGTTGTAGCTTAAGCTTTTCAACCATCCTAGCACTACAACAATTACAACTAGATCCACTATCCACAATGAGGGAACATATATTTTCTAAAACATTGCATCTTGTATGAAATATGTTCTCCCTTTATGTTTCAATGGATGTGCTAGGGTGATTGTTGAGGGTTCTCCTAATCATAAGCAATTCTCCCTCTAATGGAGCTACCCTCTCATCCTCTCCCCCTTCCTCTTTCTCACTAAGCTCATCCTCGCCACTAGTGTATTCGTCTATACCTTTAAGAAACAAAGTCCTTTGGTTTGGACATTGTGCTTGCACATGCCCCCTACCATAGCACTTAAAACATTTAACATCTCTAGCTCGGATGGGTGGGGTTGAGGTTTCTTTGGTGAAGGGTTTGGTAGGTTCTTTTGGTTTTTCCTTAGATGTACTACCCTCCCTTTTAAACTCTCTCTTGGGATAAAAGTTAGAATAGGGGCTCACCTTTTGACTTGATGTTTTGCGCAAATTTTGTTGCTCAACTTTAATGCAAAGTTGAACCAAATCATTCAAGTCTTGATAAGGTAAGAGCTCTACTCTATCTCTTATCTCAAGTGATAGGCCACTAAGGAACCTAGATATGGTGGTTTCCTCTTCCTCTCTAATAGAGGCTCTCATCATATAGAGCTCCATCTTTTGCCTATACTCTTCTACACTCATATTCTTTTGTTGGAGTCTTTGGAGCTTGTCCATCAACTCCCTATGGTAGTAAGAAGGTATATGTCGACGTCTTAGGGCTCCCCTAAGGTCATTCCAATATTCTATGGGAGGTTCCCTATGAAGATGTCGGTCTCTTTCTAAAGAGGTCCACCAATACATGGCATTTCCTTGGAAACTAAGGGTGGCTAAGGGTACTTTTCGTTCCTCACTTACCCTATGGCAAGCAAAGAGTTGCTCTACCTTCATCTCCCAATCTAGATATATTTCTACATTTTCCTTTCCATGAAAATGAGGTAGGTCTACTCTAGTTTCCCTTGGCACCTCTTGTTCCCTTTGCCTAGTTCTTCTAGGGGGTGGTTGGTAGTAGTCATTAATTCTAAGGCTTCCCTCCCCTAGAGTTGCAATGCTTTGTGATGCATGAGTATTTGTTTTTTTTTATTTTTGAGATTTTTGGGATTTCTCTTCTTGAGCTCTAGCCAACTCATTAATCTTGTTTTCATTCTCCACTTGCCTAAAAGAGATTAATTGTACCGCTTGGGATACCTCTTTCAAAAGGGTTTTCAAAGATTTTACTTCACATTCTATAGACTTTGGAGAATTAGAAGAAGAAGACATGGCTATACCTTTGTGTATTTAGGCGTTTTTACTTTGAGAAAGATTAGGGAAGATAAAGAAGGTAGTTTTCCAGGTAAGGGAGGTGAGTCTCAAAGGACTACTTAAATACCAAGCCTTTTCCTTGCCAAAAACTAGTCTCCAATGCCTTCACACAAAAATTTCTCTTAGTGAAACACTTAAAACACAAGAAGTTGAGAAATCAAAAAGCAATAAAACTATGTAAGCTAAAAAAAAAAATGCAACAAACTAGTCGGTTTTAGCACAAAATTAAACTAAACTAATCATGCAAAACGTTTCTACCAAAACAATAGAAAACAAGTTCAAACAAGCAACAAATTACTAAGTAAAAATTTACTATGCTATTCGGCCCTAGGTGAGGCTTCTTGGACACTTTGAGCCCTTGAAGACACACTCACCGTCTAAACGTAATTAAAGAGGTAATTAACAATAAACCAAGTTGTAAAGGAAAAGAAGACTCCCTTTGTTGATCCTCTTTTGGGTTAGTGCACTTCCTTGTTGTCTTGAATTTTTGATCTTCTAGGTGTTTGTATTGTTTGTTTCAAGCAACCTTGTTTCGGCTTTAGCTTTGTCTCCTCCTTAAAATGATGGCTTTAATTCTCCAATTTCCAGCACCTATTCACAAGAGCTAAACCTAAACCAAGTCAAGTTCCATGCACATATGCACCAAGGAGAATTAAATTCCAGCACCCCAAAGAGAGGTCAAGAAACAAAAGCAAGAAACAAATTTAATTGAATAAAAACAGTACCACCAAAAGGATTTATAATATGACAACTTAGAAAGAGAGTCAAGAAATTAAAGCAAACAATTAAAGGTACTCAATAAAAGTTGGCACACAAAAGGAATACCTAAAGAAAAGCACTAGATTAGATGACCAAATAAAATAAAATAAAAAACAGCACCACTGAAAACTGTTGTGAGCCAGAAAACGTGTTTGTTCCCCGATTTATGCTGAGCTGTATTTTTAAAATTTGTCTCTGAAATTTATATGCAAGAAAAATTCAGGATCTTATCTAAATAATGGCTTTGGAATCGCCTAAAACGCATGCACCATTGTTTTTTAATAATTTTTGCAAATTTGGTGTGCAGTTAGGCCAGCTGGAGCGCTCAAGGTTTGCACTCTGATTTTGTAAGATTTATCATATCTTTTCTGTTGCCTTTTTTGATCTGATTCTTTTTTTGTCCTTTTTGTAACACTTCAAACTTGCATTTTCCAGAGAATCACAAATTTCCTATGAGTGGAAATAATTTTTGAAACAAAAAAAGACAGCCAGATAGAGAGAGAAACATGGGAAATCTGGAAAACTGGAAAAAAAAAACAGCAAGATACCAAAATTTAACACAAAGGAAATGTAAGAAGGAAATTGTGTAAGAACTAAGACACAATTATGAACTCAAACTAAAATTAAAAAGGCAGCAAAGGATCAAAAAAATAACAGCAGATTAAGGCAACTTAAAGAGACCCAAAAACAAGAAACAATCAAGCCAAAAAATAGGACTACTAAGAATTGATGACAATTATGGATTCACATGACTTGACACAACATTTATAGATTCAGAAAATAAAGACTCAAAGCATAAAATGAAGCAATTATAAGAAAGCAATAAAGACTCAAATTCCTAAAAGAAAACAGCCACTCAATGTGTAAGGAATCCTATCACAATTGCACAAGAAAATGTTCAAGATCAATTAAACACATGTGCTTCGGTTGGATCTTCCATAAGCACACCAAGAACAATTTAAAATGTAAAAAACAGCAAGACAATTATGGAATTGAAATGACAAGATGAAAATAAAGAAGAACTGAAAATTTAAAAAGACAAGCTACTCATCTTGAAGAACCAAAAGCTCATGATACCAAATGATGGCATTTTCATGTGTTCTTCTTGAATCAAAGTAGAAATAGATGGAGCGGAAGCAATGGGTGAGTGAAACAAGACCCTCCTAGGAGTTGTGTTGGTCTTGAAGGTGCATGGTGAGTATGGGTTGAGTGGTTCGGCCAACTCAAGGGAGAAGGTGAAAGGATTGAAGTTTATAGCCTAGATTTCTAGGAGGAGTAAAGCTTGTGCACAAGAAATGGCAGCATAACATTACTCAAATAAACTTGTCAAATACAAAGAGATAGCCTTCCTATTTATAGGCTATTTGGGACTTGAGGTGAAAGCTACATTTTAATAAAAAGAAAACCAAAATTAATTCTAAAATCTAAGGTGCCATGACCGGCCATACCAACCCTAGCTTCTAGAATGTTTCCATCCAAAGTGCTTTCTACACTATCCTATCTACTAAGCACCCCCTCCCCCTTTGGGCCTTTATGAAACATGTACAAGGATCTCTCTCTTCCATCCGTGGCTTCTTCTTTGTGTGCTTGGATATGTTTAGCCATGGATCTTGTGAGAGGTTCTAGACGGTCTAGCTCCATGGATAGCCTCCCTCCTTCACGTCCTAGACGCTCACTTCTTGGAGCTAGACGCTCCTCTTGGTCTAGACGGTCTTCTTGGTTTGGGCCTTGGCTTCCTTGGCTAGATGTGCTTGGCCCTCCTCCATCATCCCCTCCCCCTTGGAAAGGATTTGTCCTCAAATCCAGTTCGTCATCGTCATTGGTACCTACAAATGGAGAAAGATCAATTACATTAAATGTGTCATGTACTCCATATTCAAGAGGTAGGTCCAATTTATACGCATTGTTGTTGACTCGCTTAAGGACTTGGAAGGAAAGTGTAGTTTAGAAGATTATAAGATTTCCTTGTTAGTACATAATCGCCGGTCGCCTAGACTACACGTCATCGCCAGGGCGCGAGGCATGCAGACGTCGCCAGGGCGCGATGCATGCGGGCATCATCAGGGCGCGAGGCATGCGGGCATCTTCCAGGGGGAGACATCGGTCGTCCGCCAGGATGAGGCATTGGTGGATTGCCTTCGCGCGAGAGGTCATCGGTGGATTGTCTTCGCGCGAGAGGTCATCGGTGGATAGCCTTCGCGCGAGAGGTCATCGGTGGATAGTCTTCGCGCGAGAGGTCATCGGTGGATAGTCTTCGCGCGAGAGGTCATCGGCGAAAGGTTATCGCGCGATGTCGAGTTGCACACAGAGAAGGTGGGACCCAGACTCCCAGCATGGAACGTCCTGCACGTACGCCACGTAGACAAAAAGGATGATTCAGAATAGTGACATCAGAATGTTGGCATGCGCAGGAGACACTCGCGGTCGTACTGTTCAGGAAGTGGTTGGCATGCGCAAGAGACAAACGTGGTCGTACTGTTCAGAGAAACGTACACTCAGACTTCTCTGCAGAGTGGGTGGTGGCAGCTGCTTTTGTGGACAAGCTGGTTTAAGATGCAAAAACCCACTTCTGAGAGAGGGGAACGTTGCAGTTGTTCAAAAGCGAAAGAGTGAGTTTACCTCCCTTCTCCTCCATTCTCTCCTTCGCACTGCGATTCTGGCACCTTCACACAAGAGTACGACGAGCGACGGCCACCATTAGAGCACCTGGGAGGTTCTCTGCAAGTCCTTCAAACCAGACGCAAAAACAGAGCCAAGGCATTCTTTAAGCTTCGTTGGGTTTCGGAGCTCCTGGTGTTTTGCGCAAGTCCAGGTAAGGGAAGCTAGCCTTCATTTTCAATACATGCCATAGATTAGCTGTTTCTGAAGTGAGGGCGACGTGGTCGCCGGTTTCGTTTTCATCTTCGTGAATGCTCTGTTCTATGTGCTTGGGCGACGTGGTCGCCGGTTTTATATACAGACTTCGAAATACCTTGTTTTTGAACCAGATCGCCGGTTTTGGCGTTGTTTGCGAACTCCCTGTTTTTGGTGTTGCTTTGAACCTGTTTGAGATTTAAATGAGATATTCGAAAATAAGAACCTTGGAGTGAGTTTTGCTGTGATTGAAATCATTCCTTTAAGTGTTACGTGATGTGTTGAATGTGGTGAATGTGGGATCAAGGCATAGTATTTTCAGGAAAGAAAATACCGTGTAAGATCGTGTAGGATGTGCATTGATCGGTGATTCCTAAGGAGATATCCTGACTCTGCTGAGATAATGGAATCACATAGAGGAAGTTACTCAGTTGGTGAGAGTCGAAGGAGGTTCATATGAATGGGTGAGTCGTGTGAAAAAGAACGAGCTCGGTCTGTTCCATGGATTAACCCTGTCATACTGTGAGAATGATGAACTTGAGATCGAGATTGTGTTGATGCGCATAGCTGGGGAAACATTACAGCTGTTTAGTATGACAGGTGCAGATCTCTGAGTCTAATCAATGCACGAGTCTTCCGGAAGTAGTGTCAAGTGTCTTGTGTGCTGAGTCAGTGGTAGTCTGACGTGAGAAATGAGGGACCTTGAAATTGATAGACACTTGGTGCATTATGTGAATAGAACGATTCTTGAAAATATTGTAAAGTGTGTGATTTCTTGGCGATCAGGTGAAGGGAATGAGAAACTTTATAGTTTTATGTGGGTATCTTGAATTTGTTTTATTCTGATTTTTATGTTCATATTTAAACTCTCTTTAAAATATATAGCTTACCCTGCGTGTTCTGCTCTATGGTTGTTTTTCTCTTAAAACTGTGATGATCATGTAATTTTTACACAGGAGCAGATGATCTTCCAGGAAGTAGAGCTCCTTAGTGAGTGGTCGCCGGGGAAGAGATCGCCTGTTTCTATCTCTTGGTGGTGATCGCCGGATTTATGTCCTGATAGCAGATCGCCTGTTTTGGGGTCTTCTGTTAGGAGATCGCCGGTTTATGTATGGAGACCGCCGTTTTCGTTGTATTTGATTGATTTCGTTAAGTTTTGAAAAACATTTGACTGGTTATGTATTAAACTCCCTGTGAGGAGCAACTTCATTACTTATATATATAATTATGTTCTCTTCAACATTATTTGTTTACCTTTATTTTCATTATATAAATATGAATAGTTTTTGGCGGGATGTTACATTAATGGTATCAGAGCAGTTCGTCCTTAGGATGACCTGAGGGCTGTGGATCCATTGTGTTTCTTCTGCTCATAAAATCTATTTGAGTTTTAAATAACAACTATAGTGAAAGGTTTTCAAAACGTTTTTGGTATTGAAATTTTGTGTGTGCCTTAGTGAATGTATGCCCTAATTGAAAATCTTGGTATTAAGAATGAGAGGATCTTGATAAAGTAATGAGGGTGCACACTCATAACTGGATCGAGATGATTCTTAATCTTAATTCCAAAGGTTTGATGTTTAGCCTACATTGAATTCTGGTGTGATTTATTGAGTGCTCTTGTAATTGCCTGAAAGTGGTTGTTTGGATTGATGATTGTACACCAGTAACTGTTCTGGTGTTTTGTTTGAAGTTATAAGTATTATGATCCTGTTGATGAGCTCAAATTCTTAATGATTTTGAGATGCTGACCTTTGTAAGGTCTATATGTTACCTCCTGAATGAATTGATTTCTTATCGATATCATTCTTGTAGTTGTAGGGAACATAGAAAACCTATAGTTTCAAAATCTGAAACGAAGAGAGATGGCACGTAGACCTTCTACCCCTCCCCAACCTTCTTCGGAGATGAGCCAGATTGCTAAGGCCATTGAGATGATGGCAACTGCCATTCAACAACAGAATGCAGCGATGGCACAGAATCACCAAGCTGCGATGCACCACTGGGAAACTGCTCGATCGGCTGAAACAAACTCCCACGTTGGTCAGCCTCAAGAACAGATGGGACTGACCGAGTTCATGAGGCACAACCCACCCAAGTTCAGTGGGAATGCTACCCCTGATCAGGCAGATCAGTGGGTCAGAGAGTTGGAGAAAATCTTTAGGGCGACCTCCTGCCCTGAAGAGAAGAAACTGTTGTTTGCCACCTATCTGCTATCTGGAGAAGCTGAGTTCTGGTGGATGGGAGCTCAGCAGATGATGGAGGCCCGAGAAGATGTATTGGATTGGGAGAGCTTCAGGGTGAGGTTCTTGGAGAAATACTTCCCAGACAGCGCCAAGTTTGCGAGGGAAGCTGAGTTCCTAAAGTTGGAGCAGGGGGATATGTCAGTAAACGCCTATGCTGCTCGGTTTGAGTACCTCGCCCGATTCTATACCCAGGCGACCTCCGAGGCCTAGAGGTGTAGGAAGTTCGAAGAGGGGCTGAAGCATGGGCTGAAGAGGACCATAGCCCCGATGTGCATCAGGGAATTTCACGCCTTAGTAGAAAAGGCGAAGATGGTGGAGACCCTGGAAAAGGGTGATTCTCGGGTGATCAGGTCACACCCAGGAGGTTCTTCCAGTGGGAAAGCTAAGGCACAGCACCCACAAAGCAAGCCCTATGCGAGACCTCCACCACATCGGGCAGGAGCAGCGCCTCCCCAGTTTCAGCAGCAGCAACCTTGGAAACACAAGTGTCTCCATTGTGGTGGACCACATGTAACATCCCGCCAAATTTCCTTTTCATATTTATATAATAAAATAAAGGTGAAACAAATATATCGAAGTGAACATAATTATATATATGTAATGAAGTTTCTCCTCAAAGGGAGTTTAATACATAATCGGTCAGTTTTCCAAAAACTTAAACAAAATACAGTAAAATAGAAAGACAGGCGATCTCCTAACAGAACAAGGCGATCTCCTATCATAAAACGGCGATCTCCTATCAGAAAACAGAAAAAAAGGGGTGATCACCCGAAAGAAACAGAAACAGGCGATCTCCTTCCGGCGACCACTCACAGAGGAGCTCTACTTCCTGCAACATCATCTGCTCCCGTGTAAATTATACACGATCATCACAGGTTTAAGAAAAAGCCAAACACAACACCAAAAATCACAGGGTAAGCTAGATATTTGAAAGAGAATTTAGATATGAAACTTTAAAATTCAAGATAAAACAAACTTAAAGACACCCACGTAAAAACCATCAATTTTCTCATTCCCTTCCCATGACCATCAAGAAATCACACATTTCACAATTTCTTCAAGAGTCTTTCAAATCACATAATTCATCAAGTGTCTATCAATTTCAAAGTTCTCATTTCTCACGTCAGACTTCCACTAATTCAACACACATAGACACATACCACACCACTGTAAAGTCCACACAGGACAGCAAGTAAAGTCCACACAGGACAACTAATGAAGTCCACACAGGACAACAAAGAAAGTCCACATAGGATAGCAAGGAAAGTCCACACAGGACAGCAAGGAAAGTCCACACAGGACAGCAAGGAAAATCCACACAGGACAGCAAGTAAAGTCCACACAGGACAGCAAGGAAAGTCCACACAGGACAGCAAGTAAAGTCCACACAGGACAGCTAAAGATCATCAATTCACCCAATGCACCATGCAACACTTAAATGAATTATTTAAATCACAGCAAAACTCACTCCAAGGTTCATGTTTTCGAATATCACATTTACATCTCAAACAGTTTCAAAACAACACCAAAAACAGGGGAGTTCGTAAAACAACGCCAAAACCGGCGATCTTGTCCAAAAACAGGGGATTTCGAAATCTGTATTTAAAACTGGCAACCACGTCGCCCAAACACATAGAACAGAGCATCACGAAGATGAAAATGAAACCGGCGACCACGTCGCCCTCACTTCAGAAACAGCTAATCTACGACTTTTATTGAAAATAAAGCTAGCTTCCCTTACCTGGACTTGCGCAAAACACCAGGAGCTCCGAAACCCAACGAAGCTTAAAGAATGCCTTGGCTCTGTTTTTGCGTCTAGTTTGAAGGACTTGCAGAGAACCTCCCAGGTGCTCTAATGGTGGCCGTCGCTCGTCGTACTCTTGTGTGAAGGTGCCAGAATCGCAACGCGAAGGAGAGAATGGAGGAGAAGGGAGGTAAACTCACTCTTTCGCTCTTGAACAACTGCAACGTTCCCCTCTCTCAGAAGTGGGTTTTTGCATCTTAAACCAGCTTGTCCAAAAAAGCAGCTGCCACCACCCACTCTGCAGAGAAGTCTGAGTGTACGTTTCTCTGAACAGTACGACCATGTTTGTCTCTTGCGCATGCCAACCACTGCCCTGAACAGTATGACCACTGTTGTCTCTTCTGCATTCCAACCGCGAGTGTCTCTTGCGCATGCCAACATTCTGATGTCACTATTCTGAACCACCCTTTTTGTCTACGTGGCGCGCGTGCAGGACGTTTCATGTTGGGAGTCTGGGTCCCACTTTCTCTGTGTGAAGCTCGACATCGCGCGATAACCTTCCACCGATGACATCTCGCGCGATGACCTGCCACCGATGACATCTCGCGCGATGACCTTCCACCGATGACATCTCGCGCGATGACCTTCCACCGATGACATCTCGCGCGATGACCTTCCACCGATGACTTATCCTGGAGGACGACCGATGTGTCCCTCATCCTGGCGATGACTGACGTTCATCATCCGGTGATGACTGATTCCTCACCCTGGTGGACCACCGATGTCTCTCCCTGGAAGACGACCGATGTCTCCCACTGGAAGACGACCGATGTCCACATGCCTCGCGCCATGGCGATGCCCGCATGTCCCGCGCCTGGCGATGCCCGACGACACATCGTCACGCCTTCCCGAAGGTTCTTCATTCCACTATGTTACGTCCAAAGTATTATCTCCACATGACTCGGTGACGTCGGTAGCTTCACATTTCCAAGAGTAGATCAGCACCACTCCTTGTGCGCCCATAATGGCGATCTCGTAGAAGACTTCTTAGCTACACTTTTCCTCCTTTACTCTTCTTGATCCACATGTCAGCCGAACGACCTCTACCAGCTTACCCCAGATCTTGGGTGACGTCTGATGTCCGACTACTACGAAACTTCATTTACCAACTCTCTGTATTTTAAATAATAACATCTTCTGAAATTATTTAAATATAACACTTTTATTCCAATTAAAGTTTCTAGGTCCTTACAATCTCCCCAACAAGAAAAATTTTCGTCCTCGAAAATTGGATTACAAGGAAAAGAGGTAGGGATATGCTCCTCTCATGGTTTCTTCAAATTCCCATGGTGAATCACCCGATGTGCACGTCGTCCACTTCCAACACGTGACTAGGGTCTGCAAGATACTTCCTTAGCTGTGATACGTGAAATACATTATGCAGGTTTGCTAATTGGGGAGGTGGGGCGAACTCATAAGCCACTGGACTGATCCCCCTTAGGATCTGATATGGCCCAACAGACCTAGGGGACAGCTTCTTTGATCTGATAGCTCGTCCTACACCTTTGGCTGGTGTCCCCCTCATAAAGACATGATCCCCAGCAGCAAACCCCAAAGGTCTTCTCCTCTGATCTGCCTAGCACACCTGCCGACTTTGAGAGGCTTTCATTCTGCCCTATATCAGTTTCACCCTCTCGGTTGTCTGCTGAACCAACTCTTACTACTCCAATACTTCATCAAATTCCATTTTTACGTCCCTGCATATGGAATATGCTGCTCCATTGAGCGCCAACTCTAGCATTCACACTCTACTTCCAACCTTGAAGACTTGGTCGAGCAAGTCCAGAACTAGGCCCTTAACGGAACCAGGACTAGCCCCTTTTGAGAAAAGCGAGCAAGATCCCTTCATCGGAAGGAGAGGGGACAGCTGCCCACTATTCATGCCCCCTAGCTAATTCAAACTAGGATCCGAAATATCCTTCTAGGAATCAACACATCTCTAGAAGGACTCAACATCCTCATAACACAGCTTACCCTCATTCTTATCCACAGCCATCTCCTCCTTCCCTTCTACATCCACAGGCCGATCTGCATCCTCATTTGCCAAATTCAGGAGGCTTACGGCTTCGGAAGCCTTTTATCTCAACCCACCATTTCCATAATCATCTTTCAAATCACGATCAACAAAACAGCATCCATTCTGCGTGAAGCTTAAGCTAGAACCATCTCATGCTGTTTCATCGACATGAACATCTTCTAAGCTTCAAAAGAAAAATTCATTCTTTCATTCTTGGAACTTAACTTTGGTACTTCCCATGGATACACATGCTTAAGCTTTAAACCCTCAACATACTGCTTATATACTCTCCATAACTTATATGTAGCTAAAACTAAACCCTGGGTACAACTAAATCTAACTTACACTTCCTTCTTAAATTCCATCAACTCAGCTGGAGCCATTGACACTGGTCCAGCTCCAGGTACCAAATCAATAGAGAGTTCCACCTCTCTCTTAGGAGGTAATCCAGGTAGTTCTTCTGGAAATACATCCATGAAATCTTTCACCAAGGTATCCTGCTTACGTCTTCTTCATTCTTCACTCCCCCCCCTTTAGCTAGGCTCACAAAACACGTCGCCCCTTCTTTCAACTCCGACTTCTCGTACTGAGCAGATATCACACCTGACTCTTGGAGGTCGGGGAACACCACCTTCTGGCTACCGCAAACTGTGAGAACGTGATTGGCAGATAGCCAATCCATTCCTAGGATAACATCCAGATCCTGAAGAGGTAGACAGATCAAATTCACTTTGAACCTGCGTCCCTCTACTATCACTGGACATTCAGAGCAAACTGGGGAGGTCAAAACCTGTCCTGATGCAGGTGTATAGACCAACCGTTCAAACGGCAGCTCCTCCACTAGAAGGCCCAGTTCGGTTGCACACCGATTTGACACAAAAGAGTGTGTCGCTCCAGAAACAAACAAAACTCCAAAGTATCTACCAGCTATAAACAAACACCTTGTACTAGGTTACCTGACTGAGACGCCTCCGCTCCAGACATGGCAAACACTCTCCCTGCTGCTTGAGATCTGCTGCCTTCGTTCCTCAACTGCTGGGAACCACTGGGTTGAGTCGCCCTATTCCCGTTAGGACATTCTCTAGCAAGGTGTCCCGTCTTTCGGCAGATGTAGCATCTTCTCTCTGAATTTCTCTTGGGGCACACATTGGATGTGTGTGGCCCACCACAATGGGAACATCTGAGTTTCCATGGCTGTTGCTGCTGAAACTGGGGCGGTGCTGCTTCTGCCCCATGCTGTGGAGGTCTCGCATAAGGCTTATTCTGCTGTTGTTGCACCTTGGCCTTCTCACTGGGAGAACCCCCTGGGTGTGACCTGATCACCCGAGAGTCGCTCTTCTCCAGTGTCTCCACCATCATCGCCTTCTCCACTAAGGCGTGAAATTCTCTTATGCACATAGGTGCTATGGCCCTTTTCAGCTCATGCTTCAGTCCTTCTTCAAATTTCCTACACCTCCAAGCCTCAGAGGTCGCCTGGGTATAGAATCGGGCGAGATACTCAAACTGAGCAGCATAAGCATTCACTGACATCTCCCCCTGCTCCAATCTGAGGAATTCTGCTTCCCTCGAAAATCTTGCACTATCTGGGAAGTATTTTTCCAGAAATCTCACCCTGAAACTCTCCCAGTCTAACACTTCAGCTCTAGCTTCCATCATCTGCTGAGCTCCCATCCACCAGAACTCGGCTTCTCCAGATAGCAGATAGGTAGCGAACACCAGTTTCCTCCCTTCAGGGCAGGAGGTCGCCCTAAAGATTTTCTCCAACTCTCTGACCCACTGATCTGCTTGATCAGGGGTAGCATTCCCACTGAACTTGGGTGGGTTGTGCCTCATGAACTCGGTCAGTCCCATCTGATTCTGGGGCTGACTGACGTGGGAAGCGGTTTCAGCCGACCGAGCAGTTTCCCGATGGTACATTGCAGCCTGATGATTCTGAGCCATTGCTGCATTCTGTTGTTGGATGGCAGTTGCCATCATCTCAATAGCCTTGGTAATTTGGCTCATTTCCGAAGAAGGTTGGGGAGGGGTAGGAGGTCTACGTGCCATCTCTCTTTGTTTCAGATTTTGAAACTATAGGTTTTCTATATTCCCTACAACTACCAGATTGAGATCGATAAGAAATCAATTCATTCAGGAGGTAACATCTAAACCTTACAAAGGTCGGCATCTCAAGGTCATTAAGAACTTGAGCTCATCAACAGAATCATAATACTTATAACTTCAAACAAAACACCAGAACAGTTACTGGTGTACAATCATCAATCCAAACAACCACTTTCAGGCAATTACAAGAGCACTCAATAAATCACACCAGAATTCAATGTAGGCTAAACATCAAACCTTTGGAATTAAGATTAAGAATCATCTCGATCCAGTTATGAGTGTGCACCCTCATTACTTTATCAAGATCCTCTCATTCTTAATACCAAGATTTTCAATTAGGGCATACATTCACTAAGGCACACACAAAATTTCAATACCAAAAACGTTTTGAAAACCTTTCACTATAGTTGTTATTTAAAACTCAAATAGATTTTATGAGCAGAAGAAACACAATGGATCCACAGCCCTCAGGTCATCCTAAGGACGAACTGCTCTGATACCATTAATGTAACATCCCGCCAAATTTCCTTTTCATATTTATGTAATAAAATAAAGGTGAAACAAATATATCGAAGTGAACATAATTATATATATGTAATGAAGTTTCTCCTCAAAGGGAGTTTAATACATAATCGGTCAGTTTTCCAAAAACTTAAACAAAATACAGTAAAATAGAAAGACAGGCGATCTCCTAACAGAACAAGGCGATCTCCTATCATAAAACGGCGATCTCCTATCAGAAAACAGAAAAAAAGGGGTGATCGCCCGACAGAAACAGAAACAGGCGATCTCCTTCCGGCGACCACTCACAGAGGAGCTCTACTTCCTGCAACATCATCTGCTCCCGTGTAAATTATACACGATCATCACAGGTTTAAGAAAAAGCCAAACACAACACCAAAAATCACAGGGTAAGCTAGATATTTGAAAGAGAATTTAGATATGAAACTTTAAAATTCAAGATAAAACAAACTTAAAGACACCCACGTAAAAACCATCAATTTTCTCATTCCCTTCCCATGACCATCAAGAAATCACACATTTCACAATTTCTTCAAGAGTCTTTCAAATCACATAATTCATCAAGTGTCTATCAATTTCAAAGTTCTCATTTCTCACGTCAGACTTCCACTGATTCAACACACATAGACACATACCACACCACTGTAAAGTCCACACAGGACAGCTAATGAAGTCCACACAGGACAGCAAAGAAAGTCCACACAGGACAGCAAGGAAAGTCCACACAGGACAGCAAGGAAAGTCCACACAGGACAGCAAGGAAAATCCACACAGGACAGCAAGGAAAGTTCACACAGGACAGCAAGTAAAGTCCACACAGGACAGCAAGGAAAGTCCACACAGGACAGCAAGTAAAGTCAACACAGGACAGCTAAAGATCATCAATTCACCCAATGCACCATGCAACACTTAAATGAATGATTTAAATCACAGCAAAACTCACTCCAAGGTTCATGTTTTCGAATATCACATTTACATCTCAAACAGTTTCAAAACAACACCAAAAACAGGGGAGTTCGTAAAACAACGCCAAAACCGGTGATCTTGTCCAAAAACAGGGGATTTCGAAATCTGTATTTAAAACCGGCGACCACGTCGCCCAAACACATAGAACAGAGCATCACGAAGATGAAAATGAAACCGGCGACCACATCGCCCTCACTTCAGAAACAGCTAATCTACGGCTTTTATTGAAAATAAAGCTAGCTTCCCTTACCTGGACTTGCGCAAAACACCAGGAGCTCCGAAACCCAACGAAGCTTAAAGAATGCCTTGGCTCTGTTTTTGCGTCTGGTTTGAAGGACTTGCAGAGAACCTCCCAGGTGCTCTAATGGTGGCCGTCGCTCGTCGTACTCTTGTGTGAAGGTGCCAGAATCGCAGCGCGAAGGAGAGAATGGAGGAGAAGGGAGGTAAACTCACTCTTTCGCTCTTGAACAACTGCAACGTTCCCCTCTCTCAGAAGTGGGTTTTTGCATCTTAAACCAGCTTGTCCACAAAAGCAGCTGCCACCATCCACTCTGCAGAGAAGTCTGAGTGTACGTTTCTCTGAACAGTACGACCATGTTTGTCTCTTGCGCATGTCAACCACTGCCCTGAACAGTACGACCACTGTTGTCTCTTCTGCATGCCAACCATTGCCCTGAACAGTACGACCGCGAGTGTCTCTTACGCATGCCAACATTCTGATGTCACTATTCTGAACCACCCTTTTTGTCTACGTGGCGCGCGTGCAGGACGTTTCATGCTGGGAGTCTGGGTCCCACTTTCTCTGTGTGAAGCTCGACATCGCGCGATAACCTTCCACCGATGACATCTCGCGCGATGACCTGCCACCGATGACATCTCGCGCGATGACCTTCCACCAATGACATCTCGCACGATGACCTTCCACCGATGACTTATCCTGGAGGACGACCGATGTGTCCTTCATCCTGGCGATGACTGACGTTCCTCATCCGGTGATGACTGATTCCTCACCCTGGTGGACCACCGATGTCTCTCCCTGGAAGACGACCGATGTCTCCCACTGGAAGACGACCGATGTCCACATGCCTCGCGCCATGGCGATGCCCGCATGTCCCGCGCCTGGCGATGCCTGACGACACATCGTCACGCCTTCCCAAAGGTTCTTCATTCGACTATGTTACGTCCAAAGTATTATCTCCACATGACTCGGTGACGTCGGTAGCTTCACATTTCCAAGAGTAGATCAGCACCACTCCTTGTGCGCCCATAACGGCGATCTCGTAGAAGACTTCTTAGCTACACTTTTCCTCCTTTACTCTTCTTGATCCACATGTCAGCCGACCGACCTCTACCAGCTTACCCCAGATCTTGGGTGACGTCTGATGTCCGACTACTACGAAACTTCATTTACCAACTCTCGGTATTTTAAATAATAACATCTTCTGAAATTATTTAAATATAACACTTTTATTCCAATTAAAGTTTCTAGGTCCTTACACCACACGCCTCCAATGCATGCTTCAAGAAGACTTCAGAGAGAAGATGTTTTGCCTGCCAAAAGACAGGACACGTTGCTAGAGAGTGCCCTAGCAGGAATGGGGCGACCCAACCCAGTGGCTCTCAGCAGATGAGGAACGAAGGGGGCAGACCTCAGGCAACAGGGAGAGTGTTTGCCATGTCAGGAGCAGAGGCGTCTCAGTCAGGTAACCTCGTGCAGGGTATATGTTTTATAGCTGGTAGGGGTGTAAAAGCTTTGTTTGATTCTGGAGCGACACACTCCTTTGTGTCAAGCCTGTGTGTAGCCGAGTTGGGCCTTCTAGTGAAGGAGTTACCTTTCGAACTGTTGGTCTCTACACCTGCGTCAGGACAGGTGTCGACCTCTACAGTTTGCCCCGAATGTCCAGTGATAGTAGAGGGACGCAGATTCAAAGTGAACTTGATCTGCCTACCTCTTCAGGACCTGGATGTTATCCTGGGAATGGATTGGCTAGCTGCCAATCACGTTCTCATAGACTGCAGTAGTCAGAAGGTAGCGTTTCCAGACCCCCAAGAATCAGAGGTGATATCAGTTCAGCACGGGTGGTCAGAGTTGGAAGAAGGGGCGAGGTGCTTCGTGATGCTAGCTCGGTTGGAAGTGGAGAATGAAGGGGACGTAAGCAGAATACACGTGGTGAAAGATTTCACGGATGTATTTCCAGAAGAGGTACCTGGGTTACCCCCTAAGAGAGAAGTGGAATTCTCTATTGACTTGGTACCTGGAGCTGGACCAGTGTCAATGGCACCTTACAGGATGGCACCAGCCGAGTTAGTAGAGTTAAAGAAGCAAGTGGAAGAGTTGCTGGAGAAACAATTCATCAGACCCAGTGTATCTCCATGGGGGGCTCCAGTGCTCCTAGTCAAGAAGAAGGATGGAGGGTCTCGGCTGTGTATAGATTACAGGCAGTTGAACAAGTTGACCATCAAGAACAAGTACCCCCTACCCAGAATTGACGATTTGATGGACCAAATACATGGGGCCTCGGTGTTCTCCAAGATTGATCTGAGATCGGGGTACCACCAAATTTTGGTAAAAGCTGAAGATGTTCAAAAGACAGCTTTTAGGTCTCGGTATGGGCACTATGAGTATGTGGTGATGCCGTTTGGAGTAACCAATGCTCCAGCTCTGTTTATGGACTACATGAATAGGATTTTTCGCCCTTTCTTGGATAAGTTTGTGGTGGTCTTCATAGACGACATACTTATTTATTCAAGGACCGAGGAAGAGCATGAGGAACACCTGAGGACAGTATTGGAGATACTGAGGGAGAAGCAACTCTATGCCAAGTTCTCTAAGTGTGAGTTCTGGCTGAAGGAAGTCAACTTCTTAGGACACGTGATATCTGCCCAGGGGATCTCGGTGGATCCAGCCAAGGTAGAGGCAGTGCTGCAGTGGGAACGTCCTAAGACAGTCACCGAGATAAGGAGCTTTGTGGGGTTGGCGGGCTACTATCGGAGGTTTATTGAGGACTTTTCCAAGGTAGTGGCTCCTTTAACACAGCTGACCCGCAAGGACCAACCTTTTGCTTGGACCGACTGATGTGAACAGAGCTTCATGGAACTAAAGGAGAGGTTGACCAGTGCTCCAGTGCTGGTGATCCCAGAGGTAGGAAGACCTTTTGACGTCTACTGTGATGCTTCACATCAGGGTTTGGGATGTGTTTTGATGCAAGAGAAAAGAGTGGTTGCATATGCTTCAAGGCAACTCAAGGTTCATGAGAGAAACTACCCTACGCATGATTTGGAGTTGGCAGCTGTAGTATTTGCCTTGAAGATCTGGAGGCACTATTTATATGGAGCTCGGTTCCAGGTGTTCAGTGACCATAAGAGCCTGAAATACCTGTTCGATCAGAAGGAACTAAACATGAGGCAAAGAAGGTGGATGGAGTTTCTAAAGGACTACGATTTTCAACTCATGTATCATCCAGGGAAGGCCAATGTAGTGGCAGATGCTTTGAGTAGAAAATCAATACAAGTAGCCACCATGATGATGGAAGAACAGAAACTGATCGAGCAGTTCAGAGACTTAAACCTTGGGGTAGAATTTCACGTAAATCACATTAGTTGTAGTAAGCTGGCTATAACTAATGACTTCCTTGGGATGTTAAGGGATAGGCAATTGGAGGACCCTAGTCTGAAGCGTACTGTGGAGTCGCTAGGGACAGATCAGGCTAGAGACTTTGTGATGGGCGATGATGGGATCTTGAGATTTAATGGCAGAATTTGCATCCCTGCAAATGGAGAGTTGAAGAAAATGATCCTAGATGAAGGTCATAAGAGTCGCCTTAACCTCCATTCAGGCATGAACAAGATGTACCATGACTTGAAGGAGTCATTTTGGTGGTCGGGCATGAAGAGAGACATCGCCCAGTATGTTGCAACCTGCTTAACGTGTCAGAAGGCGAAGGTAGAGCATCAAAGACCTGGCGGGTTGTTACAGCAACTGGATATCCCTGAGTGGAAATGGGACAGCATCGCCATGGATTTTGTCACCCATTTACCCAGGTCGGTAAAGGGTCATGATGCAATCTGGGTCATCATTGTAGGCTGACGAAGAGTGCCCACTTTCTTCCAGTGAATATGAAGATGCCTATGGCCAAGCTGGCACAGTTATACATCCAAGAAATAGTGAGGTTGCATGGAGTGCCTTCCAGCATCGTTTCAGATAGAGATCCCAGGTTCACTTCACGGTTTTGGCAGACCTTACAAGAGTGCTTGGGAACTAAGTTGAGGATGAGCTCTGCATATCATCCCCAAACAGATGGTCAGTCAGAAAGAACGATCCAGTCCTTGGAAGATCTGCTGAGGGCGTGCGTCTTGGATCAATTGGGAAGTTGGGATGAGGTGTTGCCGTTGGTGGAGTTTACCTATAATAATAGTTACCACGCCAGTATTGGGATGGCACCATATGAAGCCCTATATGGGAGGAAATGCAGAACTCCCTTATGTTGGTACCAGGAGGGCAAAGCAGTCTTGGTTGGGCCAGAGTTGATTCAGCAGACGACCGAGAAAGTGCAACAGATACAAAGCAGAATGAAAGCTTCTCAAAGTAGGCAGAAGTCCTATGCAGATCAGAGGAGAAAGCCTTTGGAGTTTGTTGCTGGAGACCACGTGTTCATGAAGGTGACACCAACCAAGGGCGTAGGACGGGCGATCAGGTCAAAGAAGTTGTAATTAAAGAGGTAATTAACAATAAACCAAGTTGCAAAGGAAAAGAAGACTCCCTTTGTTGATCCTCTTTTGGGTTAGTGCACTTCCTTGTTGTCTTGAATTTTTGATCTTCTAGGTGTTTGTATTGTTTGTTTCAAGCAACCTTGTTTCGGCTTTAGCTTTGTCTCCTCCTTAAAATGATGGCTTTAATTCTCCAATTTCCAGCACCTATTCACAAGAGCTAAACCTAAACCAAGTCAAGTTCCATGCACATATGCACCAAGGAGAATTAAATTCCAGCACCCCAAAGAGAGGTCAAGAAACAAAAGCAAGAAACAAATTTAATTGAATAAAAACAGTACCACCAAAAGGATTTATAATATGACAACTTAGAAAGAGAGTCAAGAAATTAAAGCAAACAATTAAAGGTACTCAATAAAAGTTGGCACACAAAAGGAATACCTAAAGAAAAGCACTAGATTAGATGACCAAATAAAAAAAAAAAAAAAACAGCACCACTGAAAATTGTTGTGAGCCAGAAAACGTGTTTGTTCCCCGATTTATGCTGAGCTGTATTTTTAAAATTTGTCTCTGAAATTTATATGCAAGAAAAATTCAGGATCTTATCTAAATAATGGCTTTGGAATCGCCTAAAACGCATGCACCATTGTTTTTTAATAATTTTTGCAAATTTGGTGTGCAGTTAGGCCAGCTGGAGCGCTCAAGGTTTGCACTCTGATTTTGTAAGATTTATCATATCTTTTCTGTTGCCTTTTTTGATCTGATTCTTTTTTTGTCCTTTTTGTAACACTTCAAACTTGCATTTTCCAGAGAATCACAAATTTCCTATGAGTGGAAATAATTTTTGAAACAAAAAAAGACAGCCAGACAGAGAGAGAAACAGGGGAAATCTGGAAAACTGGAAAAAAAAACAGCAAGATACCAAAATTTAACACAGAGGAAATGTAAGAAGGAAATTGTGTAAGAACTAAGACACAATTATGAACTCAAACTAAAATTAAAAAGGCAGCAAAGGATCAAAAAAATAACAGCAGATTAAGGCAACTTAAAGAGACCCAAAAACAAGAAACAATCAAGCCAAAAAATAGGACTACTAAGAATTGATGACAATTATGGATTCACATGACTTGACACAACATTTATAGATTCAGAAAATAAAGACTCAAAGCATAAAATGAAGCAATTATAAGAAAGCAATAAAGACTCAAATTCCTAAAAGAAAACAGCCACTCAATGTGTAAGGAATCCTATCACAATTGCACAAGAAAATGTTCAAGATCAATTAAACACATGTGCTTCGGTTGGATCTTCCATAAGCACACCAAGAACAATTTAAAATGTAAAAAACAGCAAGACAATTATGGAATTGAAATGACAAGATGAAAATAAAGAAGAACTGAAAATTTAAAAAGACAAGCTACTCATCTTGAAGAACCAAAAGCTCATGATACCAAATGATGGCATTTTCATGTGTTCTTCTTGAATCAAAGTAGAAATAGATGGAGCGGAAGCAATGGGTGAGTGAAACAAGACCCTCCTAGGAGTTGTGTTGGTCTTGAAGGTGCATGGTGAGTATGGGTTGAGTGGTTCGGCCAACTCAAGGGAGAAGGTGAAAGGATTGAAGTTTATAGCCTAGATTTCTAGGAGGAGTAAAGCTTGTGCACAAGAAATGGCAGCATAACATTACTCAAATAAACTTGTCAAATACAAAGAGATAGCCTTCCTATTTATAGGCTATTTGGGACTTGAGGTGAAAGCTACATTTTAATAAAAAGAAAACCAAAATTAATTCTAAAATCTAAGGTGCCATGACCGGCCATACCAACCCTAGCTTCTAGAATGTTTCCATCCAAAGTGCTTTCTACACTATCCTATCTACTAAGCACCCCCTCCCCCTTTGGGCCTTTATGAAACATGTACAAGGATCTCTCTCTTCCATCCGTGGCTTCTTCTTTGTGTGCTTGGATATGTTTAGCCATGGATCTTGTGAGAGGTCCTAGACGGTCTAGCTCCATGGATAGCCTCCCTCCTTCACGTCCTAGACGCTCACTTCTTGGAGCTAGACGCTCCTCTTGGTCTAGACGGTCTTCTTGGTTTGGGCCTTGGCTTCCTTGGCTAGATGTGCTTGGCCCTCCTCCATCATCCCCTCCCCCTTGGAAAGGATTTGTCCTCAAATCCAGTTCGTCATCGTCATTGGTACTTACAAATGGAGAAAGATCAATTACATTAAATGTGTCATGTACTCCATATTCAAGAGGTAGGTCCAATTTATACGCATTGTTGTTGACTCGCTTAAGGACTTGGAAGGAAAGTGTAGTTTAGAAGATTATAAGATTTCCTTGTTAGTACATAATCGCCGGTCGCCTAGACTACACGTCATCGCCAGGGCGCGAGGCATGCAGACGTCGCCAGGGCGCGATGCATGCGGGCATCATCAGGGCGCGAGGCATGCGGGCATCTTCCAGGGGGAGACATCGGTCGTCCGCCAGGATGAGGCATCGGTGGATTGCCTTCGCGCGAGAGGTCATCGGTGGATTGTCTTCGCGCGAGAGGTCATCGGTGGATAGCCTTCGCGCGAGAGGTCATCGGTGGATTGTCTTCGCGCGAGAGGTCATCGGTGGATAGTCTTCGCGCGAGAGGTCATCGGTGGATAGTCTTCGCGCGAGAGGTCATCGGCGAAAGGTTATCGCGCGATGTCGAGTTGCACACAGAGAAGGTGGGACCCAGACTCCCAGCATGGAACGTCCTGCACGTACGCCACGTAGACAAAAAGGATGATTCAGAATAGTGACATCAGAATGTTGGCATGCGCAGGAGACACTCGCGGTCGTACTGTTCAGGAAGTGGTTGGCATGCGCAAGAGACAAACGTGGTCGTACTGTTCAGAGAAACGTACACTCAGACTTCTCTGCAGAGTGGGTGGTGGCAGCTGCTTTTGTGGACAAGCTGGTTTAAGATGCAAAAACCCACTTCTGAGAGAGGGGAACGTTGCAGTTGTTCAAAAGCGAAAGAGTGAGTTTACCTCCCTTCTCCTCCATTCTCTCCTTCGCACTGCGATTCTGGCACCTTCACACAAGAGTACGACAAGCGACGGCCACCATTAGAGCACCTGGGAGGTTCTCTGCAAGTCCTTCAAACCAGACGCAAAAACAGAGCCAAGGCATTCTTTAAGCTTCGTTGGGTTTCGGAGCTCCTGGTGTTTTGCGCAAGTCCAGGTAAGGGAAGCTAGCCTTCATTTTCAATACAAGCCATAGATTAGTTGTTTCTGAAGTGAGGGCGAGGTGGTCGCCGGTTTCGTTTTCATCTTCGTGAATGCTCTGTTCTATGTGCTTGGGCGACGTGGTCGCCGGTTTTATATACAGACTTCGAAATACCTTGTTTTTGAACCAGATCGCCGGTTTTGGCGTTGTTTGCGAACTCCCTGTTTTTGGTGTTGCTTTGAACCTGTTTGAGATTTAAATGAGATATTCGAAAATAAGAACCTTGGAGTGAGTTTTGCTGTGATTGAAATCATTCCTTTAAGTGTTACGTGATGTGTTGAATGTGGTGAATGTGGGATCAAGGCATAGTATTTTCAGGAAAGAAAATACCGTGTAAGATCGTGTAGGATGTGCATTGATCGGTGATTCCTAAGGAGATATCCTGACTCTGCTGAGATAATGGAATCACATAGAGGAAGTTACTCAGTTGGTGAGAGTCGAAGGAGGTTCATATGAATGGGTGAGTCGTGTGAAAAAGAACGAGCTCGGCCTGTTCCATGGATTAACCCTGTCATACTGTGAGAATGATGAACTTGAGATCGAGATTGTGTTGATGCGCATAGCTGGGGAAACATTACAGTTGTTTAGTATGACAGGTGCAGATCTCTGAGTCTAATCAATGCACGAGTCTTCCAGAAGTAGTGTCAAGTGTCTTGTGTGCTGAGTCAGTGGTAGTCTGACGTGAGAAATGAGGGACCTTGAAATTGATAGACACTTGGTGCATTATGTGAATAGAACGATTCTTGAAAATATTGTAAAGTGTGTGATTTCTTGGCGATCAGGTGAAGGGAATGAGAAACTTTATAGTTTTATGTGGGTATCTTGAATTTGTTTTATTCTGATTTTTATGTTCATATTTAAACTCTCTTTAAAATATATAGCTTACCCTGCGTGTTCTGCTCTATGGCTGTTTTTCTCTTAAAACTGTGATGATCGTGTAATTTTTACACGGGAGCAGATGATCTTCCAGGAAGTAGAGCTCCTTAGTGAGTGGTCGCCGGGGAAGAGATCGCCTGTTTCTATCTCTTGGTGGTGATCGCCGGATTTATGTCCTGATAGCAGATCGCCTGTTTTGGGGTCTTCTATTAGGAGATCGCCGGTTTATGTATGGAGACCGCCGTTTTCGTTGTATTTGATTGATTTCGTTAAGTTTTGAAAAACATTTGACTGGTTATGTATTAAACTCCCTGTGAGGTGCAACTTCATTACTTATATATATAATTATGTTCTCTTCAACATTATTTGTTTACCTTTATTTTCATTATATAAATATGAATAGTTTTTGGCGGGATGTTACACCTGAGGCCAGGGAGAAGACCTCACCTCGACTTCTTATAGCGAGGCTGAGGCGAGAGAAGTCCTCACCCTCGACTTCTTACAGCGAGGCTGAGGCGAGAGAAGTCCTAACCTCGACTTCTTACAGCGAGGCAGAGGCGAGAGAAGTCCTCACCCTCGGCTTCTTACAGCGAGGCTGAGGCCAGAGAGAAGACCTCACCTCGACTTCTTACAGCGAGGCTGAGGCCAGAGAAAAGACCTCACCTCGACTTCTTACAGCGAGGCTGAGGCAAGAGAAGTCCTCACCTCGACTTCTTACAGCGAGGCAGAGGCGAGAGAAGTCCTCACCCTCGACTTCTTACAGCGAGGCTGAGGCCAGAGAGAAGACCTCACCTCGACTTCTTACAGCGAGGCTGAGGCAAGAGAAAAAGAAGTCCTCACCCTCGACTTCTTACAGCGAGGCTGAGGCCAGAGAGAAGACCTCACCTCGACTTCTTACAGCGAGGTTGAGGCGAGAGAAGTCCTCACCTCGACTTCTTACAGCGAGGCTGAGGCGAGAGAAGTCCTCACCCTCGACTCCTTACAACGAGGCTGAGGCGTGAGAATTCCTCACCTCGACTTCCTACAGCAAGGCTGAGGCGAGAGAAGTCCTCACCCTCGACTTCTTACAGCGAGACTGAGGCCAGGGAGAAGACCTCACCTCGACTTCTTATAGCGAGGCTGAGGCCAGAGAAGTCCTCACCTCGACTTCTTACAGCGAGGCTGAGGCGAGAGAAGTCCTCACCCTCGACTTCTTACAGCGAGGCTGAGGCGAAAGAAGTCCTCACCCTCGACTTCTTACAGCGAGGCTGAGGCGAGAGTAAAAGACCTCACCCTCGACTTCTTATAGCGAGGCTAAGGCGAGAAATAGTACTGTCCACCTCAATATAGCACTCGAGGTCGACCCATCAGGAGGTCTTCCTTGATGAGTTAAGATCGGTCGAGTTAAGGCTTTCCTTGGCTAGACAGTCAAGGTCGACTCAGGAGAAATCTCCCATCTCCCAGTATAAGGAGGAGGTCTTCTGGAGCTTATCGACAGGCAAGAGGGGTCATCGAGAAACACTCTTCAGCCCCACAACAAGGCATCATCTTTAGCGCTCAAGCCCTCTATGCACTTAGCGCTGAAGTGACAAAGAAGTAAAGCAAAGCTTGAAGCATGATGACTGATCGATGGTGCACTAACATGCTAGTCGGTGGTCGGTGGTAACAGCTTTGAGTAAGAAAGCTTTTCCAAGCAAGTTCTTGTGCGATAAGCCGAAGCATTTAGGCCCCGTTAAGTCAGTCATCCAGCATGAAGTTATGCATAAAGACTGTTAAAGAGAATGCTAAGAGAGTTAAAGATGGAGAGAGACAAGTAGCTGAAGCAAATAGAACATAAGTCATGCGGCAGACAAAGTTACCGAAAAGAAGAAGTTGCAAGGGGAGAAGCTCAAGGAGGAGGAATGATCTTGCCATCGACCACTTAGTCTCTTCGCTGAGAACAAGTCCTCAGCTCGAGACTGGTGGGCTTGTGATACGGTCGGTCATTGGTAGTCGATGACGTCAGCAGCAGATGACCACGTGGACCATTCACAGGGTGACACGTGGTAGAAGATAGCAGGTGAATCAGAGAGGAGATCACTCAGAACGGTGATCGGTTGTCAATTGCTAAAGTGACCACTACCAGCAGATCAGTTCCTAGATGAGCGCCTGACAGCAGAGCGCGAGAGGTAATGAAGCATCGGGAGAAGGGTGATTAACACCTCTTTGTCGAGAAAGAAGTCCTCAATTCGAGCAGAGAGCTCACCAGTGAAGTCCTCAGAGGGTTAAGAGATGTGGGCGATGACAAGGTGGTGAGATGTCCCTTCAACGCGCTACTCATGTCCTTACGCGCAGAGCCATGTAGGTCGCCCGAGCCGATGACTTAGTCTCTTCGCTGAAACAAGTTAATAGCTTGAGACTGGGGGGCTTGTGTAGCGACCAGTCCTCGGACACCGAGAACAGGTAGTAAAGGGCGAACCCCGTCAGCTGGGTCCCACAGCATGGGCCAAAGCCACGTGGAGTGGACCCCACAGGCAGCTTGGATTAGAGGGTGATCAGTCATCGGTGTGTCACCTCAAAGAAGGGTGATCAGTCATCGGTGTGTCACCTCAGAGAAGGGTGATCAGTCATCGGCGTGTCCCCTCAGAGAAGGGTGATTAGTCATCAGCGTGACGATCACCAGAAAGGGCTGATGTCCTCGTCACTCCGCAGGGTGATCAGTCCTCGGCAACAGAGTGTGACGAGGTGAGATCGGTCTCGGGTGATTTGAACAGCATAGACAGAACAGCTAAGATTGGTTCCCAGTGTGGGCCAATGACCAGTTAAATACCCAGAGGTAGGGAGAGGCCTGAATCACGAAGAGCCTATGCGGGTAGCAGGGAGAGCACAGTTAGGTGCAGAGTCCTGAGGGTCGAGTACTCATCAGAACTAGGGATTCCCAGTGAAGCTACATGCATGGCATGTAAACAGTGAAGGCACTCCCAGAACAGGTGGCCCCAGAGATTAGGTGCACAAGGAGGCATCCAGGTGGTCACCCTGTTAAAGTTTGCACTCCAGAGAAGGAAACCTTATGTGCTAGATAACCCTAAGATTGGGTGATAGCGGCGCAGGGGTATTCCAGTAAACCCTAAATATGGCTAGCAGCGCAGGAAACCCTAATTAGGGCTAGCGGCACAGTAAACCCTAGACTATATAAGGGACAGTAAAATACTTCACAAAGGTACGCAGTTTCTAGACCAAAACACAGAGAAACTCAATACATTGGTGTTGCTTGCCCAATCTTGACTTGAGCGTCAGAGTGCAAACGGCCTCTAGGGCGCCCCCTTTCTCTTTTGCAGGTGCAGAGTGTTTCGAAGGAACCAAGCACGTATCAACGTAAGGAAGGAGGCGTGTGAGTGTCGTGGAGTCAACCGACAGGCGAGTCAACCGGCAAGAACAGCCGTCATTTTGGTTTGAGCCTAGACTAGGAAAATGACCTTGTCTCAGTGGAACACTAAGCTTCGGCGTATCAAAGGAATTTGTAACTGAAATTGTTCAAACCGGGGACGTCAGCCTGTCTTGGTAAAGACTCCATGCCCCGGGAATGCAGGTAAGGGGTACAGTGTAACCCACATCGGCATAGGAAATGTTTGGAATAGACTTGAGGAGAGAATCACACACCCAAGTCAGCCATCCCTACCTTGAAGGTGGAATGTGTGAAGGAAAGGTAAAGTGGGACGCCCTCTACAGCCACAAGGTACAGGTCATCCTGAAGATGATTATGTCAAGAGCACCGTAACTCGTCATATTGAATCCAAATAATTATCTTGTTTAGTTAGTTACGTCCATTGCTTAAAATGCATTGTGAATTATCCTGTTGTGTTTGGATTTGTTGTTATGTCATGGTATTTTCATTATTTTAGTATAAGGTAATCGAACGCATTGTCATTAGCTGATTAAGGCATGGTAGTCGTGGCTATTAGAAAGCATGCATTATCCATGTGCTAGTCAAGCTATGTAAAACGAAAGCATAATGGCATGAATAAACTATTCATACATATATACAAAGTATTGGAAATTTTTTTGAAGGCTACAAAAGGAAGGTGATTACAAGGAAGACCCCATTCACGAAAACACGTAAGTCGTCGTGGACGAGTAGCTAGTCTCTTTGCTAAGCTCACTGACGCAAGCTTAGCTCAAGACTGGGGGCTTGTCATACGGACCAGAACTCGTAGAGCTCAGTTCTCGGTGGTCGGATGTCAGTGCTTGGGTATTGAGTCGAATTGATGGGCCACGTGATTGGGCTCAATGGACCATAACGCGTAGAGCTCAATTCTCGGAGATCGGACATCGACGCCGGCGAACAGGCAGGTCAGCTCGGTCGTCGGGGGTGAGAATTATGTGACTAGGCTCAGGTATGCGCATATTAACTCTCATTCATGCATTGGTATAATTTTTCACGTATAAGACCTAGTAGGTCAGTGATGTTAGAATTAATGGCTAAAACAAGAGGGGGTGAATTGTTTTTAAAAGATTTTCGCAAATAATGCCTAAGAATGAAGTTCTTTAAGGAATCATAGAAAGAAAGATCAAAGAAGCCAAGAGAACAAAGCTTTTAAAACTGTTAATAGAAAAACAATCGGTTGTTATTTCGATATAACTGGTTGTTTATAATGTAGCAGTAAAGACAAGTTACAAAGCAATGTGCACAGCAGGATTTTAACCGATTAAAAGCACGAGATAACCGATTATTTATCACAGCACCAGAAACATCAAACAGTTTTATGAAAGAGAGAGAGAGATAGAGAGATTCACACAAGCAAGCTATACTGGTTCACTCACCTCTGAGCTACATCCAGTTCCCAGAACCATACTGGGCAATCCACTATGTAATTCACAACAGATTACAATTCACACAATTACAAAGAGAGGATCTTTTCACCCAAGATCACACACACACACTCTTTGCAACACAATTCACACTAGAACAGCCCTCTGCCAAGCAAATTTACTATTTTCACAGACTATATCAATCAAAACAATTACAAGAAAAGGTTAGGAGCAGAATACACCTTAACCACGAGTTCCTAGAATCACTTCTTGATCATGACAAAAGCCTTTGAGCAATCTTGAAAACTTTTTGCAAAAACTCTCTCTCTAAACAGATTTCTAAATCTCTTTCTTTAATTTCTGTAAAGTGTAATGTATCTTTTGAAAAGAGGAAGGAGTCCCATTTTATAGCCCTCGGAAAATTCCCGTTAATGATGAGCCAAAAACTGTTTAGAAGCCAGCTCTAATCAGTTTTAACTAAATTTTGAAAAGTTGTTACAGATTCAAATTTCAACTGCTTGAAAGCTCAAAATAACCGGTTGAATAGGTTAAAATAGTTATGCAAGCAGTTGGAAAACCCTTCAAACAGGCTATGTGGAAAACAACCGATTAAACCGTGAAAGCAACCGGTTGTTTATCACTTAGCTTTTGAAAAACTCTTTTTCCTTTTCAAAACCAGATTGCTCAGGCTAAGCTATGAATTAAGAGTGAAACATACAAATTCTAAACACTTAAAAAAGAACCCTAGCAGTAGCAGCAACACAACTTCCAAGATCATCCAATATTCTTCACAGATTTAGTTTCATCAAAGCCTTGTTTCCAACATTCTCCCCCTATTTGATGAAAACAAATCCTTGGGTTGCTTTGAGGTGTTTTGTTTAGAATTTGATCATCACCTGCAATCACAGATAGAAGCAAAAACACAGGATAATCTTTTGGTGAAAAGCAAAGCACCATAAAACAGTTTTCACAACCAAACCATAGTGAAAACCAAAGCATAGGTGCAGCAGCAGAATAACAGTCGATTAAAAAATAGGATTAACCGGTTAAAATTATCAAAGCAGCAAAGTAACTTCTATCTAATGCAGTGATTAAAGCAGAATAAAGTGTTCAAATAGTAGATGTTACAGCCCAAAGCTACCAACTATTTTTACCCCTATTTGTCTTCACAAATAGACAAAAGGAAGGATTAAAAAACAACATAAAAGAAAAAAAAAATTGTTCAGAAATATAAATCAGTAATTTTAGAAAGAAGGATTGTTCTCCCTTTCAAATTGTAGCTCTAGAATCTGATTTTGAACTTCTTCGATCTGTTCATCCAGGTTTGAAAATCGTGAATCCATCTGATTGAACTTTGAATCACATAAATCATAGAGGTTCCTTTGATTTTCAGCAAATGTATCCATGCGGTTGACCATTAACCTTTCAAAAGGAGACATTGAGGTCATCCTTTCTCCCATGTAGTCATCACTAGGACCTCCCTCATTAGTCTCAGCAGCTGGTTCCTCTTGAGTTGCTTCTGCTTCAGGTTCATCATCATCATTAACTCCACTTGGGCCAGCTTGGTCACCATCTTTGCTAACCCATC
Organism: Phaseolus lunatus; assembly: GCA_013389735.1. Classification (NCBI taxonomy): domain Eukaryota; kingdom Viridiplantae; phylum Streptophyta; class Magnoliopsida; order Fabales; family Fabaceae; genus Phaseolus; species Phaseolus lunatus. Next base: position 14,616,199 of record CM023862.1, on the reverse strand, counting down.
TCCCACCAATTTTAGTAAATCCCATTTTACTTAGGGATCCACTGTTAATCTTACTTGAGGACTTCACTATTTCGGACATTTCTTCCTTTAAATCCACTTCAAAATACTGAAGAAATTTAGTAACCAAAATAGCATAGGGATAGTGAAAGTCACTTAACCTTATGGCCTTTTGCATGTGCTCTTTGATGTTGTGGATCCAATTCAGTTTGATCTTGTTCATGATGTAGTAGATTAGAACCAAGTCTTCCTCTGATAATGTTGAGTGATTGCTGCCTCTTGGAGTTAGTATCCATGAGACAATGAAGGCTACCAACCTTTCATTCAACTTCAATCCTCCAACAACAAAGTTTCTCACTCTAGCTTGTGGATTTTTGAGACAGTTTTTGTAAAACTGTATCTTGTTGAATTCATCAACAACTTCAATGTTTTCTCTATTGATCCTCAACCCAGAAAAATTCAGACCAGTTACAACAGTCCATACTTCATTTGTGATCTCCAAATCCACTCCTTTCACATGAGAAACAAGCATGTCACCATTGAATTGTAAGTTTGTGTAGAAAACTCTTACCAAATCTGGATAGATGCTTCCAGATAACTCCAAAAACTGTCTCAGCATTTGTTCTTTTAGTAGTCTCCTCACTTCCATGATCTTTTGTTCCTTTAACCAGTTGAAAGAGACAATTTTTGGTGTATTGATCACTTTTCTACTTGTCTCATGTAGGTACTTGTTCATCAAATCTGGATCACTTGAAAACCGGCTCTCTAGTTTTCCACTCCTTCTTACTGCTCTGGTTTTCATTCTCTTTGAGGAGGGAGGTGTTGATTCCATGGCTTGAGAGAAATCAGAATGAGCAATCTGCAGAATAGGTTAGTACAGAGAAAAACAAAAAGAACAATTAGTTGTTTTTGTTGTGAGGAAGAACAACCAGCAATTTTGAATTTATAGACCTAGAAAGATCATTCAAGTATTTGGCATTTAATGGGTTAAATTCAAACATAAAGGAATCAATTCAACACCTATAAAGTTGTTTTCATCAGACCCAACTAGAAGGCACAGAAAACACATGCAACCCTTAACCAAGCACTAAAGGATTTTGATTTCCAATAAAGAAAAGATTATATTCTTTAAAAAGTTGTAACTACATAGAGAAACGATGTTCAACAATGTAATAAATGCATTATTGACCATAAACAATACTAGGCCAGATCAGAGAATCAAAACAGAAAGTACACTAGTACTGTTAGGACTAAAACAATCGGTTGTTTCATAGAATCAACCGGTTGATTTTCTATGACAGGAATTCTGAACTAGTAAAGTCCACACCCTTCACCAAAGCCCAAAAAACACATATGCAGATAAAGGTACACATCATTTGAATGATAATAAAGCATATATCAACCAGGAATTCATTATAGAAAATATACAATTGAATTTAGTCTTGATTATTCAAGGAAAGAAGAAATACAAGAACTATTCTTTTAAGAGTACTTGTACATAATTGAAAGTCAATAATTCTTAATGATACAAAGCACTTAGTTCCATCTCAAACACTTACATCCTTGAAAGCCATATCTACAAATTTCTACACCATGGAAGCAAAGTCCCGCAAAACAAGAATTTATGCATATACAAGACAAGTATAGCAGCAGGATAACAAGACACACACAACCCAGTTTCTGCATAAGCCATAAGTATAAAACCAGTAAACGCAGTGTGTAAAATAGTGCAGAGATAATACAAAACAGTGTGTGCACAGAGTTATAGAATCAGCAGATAAGTCCGAATAAAGCACCATAGCATGTAGCAACAGAATCATAACAGATTCACATAGCACCATAGTTCTACATATACAACATCAGTAAGAAAAACCAGAAAAAGAGAAGTGTTCAAATGCTTTCAAAAGTGCAGAGCAACCACAATATAATGCATCAGTTTTAAAGCTATCAATACAACCAGATCAAGCATAAACTTTTTTCACTATTTGTTCTCACAAATAGACAATGAGAAGGGTTGTATAAAGCAGAAATAAGAATGATAATAGAGTATTCCAGTAGTACAAACAATGTTGACATTTTGAGAAATAGAAAATGATATAGAGCTTTCAAGAAAACAAGTGGATATAATCTTTTATTATCAGATTCTAAGGCACACTCAATGTATATTTGTCCAAAAGCAAGATTTGAAAAAGAGAAATAGGTTTAATCATGCATAAGCAAACTTGACAGCATTATACAGAGGTGCGTTTCGAAAAAACAATCGGTTGTTTCGAAAAAACAATCGGTTGTTTCAAAAAAATAATCGGTTGTTTTACTATGACAACAAAAAGGGCATTTTTCTGAACCAAAAATTCACCTTTTAAGTTGTTGAAAAAATGTAGTATGCAATTTGTTCATACCTTTGCACAGAGAACCCCAATAGATTCATCCCAAAAGGAAGACTTTGAGATGTTCATATGGTCACAAGGCACACTTACATAAAATGTGAAAACAAAACACATATACTCTCTTTATTCTTGAGGTTTCTCTTTTAACCAATATGCATGTGTCAAGGATGTCTCTTGACATTCCAAAAACCCTGGTAGATGTACACATTTGAAAATTGCAGGCACAGAGACAGACTTTGCTCTTGATGTTTTTCCCTTTAGCAGTCATTCTTCAAGCCCAAAAGTGATTCTTGGCTGCCAAGGATACCTACAAGAAAAGATTAAGTAGCAAGATTTGGTCCCCTTATGAATTTGAGTCCAATGATGTTAGTAGGAACATTAGGATCCTTAGAAATCTTACCCATTTTAACAAGCCTCTGGGAACAAGAATTTTACGAACTTTTCAGAATTTCATAGAATGACCCTTTCTCATACAATAGGAACAAGAAACAATTGATTGTTTTGACTTTTTAGTCGATTATTTTTCTGTAAGAGTTGAAAAAGGTTTTGAAATCCCATATTTCTTGTTCTGTGGATAAAAGCCAAGTCCAGATTTTCCAAAAACACAGTTCTATGAGGCAAGCACAGTTTCAAAATTGGACTTCCCTTTAGAAAGCTTATCCACAGCTTTTATAAGATAGTGAATCTTCTTTTGAAGAGATTCACACTTTTCACAAATACTTAAGCCACACTTACAAGAAGAATTTCGATAAATCATTTCTATGTTTTCGAAATCAGTTTTTGTATTATCCAATTCTTCTTCCAAGACCTTGACTCTATTTTCCAACCAGTTGTTTTTACTTTTCTACTGATTATTCAAAAGGGTTAATCTAGAGGCTTCTTCATGAGTCTCTTTAAAAGCATCAAGAAGTTGAAAATAATTTTCATTATTGATGGATGAGTTTGAACTTACAGTGTTTGATACAGATTCCTCCTTTGCCATCAAACACATGTTGACTTCTGAACTTTCAAAGGATGATCCAACTGAGAATTCATTACTGTCCAGCAAATTGCTTCTTGAATCTTTGTGTATTTTCTCAAGAGTATCCCACATTTCTTTGGCTGAGATACACTGTGAAACTTTAAAAAGCTCATCAGAATCAAGAGAAGAAACAATTATATTTTTGGCAACACACTCAAGGTGATCTTTTTCATTTTCATCTTTAAACCATTTAGAAGAAGAATTTTCAGAAAAACTTATGACATTCCAAATGTTCCTGTCTACAGATTCAACAAAAAATTTCATTCTTATGCACCACAGTTCATAGTTCATACCATAGAACAAAGGTGGTTTATTTAAACAGGCACCTTCCCCAAAAGAAAACCTTTCAGCCATTTAAAACAGATTTAAAGATCAAAACTTGAAAAACTTTCAAGAACCTAGCTCTTGATGCCAATTGTTAGAATTAATGGCTAAAAGAAGAGGGGGGTGAATTGTTTTTAAAAGATTTTCGTAAATAATGCTTAAGAATGAAGTTCTTTAAGGAATCACAGAAAGAAAGATCAAAGAAGCCAAGTGAACAAAGCTTTTAAAATTGTTAACAGAAAAACAATCGGTTGTTATTTTGATATAACCAGTTGTTTATATTGTAGCAGTAAAGACAAGTTACAAAGCAATGTGCGCAGCAGGATTTTAACCGATTAAAAGCACGAGATAACCGATTGTTTATCACAGCACCAGAAACATCAAACAGTTTTATGAAAGAGAGATAGAGAGATTCACACAAGCAAGCTATACTGGTTCACTCACCTCTGAGCTACATCCAGTTCTCAGAACCACACTGGTTAATCCACTATGTAATTCACAACAGATTACAATTCATACAATTACAAAGAGAGGATCTTTTCACCCAAGATCACACACACACACACTCTTTGCAATACAATTCACACTAGAACAGCCCTCTGCCAAGCAGATTTATTGTTTTCACATACTATATCAATCAAAACAATTAGAAGAAAAGGTTAGGAATAGAATACACCTTAACCACAAGTTCCTAGAACCACTTCTTGATCATGACAAAAGCCTTTGAGCAATCTTGAAAACTTTTTGCAAAAACTCTCTCTAAACAGATTTCTAAATCTCTTTCTCTGATTTTTGTAAAGCGTAATGTATCTTTTGAATAGAGGAGGGAATCCCATTTTATAGCCCTCAGAAAATGCCCGTTAATGATGAGCCAAAAACTGTTTAGAAGCCAGTTGTAATCAATTTTAACTAAATTTAGAAAAGTTGTTACAGATTCAAATTTCAATCGGTTGAAAGCTCAAATAATCGGTTGAATAAGTTAAAACAGTTATGCAAGCAGTTGGAAAACCCTTCAAACAGGCTATATGGAAAACAACCGATTAAACCGTGAAAACAACCGATTGTTTATCACTTAGCTTTTGAAAAATCCTTTTTCCTTTTCAAAACCAGGTTGCTCAAGCTAAGCTATGAATCAAGAGTGAAACATACAAATTCTAAACACTTAAAAAAGAACCCTAGCAGTAGCAGCAACACAACATCCAAGATTCTTCAGAGATTTGGTTTCATTAAAGTCTTGTTTCCAACAAGTGAAAGTGTGTTAAATGGGCCTAGGGGTGCATATAGTGTATTTGGGTCTAGTATAAGTAAAATGTATTCTATCAGCTTAAGCCCAAGTACGCTAGGGCTTGATAAAGTATTTGTATATGGGATATATAATGGCATATGTATGGCACTGTGATACACAGAAGCATGTTAATGTACTTGAAAACAGATTTGACCCCGGGAGTTGGTACCCGAATTGGTATCCAGGTAGTTATTCTATTAAGATTTCATACACTCCAGGGAGATAAGATTCTGCACAGTTGTGCTGTTAAGATTACACAAACTGTAACAGAATTCTCTCCCATTGAATATACTCTCACTCGAGATAGGATTCCCATGAGGGAAGGTGGTTACCAGTGGTGACCTAGTGGTACTCTATAAAAGGGGTTTCAGATCCCTGGTGAAGGTACGCAATTTTGAATACACTTTTTGAACACTGAAACTATTTTTGTTTCTTATTCTTCTTAAGCCCTTACTGACTTGATCGTCGGAGTATGACTGGCCGTTAGGGTGCCCTCTGTCTCAACAGGAACAGGATCCAAAAACCAAGGAAAGCACAGATTCCACCAAGAGGCAGATGGAATCAGAGCTCGCCTGCAGAAGTCTACCGGTGACCAAGTCAACTAGCAAGAACAATTACTATAATGGTTTTCTTTTCAATGGAAAAAGACTTTGTTTTCCCTAAGGATCCTTAAGACAATCTCTTGTTAGATAGGCACATGACGGTGGGCTTATGGGACACTTTGGGTAGCTAAGACTTTAAATACATTGCATGAACATTTCTTTTGGCCTCACATGCACAAATCCGTACATAGCTTCTATGATAAATGAATAGCATGTAGGAAGGCTAAATCTAAAGTGCAACCCCATGGTTTATATACCCTTCTTGATGTGAGTCTCTTATGAACCTTTCTTGGTTTGGGTTGAGTTGATATAGGTTTCATTGTATTCATGACACTTTCAAGAATTAGGATCAAAATTCTAAAGAGCAATTAATAGATTTTCTACTCAAGAAAACAAAGTTTCATACTAAAAACACATGAATAGGTAACTTGTAGTGTAAGATAACAATGGAATATGAATGGGTAATTCAAGAACAGTACCAAACTTCAAAGGAAACACAAGAACATCATAAGAACACCAAGAAGAAGTGAAAATACTGATTGAAATTCAATAGGAATTAGAAAATCACAAGAAACTCATCAAAGAACAAAAAACCCATGGATGGAAAACAAGAACAACACATGTATATGGAAACCCATGGTTTGGACGAAATTAAAACAGCAAGAAAACAAGGAAATAAACCAAACAAAGTGCAGAACAATGGCAGCAAATGAAAGGAAACAACTCATGGAAAAGATTGAACCGATTAAAAATGGAAAAACTACAAGAAAACATAAATGGGTATTTTTAGAAGATGAATAGAAATGACTTATGTGGTTGTAGCCTTTTGGAGATGTGATTCACGCCACTTGGAGGGTGGTTCTTCCAAGATGAGTGGGTGGTGCCGCCACTTGAGAGTCTCCAAAGCTCACAAGATAAGACATGGAGGAGAAGAAGAGACAAGTCTCACAAACTCACTCTCTCTCAATTTCAAGATAGTTTCTTTTCTTCTAACTTTCAACTTTTTTATTCAAAGTACCAAGCACCCCTATTTATAATGGAGAGGGCTGGTCATGTTATAAAGGGGAAGGAGTGGGAAGAGTCACTCTTCTAGCTCTTTCTAGTGCCTAAGAGAGAAAGGAGTAGAAAAGTCACTTTTTCCTAAAGAAAGTGCCTAAAATGCCTTACATTTAGAGGTTTCTTTTGGTTTTCCTCTTTGGCATACTCCTAAGGATATTTCTATATTATTTACAAATTTATACAAGATTATTTACAAAGATTTATTTATACTACTATCTTTTAAATTTTCAAGAGAACCCAAAATGTTCTACTTTTTAAGAAGACTAGTAAGAAGAATTTTAAATGCTTGGGTGGATGACCTCTTCCTCCATTAGTGAAATCCTCTTCTACTTGATCTCCATCATGCTCCCCAGGTTGGAGAGAATTCGTCCACGAATTCAGAATCCCTACATATAACAAAGTCAGTTTCCTATCAAATAAAGCAGTGGATGATAATAAAGGCAAACTTGACTTAGCATTATGAATCATTGGGATGCCGGAAAAAGATGTCCTATAGACAGACCATGTTGGAAAAAAATGTGTGGGAATGATTATTTTCTTAGGAAAAATTCCCTTTAAAGGGTAAAAACCATTAGTAGGTATGGAAAAATCATCCCTAACATTTTTCAACCAATATGGAGTGCAAGTAGGAACTTTTGGTAATGAAAAAGACAAAGAAGAAGAATACCTTGGATGCTCAAATTGAGGCATAGCATGAGTCAAAAAGATTGATTTAGTTGATAAGGTATTATGACTCGTTTTATCATTTTCTTCTTTTTCATTTTCTCTTTTATTTTTCATTTTTAATTGGTCCTCATGAACTTCTTGTGGAGAGAGGGGTTTTAAGGTAACCTTGCGCCCTTGGAAGGAAAAAGACATTATATTGGTGAGGCCATCATGTAAAACATGTCTATCAAATTGCCAAGGCCTCCCTAAAAGAATATGGATTGCTTCCATAGGCACAACATCACATAAAACCTCATCTTTATACTTTCCTATTTCAAAATTTATGAGGACTTGTTTATTAACCATGATTTCTCCCATTTTAGTAAGCCATTGGAGCTTATAGGGCTTGGGATGAGAGATAGTGGGTAACACAAGCTTCTCCACCACTCTTGTACTAGCCACATTTGTACAACTACCCCCATCAATTATCATGGAACATAACTTTTTGTTGATAAGGCACCGGGTATGGAAAATATTTTCTCTTTGGGTATCATCCAAAGGTTTTTGAATTGTGCCCATCATGCGCCTTATCACCAATAAGTCACCTTCACATGGTATTTTACATTCATTATCACTAGGGCTAGGGGAAGGGGAGTTAGATTTAGAAGAATTATCACTATGTTCATTTACAACTATACCCCCTTTTACCATCATGGTTCATTTTGTTGGACAATTTGCGGCTATATGACCATAACCTAAACACTTAAAACATTTCTTACTTGAGGTTTTGGTTGGTGATTTAGAAATAGAAGAATTATGAGAGTCCTTTTGTTGAGTGGATTCTTTAAAAGATTTGGAAGGAGTATCAAGTTTTGAAATGTGAGTTTTACCCTTCCAAGGTGAGTTATATAAACCATCATTATGAGTTTTCTTAAAAGAATTTTTCTTCAAAATTTGTGATTCAACCTTAATGGCTAGGTGAACCAATTTTTCCAAAGAAGTGTACTCATAAAGTTCTACAACATTTTGAATATCTTGTCTTAATCCACTTACAAAACGAGCCATCTTAGATTCTTCACTTTCATGCATGTTAATATGAGTTAAAAGCGTTTCAAGTTCTTTATAATAAGCATCCACACTTAGCGTGCCTTGGTGAAGCCTTTGGAGCTTCAACAATAGGTCTTTCCTAAAGTGTGGTGGAACAAATCTAGCGCGCATACACTCTTTCAAATTGTTCCAAGAAACCACGGGAGGTCTCTTGTTTAGCCCAATGTCCATAAGAGTTTTATGCCACCATTACATGGCATAGTCTAGAAATTCTAAAGTAGCTAGTTTTACCCTTTGGTCTTCTTGGACCTCATGTACATGAAAGATTTGTTCAACCTTTGCTTCCCACCCCAAATATACATTTGGATCACCTTCACCACTAAAGCTAGGTAATTTTACAAAAGGCATATAAGGCTTTGCCACATGTTGGCGCCTTTCTTCATAATGATGATGCCTCCTCCATTCGGTTTCATCTTCATGTCCATGATAGTTGGAAGAAGTTCTTGATGAATGCCTTGAAGAATGGTGTCTTCTATGGTGTGTATGGCTGGACCTTTCATTAGTCACTTCAAGCCTTTGCAATCTTTCTTCCAATTGTCTTATAGCTTCATCTTTTTGTGCAAGTGACCTTTTGGCTTCTTTTAATTCACCAAGAATGAAAGCTTTTTGTGGAGAGTGTGGTTTGGAAGATTCTCCACTTGAATATTGAGCCATTTTCAAAACAGTACAGCAAACACAAATAGCAAACAATTAAAGAAAACAAGGTTAGAAAACAAAGAAATAAGTGGTGCGGTTTTGGTAAAAAAATTAAGGCACTCAAAATCACTCCAAGAAATTATACTTCCCTCAATCAAGCTTCTCTTGTGGAATGGAGTAACCTCAAATGAAAGATGCCAAAGCACTCAACCACTCATCCAAAAATAACCACCACAAAACTTAAAGAACAATAAAAGACAAGCAAGAAAAGGTACAAAACAAGAAAGGGTAGTGCAAAAAGAATACAAGATATATGACAAAACTTAAGGAATGAAAGACAAGCAATAAAAGGTACACAATAAGACTCAAAGAATACTCACTAAACTTTATAATCAAGAAAGAAAGTACAGCTCATAAACTTGTCAAAATACAAGGATCAAAAGTTCAACAAAGTAGACAACAATTTGCCAATCACTATGAATCCAACTTTGGTATGAAAATTAATGTGCAAAAGAATGAATAGATGCAAATACCAAACTTTTTTGAAGGATTTAAAAACAGAATTGGTTCTGTTTTGTTCTGTTTCAGTTCTGTTTTTTTTTTCTTTTTTTTTATACCAAATGGAACTTATGTAGTGAAAGAACCATAATATGCATCATATGGAAGTTGAAACATCAATCAAATTGCACAAAAATTTTATGAAGGATTCAAGACAACTGAACACTTGAAATCAAATGTTTGGAACCTCCAATCACAAGTACTAAAACAAATTCAAGAGAAACACAAACTTTCAAAATCAAAAGCAAGCAAGTAGAGACAAGATTTGGACACCTAGAACACTATGAACATAAAACTCAAAGCAAAAAGTATGATCAATGAAAAGGCACAACTAAAACATATTCAAACCAAACAAAAGTATGAATATAAGGTGCTGGAAAAACAAGAAACACGAAATTATAGGTGCTGGAAAAAAAATTGCCCAAAAAGAAAGTGTCTATTCAACTCACAATCAACAAATCAACACCATGGCTCTAGATACCACATGATGTGGTATCTCTCATGAACCTTTCTTGGTTTGGGTTGAGTTGATATAGGTTTCATTGTATTCATGACACTTTCAATAATTAGGATCAAAATTCTAAAGAGCAATTAATAGATTTTCTACTCAAGAAAACAAAGGTTCATACTAAAAAAACATGAATAGGTAACTTGTAGTGTAAGATAACAATGGAATATGAATGGGTAATTCAAGAACAGTACCAAACTTCAAAGGAAACACAAGAACATCATAAGAACACCAAGAAGAAGTGAAAATACTGATTGAAATTCAATAGGAATTAGAAAATCACAAGAAACTCATCAAAGAACAAAAAACCCATGGATGGAAAACAAGAACAACACATGTATATGGAAACCCATGGTTTGGACGAAATTAAAACAGCAAGAAAACAAGGAAATAAACCAAACAAAGTGCAGAAAAATGGCAGCAAATGAAAGGAAACAACTCATGGAAAAGATTGAACCGATTAAAAATGGAAAAACTACAAGAAAACATAAATGGGTATTTTTAGAAGATGAATAGAAATGACTTATGTGGTTGTAGCCTTTTGGAGATGTGATTCACGCCACTTGGAGGGTGGTTCTTCCAAGATGAGTGGGTGGTGCCGCCACTTGAGAGTCTCCAAAGCTCACAAGATAAGACATGGAGGAGAAGAAGAGACAAGTCTCACAAACTCACTCTCTCTCAATTTCAAGATAGTTTCTTTTCTTCTAACTTTCAACTTTTTTATTCAAAGTACCAAGCACCCCTATTTATAATGGAGAGGGCTGGTCATGTTACAAAGGGGAAGGAGTGGGAAGAGTCACTCTTCTAGCTCCTTCTAGTGCCTAAGAGAGAAAGGAGTAGAAAAGTCACTTTTTCCTAAAGAAAGTGCCTAAAATGCCTTACATTTAGAGGTTTCTTTTGGTTTTCCTCTTTGGCATACTCCTAAGGATATTTCTATATTATTTACAAATTTATACAAGATTATTTACAAAGATTTATTTATACTACTATCTTTTAAATTTTCAAGAGAACCCAAAATGTTCTACTTTTTAAGAAGACTAGTAAGAAGAATTTTAAATGCTTGGGTGGATGACCTCTTCCTCCATTAGTGAAATCCTCTTCTACTTGATCTCCATCACTTCTTCCCATCCCTAATATGCCTTGGGTAGATATGTCAATGGATTTTATTCTAGGTCTTCCTAAGACATCTTGGGGTATGGATTCTATCTTTGTGGTAGTGGGCCGCTTTTCTAAAATGGCACACTTTATTCCATGCCACAAAGTAGATGATGCTTTTTTTATTTCAAATCTCTTCTTTAAGGAAGTAGTTCGTTTGCATGGGCTTCCTAGAAGTATTGTATCCGACATGGATTCAAAGTTCTTAAGCCACTTTTGGAGGACATTGTGGGGAAAACTTGGAATTAAACTCTTGTTTTCTACTACTTCCACCCCCAAACTGATGGTCAAAGTGATATGGTTAATAGAACTTTGGGTCAAATGTTAAGATGCCTTATTTCTAGGAACCCAAGGGTGTGGGAAAATTTACTACCTCATATTGAATTTGCCTATAATAGAGTAGTAAATTCTACCACTGCCCACACTCCCTTTGAGGTTGTTTATGGGTTCAATCCCCTCACACCTCTTGACCTTCTTCCAAATCCTGTACTTGATGAGGTGTTGTGCAAGGAAGTCCAAAATTATGCCACGAGGTGATGGTTCTTTTTAGGTCATCAAGAGGATTAATGATAATGCCTATGAGTTAGATATGTCTAATACATACCTTGGTAGTCATTCTTTTACTATCAGTGATCTAACTCCTTTCTCTACATGTCTTCCAAATTCTTGGACGAATTCTCTCCAACCCGGGGAGCATGATGAGGACCAAGGAGAGAGGGTGCCTAAGGCCCAAGCCCAACCCATGATCTTAACACCTACCATACCTTAGAGGATTACTAGGAGCAGGGCAAAGACTTTAGGAGATGAGCATCAATTGATGTCTCTTTTTATAATTTCTTTAGGGTAGGTTTTAAATAGAACATAAAAGGAGGGAGTGGATAGGAGTTTAGGGCTTATGAGTAGAAATAGCAAAGTCACACCTTCCATGTGACTACTTAGGCGCCATTTTCAAATGGCTTTGCATTTGAATTTTCCCACCTTTTCCTTTGCCAAAACTGGACCTCTCACACTATAAATAGAGGTGCTTGGTTCATGTAATGACAAGTTGAAAATTGAGTAAAGTTACTATATACAATTTGTGTGAGATTAGTGAGACTTGTTTCTCCTAGCTTAGTCTTATCTTGTGAGTGTTTGGAAGCTCTCAAGTGGCGGCATCATCACTTATCTTGGAGCAAATCATCTTCCAAGTGGCGTGAATCATCTTCCAAGCTTCATCCACATAAGCTTTCCTTTCCTTCATCTATTCAATTCAAATTCCATTCCATTTCAATTCCTAAATATGTCTTGTGTTTGTGTTCTTGTTTCAATTCGGTTCATGCTTCTAGTTTGATTGTTCTTCTTTACTTTGCTGTGTTTTCTATTCTGCCCTTACCGTACCTATTTGTCATTCATTCATTACCTATAATTGTGTTTTTCCTTTGGTCTTATGGAAATGAACCTTCACATCTACTTAACACTTGTTAAGTTAATGTCTAGTGGGAATTTTCCTTAGACTTCTCACCTTAATTGCTTAAGAATTACCGATCCTAATTCTAAAAGTGTCACCTAATGAATCAACTTCAAATCAACTCACATCAAAATTCTACTTAGGTATTGAGCATTTACTAAAGTTTACTTCAAATTAAAAAGAAATGAATTTTTTTCAATCAAAAAATTGTAACTTGCAAAAAAGAAAATCGAGTTTCTTTTCTTACTTAGAATCTTCATATATGTGTGGATAACACATACATTTTTTTCTATTTTTTTATATAGATACAGTTGAAAGATTTGATTAGTGCTCGAGCCGGATGATGAAAAATTATCATATCCGATTCTTTCGGAGGATGGATCTATAAGAATTCACCTATCCCAATAACAAAAAAACCTGACTTGAATGATCCTGTATTAAGAGCTAAATTGGCTAAGGGAATGGGTCATAATTATTATGGAGAATCCGCATGGCCTAACTATCTTTTATATATTTTTCCAATAGTCATTCTAGGTACTATTGCCTGTAACGTAGGCTTAGCAATTCTAAAACCATCCATGATTGGGGAACCCGCAGATCCTTTTGCAACTCCTTTGGAAATACTACCTGAATGGTATTTCTTTCCCGTATTTCAAATACTTTGTACAGTGCCCAATAAGTTATTGGGCATTCTTTTAATGGTTTCGGTACCTACGAGATTATTAAATGTACCCTTTTTTGGATAATGTTAACAAATTCTAAAATCCATTTTGTTGTCCATAGCAACCACCATCTTTTTGATTGGTATTGTAGTTGTCCTTTGTTTAGGTATTGAAGCTACATTACCTATTGAGAAATCCCTAACGTTAGGTCTTTTTTAATGTTAGAATAGAAGATTAGTTTCATTTTTAATTAATTTTTAAAACAAATATCATGATATATGTATTGTATATCTAAGGATAATTCTTTGTGAACCGACTAATCCCTAGATACATCTATTCCATTTTAGATATATTTTGAACATTTGGATTTGTTCTAAATATTTAAATTACATATTTTCTGTTTGTTTAGTTTAGAAAAAAAAAATTGAAAAAATCCTATGTCAATAGATTGCAATTTGATGCAAAATACTTTTGTATTTTTAAAATGTCCAATATAGATTTTCCATCTTCTACGTGAAAATGTTCAAATTTCAGAAGGTCTTCTTGACTGTTACTCAAAATTTCTAATAACGTGTGAATATTGGATCTTTTGAGACAATTATAGATCCTGGGAGGTCATTCTAATTGGTTAATAAAAATAGATTTCAATGCTATTTCTTTTTTATTTTTCCTTAGTTTATCCTTAACCAATATATCATGAAAAGTAAAAAGGGCAAAGTAACTTCGTGTTGATTTTTTTTTAAATTAAAGTTATCTTCTTCTGAGTGTAAAAAGGGAATAAATAACTCAATCAAATTTTGGGAGGCTCCATAAAGGGCTTCCTTAGGAGTTAAACTTCCATTTGTCCATATCTCAAGAAAAAGTATCTATTGTTTTTCATTCCCATTGACATAAGAATTAATACTATAATTTACATTTCGAACAGGCATGAATCTAGCATCTATTACATAACTTCCGTCTTGAAATTTTTTTAAGTGTTTTTATATGATACCCCCGATTCCTCTCAATTTTTAATTCAATACACAAATGAACAGGTTCTGTTACGTTGGCTGTATGTTGTCTATTATTAACAATTTCCACCAAGGGTGGTAAAATGATGTCTTGAGCGGTTATATATCCAGGACCTTTGAATTGATGCATCTTGTGTTCCATACATATTACTTTTCAATACAATTTCTTTCAAATTTATGAAAATTTCATGTACTGATTCTTCAATACCTATTATGGTAGAATATTCATGTGATATTTTCTCTGATTTTACACATGTGATACATGTTCCCTCTATTTCTCCGAGTAAAATTCTTCGTATTGCAATGCCTATTGTATCAGCTTGACCTTTCAAAAGTGGGGACAAAATAAAGCATCCACAATAAAGACGCTTACTGTCTATTCTTGATTCAACACATTTCCATTGTAGTGTCCGAGTACAGACTCTTAATTTCTCTTTAACCGTAGTAATCTATTATTTTGATAAAACTCTTGACTTGTTTATTTCTCTTGAAATATTTTTAATGTTTATTTTTAGTTTTATACACATCTTTTTTTAGGGAATCTACATCCATTATGTGGCATAGGAGTTACATCTCGTATAAAATTTAATAGTATACGACTTTTACGAATAGCTCTTAATGTTGCATCTCTTCCGAGACCAAACCCTTTGATCATGATTTATGCTTGTTGCATGCCTTGATCCAATACTGTTCAAATAGTATTTTTTGTTGCAGTTTGAGCGACAAAAGGTGTTCCCCTTCGTGAACCCTTGAATCCATAAGTACTAGCAGAGCACCAAGAAATCACCCGACCTCATATATCTGTAATAGTCATGATAGTATTGTTGAAACTAGCTTGAACATGAATAACTCCTTTTGGTATTTTACGCGTATGATTACGCGAACCAATACATACATTTTTATGCGAACCTGTTTTAGGTAGATATTTTGTCATATTTCATTATTTCAATATTTCATTTTTTCAAAAAAAAAAAGAAGTCTAAAGGGTATGGAGATATCTATTTCATGTCAAAAACGGATCCTTTTCAAAATCTTTTAGAATTGAATATTCGATTATATGTATATATATTAATTCCATTTATTTGATTTTGATAAATATCAAATACAATTTTTTAATTCAAATTTAAAAGTTTGAATCTCAATAATATTAAAAAATAGATTTTTCATTTTCATAGAATTAATAGAATAATAGATTAAATTTTATAAATTTATCTATTTTTTCATCTATTCTATTTGTTTTTAGAAAGCTTCCGTTTGTTCAAATATTATCCTTGTCTTTTTTTATGTTTTAGATTGAAACAAATTATTATAATTCGTCCCCGATTTCGAATTAATTGACAATTTTCACAAATTTTACAAACCGAGGCGTTTATTTTCATATTTGACATTCCTTAATTAGTTAATCCCAAATTTTGAAAGAAAATAAGGTTTCCTTACATTTTTAACTTCTATTAGTAGTGTTTTACATCAAATAAAGTTGAGATTCAATAACATCCTAATTTAATTGAATGACTTTTTTTTTTCTTTCCTTAACGTATGGTCAGAATCAAGTATTGGAAACCTAGTCTAGAATAGAAAGAAAAATTCAATTTGCATTTATTTTATATAAACCTTAAAACCCGGGCAAATGATTTATGGATAAGTTATTCATTTGGTAATTCCATTTTCGTGAATTCCCCCTTTTTTACAATTCCAGTTAAATCCCTTCTTACATTCACAAAGCTATAGATCTATACATATATATATATATACATATATATATATATATATATATATATATATATATATATATATATATATATATATATATATATATCTATGAGAGATGAAGTTCTATTAGAAACTTGCATTTTTTTCTCTCTTTTTTTTTACATAAATGAAATGGATAAAATTTTCTCATATTATTCACATATTAGAAAGATTACCATATATAACATAAAACTTTACCGCCAATTTTTTCTAATTGAGCCTCTCGATTTGTCATTATACCTCTAGAAGTTGAAAGAATGACAATCCCCATGCCCCTGAAAATTCGAGGGATTTTTTTATGATTGTAATATATTCGTAGACTGGGTGTGCTTATCCGTTTTAAATTTAAAAAACTTTTATATGATTATTTTCTATTTCTTCTATAGAGTTAAAACTAAAAAATATTTATCGTTTTCTCTATGTTTTCTGATGTTTTCAACAAAACCCTCTCGTAAAAGTATTTTTACAATTTTTTTTAATGTTAGTAAAAGGTAATTGAACCATTCCTTTTTTATTAATGTCAACATTTCACATATAGGTTATTATGTTGGCAATAGTATCCTTTCCCATGGTAAACGAAAATTATTGTTGCCTCTGACTTTTTATATAATCCGTAAGGACCATGATTAGATATGGAGCAACACATCACTTCGAATTATCTAGATCTAAAGAATTAGTCAAAAGAAAAAAATATAAAATTAAAAAAAAGAAATATGAATATTATAGCAACTTAAAAATTGTGAAATCTAAAAGAAAAAAAAAAAGATTATTTAGTTGTAAAGCAATAAAAATATATAGATAAATGAAAAGGTGAAAGAAAGAGATTAAAATATATCAATGATATAGAATTCAAATATGTAAAGGTCTATGGGTCATCTCAGAAAAGATAGTGTATTAAAGCATATATATATATATATATATATATATATATATATATATATATATATATATATATTTGTTATATATTTGTAATGTTAATAAATTAAGAGCTCTAAATCAAGAAAAACTGATAATATTGATTCAAGAAAAAGGAAATGAATTAATATTATAAAAAAAAATTATTAATTATTAGCTATGATAAAGGCTCCATTGTCGAATTAAAACCTAACCATTAATTGAGAGGCGATGGGAGCGATGAAACCTACAAACACTTAAGATTTTATTAAAATAAATCTTAATGAAAATAAATCTTAATGATTTATTAGGTAGGATGGTGGAAGAAACCTAAAAACAATCCCTTTTTTAGGAGTTGTGCCCTACATTCCATCTGAATTTGAGAGTAAAAGAATAAATATTTGTCCGTGAGAATTTGTCTTTTATTGAATTTTTTGATATTTTTGCCAATTCTAAGAATCAAGATTGAAAAGAAGATCTAAAAATTTGGAAGATTGTATGAAATCTCAAAAAATACTAAGATTTCGTTATTTACTAAACATACGAATATTTATATTATATTATTTGATCGATTAGAATGAATATAAATCTGTATAGATAAAGATATTTGAATTACTTCTTCCACGAGGAGCCGTATGAGGTGAAAATCTCATGTACGGATCTGTAATAAAGATGGAATTGAAAAAAAAAACCATCAATTATAACCCCCAAAGAACCAGATTTCGTAAACAACATAGAGGGAGAATGAAAGGAATATCTTCTCTTAGGAATCATATTTGCTTCAGAAGATATGTTCTTCAAGCACTTGAGCCAGCTTGGATAACATCTAGACAAATAGAAGCAGGACAGCGGGCAATGTCAAGAAATGTTCGCCAAGGTGGACAAATATGGGTACGCATTTTTCCAGACAAACCAGTTACAGTAAGACTATTGAAACACGTATGGTTTCAGGAAAAGGATTTCCCAAATATTGGGTAGCTATTGTTAAACCTTGGAAAATACTTTATGAAATGGGTGGAGTACCAGAAAATATAGCAAAAAAGGCTATTTCTATAGCTTCATCAAAAATGTTGATACGAACTCAATTCATTCTTTCAAAATCATAAATGAGAACCAAAGGAAATTAGGGCTTTAGAATGAAAACAAAAAAGGCAATGATGGATTCCTTTTTTTTTTAACACACAATATTTTTACTTCCTTTTTTAGATTGAAATAATAAAAAAATGATATGATTCAAGCTCAAACTCATTTGAATGTAGCAGATAACAACGGAGCATGTAAATTGATGTGTATTCAAGTTCTAAGAGCTAGTAATTGGCGATATGCTTATATTGGCGACATTGTTATTGCTGTAATCAAACAAGCAGTACCAAATACGAACTTAGAAAGATCAGAAGTGATCAGAGTTGTAATTGTACGGACTTGTAAACAACTAAAACGTAGCAACGATATAATAATTCAGTATGATGATAATGTTGCAGTTGTAATTGATCAAGAAGGAAATCCAAAAGAAACTCGAATCTTTTACGCAATCTCTCGGGAATTGAGACAATTAAATTTCACTAAAATAGTTTTATTAGCACCCAAGGTATTATAAGAGGAAACCACGATATGGATCCATTATTTTTGTGAAATAGATGAATTCATCTATTTTATCTCAAAAAGATACCTTTTGTAGTAATTCTAATTTTGAATAATTCTTACTTTTAAGTATTAGAAGTAATAATTTTTCTTTATTTCAGACTAATACTTGAAAACCTAAACAATATCTATCTACATATAGATATGGGCGAATGACAGGAATTGAACCCACGCATGGTGGATTCACAATCCACTGCCTTAATCCACTTGGCTACATCTGCCCTTCTTATACTATCTAAAAAGGATCTATCTATATCTCAAATTCTACCCTTTCAACATCCTTTTTTTCTTTCTAAAAAAGGAAAAAAAGATAAGGAATCATAAAATAAACTAAAAACATATGTATAAATCTAAAAAAAAAAAATTACTAATCCAATATAAAGGAGCAATATCAACAAAGTTGATATTGTTCCTTTATTTTCAAACAAAAACTCGTCTACTTTTTTAAATTAAGATCAAAATTTTATCCATTAACAGATGAAGCTTCCATCACAACTAGATCTAGAGGGAAATTATGAGCATTACGTTCATGCATGACTTCCATACCAAGGTTAGCTTGATCAATAATATCAGCCCAAGTATTAATTACACGACCTTGACTATCAACTACGGATTGGTTGAAATTAAAACCATTTAAGTTGAAAGCCATAGTGCTAATACCTAAAGCGGTAAACCAAATGCCTACTACAGGCCAAGCAGCTAAGAAGAAATGTAAAGAACAAGAATTGTTGAAACTTGCATATTGGAAGATCAATCGGCCAAAATAACCATGAGCAGCTACAATATTATAGGTTTCTTCCTCTTGACCAAGTTTGTAACCTTCATTAGCGGATTCATTTTCTTTGGTTTCCCTAATCAAACTAGAAGTTACCAAGGAACCACACATAACACTGAATAGGGAGTCGTTGAATACACCAGCTACACCTAACATGTGAAATGGATGCATAAGAATATTATGCTCAGCTTGAAATACAACCATAAAATTGAAAGTACCAGAAATTCCTAAAGGCATATCATCCGAAAAGCTTCCTTGACCAATAGGATAGATCGAGAAAACAGCAGTAGTGGCTGCAAGAGAAGCTCAATATGCAACAACAATCCAAGGACACATACCCAGACGAAAACTAAGTTCCCATTCACAACCCATGTAGCAAGCTACACCAAGTAAGAAGTGTAGAACAATTAGTTCATAAGGATCGTCGTTGTATAACCATTCATCAACAGAAGCCGCTTCCCATATAGGATAAAAATGCAAACCTATAACCATAAAAGTAGGAATAATCGCACCAGAAATGATATTGTTTCCATAAAGTAGAGATCCATAAACAGGTTCACGAATACCATCAATATCTACTGGAAGGGGCAGAGATAAAAGCGATAATAAATACAGAAGTTGCAGTCAATAAAGTAGGAATCATCAAAACACCAAACCATCCTATGTAAAGATGATTTTCGGTGTTGGTTATCTAGTTCCAGAAGCGACGCCATAGGCTTTCGCTCTCGCATCTCTCTAAAATTGCAGTCATGGTAAAATCTTGGTTCATTTAATCATTAGGGACTCCCAAGCACCAAAATTCTCTATAATACGAGAATTTGAGGACTTGTTATTCAATAGTATAACATGATTGATATACTAGTGTCAACCAATACTAATATCCATAGTATGTTCTTTTTCATTTCGGTTTATCCAAAATTCCCTTTTTACCCCATTTCATTGATTCATAAAAAAAAGTTTCTTTTCTATATATTGCTATATTTATAAAAATAGATATATATATATATATATATATATATATAATATAACTTCGATCTAGAAATTAGAATGAGTTGCCCAGGACTTGAACCCGGAACTAGTTGGATAAAGTAGATAATTTATTCTTTAATCAAATTCTATAATAGAATAAAACAAGAAAAAATCCTTCCCCAAGCCGTATTTGCATTTTTCATTACACACAGCTTTCCCTATGTATACATTTAAACCTGAATTACTTGCCTAAAATCCTATAGATATAGAAGATTAAAAAAATGATTTTTTTTATCCTCATTTAATCAAAAGAATTTCATTTTATCAATTTACACCGATTTACAAAATATCATAACCTCTTTTTAATTCTAAATGATTAACGAAATCGTTTCTGAAAAGAATATCCAGATACCAAATCCGACCTCTATAAAACCTTTGCAAAGTCAAAGAAGTTCTATAACATCCCTCCAAATTCTTTTCATATTTATAAAATGAAATAAAGGTAAACAAATATATCGAAGTGAACATAATTGTATATATGTAATGAAGTTTCTCCTCACAGGGAGTTTAATACATAATCGGTCAGTTTTCCAAAACTTAAACAAAATACAGCAAAGTAAAAAAAAAACGGGCGATCTCCTAACAGCAAAAAGGCGATCTCCTATCAGAAAAGGCGATCTCTTATCAGAAAAACAGAAAAAGGGTGATCGCCTAACAGAAACAGAAACAGGCGATCTCCTTCCGGCGACCACTCACAGAGGAGCTCTACTTCCTGCAACATCATCTGCTCCCGTGTAAATTATACACGATCATCACAGGTTTAAGAAAAAGCCAAACACAACACCAAAATCACAGGGTAAGCTAGATATTTGAAAGAGAGTTTAGATATGAACTTTAAAATCAAGATAAAACAAATTCAAGATACCCGCGTAAAACCATCAGCTTTCTCATTCTCTTCACATGACCATCAAGTAAACACATATTTCACAATTCCTCAAAAGTCGTTCAAATCACATAATGCATCAAGTGTCTATCAATTTCAATGTTCCTCATTTCTCACGTCAGACTTCCACTGACTCATCACACAAGACACTTGACACTACTTCCGGAAGACTCGTGCATTGACTAGACTCAGAGATCTGCACCTGTCATACTAAACTGCTGTAAAGTTTCCACAGCTATGCGCATCAACACAATCTCGATCTCAATTTCATCACTCTCACAGTATGACAGGGTGAATCCACACAACAGGTCAAGTAGTTATCTTTCAAACACTTACCCATACGTATGAACCTCCATCGACTCTCAACGCCTGAATAACTTCATCTATATGAATTCATTATCTCAGGGGAGTCAGGATATCTCATTATAGAAATCACCGATCAATGCACATCCTACACGATCTTACACGGTATTTTCTTTCCTGAAAATACTATGCCTTGATCCCACATCCACAACATTCAACACATCATATAACACTTAAATGAACGATTCCAATCACAGCAAAACTCATTCCAAGGTTCAGATTTTCGAATATCACATTTAAATTTAAAACGGTTTCAAACAACACAAAAACAGGGGAGTTCGAAAAACAACGCCAAAACCGGCGATCTCGTCCAAAAACAGGGGATTATACAATAACAGTTGAAAACCGGCGACCACGTCGCCCCATCATCTCAATCATCGAATATAAGGTTTTCGTTGGAAATAAGGCTAGCTTCCCTTACCTGGACTTGCGCAAAACACCAAGAGCTCCAAAACCCACCGAGCTTAAAGGTGCCTTAGCTCTGTTTTAGCGTCTGGTTTGGAGAACTTGCAGAGAACCTCCCAGGTGCTCCAAGGGCAGTCGTCGCTCGTCGCACTGGTGCTTGAGGATGCCTGAATCGCAGCGCGAAGGAGAGAAAAGAGAAGGATGAAGGTAAACTCACTCTTGAACCACTGCAACGTTCTTTGCCTCTCAGAAGTGGGTTTTTGAATCTAAACCAACTTGTCCACAAAAGCCGCTGCCACCACCCACTCTGCAGGGAAGTTTGCGTGTACGCTTCCCTGAACAATACGACTACGCGTGCCTCTGCGCAGGCCAACACTCTAATGTCACTATTCTGAACCACCCTTTTTGTCTACGTGTCGCGCGTGCAGGACGTCTCATGCTGGGAGCCTGGGTCCCACCTTATCTGCGTGAAACTCGACATCGCGCGATAATCTTCCACCGATGACCTCTCGCGCGATGACTATCCACCGATGTCTCATCCTGGCGGACGACCGATGTCTCTCCCTGGAAAAGACCGTCTGTCTCTCATACCGACGATGACTGACGTGCCTCATCCCGGTGATGACTGATTCCTCATCTTGGCAGACAACCGATGTCTCATCCTGGCAGACAACCGATGTCTCACCCTGGAGGACCACCGATGTCTCACCCTGGCAGACCACCGATGTCTCACCCTGGCAGACCACCGATGTCTCACCCTGGCAGACCACCGATGTGTCTCCCATCCTGGTTGATGACCGATGTTCCTCTCATCCTATTGGCGATCTCTTATCGCCCTTGTGGGTGACGAGAACACATCGCCTTACTCTGGTCACTGATGTCACATCGTCACACCTTGCTGAAGGTTCATCCTCCCATTATGTTACGTCCAAGGTATCACCTCCAGATGGCTTGGTGACGTCGGTAGCTTCACATTTCGAAGAGTAGATCAGCACTACTCCTCGTGCGCCCATGCATGCAACACTAAGGACGATTTCTTATGCTCAAGCATAGAGCTTCGCATGCACAGCGTATCTAAGGCTTAACTTACACCTTGATACGCGTGGTTTTTGGAACCCACTATGGTTGATCCAGTATCCTGACCACATACTGAGTGCACTTCCGGCGATCATGTGCACCATAGGCAACAGGCGATTATGTGCCAGAGAAGTCGGAGATCGCCTCCGTCTTCAATAACGACGATCTCGTAGAAGACTTCTTAGCTACACTTTTCTTCCTTTACTCTTCTTGATCCACATGTCAGCCGACCGACCTCTACCAGCTGACCCCAGACCTTGGGCGACGTCCGATGTCCGACTACTACGAAACTTCTATTACTAACTCTTTGTATTTTAAATAATAACATCTTCTGAAATTATTTAAATATAACACTTTCATTCCAATTAAAGTTTCTAGGTCCTTACAAGTTCTAGAGAAAATAAAATAAAAAAGATCTTCAGTAAAAAATTCTTCCAACAATTTTTCTAAACTTAATTTTTCCAAAAAAGTGTGCAAGTACTTTTGTGCTTACGAGCCAAAGATTTTATACAAGAAAATCGAAGTGTATATTTGATTTGATAGAAACTCTTTTTTTTTTTTTTTTTGCAGATCCATTGTAATAATGAGAAAAATTTTCTGCATATGCACAAAACCAGTCAAGAATATCAAAATCAGAAAAATTGACCCAAACCGATTTACTAATAGGATGACCCATTACATTACAAAATTTTGTTTTAGCCAATAATCTCATTAGAGGAATAATGAGAATTACTGTATCAAGTTTTTTTATAACAATTTTGATTAGAAATGACTTTTAGAGACTGTGTACTACTAAAAGATTTTGTGAAACACTTAAAAAACAGCCTAAAGAGTGAAATAAATACTAAGATAATTGATTTATATAAATCGTGTCTTGTCCAACCCAAATATCAAAATAAGATTGCCATAAATATATAAAATAGTATTTCTATTTATTTATCAAAAAGGAGTATTCTTTTAAAACCAATCATGGATGAAAATGTTATATATAGGCCCAAGTTAGGGCTTTAGGTAGCGACAATATATGCCCAAGTTAGGGCTTTAGGTAGCGACAATGGAGGGAGCACCGTGGGGACAAAACTGCAGTGCAGCGTGTGTTGGCTGCTGTATGTTTTTTCATTTAAGTTTTTTTCTGTTTTGGTTGTGTGCCCAGCAAAAGTGGAACGGTTGGAACGGTCTGAGGATGCAGTACGAATGAGGAAAAAACAAAAGTGTAGTGTGTGTCTGGCGTGTGGGTGCCGCGTGAGAGAGTGAAAAGGTATTGTGTTGGACGTGAGTGATATGTGTGTGAATAGAGTGAGTGATGTGAATAAAAATGTGAGAGTGAGGTGCACGGGATTTGTGGGCGAGGAATTGAAAACGTGGGTTTGTGAGTGTAAAAGAGAGAGATAAAGGTGAGGAATTGAAAAAGTGGGTTCGTGAGTGTGAAAAGGTGAAATTGAGGGGGTATAGAAAGTAATAGTGGTGCGGTGTAAGGTAGAAAATAAGATGGGCTGGGGATGCGTGGAGAGAAAATGAGGGTGTAGAAGGGAAAGCAGTGAAGGTGGGCTGAGAGGTGCGTGATGTAAGAGAGGGGGTGCGATAGGGAAAATAGTGAACGCGGGCTGGTGGTAAAAAGGGAAGTGAAGAAAAATAGAGCTGAGAAGGGTATCTGGAGTGCAAAAAGCAACAGCAAGGATTTTTTAATTAGAAAATAAATAAATAAATAAATAAAAGAAAATTTATTTTATATATTTCATTTTGTACCTTTTTATTTTGTGCCCACCTTTTTTACTTTATTTTCTACTATTTTTTATCTTTTAGAAATACGGGACATTTTATTATATTAAGATTTTTTTTACCTTTTTGATTTTTTATTATTCTATTTAAAAAAAAAAATTCCCTCAAATTTTATTAAGTGTAAAATTTATTTATTCGGACGAAATTGAATGGACATATGATGAAAATCTTTAACATTTATAAAAAAAAAATCTTAATATTATCAGTTACGTAATAGTACCTTAATTCTTATATTTATAGTCTAACAACCATAGAAAGGGTAAAAAGATATAAAAAAGGCTATATTAAATTCTTATAATGAACGACTAAAATAAGAAATATTTATAGACGATGTTTCCAAATATTAGAAACCCAATTAAACTTAAAAGTTCATTTTTTACACAAAAAAGTGATGTTTTTATTTAAATATAAAAATAACAAATTGGATGAGTACAAGAGAATAGTACAAACTTACCAAATACCACATAACATTGTTTTTCAAATGAAACACTTACATTCAGTTGAAACTATATAATCCCACAATAACATAAATATCGTATAGAATCATCAAATACATCCACACAAATTTTTATTCTTGAATATATATTGATCAATATTATTCTTTTCCCTCAAGTCTTTCTTCCAAACATGATCCTATGATGATGTCCAACATATCAAATCTATCAAAGAGCATCATGGTGATAAACTTCCTTGAGCAACCTATGGAAATCATTATAAGATGATCCTCCCAAACCAGTGGCCTCTATTGCTTTCTTTTTCCACTCTAAACAGTTTTGCCTCATCTTCTTCCCTTTTTCTCCCATTATCATTTCTTTCACAAGTGTTGTGACCTCCTCTCTTTTCACATCATCTTTAACATCCATTCCTATTCCCCAATTTGTGCATATGTACCTGCAATTTGTTTGTTGCTCAGCAAAGAAAGGCCAACCAATCATAGGCACACCTCCACATATACCTTCAAGTGTAGAATTCCAACCACAATGAGTTAGAAAGACCCCAACTGATGGATGAGAAAGTACTTCATCTTGTGCACACCAACTTGTTATGTATCCTCTACCCTTCACCTCATCTAAGAAATCTTGTGGCAAAGGTGTGGACTCACCCATTACAAGATCTGGCCTTTTTATCCACAAGAAAGGTAGGTTACTATTTGCAAGTCCCCAAGCAAATTCTTTCAGGTGATGCTCTGACATCACAGCAATACTTCCATAATTCACATAAATGACTGATGAAGGCTCCCATTGATCTAACCATTTGATACATTCTAAGTCATTTTTCCAAAGATTTGACCCACTGGCCTTGAAGCCTCTGTCTTTATCAGGAAAATGCCTTCCTAACAACTGTAGTGGACCAATGTTATATATTCTTGGGTTAATGGCCATTAGAGCATTCAGAACTTCATTTTCCAATTCTTGCACTGTGTTAATTATGATTGAAGATGATCTCATACATGCTTTTGCCTCTGAACCAAAGCAAATAAAATTGGTTTCATCAAGAGTGGTGGTTCTCACAAAACTTGGAAGATCTCTTATTCTCATATTTTTCATTCCAGATATCCAATCTATACTTTTATCCAAGGACCCATCACCACTGAAACTTTCGTCTGAAACATTGAAAAGAGAATTATCATATAAGAAATCTTTTACAAAATTATATATAATGCAAATTTAAAGTAACATTCATTGATTAGGACTATATTTGAACAAACCTTTCTGTAATATGGTTTCTAAAAAATGGTTATTAAATAAAATTTTACAAATTAAATAAAATTTAATTTATAATTTTTTTCTCCTCTACAAATGGTTATTATCCAAAACCAATGTTCGGAGTACATCATGTATAAAATTCACTTATTTTACATTGAGATTCATCTTATGAACCAATACTAAATGTATATTTTACCATTTATCATGCCTGAAGTTACTCTGCTGAAAAAGTCTGATATGCCACCGCTTCCAAATTTACAAGATGTTTTTTAACTTCAAAATATTTTTATTACTTGAAAATGACTCAATTTTGTTTTATTGTCATTATTTAATAAGGACAAAGTATGTATTTCAGTATGTCCCATAATTATTATGAGTCTTTTAGCATGTCATGTCAATATATTATTGTCACCACCCATGATAGCAATTTCTAAACTCTTAAAAAAATTCATTAAAAAGAAAGAATTTTTTGTTTCATTGGGACCCAAAATATACCTAAGAGAAAGTATATCAAAATATACCCAAGAGAAAGTACATCGAGCGAGCATGTCTTAATTAAAACTATAAAATATACAGCTAATATATTCCTTTTAATTTCATTTATTCTTTATTAAAAAAAAAACAACTAATGTGTCCTTCATACTTTATAACTCAATTAAATTTCCAAAAGTTATTATAATTTTTTCTATATTTTGTTGCAAGACTTTATACATTTATATTACATAGATTACACGAATATAATATATATATATATATATATGCACACATATATATTATATATAATAACGTGTTGCATCGTAAATATTAATAGACTAATAAATAATTAAAATAATACTAAAATAAAAAATAAATTACCAATAATAAATAAAAATACATTATTTTCACGTATTTTTATTGTTTTTTTACATATACTAGATAATTTGTTTTTTAATTTTCTTTTATTATCTTTGTTATTTTCTTTTCACTTTTTCCTTTCCTCAACATCAATCAGAAATAAAAAAAAAAATATTTAGATAATATACAAGTGGATGCAAACATCATCTTATAAGTTGTTTTTTCTTGCACCTCCATATCTTCTTCCAATCTCATAGGTTATGTGAAAAGATGTTTTTTTCTTTAAGTAAAAAAATCCTAAATCCCACACACTTCACCTTCTTCTTAGCTTTCACCCCATGGCACCACTGACACTCCATTTGCTTTCGTTCAAGTTTTGTGGTGGTTCTTTACACTATTTTGGAGAGTTTCGTAGGCTATTTGTGGTGTATTCATCTTGGATATTTGTGTTAGTTATGTAGTGGAAAAGGTTGGTTTTTCACTAGTACTTTTGGTTTTTTTCACTGATTTGAATCTCCTATCATTTTTTGTTTGTTTTATAAACACATTTCGAATTACAAAATTCATAAGTTATTCTCAGATCTAGAAAAGGCTTTTTAGATTCTAGAATCTGGAATGTATTTTTTAACAAATGCATTCCAGATTGGAGAATTCATAAGGTATTCTCGGATCCAAAAAAGGCTTTTGGATTCTATATTCCAGAATGTATCTGTTAAAAAAATACATTTCAAATTCTAAAATCTAAAAGCCTTTTCTAGATCCGAGAATAGCTTATGGATTTCTAGGAATAGCTTTCAGATTTTATCATCTGAAATACATTTTTATATAACAAATACATTTCGGATTGCATAATCCATAAGTCACTTTTGGATTCGAAAATAACTTCTGGATTTTCTAATCCAGAATACATTTTTTAGCAATCCAGAATATAATCAGAACTACACCAAAACCTATATCAGAAACCAAAAAATCCATGATAAACGCACACCTTCAACTATCACTACCACGACAAAAATCATGAACCATCATGAACAACCTTCCAACTCATGACGAAAGCAACCACCATCTTGGTTTTCACCTAAGACGCACTTACCCCGACACACCTCTACAACAAAAACTCACCTTAATTGTTTTACATAAGGGTATTTTTGAAATTAAATAAGTTATGAGGTGCCAGAAGGGATGAATGAGTAGGAAGAAACAACTCACCTTATAAGACGAAACCGACTTTATAAGATTGAGTTAGATTTAAAATTCATATCTTAATATGATATAAAAACATTTATAGTCTATCATAAAAATTTAATATATTTAAATTTTATATAAAGAATATTTTTACTGAATATGTCATAATTTTTTATATGATATTTTTTATTATTGGACTGATTAAAGTTTGTTGTCTATTAAACATATTTTTCATCATTAATTTTAAATTCTTTTAAATTTACAATTAATTAAAAGAAAACGACATTAAAATTGGTATGAAACTGATTAATAAATATTTAAATTATTTTCTTTTATAAAATACGAATTTAAATTCCAATTTAATTATTTAAATTGGAATATATAAAAATTCAAATTAGTTTTTTTATGTAAATCTAGAATTAATTTTAATTCAAATTATTTGAATTTATAATGCATTTTTAATGATTCCAGCATTCCAATTTTATGAATTTGGTCAATGGGACATGTAGGAAAGTAGAGGGACAGACAGATCAATCATTTTCAGTCCTTTTGACACTAATTTGTCTACATTCAAGTAACTGTGTCAAACTTTGTCCTTCTCCACCTAGTTTTCATCAACTTCTAATCTCTAATGAGAAACAACATAAAGTATATACTCAGTTTATACATATTTTTTAATCCCTAAAATTTATAAATTTTAAATCTAATGTCTAATTTTTTTTTTCTGTAAAATTTGTTATGTATTTAACTCTGGTATTACTTTTTCTATATTGAAAATGTCTATCAGCAAACAATTTATTAGTTAAACAATTTAACAAAATATAAATGATTATTTTTTCAAACTAAATACAAAATGAATAAATATTTTTTTATAAAACTTAAGCACACATGTAACATCCTAAGCCTAAAAAAAAAACTAAAAAATACAAAATTTTATGCAATGGATAAATCTTTTAAGAACAAAAGAAATTATGAAAAACTAATTACAAGATTCATAAAGTTTTAAAAATTTAAGAAACATATTTTGTTATCTATATTTTAAATGTAGTGTACAATATAATATAAATAATTGTTTGTTTGTTGGGTAAGAAGTGTCAGAGGGCGCCATAGATATTGAGATGGTCTTTAGGTTATAGTTAAAGAAAATACGGTTTTTTTAATATATGGGTTTTGATAGCTTTTTATATGTTTTTTTTTTAATTTTTAATAATATTTTTTTTATATCATCACATACATTTATTTTATTAATTTTTTTTAATTAAAAATGAAATAAAGAAAATAAGAAAGAGAAAAATAATAACCTTGGAAGGGAATAATGCCTCTTTTGACAAGCTCATCAAATTGCAAATAGCCCATCAAGCCACAAGCTGAGGCTGTCCAGAACTCTTGCTCAGCAATGTTCAACTCTCTTGCAACATTTCCAGCAAACCCCATCAGCCCATCATACATGATGGAGCTAACCAAGGGCACTTCATGAGATGCATTGAGCTTCTCCACAAGCTCTTTAAGAGGCACAAAACAATGCTTACTTGTTGAATCACACAGTGCTGCAATGCTTTGTGTTGCATCTTTGTCAGATGGGAGCAACCCATCTGGTATGGTTTCAAATTGAAAACCAGGTTGTCCCTTAACAAAGTCTTCTCCAAGAGACTTTTCCAAACGCTTGTGATTGAACTCAGTGTTCACAAATGTTACATGGAAACCACTGCAAAGAAGGAGTTTGCTTAGTTGCATGAAAGGGATCACGTGGCCCTGTGCAGGGAATGGCACGCAAACCACGTGACGCTTTTCAGAATGTGAAATGCTCATTTCTTCTTTTCTCTCTTTCTATGGAGAAGTATTGAAGGTGAGGATTTCATGACTCCTCTAAGCTTTCTCATTTTATAGAACTACACAATATACATTAATTGAATTAAAAAATTAAATCACACTTTTAAAAATGATTTTAGGAAAGTGAATTAACTTGTATAAAGATCTAAATGGATTATAATATTAAGTGAATTAAATTAAATTAAATTGAACTATTCTAATTTGTTTGAATTATATAAATTATTTAAATTATTAATAATCACTACTAGAAAATATAAAATTAATTTTAGAAATAAAAAATAATTAGTTATTATATTGATTAAATTAGATAAACAATAAAAGAATTGTTGATATATAAATTAGTTTCTATTAATAAATCGTTTTTAAATTAGTATTTATTTAGTTACTAAAATTTTAGCTATCAATTATTTAGATTTTAAAATTGATAATTAAAATTTTGGTAATTAATTAGATATTAATTTTAAAACTATTTATCAATAATAAAAATTAATTTAGATATTAATAATTTTTTAATTTTAAAAATAATATCTAATTTAATAAATATAACAGTTAATTATTTTTAGCCTTTAAAATTAGTTTTTATTTAATAACTTTATTGGGTGAATACACATCATTTTATTTTGAAATAATATTTTCTAATATTATAAATTATAATTCATCTTTAGTTGAAAGACTTGCACTTAAGAGTAATTCAATTTTAATAAACCAAATCAGAACAAGTCAAGGTATAATTTGGTTTAGTTCAGGTAATCTTAATAACCCTGTTTATTTATAATGATAATGATGGTTACCAAAAATTGACTAGAAGTAGTAATTCTTTTGTGAATTATTTGAATGCGACAGTTCTTCAATTATTAATAAAATATTCTCTCAATTATTAATTCCAGCAAATTTGGTCTTTACTATCTTTAGAAGTTTTACCAATTTTTTATAAAATGTTATTCTCTTCTAAAGTTTTTCCTTTAATCTATACTATTTTTATCTTTATCTCTAAATGAAATTTTCAAGTTTTTTAAAAATTATTGGTTGTAAGAAACAATATTACATTACTGCTTTAATTTTATTATAAAATTTAAATATGTTTCTGTACTGACCAGTCCTCGGACGTCAGCTGGATCCCACAGCATGGGCCAGAGCTACGTGGAATGGACCCCACAGGGGGTATTGAACAGAGAAGGACGATGAATCATCAGCCTGCAGAAAGGGGTGATTAGCCATCAGGCTACAGAGAGGGGTGATGAGTCATCAGCCTACAGAAAGGGGTGATTAGCCATCAGCCTACAGAGAGGGGTGATGAGTCATCAGCCTACGGAGAGGGGTGACGAGTCATCAGCCTGCAGAGAGGGGTGACGAGTCATCAGCCTATAGAGACGGGTGAATAGTCGTCAGATCACCAGGATGGGCAGAGGTGTCATCGTAACTCAGCAGGTCGAGGAGTCCTCGGCGACAGTGTGTGGCGAGGTGACATCGGCCTTGGGTGATTTGAACAGCATAAACAGAACAGTTAAGATTGGTTCCCAGAGGGGGCCAATGACCAGTTAAATACCCAGAGGTAGGGAGAGGCCTGAATCACGAAGTGCCTATGCGGGTAGCAGGGAGAGCACAGTTGGGTGTAGAGTCCTGAGGGGACGAGTACTCACCAGAGCTAGGGTTTTCCCAGTGAAGCTGCATGCATGGCACGTAAACAGTGAAGGCACTCCCAGAACAGGTGGCCCCAGAGACTAGGTGCACAAGGAGGCACCCAGGTGGTCACCCTGTGAAAGTTTGCACTCCAGAGAAGGAAACCTTATGTGCTAGATTACCCTAAGATTGGGTGATAGCGGCGCAAGGGTATTCCAGTAAACCCTAAATATGGCTAGTAGCGCAGCGAACCCTAATTAGGGCTAGCGGCGCAGTAAACCCTAGACTATATAAGGGACAGTAAGATACTTCAGAAAGGTACGCAGTTTCTAGACCTAAACACACAGAGAGAAACTCAATACATTTGGTGTTCCTTGCCCTACACTGACTTGAGCGTCGGAGTGCAAACGGCCTCTAGGGCGCCCCCTTTCTCTTTTGCAGGTGCAGATTGCTTCGAGAGAACCAAGCACATATCAACGTGAGGAAGGAGGCGTGTGAGTGTCGTGAGTCAACCGACAGGCGGGTCAACCGGCAAGAACAGTTTCATATATTTATTTATTATAATGCAATTTCTATGTTTATTAATATGAATTTTTATTATATAAAGAATATTTATGCGTTAGGAATTACTAGTTCTTAGATCAATAATATAAGTATGAACAATGCTTAAATAAGTTTTGATTCATATATTATTATTTTATCTTTATTATTGTGCTGATTTTTTATTTAATCCCTGAAATTTTCTAAATTTCAATTGGTTCCATAACTTTTTCTTTATAATAATAATTAATATAATTTTTTTATCATATCGTGATGTATCTTGTTAGTATTGATTGCAGAAGAAACAAAATACATAAATTCATGCACCACTTCAAAAAGGACATTTAATGATGGTTAAAAGGTTTATTTATATGATGTTCAATACCTGACATGTCTGAGGGAGACCAAGCAAAAGCGTCAAGATGCTTCCCTATAATCCCCGCTATCTGATCTTGGGTCTCCTGAGACAGGGACTTACCCAGCTTGAAAACCTTCCCCCCGATCTCTTTCTCCACGACCTCCTCTGCGGGTTCTGGTCGCCTCGCCCGGGCGACCTCTGCTCGGGTGACCCCGACGTCACCTCGGGGCATATCTGCTTCATCGGTACCTCCTCCCGGTGGTGAGGTGGTCACCATGCAGACTCCCCTCTTCGTCTTGAGGCTATTCTCATAGCACCTTTTAGCCTCTTTTCGATCTGACTTGATGGTTACCACCATCCCCTCCATCGATGGCAACTTCATCTTCATGTGCCTTGTGGACACCACGGCCCCTAGCCGGTTCAGGGCTGGTCTGCCCAGAAGTATGTTGTAGGCAGAGGGAGCGTTCACCATAAGGTACCTGATGTTCTCTGTGCGGGATGGTGTTCCATCAGTGAACGTGGTCCTCAACTCTATGTATCCCCGCACTTCTACTTGGTCTCCTGCGAACCCATACAAACAGCCAACGTAGGGTCGCAGCTGGTCAGGAGACAACTGTAGCTTGTTGAAAGTCGACCAGAACATCACATCGGCCGAGCTTCCCTGATCGACCAATACCCGGTGCACCTTACGTGCAGCAGTGACTACTGAAATGACCACCGGATCGTTATCATGGGGGACAACATCGCGGCGATCGGCCTTTGTGAAGACGAGGTCAATGTCCGGAAAGTGATCTTCCTCGCAGGCCTCCACTGCCATCACTGAACGCGCATACTTCTTACGTTGCGAAGAAGTAAACCCTTCTCTTGAGAACCCACCTGATATAGTGTGGATCTCACCATGTATGGGCACTTCATGTCCCTGGTCTGCCCTTGATGCAACAACCGTCTCACCCTCCGATGCCTCCTTTAGGTAGTCATTCAAAAACCCACTCTTCACCAACTCGTCCAACTGATGAGCCAGAGCCAGGCAATTTCGAACGGGATGCCCAAAAGCCTGATGAAACTCGCACCATGCATTTTTGTTGGGCCCCAATCTCTTGTCACTCTTTGGGGGCAACGTCAACCTTTCTGCCACGTTAGGAATGGCAATCAGTTCCTTCAACTCCACCACAAATTCATGCCTAGGGGGCATGTCCTCTTTGCCTCGCGCCCTAGGTTGTGGTTTTCGGGGCTCGTAGGGCTTCTGTTTCCCTTGAGCTTTCTTCTTCGTGGTCGCCTCGTGCACCCGCAGCGGTTGGGGCCGACTAGGCGCTCGGGGCCTTAACGAGACTGCGCTTTCTCGCTTCTCGCTGAGCTCTCCTTCGGCGACAATGTGGGCCACAGCACGTCGTTTTATGTCGCCAAAGGTCTTGGGGCGGCTGCGTATCAGAGATTCGCTGAAAGGCCCCGGTAATACGCCCTTCCTGAAGGCGTGCACCACCATGTCTTCATCCTTGGTGTGCAACCTTACCACCATCGCCCCAAACCTATTAAGATAATCCTTCAGGGACTCCCTCTGATGCTGCCTTACATCAAAAAGATCGTAAGACACTGGTGGCGGGGCCCTGTTGACAAGATATTACTCCCTGAACAACACAGAGAATTGCGCAAAAGACGTGATATGTCCTTCAGGCAAACTCACGAACCATTTTAGCGCAGTTCCTGTCAGTGTGGCCATAAAGAGCTTACAGTGCACTGCATCAGATCCTCCTGACAACATCATCTGCGTATGGAAAGCAGTGAGATGCGTTTCAGGATCCTCTTTCCCGGTGAACACGGTCTTAGGCCCTACAAAGGTGGCGGGGACCACCGTGTTCATGATCGCCTGGGAGAAAGGCATGGGAAAGGTCCTTGGGGGCACCGGTGGGGCTCGATCATCTTCCCCACGATCTCCAGCTTGTTGTATATGTTGCAAATTCAAACGTAGCTCCTCGTTTGCTCGGTGTAACTCTTCATTCCTGGCCTGTGAGGCGGCCAGGTCTTCCTGCATACGCGCCTGATGCGCTCGAGATTCTGCCACCGTCTCCTGGAGGGCGCGCATCGTTTCCATCGGCTGTTGCATGGTAACGCTGTCGCCTCCATTTGGTGGAACAGACCCATGTCTTGTATTCCTCATCTTCCGTGGTTCTTACTCTCACTCTCGTGTATGGGACCTTGTTTTACTCCGGCCCCACGGTGGGCGCCAAATGTTCTTGCCGGTTGACCCGCTTGTCGGTTGACTCACGACACTCACACGCCTCCTTCCTCACGTTGATATGTGCTTGGTTCTCTCGAAGCAATCTGCACCTGCAAAAGAGAAAGGGGGCGCCCTAGAGGCCGTTTGCACTCCGATGCTCAAGTCAGTGTAAGGCAAGGAACACCAAATGTATTGAGTTTCTCTCTGTGTGTTTAGGTCTAGAAACTGCGTACCTTTCTGAAGTATCTTACTGTCCCTTATATAGTCTAGGGTTTACTGCGCCGCTAGCCCTAATTAGGGTTCGCTGCGCTACTAGCCATATTTAGGGTTTACTGGAATACCCTTGCGCCGCTATCACCCAATCTTAGGGTAATCTAGCACATTGGGTTTCCTTCTCTGGAGTGCAAACTTTCACAGGGTGACCACCTGGGTGCCTCCTTGTGCACCTAGTCTCTAGGGCCACCTGTTCTGGGAGTGCCTTCACTGTTTACGTGCCATGCATGCAGCTTCACTGGGAAAACCCTAGCTCTGGTGAGTACTCGTCCCCTCAGGACTCTACACCCAACTGTGCTCTCCCTGCTACCCGCATAGGCACTTCGTGATTCAGGCCTCTCCCTACCTCTGGGTATTTAACTAGTCATTGGCCCCCTCTGGAAACCAATCTTAACTGTTCTATTTATGTTGTTCAAATCACCCAAGGCCAATGTCACCTCGCCACACCCTGTCGCCGAGGACTCCTCGACCTGTTGAGTGACGATAACACCTCCTCCCATCCTGGTGATCTGACGACTACTCACCCGTCTCTACAGGCTGATGACTCGTCACCCCTCTCTGCAGGCTGATGACTGGTCACCCCTCTCTGTAGGCTGATGAATCGTCACCCCTCTCTGTTCAATACCCCCTGTGGGGTCCATTCCACGTGGCTTTGACCCATGCTCTGGGGCCCAGCTGACGTCCGAGGACTGGTCAGTACACAAGGTCCCCAGTCTCAAGCTGTTAACTTGTTTCAGCGAAGAGACTAAGTGATGGGCGAGGACTGATCGATACATAAGCCCCCCTAGTCTCGAGCTGTTAACTTGTTTCAGCGTAGAGACTAAGTCATTGACTTGGGTGACCTACGTGGCTCTGCGCATAAGTACATGAACAGTGCGCTGAAAGGATACTTCACCAACCCCCTTTGATCCGCTAACACGTGGCTGCATCAACGGTTTGAGATTCATAACGTTCGCGCTCCCTAGGGCTACGTTAAACCTCTTCAAAACCCCGCGCCACTTCATTGTTTCATCACTTTGCATTCTCACTTCTGTAGACTCTATCTTCCAGCACACGCTCTCTTCTACTCACCAAGCTTTCCACACTTCTCCGTCCTCACTCAACCAAAGGTATGATTTTTATGTCTTCTTCCCCTTCATAACATAATCTCGATCATCCATATGGCATGTTGTGACTGTTCTGGGCTTATGGTGTGGTTTTCGCATTCTAGGGTTTTTGTTCTTCTTTTCTGGGTTCGTTCTACCTTCGAGTCTTCGTCCACCATTGCTTTCTTCTAAACCTCTTTCTTTTCCTGCCTCTCACTTGTTTAGATTCGAGATGGCCAGAACTAAAACTACCTCCAACCCTCCTCCAACCGTAGCGGTCGATTACAAGGCCCTCTACCCATGGGCTTCTGAGGATCTCCTGGCTGAGACCTCCAAACTCACATCTTGCGAGGATCTTCGCAAGCACAGGGATGATGAGACTGAGACTAAAGGACGCGTCTTTGGCAGAGAAACCGACGCGTACGTCTCTGTGCGACCCTGTTCAGCGAACGAGCCTGTGTGCGCCGATGATCGCTGCAACGATGGGGAACCATTCTTCTTCTTCTACGCCACCATCTTCAAAAGAGTCAAAGTCCGACTTCCTTTCACCGGGTTCGAAAGGGCTTTGCTCACAGAATTAAATGTGGCGCCTGCTCAACTGCACCCCAACAGTTGGGCCTTTATCAGGGCGTTCTCCATCCTCTGCAATAATCTAGGGTTCACCCCCTCCGTCGATGTCTTTCTTTACTTCTTCAAGGCGAAGAGCCCCGGCAAGAGGCTTTGGGTGAGCCTGAATGGGGTGGCTGGGAGAGTCCTTCTAACTCTCTTCTCGCAGTCATACAAGAACTTCAAGGGAAGGTTCTTTCGAGTCTGCTGCAGCTCTTACGACCCCACCATGCTCGATGGGTTTCCATTATACTGGGTGGGGGAGTTGAAGTTCAAGAAACCACGCAGGCTCGAGGAGTTGACTGTCCCTGATCAAGAACTCTGCCAGACCATTTCCAGCTGGGGCGTGGTGTTTGACTCCACCCAGCTGATTAGGCATGAGTATGACGCTGAGACTCTCAGCGTGTACATTGGTACACCAACTTCATCTTGCACTTAACCGTTCACATACTTAACGCCTTGCCTTTCTCATACTTTTTATTGTTCACTGCAGGCATGGTACTCAGCGCTGATAAGAAGAAAAGGCTGGCGGATGTGCTGAATCGCCGCAATGTTAGCGGTTCAGCCCCTGCAGGTCCTTCATCACCCGCGGGTGCTGCCTTGGAACCTATTGCTGAAAAGTCCAAGAGGGCAGCGCCTGTGGAGGGTTCTGATGATGAGGACACTTGTTCCGGTCTTGTCTTCAAAAGGAAAAGGGTGGGGACAGCCGCAGAGGTCTCTTCAGCCACAGAAGGGCACCCTTCACCCTTTAAGGAGCACCCTCCCAGCGCCTCCTCCCCTCCTGAGCCAATCTTAACGCTTGAGGGGGGTGGGGAGAGTGTTCCTTCTTCTAGTCAAATGCCTTCTGCCCCCGAACTGCCTTCTCTACTACAAAGGTCACTTGCTCAGATGCCTGGCCAAGCTGCTCTGGAGGCCATGGACAGAAATTCCCTCGAGAACCTTCTCAGCCATGGTCTCGGGGAGTTCTTGGCCACTTCAAACTTCTTACTGGTCAAGGGCCACGCTGAGGCGGAGCTGCTTGAGAAAACCGCCAAACTAGAGAAAGAGCTGGAGCAAAAGGATCTCCAACTCTGCCAAGCATCCAAACGCGAGACTGCCCTTAACCAAGAACTGGGTAGTCTCCGCCAATCAGAGAAGGAGACTAAAAAGCTTCTTTTCTCCAAGGGGCAGGAGGCCCTCCAGCTTGAAGCTAAGATACTCCCCCTCCGCAACAAGATCATCGAGTTGGAAGAGCAAGTGGAGGGGGCTCAAGCCAAAATGACCAAGCTGGAGGAGAGGGCTACCGACCGAGAAGTTCAGCTGGGCAAGGTTGAGGAGGAACTTGCCCAACAAGTTGAATTGCTGAAGAAGACCGAGACTGAGCTTATCAATGATGCCGCCGACGCCTATGAGGAAGGCTTTGGTGATGCCCTTGTTCAGGTTGCCTGCGTGCATACTGAAATGGACCTCTCACCCTACTCCGCAACTATGCAGGTGGTCGACGGGCAGATAGTGCCCAGATAGGTCTTCTGAACGATTATATTTTTAGCTGAACATCTTGTAATCACCCTCCTTTTGTAATATATATATAAAACTTGTTTCATGCATTGTTCATCTGTTTGTCGTGCTTTGTATTTGGTGAGCTCACGATCGTAAATAATGCACCTGTAAAAACGAACTTCAAATAGCATGTGTTTTTCTGCTAATTTCATTAGTGAACCTTTATTTTAACCTGGGCGTTCTCACTCGGAGGGGGAAGGCGTTCCTTGTGAACTCCCCTTTCCCTTCACGAGACCTCTAACACCAACTAATAGGTTCTGACTGACCTGTCATCGTCCATGAATGACGAAGGATTTAACCAGGCGAACCCTTCTTTCACGTTGGAAGTTCTCACTCGAAGTGGAGGTGTTCTCTACGAACCTACCTCTCCACTTACGAGACCTCTAACTCCAACCAATAGGCTCTGACTGACCTCACATCGCCCACAGGCGAGGAGGATTTCTCTGGGCGAACCCTTCTTTCACATTGGAAGTTCTCACTCGAAGTGGAGGTGTTCTCTGCGAACCTACCACTCCACTTACGAGACCTCTAACTCCAAGTGATAGGCTCTAACAGCGAACCCTTCTTTCACATTGGAAGTTCTCACTCGAAGTGGAGGTGTTCTCTGCGAACCTACCTCTCCACTTACGAGACCTCTAACTCCAAGTGACAGGTTCTAACTAACCTCACATCGCTCACAGGCGAGGAGGATTTCACTGGGTGAACCCTTCTTTCACATTGGAAGTTCTCACTCGAAGTGGAGGTGTTCTCTGCGAACCTACCACTCCACTTACGAGACCTCTAACTCCAAGTGACAGGTTCTAATAACATTGTACAAACACATTAAAAGCATATATCTTTAACTGAATTTTATTGGGTGACCTCATTAAAAACCCTCAGAAGGGAAAAAAGAGTGTCCCCTGTATTGTATAGTGTACAAAATTACATGGCTTTAACTGAAATAATACTTCAGGTGGGTCGCATTCCATGTTCGAGGAATCGAACCTCCTTCTAAAGTCTCAAGCCTGTATGCTCCATTCCCTAGGGCCTCTGTCACTCTGAAAGGACCAGTCCACTTAGGGGATAACTTGTTCTCTATCTGGTATGGAGACGCCTTGCGCATGACGAGGTCTGCCACCTGGAACTGCCGAGCTCTCAACTTTGAAGTGTGTTTGAGCTCGACCCTCCTTTTTAGCGCCTCAGCTTTGATTCCCGCTTCTTCCCTAGCTTCATCCAAGAGATCAAGATTCACCTTCCTCTCTTCATTGGACTCCTCAGCTACAAAGTTCTGGAAACGTGGTGAGTTCTCCTGGATCTCCACAGGGATCATGGCATCTGAACCATATACCAAACTAAAGGGAGTCTCCTTGGTAGTGGACTGGGGAGTAGTATGGTAGGCCCATACTATTCTGGGAACCTCCTCGGCCCACCTTCCCTTTGCTTTCTCCAATCTTCTCTTCAGCCCTCTGAGAAGGACTCGGTTAGCCGACTCGACCTGCCCATTGGTCTGCGGGTGCTCGACTGACGCAAACACTTGCTTGATCCCCAGCTCTGTACATAGCTTCCCCAACTGTTGGCTAGCAAACTGCGTGCCATTGTCAGACACCAATCGTTTGGGTACCCCGAAGCGGTAGACTATATTCTTCCACACGAAGTGTTGGATCTTCTGTGCTGTAATCTGTGCTACTGGCTCAGCTTCAATCCACTTCGTGAAATATTCTATGGCGACCACGAGGTACTTCATCTGCCTTATCGCCAAAGGGAAAGGCCCCAAGATGTCAATTCCCCATGTATGAAACGGCCAAGGGCTGTATATCGACCTGAGCTCTTCTAGTGGTGCCTTAGGCCAATCAGCATGCAACTGGCATTGCTTGCATTGCTGTGCATACCTAGTGCAATCTTCCCTCATCATCGGCCAGTAGTACCCTGCTCGTATGGCCTTAAAGGCCAGAGCTCGGCCTCCGATGTGACTACCACAGATACCTTCATGGAGCTCTGCCATTATCCTCACACACTGCTCGCCATGTACGCAGACTAAGATGGGGTGAGTAAACCCATGTCTGTACAACTCGCCTTCAATGAGCGTGTACTTGGACGAGTTTTTCTTTATCTTTTTTGCCTCCTCCGGCTCTGCTGGGAGCATTCCATCCGCTATGTAACGCTTATAGGGCGTCATCCATGTCTCACCATTTTGTAGTAGGCAGATCTGTGGCGCTTCTAACCCTATTCGCATGCATGCGCTGACTCGTGGTTTCTTCAGAGTTTCTTGAGTCAACGAGCGATGACTCCTCTTCATACCATCTGACCGACTGATCTGATGGACTCCCACCAAGTTATCAGCTGTATAGGTACGAGGTGCCCTCAGAGTCTCCTGGATGACCGTCCTCTGTTTGCCCCCCTTGCCTGAGCTGGCGAGTTTGGCCAACAAGTCAGCTCTGGCATTCTGCTCCCTGGGCACATGTACTAGTTCAAATATTTTAAATGAACCCTTCAATCTCTGGACGTACTCCAAGTAGGAGGCCATCTGGGGGTCTTTGGCCTGGTACTCTCCCGCCACCTGACCGGTGACCAACAGTGAGTCACTCTTGGCCATAAGGCTCTGCGCTCCCATCTCCTTTGCCAGTAACATCCCAGCGATCAAAGCTTCATACTCCGCCTGCTTATTACTGGCTTTGAAAGTGAATTGCAGGGCCTGCTCTATTAACAACCCCTTGGGTCCTTCCAAGATCACCCCCGCTCCGCTGCCTTGCTGATTCGAGGACCCATCTACTGACAACACCCATTTGAAGTTGGATCCCTCCTGCTGGGCCTCGGTTGAAGACATCTCGGCCACAAAGTCAGCGTAGACCTGTCCTTTGATCGGGCCCCTGGGTTCATACTAGATGTCAAATTCTAACAACTCAACTGCCCAACGCACCATTCTTCCTGCCACATCGGGCTTCTGCAGGACCTTACATATCGGCAGATCTGTCATCACCACCACTGTGAAGCTTTGGAAATAGTGGCGAAGTCTCCTGGCTGAAAATACCACTGCTAATCCTGCCTTCTCTAAGGCTCGGTATCTCGTCTCGGGTCCCTGCAACACTTTGCTGACAAAATAAATGGGCTTCTGGCTCTGTTGTTGTTCTTGAACCAATACAGAACTCACCGCCCTATCTGTAACTACAAAGTACAAACGCAGGGGTGTGCCGAGCTGAGGCTTGCACAAAACTGGTGGGCTGGCCAAATATTCTTTGAGCCTAAGGAAAGCCTGCTCACATTCTTCAGTCCAGGTGAATCTGCTATTCCTCCTTAGGCATTGGAAATAAGGGTGGCCCTTGTCCCCTCCGGCTGACACGAACCGGGAGAGTGCAGCCATCCGTCCCGTCAACTGTTGCATTTCCTTGACCGACGTCGGACTCCTCATGGCTATGATCGCCGCACACTTGTCTGAGTTGGCCTCTATCCCTCTTTCCGTGAGCAAAAACCCAAGGAACTTACCTGCCTCCACCCCAAAGACACATTTTTCTGGATTCAACTTCAGCCTGTACTTCGCTATTGTGTTGAACAGCTCCTCCAGGTCGTCAACATGCTGATCTCGTGCCTGGGACATCACCACCATGTCATCTACATACGCCTGCACATTGCGTCCCAGCATGGGTGCGAGGACCTTGTCCATCAACCTCTGATACGTGGCACCCGCAATCTTCAGGCCAAACGGCATGACTGTGTAGCAGTAACAAGACAGCTCTGTCATGAACGCAGTCTTGTTCTCATCCATCGGGTGCATCTTGATCTGATTGTACCCGGAGAAAGCGTCCAAGAAACTGAGTAACTTACAGCCTGAGGCACTGTCTACTAACGCATCTATGTTGGGCAGAGGATAGGAATCTTTTGGACAAGCCTTGTTAAGATCTGTAAAGTCCACACACATCCTCCATTTCCTGTTGGCCTTTTTTACCAGGACGACGTTCGCAACCCACTCAGGGTATTGTATTTCCCGTATGTGACCTGCTTTCAGCAACTTGTGTGTTTCCTCCCTGACTACCTGCCTTCGCTCATCATTGAACTTCCGTCTCCTCTGGCGGACCGGTCTGGCTTGGGGATTCAGTGCCAGGCGATGGCATAGAAAGTCCGGGTCAATACCTGGCATGTCTGAGGGAGACCAAGCAAAAGCGTCAAGATGCTTCCCTATAACCCCCGCTATCTGATCTTGGATCTCCTGAG
This sequence comes from Phaseolus lunatus, assembly GCA_013389735.1. NCBI lineage: Eukaryota > Viridiplantae > Streptophyta > Magnoliopsida > Fabales > Fabaceae > Phaseolus > Phaseolus lunatus. Next base: position 14,573,225 of record CM023862.1, on the reverse strand, counting down.
ACAGGGACTTACCCAGCTTGAAAACCTTCCCCCCGATCTCTTTCTCCACGACCTCCTCTACGGGTTCTGGTCGCCTCGCCCAGGCGACCTCTGCTCGGGTGACCCCGACGTCACCTCGGGGCATATCTGCTTCATCGGTACCTCCTCCCGGTGGTGAGGTGGTCACCATGCAGACTCCCCTCTTCGTCTTGAGGCTATTCTCATAGCACCTTTTAGCCTCTTTTTGATCTGACTTGATGGTTACCACCATCCCCTCCATCGATGGCAACTTCATCTTCATGTGCCTTGTGGACACCACGGCCCCTAGTCGGTTCAGGGCTGGTCTGCCCAGAAGTATGTTGTAGGCAGAGGGAGCGTTCACCACAAGGTACCTGAAGTTCTCTGTGCGGGATGCTGTTCCATCAGTGAACGTGGTCCTCAACTCTATGTATCCCCGCACTTCTACTTGGTCTCCTGCGAACCCATACAAACAGCCAACGTAGGGTCGCAGCTGGTCAGGAGACAAATGTAGCTTGTTGAAAGTTGACCAGAACATCACATCGGCTGAGCTTCCCTGATCGACCAATACCTGGTGCACCTTACGTGCAGTACTGACTACTGAAATGACCACCAGATCGTTATCATGGGGGACAACATCGCGGCGATCGGCCTTTGTGAAGACGAGGTCGATGTCCGGAAAGTGATCTTCCTCACAGGCCTCCACTGCCATCACTGAACGCGCATACTTCTTACGTTGCGAAGAAGTGCACCCTCCTCCTGAGAACCCACCTGATATAGTGTGGATCTCACCATGTATGGGCACTTCATGTCCCTGGTCTGCCCTTGGTGCAACAACTGTCTCACCCTCCGATGCCTCCTTTAGGTAGTCATTCAAAAACCCACTCTTCACCAACTCGTCCAACTGATGAGCCAGAGCCAGGCAATTTCGAACGGGATGCCCAAAAGCCTGATGGAACTCGCACCATGCATTTTTGTTGGGCCCCAATCTCTTGTCACTCTTTGGGGGCAACGTCAACCTTTCTGCCACGTTAGGAATGGCAATCAGTTCCTTCAACTCCACCACAAATTCATGCCTAGGGGGCATGTCCTCTTTGCCTCGCGCCCTAGGTTGTGGTTTTCGGGGCTCGTAGGGCTTCGGTTTCCCTTGAGCTTTCTTCTTCGTGGTCGCCTCGTGCACCCGCAGCGGTTGGGGCCGACTAGGCGCTCGGGGCCTTAACGAGACTGCGCTTTCTCGCTTCTCGCTGAGCTCTCCTTCGGCGACAATGTGGGCCACAGCACGTCGTTTTATGTCGCCAAAGGTCTTGGGGCGGCTGCGTATCAGAGATTCGCTGAAAGGCCCCGGTAATACGCCCTTCCTGAAGGCGTGCACCACCATGTCTTCATCCTTGGTGTGCAACCTTACCACCATCGCCCCAAACCTATTAAGATAATCCTTCAGGGACTCCCTCTGATGCTGCCTTACATCAAAAGATCGTAAGACACTGGTGGCGGGGCCCTGTTGACAAGATATTACTCCCTGAACAACACAGAGAATTGCGCAAAAGACGTGATATGTCCTTCAGGCAAACTCACGAACCATTTTAGCGCAGTTCCTGTCAGTGTGGCCATAAAGAGCTTACAGTGCACTGCATCAGATCCTCCTGACAACATCATCTGCGTATGGAAAGCAGTGAGATGCGTTTCAGGATCCTCTTTCCCGGTGAACACGGTCTTAGGCCCTACAAAGGTGGCGGGGACCACCGTGTTCATGATCGCCTGGGAGAAAGGCATGGGAAAGGTCCTTGGGGGCACCGGTGGGGCTCGATCATCTTCCCCACGATCTCCAGCTTGTTGTATATGTTGCAAATTCAAACGTAGCTCCTCGTTTGCTCGGTGTAACTCTTCATTCCTGGCCTGTGAGGCGGCCAGGTCTTCCTGCATACGCGCCTGATGCGCTCGAGATTCCGCCACCGTCTCCTGGAGGGCGCGCATCGTTTCCATCAGCTGTTGCATGGTAACGCTGTCGCCTCCATTTGGTGGAACAGACCCATGTCTTGTATTCCTCATCTTCCGTGGTTCTTACTCTCACTCTCGTGTATGGGACCTTGTTTTACTCCGGCCCCACGGTGGGCGCCAAATGTTCTTGCCGGTTGACCCGCCTGTTGGTTGACTCACGACACTCACACATCTCCTTCCTCACGTTGATATGTGCTTGGTCCTCTCGAAGCAATCTGCACCTGCAAAAGAGAAAGGGGGCGCCCTAGAGGCCGTTTGCACTCCGACGCTCAAGTTAGTGTAGGGCAAGGAACACCAAATGTATTGAGTTTCTGTCTGTGTGTTTAGGTCTAGAAACTACGTACCTTTCTGAAGTATCTTACTGTCCCTTATATAGTCTAGGGTTTACTGCACCGCTAGCCCTAATTAGGGTTCGCTGCGCTACTAGCCATATTTAGGGTTTACTGGAATACCCTTGCGCTGCTATCACCCAATCTTAGGGTAATCTAGCACATAAGGTTTCCTTCTCTGGAGTGCAAACTTTCACAGGGTGACCACCTGGGTGCCTCCTTGTGCACCTAGTCTCTGGGGCCACCTGTTCTGGGAGTGCCTTCACTGTTTACGTGCCATGCATGCAGCTTCACTGGGAAAACCCTAGCTCTGGTGAGTACTCGTCCCCTCAGGACTCTACACCCAACTGTGCTCTCCCTGCTACCCGCATAGGCACTTCGTGATTCAGGCCTCTCCCTACCTCTGGGTATTTAACTGGTCATTGGCCCCCTCTGGAAACCAATCTTAATTGTTCTGTTTATGCTGTTCAAATCACCCAAGGCCGATGTCACCTCGCCACACCCTGTCGCCGAGGACTCCTCGACCTGTTGAGTGACGATGACACCTCCTCCCATCCTGGTGATCTGACGACTACTCACCCGTCTCTATAGGCTGATGACTCGTCACCCCTCTCTGCAGGCTGATGACTCGTCACCCCTCTCTGTAGGCTGATGACTCGTCACCCCTCTCTCTAGGCTGATGAGTCGTCACCCCTCTCTGTAGGCTGATGATTCATCGTCCTTCCCTGTTCAATACCCCCTGTGGGGTCCATTCCTTATGAGTCGGGGGGCAGCTAAGTTACGGTCTTCCTCAATGTAGGACTCAAGGTCGGCACATCAGGAGGTCTTCCTTGACGAGTTGAGGTCAGCCGAGAGAAAAAGTCCTCTACCTCGACTTTGTACAGCGAGGCTGAGGCCAGAGAAAAAGTCCTCACCCTCGACTTTGTACAGCGAGGCTGAGGCCAGAGAAAAAGTCCTCTACCTCGACTTTGTACAGCGAGGCTGAGGCCAGAGAAAATTCCTCACCCTCGACTTTGTACAGCGAGGCTGAGGCCAGAGAAAAAGTCCTCACCCTCGACTTTGTACAGCGAGGCTGAGGCCAGAGAAAAAGTCCTCACCCTCGACTTTGTACAGCGAGGCTGAGGCCAGAGAAAAAGTCCTCACCCTGGACTTTGTACAGCGAGGCTGAGGCCAGAGAAAAAGTCCTCTACCTCGACTTTGTACAGCGAGGCTGAGGCCAGAGAAAAAGTCCTCACCCTCAACTTTGTACAGCGAGGTTGAGGCCAGAGAAAAAGTCCTCACCGTCGACTTTGTACAGCGAGGCTGAGGCCAGAGAAAAAGTCCTCACCCTTGACTTTGTACAGCGAGGCTGAGGCCAGAGAAAAAGTCCTCACCCTCGACTTTGTACAGCGAGGCTGAGGCCAGAGAAAAAGTCCTCACCCTCGACTTTGTACAGCGAGGCTGAGGCCAGAGAAAAAGTCCTCACCCTCGACTTTATCTTTTATCTTCAGAATAATGCAACAGATAAAATATAATATCACAGGAAATAAAATATCTCTTTATATTTTATTTTTAGAATCATATGATAATAGCAATTATATTTTATCTTAATTACCTTTTCTGGGCTGACCAACATTTAGGCCAAACTCATGACCTACCCAATAGTTGAGGTTCCGAGCACTTGAGCACTCATGTCCAGCACACAAGCCCCCCCTTCTTACCTGCCACTAGGTAATCGTTTACTCACAGGGTACCCATACTCGAGTGGTCGTATTGACACCGAGCCAGGTTGACTTACTTGTGCATGTTCCAATTCAAGTGAACCACTAAAGCCAAATGCATCATCTTCCAAGAACATATTTATCACACATTGTTTAAAAGAAGGCGTTAAGCAAGAAAACCTTAGCTGAAATGCAATTTGAGGTTTGCCATATCCCAGGCTCGAGGAATGACTTCTCCCTCCAAGGTCTCTAGTCTATACGCTCCTTTCCTAAGCACCATGACTATACGGTGGAGGCTGATGGTGATGGCCCTGGCCATTTTTTCATCAATGAAGGTTGTCCTCATTCTTTCTACCTGATTTCACACGAAGCCGACCAAACACCCATCGTATGGACTTGACTGGTGAGTCTTGGCTTCTTCGTTTGCTGCTTGGAGGGTTCTCATGGTCTCCATGATTTTCTACAAAGTGGGGGTGTGTTCGTCTTCATCTCTTCCACAAACACCTTGCCTAGTATTCCTCATGTCGTCTGACTTTGCTTCTTCAAAACTGTGGATGGGACCTAGTTTTATCGGGCCCCACGGTGGGCGCCAAATGTTCTTGCCGGTTGACTTGTTGTCGGTCAAACTCTACGATCGTCAGCACCTTCTTCTTCCTCCTTCACTGTAGAATAGCTTGCCTACAAAGAAAGAAAGATAGGCGCTCTCACGGCCATTTGCACTCCGACGCTCAAGTCAAAACTAGGGCAAAAAACACCAAGTGTATTGAGTCTCTCTGTGTGTTAGGTCTAGAAACTGCGTCCCTTTGTGAAGTATTTTACTGTCCCTTATATAGTCTAGGGTTTACTGCGCCGCTAGCCTTAATTAGGTTTCACTGCACTACTAGCCATATTCAGGGTTTACTAGAATACCCTTGCGCCGCTATCACCCAACTTTAGGGTAATCTAGCACATAAGGGTGATCTGACGACTATTCACCCATCTCTATAGGCTGATGACTCGTCACCCCTCTCTGTAGGCTGATGACTCGTCACCCCTCTCCGTAGGCTGATGACTCATCACCCCTCTCTGTAGGCTGATGGCTAATCACCCCTTTCTGTAGGCTGATGACTCAGCACCCCTCTCTGTAGGCTGATGGCTAATCACCCCTTTCTGCAGGCTGATGATTCATCGTCCTTCTCTGTTCAATACCCCTGTGGGATCCATTCCACGTAGCTCTGGCCCATGCTGTGGGACCCAGCTGACGTCCGAGGACTGGTCAGTACACAAGCCCCCCAGTCTCAAGCTGTTAACTTGTTTCAGCGAAGAGACTAAGTGATGGGCGAGGACTGATCGGTACACAAGCCCCCTAGTCTCGAGCTGTTAACTTGTTTCAGCGTAGAGACTAAGTCATTGACTTGGGTGACCTACGTGGCTCTGCGCATAAGTACATGAACAGTGCGCTGAAAGGACACTTCACCAACCCCCTTTCATCCGCTAACACGTGGCTGCATAAGTACATGAACAGTGCGCTGAAAGGACACTTCACCAAACGCTTGATGTCAGACAATGGCACGCAGTTTGCAAGCCAGCAGTTGGGGAAGCTATGTACAGAGCTGGGGATCAAGCAAGTGTTTGCGTCAGTCGAGCACCCGCAGACCAATGGGCAGGTCGAGTCGGCTAACCAAGTTCTCCTCAGAGGGCTGAAGAGAAGGTTGGAGAAAGCAAAGGGAAGGTGGGCCGAGGAGGTTCCCAAAATAGTATGGGCCTACCATACTACTCCCCAGTCCACTACCAAGGAGACTCCGTTTAGTTTGGTATATGGTTCAGATGCCATGATCCCTGTGGAGATCCAGGAGCACGACTATGAAACAATGGTTCCATGTGAAGCACTTATAAAGGTGTGACTCCTTGACTTAGGCACCAAATTTCTACTTTGTATAATTGTATTTGTAATTTTTAGTCCTACTTCCCTTGATTCATGGAGTGCAAGAGGGTTCCACCATCTATATATAAAGCTCTTTGCCTCTTATAAATTTTACTTTTGAAATTGAACTTGAATTTGACTATGCATATTTGTTTGTCTTTTTGTTCTTTTAAAGTCTCCAAAAGGGGAGTATTTTTCTTAGGGATATTTTGGAAGGAACCTTCATTGGGAGAGGAATCCTGGTTCTAAGTTTCCTTTGAGAAACTTGAAAAAATTCTAACTTCTGTTATGATTCTTCTACTGCTCCAAAGATGCTTCCATCATTTGTCATGGCTTTATACCATGCCTCTTATGTTAATATTAGATTGTTTTTAATACCTATTTTTATACTTAAGCATGATGATAGATACACCTAAATGTGTTATTATTTGTTATAATCAAAATACAGGTGTTTGGGCATGACATATAGACCAAGATTTGTTTTTTATTATAAAACTTGTCTATGCCTTAACAATATTTACCTCAACTTTACATGGTCATATTTTTTATGTCAAATCAATTTATCTCTTTTTATAAATTTTAGACAAGAGATCTTATGAGTTGATAACTCATGTAGATTTATTTTGTACAAGTTTTCTTTTATCAAAAAGATAATGAACTTGTCATTTTTAACTATCCATTGATCTTTTTTAAAAGAAGCATTGTATCCATTATCACACAATTGGGTATGCTAAGTAGATTATATTTAAGACCATCAACAAGTAAGATATCATCGATAGAAAGAGTAGGATTCATACCTAACTTTCCAATAACTATTATCCTTCATATATTACTTTTGGGACTAAATCAAATTTCAAAGAATCGTACACATGAGTTATTACAAAATGTTATTCTCTAACATTACATATCATCTCTTCTAAACAATCATCCACACACACACACGCATACCCACACCCACCTACACATCTACACACCCTCTCCAACCCACACACGTGCACACGAACACACCCATCCATCCTCACACACACGCATACATACATTCACACATGCACATGCACACACAAAATAATTTTAAATTATTTAAAATATTTTACTCTTACAAACTAAATAATATAATCTTTATATTTTAAACAATTTCAAAGATTTTTTATTATGATCTATTAAAATTTTAAATAATTTCTTAATTTTTATGTTATAAGTTAGTCCTAAGAACAAATATGTAAATATTCCTATATTTTTCCCTATAATTTTCTTTTTATAAATTTCAAATAATTCATTCCCTGTAATTTAAACAATTCAAATTACTAAAATAATTTAGTTACTAGTGACTAAAATAATTAATTAGTCCATATATCTTAAATCATTCCTAGATTTTAATTACAATTTTAAAAAATGTGTAATATTTACTCATATTAATTTAAACATATTTGTGAATTTACAAAATTAAATAAAGAATTATATTGCACTTTTAAAATTCAAAATTTCAATATCAACGTCAATTCAATTAAGAGATTCATGTATTTCTCGTTATTAAAACTCCCCAAAATCAACTATGATTTCAATTTGAACAATAAAATAAAGACATAAAGTACTAAAATCAACGAGGTACGTTCACTAATGGAAAATAGAGGCTCTAATCAGATTAGAGAGAAACCTTCATCCCAAAAAAATGGAATAAGGAGATGATAACTAAAGTGAAGAAAACCAAATACAAGTTCTCATCACTGTCAGAGAAGAGATAAAATGAACCAAAAAGGTTGTATAAAAGGATTTTTTTTTTCTATGTTGGGTGCCCTAGATCTCACATAAAAGACTCAATTTTACGTCAGGTGACATGACACTTAACATATGAATGGATCGGTTATGAGGTTTTACAGTATAATTTTTTTACTAATATGTGTATTCAATCTTATCTTTTCGTCCTAATGTTATATTATGATGAATAATTTCATTTTCTACTTGACTACAATTAAATATTTATTCTTTTCAACATTGTGTATAATATTAAAAAAAATATTTCTTTCCTTTCTGATGGAGGATCATCTAGCCACCACATTTTGGAAGAGTCTTTTTATTTTTCACTAGTATTGAAAATTTGTACAAAGTAGTGTAGGTTTTCTTTGGACTTGTTTTTGGGTTAATTTTCATGGGACATGTACTGGGCCTAGTAGAGTAGGGTATAAATAGGAAAAGAGGGTGTAAATAGTAATCATGACATGAGAAGCATGAGGAGGCCACCTAAGCATAAGTAAGGAAGACATGAAGGTCCACATGTCATCTCCTCAATGGAGAGGATTTTTCACCAATGAAGAGGGGTCACTTGTTAACCTCTAATTTGAGAGGCTTTGCTCCAATGAGATTAAGTCATTTATCACCATGGAAGTGGAGAGCTTTTAGGGTTAAAATATGCACATTAGCTGTCTTTAGCACTATAAATAAACATGTTAGGCCTCTTGTAAATTCAACTTGAATTGAGTAAGAAATTTATGCCCAAATATTGTTTCATTTTACTCTAGTTCACTCTATGTTAACACCAATTTGTGTGTCTAAACTAGGAATCTTTAGAAGTTGATCTCATTTCTTCTAAACCTCTACTTCCACACCTCACATTCATCTTTCTAATATGAATTCTACCTTCATCCAGCTTCCGCACTACCTCCATTGAATCCACACAACATTAGAAACTCCAAAACAAGTAAAGATTCAAGACTGTTTGCACCACTTTCTATCAGCAAAGGGAACTACAATAAATTATAAAAACACATATACGCTTGTACAACAAAGGGAAAACAAAGAACATAGGTGATTTGTTATATTTATATATTATGGCATAAATACTATATAACTCCTAGGATTTACTTTTAACAAACCTTGCACACATTTGTATTATATTAGACAAAATTTAAAACATCAACATCAAAATTAATAATTGTGTATTATTTTCTTCCAAAATCTTTTATTTTACTTCAACACTTTTGTCCCACAAAACTAATAATGTAACCTTCACGTTATTAAGATAATTTTTTCCTACCTCATTAGTATGTTCAACGTATTATGTTATTCATTTATCATATATTTATAGCCATAATCTAGTTAGGTATATTAAATTTTCCTTTCACACACATTTATCACATAAAAATAAAATAAGATGATGTAATAATATTTAAACAATTAATTTTAACTTTGACTCACTTTTAATCCTGAAATTTCAAACCACAAATTAAACGTAAATGCTCAATTTAAAAAAATATATACAAAAATTAATCTATAAACTATTTTATTTTAATCAATTTTTGTTATTAAAATGATTGTTGATTGGACTATAAAACCATGACCTCGATTAGATAGTTTATGATGAAGTCGTCCTTTTTTAATAATATGATCCCAACCAATAAAACTATCATATGATGATGCAATGTAACACAAATGAGGTTGAATTCTCTTCATTTTTTTTTTGGTAGTTGTTTGTCTTAGTTAGTGTGGAGTCTTTATTATGCGTGATTAAGGTTGAAGTTGGTTGATTCTTTTAATTCTCATTCTCATTTCTTGCAGTTTAACTTGAGTAATGCACCTAATTCTATCAATTTGGTCTTGGGGAATGTTTGGATTGCGGTGGTTAGTGAAATTTGGTGTGTTTGGAACAAGGTCATCTTTATAGGTGGAGTGGTGGATCATTCAGAGGCTTCTCTTTGGCTCAATTGATGGTTTGGTCTTGGATTTCCTCTAAAATTCCATCTGTTTATTTTTCTTATTCAGATTGGTGTCTTGAACCTATGGTTAGTCTAAACTCGATTAAGATTTGGTTTTAGCTTACTGGTTTATGGTTTTGGGGCTTCTTGTTTTAGAGTTGTTTGGTTGGCTTTAGAGTAGTTTACTAGTACAAAATATAAAAACAAAGACCCTTTATTTAATGTGTTTTTACGGTCAGAAGCTATCGTTCAAAACACGGTGGCGTTTTTTAAATTAACTTCATTTAAGAATGCCACTATTTGTAATAGCCACATTCTTAAACAAAGCGCTTTGTTTAAGAATGCAGTTTTACCTAATAGCTGCATTCTTAAAACAGTTTTTACCCTAACACTAAAGCGTGCCACTTACGCTTTCATACTTGCTTTCTTCTTTGTGCTTTGTTTTCTCTTTTGTTTCTGCTCTCATGCTTCCTTTCAACTTCTGCTAGCCTTCATTGTCTTCTTTATGCTATCGTAAGTTCGTTTCGAGCTTTATTTCTTCTTCACCATTGGTTTATTTATTTTTTTCGTTTCTATTATTTGTTTGTTTTCTTGCACTGGTTGAAGGTCACCACTATTTCATTACCTATTGTTTTTGTTTTTTCTGTGCCATATTTGCTCCGTCACTGCTGCTGCCGTCGCCGCCGTTGCTACTGGTCCTACGCCACTCTTCACCACCACCATTGCCTTCACGCACAAGGTTGGTGGTGTTTTAAATTTTTTTGATTTTTTTAATGTTATTAATTTGTTTATTTTTTATAATTTATATTTTTTAAAATTTATATTATTTTTGTTTTTAGGTTAGAATAGAATTATTAAATTATAAGATGGTAGATAGATTTATATTATTTAATATTTATAATTAATTTAATGATTTTTAATTTTAATATTTAGTATTTATTATAATTTGTATTTATTATTAATTTATATTATGTTAGTTGTTAGGTTAGAATAGAATTATTGTGTTGGTATTGAGTCCGAGGGTCTAAATGCTCTTAACATTAATGGGAAGATGAAGGATAGTCTAAATGCTCGTTTAGATTTGATTGAGATGAACATACGAGGTGAGTTGGCACCGATAGAAATGGGTAAGCGTACATATTTGCCCCCAACTTGTTACACCATGTCAAAAGATGAAAAAAAATAAGTTTTTGTCAATGTCTAAAGAGTGTGAAAGTGCCACAAGGATATTCCTCTAATGTGAAGAGCCTAGTGTCAATGCAAGATTTGAAGTTAATTGGGATGAAGTATCATGATTGTCACATCTTGATGCAATAGTTGCTGTCGGTAGCTATTTGTGGGATCTTACCAAAAAATGTTAGACATACCATAACTCGTTTGTGCTCATTCTTCTCTTCCATCTGTTGTAAAGTCATTGATCCATTAAAACTAGATGAACTTGAAGATGAAATTTTTTTTATCTTATGAGAATTGGAGATATTTTTTTCTCCATCTTTTTTTGACATCATGGTTCATCTAGTTGTGCATCTGGTAAGATAGGCTAGATTGTGTGGACCAGTGTACTTAAGATGGATGTATCTTGTTGAGCAATATATGAAAATTTTGAAAGGTTGTGTGAAAAATCATTATCGTCCAGAAGCTTCAATGATTGAAAGGTACATAGTTAAAGAAAATATTGAATTTTGTTTAGAGTACATGTCAAAAGCAAATCATGGCACCACATGCGTTCTACAAGTAAATGTTTACGTGGTGTGAATAATGTAAGCAAATCTCGATCAGAAGTCTTGCAAGCACATTTGTATATATTGAATAACACAAATGAAGTTATACCTTAGATAGATGCTCATAAAGCCATTTTGAAGGCAAATAACCCAAGACAAGCAAAGAAATGGGTCTTGATGGAACATAATAGAACTTTCATGCATTGGTTTAAAGACGAGGTGTTAAAGGATTTAATGGCATCACAGACCTTGACCTAGTTGACTGCTAGATTCAAGTTTGATGTCATTTCTTGTACAACGTACGAAGTGAATAATTGTATATTTTACACGAAGTCTATGGATGAAAAGTGTACAATTCAAAATTATGGTGTTACTCTTGAAGCCAAGTCAATGCAGTTTTCCACTTTAAAAGATGCAAATCCTATACTTGGATCAATGACATACAATGGGTTTATAGAAGAGATAAAAGAGGTTGACTATACTAAGCTTTTCGTTCCAGTTTTCAAGTGTAAATGGGTTGACAATAAAAGTGGGGTTAAAGTTGATGAATTAGGATTCACACTAGTGGACTTTTGAAAGATAGGATATTGAGATGAGACATTTATAATGGTTCAACAAATATCTTAGGTTTTCTACGTCAAAGATCCTATGTCAGAACATTGGTATGTTGTTTTATACGGGAAAAAACAAGGGGAGACCATAGATGATATTGAAAATGGTGACCCTCTTTCATTCACATCAATGATAATTAATAAAGATGACGATGTAGTTGATGATGTAGATTCAACCCGTAAAGACCACAAAGAAGGAATTTACATATCAACATTCAACCCACTATTAAATTTAGAAACATTTTTGATAATACGCATTTATAATTTTATGTATTTGTTTTATATGATTTTCTTTCGATGCAGATTAAATAATGTTTGTTACCTAATTTTTTAACACAAATATGATGACGATTGGACTCCAATCAGACCCCGATCCGAACAAGACAGCAGAGGACCTACTAGATTGGAGTGTCTCTCATTGAGACGTGCTGCTGGTGAGAAGACACGTGTTTGCATTGACGTCAACACTGGAGTGGCTTCTAGTCCTAATGCTGAGATGTTTAATAGCTATCTGGGAGTTGTTTCTCATGAGAGACTCCATTTTGATTAATTCATGGAATGATGTGTCAGAGGTCGATCGGAACATACTGTGGGAGGATGTTCGGGTAAGCTTTATATTATTATCGTTATCATATAATGTTTTTTAATATTTATTGATCAATTTGAATTTGATGATATTATTTTGTAGGCTAATTTTGAAATCCCTAATGTGGAACCGCTTCGATCAAAGATCATATCCAATATTGGACTTAAATTCTGTCAGTTTAAGTCAATACTGATGACGAAATATATTTTTGGCAAGTATAAAGGCGAAAATCCTTGTTTAAAGTACAAATATATTGATGAAGAGACATGATGTCTTTTTGTTCAAAGCCGTGAAAGTGAAGCTTGGAAGGGACTAGGTTTGAGATTGATATAGGGGTCACTACTCCTCCATCACCACCTTTGTGCCAGCTAAAATGGAAGATGACCCGAATTAAAAATCGGGTGCATTTAGTTCTGACCAATCATGGATAGTCTCAGAAAAAATTGTAAGTTATTTTTATCCTCTTTTGCATTTATTTTAAAGCATTCATTATATTAAAAACTTATATGATTTTGGTCTCTTGCAGGATTCCTTGGTTGAGCAAAGCTCTCAAGCTAATTTTGTACTTGAAGGTCATCGCAATATCCTTGTAAAAGTAATTAGATGACTTGAGGACTGTGGTCGTGTTTGTGCAACTGGAAAATGGGTTGGAATTAAACTATATTTTGGAGTTGCACCACGACACTCATCCTCCTCCCCCACCACAGAGACCAAAGCAAAAATGACGAGTAAGATACGTCAAGAATTGATGGAGGAGATGAGAAAGGAGGTTGACCGGGTGCGGCTAGAGTTGCGACAGGAGTTTCTATCGCAACAAGTTTATGTTGAGCCAACTAAGGCGCTTGTTAGTCCCGCTCCCAAGAGCACAAACGGGAGTTGTGCGGCTCCTAAAACATCAAAAAGGATATCATTGGCCAAACAAGCCAATGTGAGCTACTGGTAGAGGGCGGCATGCTTCCTCACGTGGTGGCCATTGGAAAAGTCTATTAAGAGGCCACCACCTTACATAATGTTTCTCTCTCCCCTAATGTGACGAAGGTAATGGTTGAAAGAGTACGAGTAGCTAATTTTTGTGTTCCACTACCTTCAGATGTGGTAACAATTGTGGTCGATGCATTTCAGACATTCATAGCCTAACCTAGACCCCTCATTCGAATTATACTAGAACCTCTGGTAATAATTTCATTTCATTATATTAATTTATATTTATATATTACATCAAATTTAATACAAATGTTCTTTATTTTGTAGAAACCTCGTCAGAAACCAAGTCCGAAAAAGAAGCATGAGGTTCTGATTAACGATCCTACAACATCCTTAGCTGCAGCTACTAGAAAGATTGGTCGAGACCCTTTCGAAACTGACATGCCACTGTACACATACAAGTCAGATTTGTTAGAATTTGTAGCTGGGGATCAGGAGCTCAATATAAATATAATTCAATTTTTTATGATGTAAGTATCTTTACCTATATTTCAATTTACTTTATGTAAATTATTATTGGTTATGCTTTAACTAATAACTTGTAGGTTTTTTGCATGGAATTTCTAGCACTGATGGGAATAAAGATGTGTATGGATTCTTAGATCCCTCATACACTAATCCCACTAGAACAAGGAAAAATGAAACCCAATCATACATCACTAACACCCTGGAAAAAGAGGGAAAACAAATTTATTTATGCCCTTATATTAATGAGTAAGTTTAATTATAAGTCATAAATTATTACTATTTCATGTTTTAAATATTTACTAACTCTTTTCATGGATGATATAGGGGTCATTGGCAATTACTTGTCTTATCAACGATTGATAAGACTGTTGTGTGGTTATGTTTCCTACACAAGAAACCATCCACACATTTGAAGAATATAATTGATAAGTAAGTACACTATAAACTTAACTCCGTATGTTACTAATTAAGCATCTACTAATGCAGTTTTTTGTATTAATCAGTTCATGGAATGGATATAACATCCTAAAAGGTCGATCCAATTCAAATTTTCAAAATATGAAGTGGATGACACTAAAGGTTTGTACTTTTTGTCTTTCTCTTTTTATTGTTTATCAATATTAACTTTTACTTTTTATTGAATTATAGTGTAATAGACAATTAGGAAGCTATGAGTGTGGCTATTACGTTATGCAATGGATGGTTACCATTGTAAGACTAAGCCTTAAAAAATGATTGGGATTAGGTAACATGATGGTAAATTATGTTTATAATTCTTTAACATATATGTATCTTTACACTAATTTATGTGAACTTTATTTTGTAATGCAGTTCTTCACAGATGAGGGACTAATGTTTTCGGAAGCCATAGGATATGTGAGACATTCTTGGTCCACATATTTCCTAAATTTTTATAACTCTAGGATATCTGACGAATAATGTAGGAATTAGATAGATAAATAGGAATTAGATAGATAGATATATTATTAGTGTTTGTACTACATTTTTATCAATATATATAATTTGATTATCTAAATTTATGTAATTGTCTGGTTGGGTTATAATTGAACAAGTCAATTTAGATGGGAATTAGCATTAAACAGAATGTACTAAAAAAAACACCTTATACAACGATGACTATTTACCATAGCCGCATTCTTATATGCAGCACAAAGATTTATAAATGTGGCTATGGTAAATAGCTACATTCTTAAATTTAATTTATAAGTGTGACTATGGTAAATAGCCGCATTCTTAAATGCATTTCAAATACCTTTTATAATTCATTATGAATCATATAAGAATGCGGCTATTTACCGTAGGTGCATTTATAAATTAGTATTTACGGCTAAATAGCCATCGTCTTCTTTGTTGCACAAAAGACTATGTGTACATCAAATATGGTTAGAAAGCAGCCGTTTTAAAGTGAAAATAACCACCATCTTTTAACCTTCTGCACCAGGTATTTTGTTATTTAGTTGTTTTTAGTAAGTTGTATAAGGATTGATTCGCCCTGAAATGTTCCATATTTATTTATTCATTATTATTGATAAAAAAAAAAAAACACTGATGAAATTAACACTATATATTAACATTGTTTTAATCAAATCAACAATTAATAATGAGAAAATAATTCTTTCAATTTTATTAATATTCTATATACTATATATATTGTTTCCTATTTCAAATTAGTATACTACTCTAAATATTTATAATTTCTACACTTCTCTTTTATATTTAAATACGTAACTGTAAGTCTTATAAAGCTTTACTAGTATTTATATATTTTTAGTAATATGAAGTTAATTTTAGATATCCTTACATAATACGCATTTGTTCTAGGAGTCATATAAAAAATTAATATAATTAAATTAGGTGATTATTTTGATTATAAATTATTCACAATTTTAAATAATTGGTGTAATTTTATTAAGAAGTGATTTTAAGTTTAACTCGTTCTTATAAAATTGATTTAAAAAGTGAGATTGTCTTTATTTATATATTATAAATTAATTTTATTTTAGTCAATATAAATCATTAATATACAGCCTTCGATATATATATGAAAATTCGTTTGTTAATATATTCAAAATAAGAAAACACTGATGTTCTCGTCGGTTGACTCTCCCGTTAGTTGACTTCTACGATCGCTTGCACCTTCTCTCTTCCCTTCATTTGGAACAACTAACCTGCAAAGAAAGAAAGACGGGCGCCCTAGCGGCCGTTTGCACTCCAACGCTCAAGTCAAAACTAGGGCAAGAAACACCAAGTGTATAGCAAAAGAGTTCTAGTCTCAAAAGTTGCGTCCCTTTGTGAATGCCTTACTACCCTTTATATAGCCCTTCTAGGGTTCCTGCCGCGCCTACCCTTGCGTCCATGTGTTGCCTCTCAGCGAATTTAGGGTTACCTTTATGGGATTCTATCACACAATCTTGTTGCGCGTCCTATGGCAACCTTCTCTTCTTAGAGTGCAACTCTCGTGACAATCTTCCTTTTCTGGAGTGCTTAACTTGGGCGTGGGTGCTAAGGCATACGCTGTAACCCTAGCGCCGCATGGCCAAATCTTCAGTGTTAAGCTAATCACTCACGTGCCTTCTTATGTGTTTCCAGGGATAGATCCCCTATGCCAAAGCCTTACGTCTCGCATCTACCCTGCATACATGGCGTATCTATGAACCTGGTTTATATTCTCACACGTGTGATTTTGTGGACCCCTCTGTGGGCCCTACCATGCCGATCTCTCCTGTGCCGACTTCTCACTCATGTGCCGATGTTCGAGGTCTGGCCACTACACAAGCCCTCCAGGCTCGAGCTGGGACCTGTCTCAGCGAAGAGCCTTACTGCTCGCCCAATCGACCTCTACAGCACTGGCCCACGCTTCCTTATTACAATCCTGAGTGATTTGACGCCTACCGTACCAAGAAGTGACACTTTCGCGCATTTTTCCTGGAGCGTACACGTGGCAATCTCAACGGCTAGAATGGCTCATTGCTTCATGTTTTCCTTTATACGTTACTCCCTTGTCTCCTATGCTCCCTACTATTTCATTCCCTCTCATTCTGTCGTTTCAAAGCCTCTTCTCTTGAAACTGTTCTTCGAGCGCCTTCCAGTCCTCTCAAACTTCGATCTTTCATCCCTCCATCAAACAAAGGTATGTTCTTTCGGCCTCTTTTATCTTTGTTTTGCTACTGCGTTGTTCTTTACTTACCTGTAATTGCCTGGGATTGTTTTCATTTCGTTGCGCCCTACCTTACTGTTATGCCGCGTTTATCTGGAACGCGCTATCCTTTTCTCCTTTCTGAGCTTGTCTTTTTTGTCTGCCCTTGTGTTTTAGCCTTCGAAATGGACCAGTCTTCTTCTTCCCCTTCGGGGTTTGAGTCGAACTCCTCCCAATCTTCTTCCCGTCCAGTAGTTCTAGGGCTCCACTCGGACTTCTACCAACTTCTGTATCCCTGGACCCCCGAGTCTTCCGATTTTACCACCTCCGAGTCCATCGTGACCTACAGGAAGGCTGAGGTGCGGAGCAGAACCAGCCACTCTACTCGCGTCTTTGGGAAAGACAATGACAAATACGTCGGGGTGGTCCCTTGCACGATAGGCGAGCCCGTGTGCTACGATGAGACTTCGGGCCAAGAGGGCCCCTTTTGTTTCATTTACTCCACCATTTTTAAAAGGGTTTGCCTTCGCCTACCCCTTAGTGGCTTCGAGAGGGCATTGCTGACGAAGATGAACGTGGCTCCAGCCCAGCTTCACCCAAATAGCTGGGCCTTCGTGCGCGCCTACGTCATCCTCTGCAACTACTTTGGGCGCCTGCCCTCAGTAGATTCCTTCCTTTATTTCTTCGAGGCCAAGAGCCCTGGGAAGAACCTTTGGGTCAGCCTCAATGAGGTTGCTGGGAGAGCACTCCTAACCCTTTTCCAGCAATCTTATAAGGGATTCAAGGGCAAATTTCTAAAGATCCACTGCCTCCCCACTGACCCCACCCTTCTGGATGGGTTTCCACTTTATTGGGTGGAGAAACCCAATCTGGCCAAACCCAGGGCCCTTACGGACTTGCACCTGTAAGATAGGGAGGTGTGTGAATTCCTGTCTGGCCTCGAGGTAGTGTTCAACACCTCCAAACTCATCCAATATGAGTACCTGCCCAAGAGCTTGTGGGGTTACATCGGTAGGGCTTTAGCATATCTTTCTTATAGTTCTTCTTTTTCCCTTAACTGCTTCTGCTAGTGTGGTTTCCTCTTATATATTTCCTTCATATTGCACTTATGGTGACTTGTCTTTGTGCTTGTTGTAGAGATGACAATTGGGACCGAGCGAAGAAGGCTACTGGCCGCGCGTGCCCTATAGAAGAGCAGTGCAAGCTCATCCCGACAAGTCCAGGACGAAGCCCCTCCTTCCGCCGACGATGTGGCCCTCGATGCCGCACCCCTGGCAGCCACGCCCGCCATAGAAACAACTGCCCCTTCACAAGGCATGGTTGCGGCTGCTAAGGTGGCGCCTTCTGACGACGAGGGCAAATGCTCCGGGCTGGTGTTCAAGCGTAGGCGCACGCAGGACACAGCCGTGCTTCCTTCGTCCGGTTCAGAGGGAGAGAGTCCTCGGGCCCCCTTGGGCACTTTCTCCTCTCCTCTCGTCGCCGTAGAATAGGGAGAGAGCGTCCCTGGGGAAGGGCAACTGAGCCCCCTACCTCCCTGGCGCCTTTCTTGCAGCGTACCTTGAAGTCCTCTCAGGAAATTGAAGAGGTGGAGAGCCTGGAGGTAGGGCCGCTTGTAAGGACCTGTAAAATTGAATTGGAATAAAAGTGGTATATTTAAATAATTTCAGAAGATGTTATTATTTAAAATACAAAGAGCTGGTAAATGAAGTTTCGTAGTAGTCGGACCTCGGACGTCGCCCAAGATCTGGGGTCAGCTGGTAGAGGTCGGTCGGCTGACATGTAGATCAAGAAGAGTAAAGGAGGAAATGTGTAGCTAAGAAGTCTCCTACGAGATCGCCGTTATTGAAGATGGAGGCGATCTCCGACTCCTCTGGCACATAATCGCCTGTCGCCTAGAGGAGACATGAGCGCCAATCGCCTAGAGTGTACGTGATCGGCGGGAATGCACGTAGTATGTGGTCAAGATACTGAATCAACCAGAGTGGGTTCCAACAACCACGCGTATCAAGGTGTGGGTTAAGCCTTAGATACGCTGTGCATGCGAAGCTCTACGCTTGAGCAAAAGAGATCACCCTTAGTGTTGCATGCAGGGCGCGCGAGGCATGTGGACGTCGCCAGGGCGCGCGAGGCGTGTGGACGTCGCCAGGGCGCGCGAGGTATGCGGACGTCGCCAGGGCGCGCGAGGCGTGTGGACGTCGCCAGGGCGCGCGAGGCGTGTGGACGTCGCCAGGGCGCGCGAGGCATGAGGCATCGTCAGAGCGCGAGAGGCATGCGGGCATCACCAGGGCACGAGGCATGTGGACGTGGCCAAGGCACGAGAGGCGTGCGGGCATCGCCAGGGCACGATGCATGTGGACGTGGCCAGGGCACGAGAGTTATGAGGGCGTCGCCAGGGATGACATCGGTCGTCTTCCAGGACGAAGGAGACATCGGTCGTTCGCCAGGATGAGTCAGCAGTGGAAAGTTATCGCGCGACGTCGAGTTTCACACAGAGTAAAGTGGGACCCAGACCCCCAGCATGAAACGCCCTGCACGCGCGCCACGTAGACAAAAAGAGTGGTTCAGGCTAGTGACCTCAGAGTGTTAGCCTGCGCAGAGGCACGCTTAGGTGTACTGTTCAGCGAAGCGTACACGCAAACTCCCTGCAGAGTGGGTGGTGGCAGCGGTTTTTGTGGAGAAGTCAGCTTAAGATGCAAAAACCCATTTCTGAGGGAGAAGGAAAGAAACGTTGATGTGGTTCCAGAGCTAAAGGGTGCGTTTATCTCCCTTCTCCTCCATTCTCTCATTCGCGCTGCGATTCTAGCACCTTCACACGAGAGTACGACGAGCGACGGCCACCATTAGAGCACCTGGGAGGTTCTCTGCAAGTCCTTCAACCAGACGCAAAAACAGAGCCAAGGCGTCGTTCAAGCTTCGTTGGGTTTCGGAGCTCCTGGTGTTTGGCGCAAGTCCAGGTAAGGGAAGCTAGACCTCTTTTTCCATACAAGCCATAGTGTAGCTATCGCTGAAGTGAGGGCGATGTGGTCGCCATTTTTGTTTTCATCTGCGTAAAATGCTCTGTTTGTGTGCTTGGGCGACGTGGTCGCCGGTTTTATATACAGTCTTCGAAACACCCTGTTTTTGAACTAGATCGCCGGTTTGGGCGCTGTTTTACGAACTCCCCTGTTTTTGGTGTTGTTTTGAAACTGTTTGAGATGTAAATGTGATATTCGAAAACATGAACCTTGGAGTGAGTTTTGCTGTGATTGGAATCATTTATTTAAGTGTGGCATGATGTGTTGAATGTTGTGAATGTGGATCGAGGCATAGTATTTTCAGGAAAGGAAATACCGTGTAAGATCTTGTAGTAGGTGCATTGATCGGTGATTCCTAAGGGGATATCCTGACTCTGCTGAGGTAATGGAATCACGTAGAGGAAGTTACTCAGTTGTTGAGAGTCGAAGGAGGTCTATATGATGGGCGTCTCGTGTGAAAAAGAACGAGCTCCGCCTGTCCTATGGATTAACCCTGTCATATCAGGAGAACTATTGACATTGAGATGATATATGCGCATGCTGTGTGGATTCACAGCGACCCTGTGTGGATTTCACAGTGGTGTGGTATGACAGGTGCAGATCTCTGAGTCTAATCAACGCACGAGTCAATCCGGAAGTAGTGTCAAGTGTCTTGTGTGGTGAGTCAGTGGAAAGTCTGACAGGTGAAATGAGAAACATTGAATTTTTATAGACACTTGATGCAGTATTGTGAAATGGAATGACTATGGGTGAATGTTGTGAAATGTGTGATTTTGGGCGATCAGGTGAATGATATGAGCAACTCTACGTTTTACATGGATATTTTGAAACTTGTTTTACTTTGAATTTCATGTTCATGATTTAAACTCTCTTTAAAATATCTAGCTTACCCTGCGTATTTTGGTTCTGTGGTTTTCTCTTAAAACTGTGATGATCGTGTATTTTACACGGGAGCAGATGATCTTCCAGGAAGTAGAGCTCCTTAGTGAGTGATCGCCGAGGAGGAGGTCGCCGGTTTTCTGTCTCTATCGGGTGATCGCCTGTTTCTGCCTCTATCGGGTGATCGCCTGTTTTTTTTTGTCCTGTTAGGTGATCGGCTGTTTTGGCTCCTCTGATAGGAGATCGGTCTCGTCCGATAGGAGATCGGTTTCTTCCGATAGGAGATCGCCTGCTTTGTTTTTTTTACTGTATTTTGTTTATGTTTCTGGAAAATTTGACCGAATTTGTATTAAACTCCCTAAGAGGAGCAACTTCATTTCATATATATAATATTTTGTTCATAGAATCTATTTGTCACCTTTACTTTCATTTTATATTTATTTCAAAGTAATTTGGAGGGATGTTACACCGCTGATGGACCAAGTGGCCCGGGGTTACGGCAAGGCTCTTGGGGGTGCCAACCTTCTCTTTACGAAGATGATGAAGGCCCAACAGGAAGCTGAGCATCGGGCCTTGGCTGCTGTGGGGGCGGAGCGTCGAATCACGAGCCTCACCCTTGAGGTGGCCGAGCTGCGTATGTTAGATAAGGAGATCAGGACCTCCTTTTTTCTAAGTCCCAGGAGGCCCTGGGAGCTCATGCTAAATGTAATGACTTTCGCCTGGCTGTGGAGGACCTAAAGGATGAGGCGAGCCGCCAAGAGGAAATAATTGTTGACCTTAAAGAGGAATTGACGCGACGTGATGACGACCTGGCCCAGCGGGATGTCGAGCTGGCCAGGGTGAAGGAGGAGGCGGCCAAAACTGAGGCAGAGCTGAGGACGGAGATGGTTCGAAGGGAGGAGCTCTATCAGAAGTCCAAAGAGGAGCTTAGCGATGAGGTAGCTGAAGCCTACAACGCGGGGTTTGGTGACGCCATTGCCCAGGTTGCCTGCGCACATCTGGGGGTGGACCTCTCCCAAACCGGTTTGGACAAGGTTATCCGGGATGGGCAGCTAGTGGATGCTCCTGTCGACCCTTGAGCCCTTCTTTCTTCTTTCTGTCTTTAACATAAACAACCTCTTGTAAATATTTGTACATTTCATCTCAATGAATTTATTCTTCAACGCTTTAGTCTTCTCTTGGTTACTTGATGTTTCTGTGTATAGCTGAATATTTTAACTCATGGTGCACTTCTGATGGAGATCAAGTAGAAGAGGATTTTACTAATGGAGGAAGAGGTCATCCACCCAAGCATTTAAAATTCTTCTTACTAGTCTTCTTAAAAAGTAGAACAGTTTGGGTTCTCTTGAAAATTCAAAAGATAGTAGTATAAATAAATCTTTGTAAATACTCTTGTATAAATTTGTTAATAATATAGAAATATCCTTAGGAGTATGCCAAAGAGGAAAACCAAAAGAAACCTCTAAATGTAAGGCATTTTAGGCACTTTCTTTAGGAAAAAGTGGAAAAAGTGACTTTTCTACTCCTTTCTCTCTTAGGCACTAGAAGGAGCTAGAAGAGTGACTCTTCCCACTCCTTCCCCTTTGTAACATGACCAGCCCTCTCCATTATAAATAGGGGTGCTTGGTACTTTGAATAAAAAAGTTGAAAGTTAGAAGAAAAGAAACTATCTTGAAATTGAGAGAGAGTGAGTTTGTGAGACTTGTCTCTTCTTCTCCTTCATGTCTTATCTTGTGAGCTTTGGAGACTCTCAAGTGGCGGCACCACCCACTCATCTTGGAAGAACCACCCTCCAAGTGGCGTGAATCACATCTCCAAAAGGCTACAACCACATAAGTCATTTCTATTCATCTTCTAAAAATACCCATTTGTGTTTTCTTGTAGTTTTTCCATTTTTAATCGGTTCAATCTTTTTCATGAGTTGTTTCCTTTCATTTGCTGCCATTGTTCTGCACTTTGTTGGTTTATTTCCTTGTTTTCTTGCTGGTTTAATTTTGTCCAAACCATGGGTTTCCATATACATGTGTTGTTCTTGTTTTCCATCCATGGGTTTTTGTTCTTTGATGAATTTCTTTGTGATTTTCTAATTCCTATTGAATTTCAATCAGTATTTTCACTTGTTCTTGGTGTTCTTATATTGTTCTTGTGTTTCCTTTGAAGTTTGGTACTGTTCTTGAATTACCCATTCATATTCCATTGTTATCTTACACTACAAGTTACCTATTCATGTGTTTTTAGTATGAACCTTTGTTTTCTTGAATAGAAACTCTATTAATTGCTCTTTAGAATTTTGATCCTAATTCTTGAAAGTGTCATGAATACAATGAAACCTATATCAACTCAACCCAAACCAAGAAAGGTTCATAAGAGACTCACATCAACTTCGCACCCCCTGGTCTTCTGCTTCTGCATCTTTTGTTTCTTTATCTATACATGTTTCCTTTGATGATTACGCCAGCGCATCTATACCCTTTTGCTTTGATTACTATTTCTCGAGTAACTTCTAAGTGACCTTTATGTCGCAATCCCGTTTGGTCGGCGTGTATGACTTTGTGCGCTAGATGTGGGGCGAGGTGGTTTTTCCCTATCGACCTTGTCTGATAAGGCGAGGAGAACCTCTTCCTCTGCCGACCCCAACCATTGAGTCACAGGAGACCTCTCTCTCTGTCGACCTCATCTGATGAGCCAAGGAAGATCACTTTCTCTGTCGACCTCGACCGATAAGCCAAGGTAGACCTCTTTCTCTGTCCACCTTGGCTGATGAGCCAAGGAAGACCTCTCTCTTGTATTTTCTTGCTGTGCAAACTGAAAACTCCTCCTGTCTTTGATCCTGTAAAAATAAGGGAAAAGGATTTGTTGTGAACCATACTAATCTTCCCCTTTCTTTAACAAGGTAGAATATGCTCGTTTTTCTCGCCCCAGCCTCACTGTAAGAAGACTTTTACTGTGAACCATACTATTCTTCCCCTTTCTTTAACAAGGTAGAAGAGGTTCATTTTACTTGCCTCGCCCTTGCTGTAAAAAGGTCAAGGAAGAGGACTTTTACCGTGAACCATACTATTCTTCTCCTTTCTTTAACAAGGTAGAAGAGGTTCATTTTACTTGCCTCGACCTTGCTGTAAAAAGTCAAGGAAGAGGACTTTTACTGCGAACCATACTATTCTTCTCCTTTCTTTAACAAGGTAGAAGAAGTTCATTTTACTTGCCTCGACCTTGCTGTAAAAAGTCAAGGAAGAGGACTTTTACTGCGAACCATACTATTCTTCTCCTTTCTTTAACAAGGTAGAAGAGGTTCATTTTACTACTTAACACAAATATATCTCTCTTAATTCTTTTTCTCTTTTCTTTTATTGGGTGACCTCATTAAAAAACCCCGTAGGGAAAAAGAGTGTCCCCTTGACTGGATGATACAATTGTGTTCAAATACAAATTTACTAACTGAAATAAAACTTGAGGTTTGCACCGTTCCACGTGCAGGGAATTGCTCCGCCTTCTAAGGTTTTGCAACCTGTATGCCCCGTTTCCCAGGGCCTCTGTTACTCGAAACGGGCCTGTCCACTTGGGGGATAGTTTTTTTTCTAACTGGTAGGAGTGGGCTTTCAGCATTACCAGGTCGGCGACTTGGAACTACCAAGGTCTCAATTTTAACCTGTATTGGCGTTCTACTCTCCTCTTTAACACTTCAGACTTAACGCGGGCCTCCTCTCTGACTTCGTCTAGTGGTCTAGATTCACCCTTCTTTCTTCATTTGATTCTTTCGCCACAAAGTTCTGGAATCGAGGTGAGCTTTCCTGTATCTCTACTGGAATCATGGCATCTGACCCGTAGACTAGGCTGAAGGGCGTTTCTTTAGTGGTGGATTGTGGAGTGGTGTGATATGCCCACACAATCCTGGGGACCTCTTGTAAGGATCTAGATAATTATTTGGAATAGAAGAGGTATAATTTTAATGAATTCTGAATATGTTATTACTTAAAACGAAAAGAGCTTGTAATGGAAATTTCATGGTGGTCAGACCTCGGATGTCGCCCAAGGTCTGAGGGCGGCGTGGTAGAGGTCGGTCGGTGGACCATAGTGGGTTCCAAAAATCACATGTAGGGAGGTGTGATTTGAACCTTAGGAGCGCCATGCATGCAAAGTAACTACAGGACTTTACGCTTGGACATAAGGGATTTACCTTAGTGTTGCATGCTTAGGCACGTAAGGATTGAGTGCTGAGCTGCCCTCGGGCAGGAGAAGCTACCGACGCCACCGAGCCATGTGGGGGTGATAACACAGGCGTGGAGTAGTGGTAGGACGAGCCCTTAACAGGGTGTGACGATGGGGCATCGGTCGACAGAAGCAAGGCGATGTGTCCTCGCCACATCAAGGACGATGAGAGATCGCCAGGGCGAGAGACACGCGGACATCGCGAGGGCGAGAGACAGGCGGTCATCGCCAGGATGAGGGACGCATCGGTCGACTTCCAGGGGGAGACATCGATGGTCTGCCAGGGTGAGACATCGGTGGTCTGCCAGGGTGAGGAATCATTCATTGCCAGTATGAGAGGCATCAGTCATCGCCAGTATGAGAGGCTCGGTCATCGCCAGTATGAGAGGCATCGGTCATCGCCGGTATGAGAGGCAAGGTTATCGCGCGATGTCGTGTTTCACACAGATAAGGTGGGACCCAGGCTCCCAGCATGAATGTTCTGCATGCGCGACACGTAGACATTAGGAGTGCTTCAGAACAGTTGACGCCAGAGAGTTGGTAAGGCAGGTAACCCAAAGTTGGTACGCGCAGAGGCATCACGTGACAGTTCTGTCAGAGGAAACGTGCACGCAAGCTTCCCACTGAGTGGGTAATGGCAGCTGCATGGCGGGTCTACGTTTCTTAGTCTCAGAACGCACCTCCTCTTTAGTTGGAGTTCGAACGCTGTTGGAGTAGCGAGAGATAGAGTGAGTTTAGTCTTCATCCTTTCTCCTTCCTCTCTTTCACTCTGCAATTCAGACCTTCTCACGTCCCAGCTTGGCTACCGGCGACTGCCATAGAGCACCTGGGAGGTTCTCTGCAAGTTCTCCAAACCGGACGCTAAAACAGAGTAAGTCGTTTCGCTCTGTTCTTCGAGTCGATCCTGCACTTGAGAGGGTTGCCTCTGCGTAGGCGTTGCATGCAGCTCTCTTGGCTTCAGGAATCGTCTCTGTTAACATAGAAATGAGTGGTATAGCTAGTTTTGTGACTAAGGCTCCATGGTGCAGGTTAAGGCATCCTTGAATCTCGTTGGGTTGGAGCTCTTAGAGAAGTTTACGCTAGTCCAGGTAAGGGAAGCTAGCATTTTCGTTTATAAAAACTTTAGGCGAGTGGGTTCTGAAGTGGGGGCGACGTGGTCGCCGGTTTCATATTCTTTTTCACGATGCTCTGTTTTTATGTGTAGGGCGACGTGATCGCCGGTTTTAAATGTTGATTTCGAACTCCCCTGTTTTAGTGTCGTTTGAAACTGTTTGAGATTGAAATGTGAAATGCATGTGATATTCGAAAATCTGAACCTTGGAATGATTGTTTCTGTGATTGGGATTGTTTAAGAAAAGATTCAAAATATTATATGATGGAATTGTGCTTTTACGTGTTGTATGATGCATTGAATGTTGTGAATGTGGGATCAAGGCATAGTATTTTCAGGAAAGAAAATACCGTGTAAGATCGTGTGTAATGTGCATTGACTAGGGACTTGTCTAGAAGGAGATATCCTGACTCTGCTGATATAATGGAATCACATAGATGAAGTTATTCAGTTGTGGAGAGTCGAAGGAGGTTCATATGTATGGGTAAGTTGTTTGAAAGATAACTGACTTGACCTGTTATATGAATTAACCCTGTCATACTGGGAGAGTGATGATATTGAGATTATGTATGCGCATGCCTGTGTGGATTTCACAGCGACCCTGTGTGGATTTCACAGTGGTGTGGTATGACAGGTGCAGATCTCTGAGTTTGAGTCAACGCACGAGTCTTCCGGAAGTAGAGTCATGTGTCTATATGTTATGAGTCAGTGGAAAGTCTGACGTGTGAAACATGAATATTGAATGTATTGAATAGACACTTGACGAGTTTGTGGAATATGGGGATGTTGATGGTTGAAATTGATATAGATTATGAATGGTGTGAAGATTTATGCTTTCTATTGATATAAGGTTTCATATTTAAAGTTTTTAAAAATATCTAGCTTACCCTTTATTTTGTATCGTGGTTGTTTTTCTTAAACATGTGATGATCGTGTATATTTGCACGGGAGCAGATGAGGTTGCAAGTAGTAGAGCTCCTCAGTGAGTACTTCCTGGAGGAGGAGATCGCCGGTTTTGAATGCTGTGGTTTTATTTTATTTTGAAAACTCCTGTATGGAGATGTATTAAAACTTCCTCAAAAAGGGATATTATTTTGAGGCACATTTGTACTAATGGATGAATTATATTATGTATATATCTATGTTCAATTTTGATATTATTGTTTCACCTTTATTTTTATTATATAAATATGACCTATATTTTGAGGGGCGTTACACCTCTTCTGCCCAAGTCCCTTTAGCTTTCTCGAGCCTCCTCTTTAGGCCTCTGAGCAGGACCCTATTAGCTGATTCAACCTGCCCATTTGTTTGGGGGTGCTCGACTGACGCGAACACCTGTTTGATGCCGAGCTCTGAGCACAACTTTCCCAACTGCTGACTTGCAAACTGGGTACCTTTATCAGATACTAAACGCCTCGGGATTCCAAAACGACACATGATATTCTTCCAGATGAAGTGTTGGACCTTATGTGCCATAAATTGCACCATCGGTTCAGCTGCGATCCATTTGGTGAAGTATTCTATAGCCACCATAAGGTATTTCATCTATCTGACCGCGAGTGGGAAAGGTCCCAGGATTTCAATTCCCCACATGTGGAAAGGCCACGGACTATGGAGGGATCTCAGCTCTTCTGGTGGCGCGCGATGCCAGTCTGCATGCTCTTGACACTTTTTACACCGCTGCGCGTATCTTATGCAGTCTTCTCTCATTGTTGGCCAATAATACCTTACTCGAACAGCCTTGGCTACCAGGGCTCGTCCACCGATGTGACTTCCACATATTCCCTCGTGAAGCTCTGCTATTATGTGAGTGCATTGTGCCCCACTTGCACATGTCAAAAGAGGATGGGAATAACCATTTCTGAACAGGTTTCCGTTAATCAAGGTGTAGCGGGGAGCGTTCTTCTTCACAATCCTAGCTTCCGCGGGGTCTAG
This sequence comes from Phaseolus lunatus, assembly GCA_013389735.1. NCBI lineage: Eukaryota > Viridiplantae > Streptophyta > Magnoliopsida > Fabales > Fabaceae > Phaseolus > Phaseolus lunatus. Next base: position 14,544,934 of record CM023862.1, on the reverse strand, counting down.
CGGAAGTGTCTCATCAGCTAAGTAACGTTGATAGGGCGTTACCCAAGTCTCTCCCCCTTCCATCAAGCAAACTTGTGACAACATTTCAGCTGGCAGGCCATAAGAACTTATGCGAGGTACTTTCAGTGTTTCTTGAGTTAATGACCTATGACTCCTTCCTTCGTGAACAACTTTTATCATTTGTACATCCGCGGGGTCTCCTGCAACCGTTCGAGGTGCCCTTAAAGTTTCCTGAATTACCGTCCTTTGCCTTCCCCCCTTGCCCGAGCTGGCGAGTTTTGCCAACAAGTTAGCTTTGGCATTTTGCTCTCATGGAACATGGAGCAGCTCAAACTCTAGGAATGTGCCTTTTAATAATTTTACATAGCCGAGATAGGCAGCCAACTTGGGTCATTGGCTTGGTACTCGCCAGTGACCTGTCCTGTGACCAAGAGTGAGTTGCTTTTTGCCAGCAAACGTCCCACGCCCATCTCCTTTGCTAGTAGCATCCCTGCTATCAAGGCTTCTTCTCCGCCTGGTTATTACTGGCCTTGAAAGCGAAACGTAGAGCCTGTTCTATTAAGACACCATCTGGCCCTTCTAATATGACCCCGGCACCGCTGCCTTGCAGATTAGATGAGCCGTCAACTGAAAGGACCCATTTAAATCCTGTCTCTCTCTGGGATGGAGCTGCCGAGGTGAGCTCAGCCACAAAATCAGCGTAAACTTGACCCTTGATGGGGCCCTGGGTTCATAATGTATCTCGAATTCGGATAACTCTACTGTCCAACAAACCATGCGTCCTGCTACATCAGGCTTCTGCATCTGTCATTACTATGATAGTAAAGTTGTGGAAGTAATGACGCAACCTTCTTGACGAGAATACCATAGCCAGGGTTGCCTTTTCGATTGCCTGGTATCGCACCTGAGGTCCCTCTAGGACCTTACTAACAAAATAGATGGGCCTTTGCACCTGCTCCTGGTCCTGGACGAGGACCAAGTTGATTGCTCAATCTGTGATGGCAAAGTAGAGACGAAGCGGAATGCCCGACACCGATTTACATAGTACCGGTGGGCTAGCTAGGTACTCGTTTAATTTGAGAAAGGCCTCCTCACATTCGCTGGTTCATGAAAACCTGTTGTTCCGTTTGAGGCATTGGAAGTAAGCATACCCCTTTTCTCCTCCTGCAGAGACGAAACGTGAGAGGGCGGCCATCCGACCTGTCAGCTGTTGGACTTCTTTTATTGTGGCCGGGCTCCTCATCGCCATGATGGCTGCGCATTTCTCTGGGTTGGCCTCTATCCCTCGCTCCGTCAGTAGGAACCCCAGAAACTTTCCTGCTTCCACCCCAAACATGCATTTCTCAGGGTTCAACTTTAAATTGTACCTGGTGATGGTGGTGAAGAGCTCCTCCAAATCAGTCACATGTTGACCCCTTTCCTAGATTTGACAACCATATCATCTACGTACTCCTGGACGTTTCGACCTATCATTGGGGCGAGAATCCAGTCCATCAATCTCTGATACGTCGCCCCAGCGTTCTTCAGTCCAAAGGGCATTACCTTGTTGTAGTAACTGGACAGTTCTGTCACGAACGCTTTTTTTTCCTCATCGCGAGGGTGCATCCGTATCTGGTGGTACCTTGAGAAGGCGTCCAGAAAGCTGAGCAGTTTACAGCCTGACGCGTTGTAAACCAAAGAGTCGATGCTAGGCAGAGGATACGAATCCTTAGGACAGACCCTATTGAGATCCGTGAAATCAACACACATTCTCCACTTGCCGCTCGTGTTCTTTACTAGTACCACATTGGCCAGCCACTCAGGGTACTAAATTTCCATGATGTGGCCTACCTTCAGCAGTTTCTGGGTCTCCTCTCTGATGACCTGCTGCCTTTCCTCATTAAACTTCCGACGTCTCTGGCGTACCGGGCGGACCTGGGGGTCCAAAGTGAGGTGGTGGCACAGGAAGTCGGGATCAATCCCTGGTATGTCGGTTGCGGTCCATGCGAAGGAGCCCAGGTATCGTGACAAAACAGTGGCTATCTGGTCCTGATCCTCCTGGCTCAATGTCTTGCAGAGCTTGAAGGTCTTACCTCTGATCAACCACTCCAACACCTCTCCCGCGGGTTCTGGTCTCCTGTCAGGGGTGACCTCTTCCTGGTCTGTGCCCTTCCCTGAGGATGAGTGGAACGTTACTGAGCATACCCCTCTCTTCGTTTTGAGGTTGTTTTCGTAACACTTCCGGGCCGTTATCTGATCATATTTTATGGTGATGACCGTTCCCTCAAGGGAAGGCAGCTTCATCTTCATGTGCCTTGACGAGGGTACCGCTCCTAACTTGTTTAAGGGTGGCCTACCCAACAGGATGTTGTAAGCTGAAGGAGCGTTGACTACGAGGTACTTGATGTCCACAGTGCGAGATCTCTGACCATCCGTGAACATCGTCCTTAGCTCGATGTGCCCCCTGACCTCTACTTGGTCTCCTGCGAACCCATAAAGGTAGCCATCGTACGACCTCAGCTGATCAGGAGATAACTGTAGCTTTTGGAAGGTAGACTAGAACATCACATCTACGGAGCTTCCCTGGTCCACGAGGACGCGGTGGACCCTCCTACCGACAGTGACCACTGAAATTACGATCGAGTCATTGTCATGTGGTTTCACGTCCTGGCGATCTGCCTTTGTGAAGGTCAGGTCGGGTTCTGGAAACTAATCGGCCTCGACCTCCTCCACCGTCAAGACCTCCCTAGCGTATCTCCTTCCTTGGGAGGCAGTGCATCCTCCTCCTGAGAATCCCCCCGCAATGGTGTTGATTTCCCCGTAGATAGGCACCTCATGCCCTTGATCCACTGCTGGGGCTGCTATCACCGTATCTCCCTGAGAATCCTACAAGTAAGGTGTCAGGAAACCATTCCTTACCAGATCGTCCAGCTGATATCCCAAGGCGAGGGAATTGCTCAAGGTGTGACCATGAGCTTGGTGGAAGTCACACCAATGGTTTTTGTGAGGGCCCACTTGCTTGTCAGACTTTGGGGGAGCCTTTAACCTGCTTGCCACCTCTGGGAGCGTTATGAGCTCCTTGAGCTCAACTCTGAAGCTGTGCCTGGTTGGCTTGGGCCTCTAAGACTCATAAGGTGCGAACCTTGCCTTCTTCTCCATGGCGGTAGCGTGCACCCTTGGGGGTTGAGCACGTCCTGTTGCGCGAGGTTTGGATAGATCAACCCTTGCACGTTTCTCTGCCACCCGTTCTTCTGCTGTGTGTGGGCGACCGCCCTGCATTGGATCTCATCGAATGTCCTTGCTGCACATCATATCAAAGCGTCACTAAAGGGTCCAGGGAGGATTCCTCTCTCAAAGGCATGCACAATTATGGCCTCGTCTTTGGTCTGCAATCTTACTACCAACGCTCCAAACCGGTTGAGAAAATCTTTCAGTGGCTCCTCCTGGAATTGCTTTACGTCAAAAAGATCGAAAGCAACGGGGTCCGTGCCCGGTTGACGATGAATTGCTTCTTGAACAACTCCAAAAATTGTTCAAAGGACGTGATGTATCCGTCTGGGAGCCCCACAAACCAGTTTAACGTCGTTCCTACAAAAGTACCCATGAACAACTTACAGTGCATGGCGTCTGTGCCTCCCAAAGATCATCATCTGTGTATGGAAAGCTGTTATGTTGGCCTCTGGGTCCTCGACCCCTATGAAGGTATTTTTCGGGATCTCGAAAAACGCAAGTATTACCGTCTCCATGATTTCTCGTGAGAAAGGCATGGGTCAGGCCTTGGCTGGGGGTGCACCCCCTTGCTCCGCCTCTGCCCGTTCTCCTATTCCTCTCCTTAATTCTTTATTGGCTCTTCGTAACTCCTCATTGGCCGCCAATGAAGCGTTCAAGTCTACCCTAAACTGATCCTGCCTAAGGGCCTGATCAGCATTGGACGCTGCGAACGCTTGCTGGAGGTTGCGGATGGTCTCCATGAGTTCTTGGATGGTGGTTGTATGATCACCCTCATCTCTTCTAGCGTCGCCTTGCCTAGTACTCCTCATATCGTCTGGTTCTACTGGTTGCAACTGTGGATGGGACCTAGTTTTATTGGGCCCCACGGTGGGCGCCAAATGTTCTCGCCGGTTGACTCTCCCGTTAGTTGACTTCTACGATCGCTTGCACCTTCTCTCTTCCCTTCAACTGGAACAGCTAACCTGCAAAGAAAGAAAGACGAGCGTCCTAGCGGTTGTTCGCACTCCAACGCTCAAGTCAAAACTAAGGCAAGAAACACCAAGTGTATAGCAAAAGAGTTCTAGTCTCAAAAGCTACGTCCCTTTGTGAATGCCTTACTACCCTTTATATAGCCCTTTTAGGGTTCCTTCCGCGCCTACCCTTGCGTCCAAGTGTTTCCTCTCAACGAATATAGGGTTACCTTTCTGGGATTCTATCACACAATCTTGTTGCGCGTCCCTTGGCAACCTTCTATTCTTAGAGTGCAACTCTCGTGACAATCTTCCTTTTCTGGAGTGCTTAACTTGGGCGTGGGCGCTAAAGCATACGCTGTAACCCTAGCGCCACATGGCCAAATCTTCAGTGTTAAGCTAATCACTCACGTGCCTTCTTATGTGTTTCCAGGGATAGATCCCCTATGCCAAAGCCTTATGTCTCACATATACCCTGCATGCATGGCGTATCTGTGAAACTGATTTATATTCTCACATGTGTGATTTTGTGGACCCCTCTGCGGGCCCTACCATGCCAATCTCTCCTGTGTCGACCTCTCACTCATCTGCCGACATCCGAGGTCTGGCCACTACAACTGATAAGTACACATTTCAATAATTTTCTAATTACAAGTATCTACAAGATCTAAAATCTAAAATTTAAACTATAAACAAAAATTACGTAATAATATAGGAAAAAAAGCACAATTAACTCAATATATATTATGAGATTTAAAAGTAATCTAATAAAATGAGACTAACAAATCTTATTAGAATATATTCTTAAAGCATAATAAAAAAATGTGTTTTAAGTTGAATCTTTCCTACAAAGCTGACTTAAAAATTAAAAAATATTTTCACTTTATAAACTATAAGTTATATTATATTATTTTTAGTCGAGCATTAAAAATGATATGGCATTAAAGATAAAATTCTATTTTTACAAATGTTATGTTAAATAACGTCATGGTTATATTGTCACGTGTGATATATCACGTCGGAAGGTTCATAATGCATAATAAATAATTTATTTCCTTATAGTGTGTGACAAGATTGAAAGCATGGGGAGACAACTCAGTAAACCCGTAGTCCCTAAGGCGATGATGATTAGAGAGATATTTGGCCTTTAGGTTATAACCAACTTCTTTCTGTTCACCCATTCCACACTCACAAACAAATGTCCCTTCCAACCTTTTTATGAATCACTCGCTTTCAACTTGCTGAATTATTGAATATATGATCCCACGGAAGGGGCACTTTCACATGTGATCTCATCACATCGATCTATGAGATTTTCAATTATTGAAAAAGGACATCATAATTGTTACAATATTTTATAAATTTTAATTTTAGTTATTAAATTGGAAAAGAAAATGATTTAGATAGTTATAAATAAATTTTATATCAATTTTAAAGTCGTATTTTTTTAAAAATAGAGTTTTAATTTAAAATTAAGAGTAACTAATATCTTCTATGGATACTAAATTTATTTAATTTAATAATATATAATATGATACAATACAAAATTATAAAAGGCGTGTATCAAATATTAAATATCAAAAATGTATTTATAGATATTGTGAAACGTTTTTATAGGAAATTCATATGTACAGTTAATAAATATCATTTTTAAAATTAAATATTAATTAAAAATATAAAATAATTATTTGATCGAAAATATTCTCATGTGCATTTCTTTGAATGTAATTTGATATAGGTAGCTAAAATCTTGATAGTCATGGTTAGATACTAGTTTAGAAACTATTTTAATTTTTTTAATTTATAAAATAGTCTCTAATTTAATCAAGGTTTAAATACCTTATTTATTTTTGTACTATACACAGCTCGGCAACCCAATGTATGTAAACAGTAGCTCGATTTTCAGAAAGGTAAAGGTAAGCTCGGATGCTAGACCAGGCTAGGCTTATGTCATTGACTCAATTTCACTGAAAGGCCCTAGGCACATGGCAAGTCGTACGAGATACCCCTTTGTTTTCGCGCTTATATAGTAGTTGTTATAATATTTGTTGATATATTGCATATTTGTTGATATATTGTTGTGACATGTTTGTTACACGTAAAAGCTTGTTGATAATTGTCGTTAACCCTAAAGAAGATAAGGACGTGCACATGAAACAGAATGTTTGCCTGCAGTTAGCACCTAAAGATGATTGGTGCCCGTGGTAGGTCGTTTTTTTTCTGTTAGAGATAGAAAATAAATGTCCTTATTTTTAGTTAATATTTGCTTCTCTCATATGAGAGTTGCTGCATGTTGATTGTACGCCTATAAAAGGGGGATGAGACCCTAGATGAAGGTACGCTATTTTTGCACACTAAACTGAGTTTTATTGTTGCTTTTGTGAACCCCTACTGACTTGAGCGTCGGAGTGCCATCAATAGGTAGGGCATCCTCTGTTACAACGAAGCCATACTTGAAGCAGCAAGAAGAGACCTGACTCCAAGTCCAGGAGGAGGTGCATTCAACCTAGGTCAACCGGCGAGAACATTTGGCGCCCACCGTGGGGCCCGCTAAAACTTGATCCCATCCACATCCATGATTAAGTTCAAGTTTCCAGAAGAAGATGAGAAACACGAGACAAGTGCCAACGAGACAAGACAGAGGTGAGGCTCCCAGACTGCAGCAACTCATGAAGACTTTGAGGACTTTCCAAGAGGCTAACGAGCAGTCGAGACAAGAGCAGGAAAGGCTACGAGAAGCGAACAAGCGGTCCGCGAAGGAGCAAGAAAGGTTGCGGGAGGAGTTGCGCAAAACCCACAAGGAGTTACGCAGAGATTTGCAGCAGTGTGACCGACATCCCCCAAGAGAATCCAAGGCGAGCCTGAATGAAAGGGACAACGTCGAACCGTTCTCGCGGGCCATCATGGACGAGCCAGTGCCCATGCACTACGTGGCCCCCAAGATCACGTTCACGGGGGTAGAGGATCCAGAGACCCATTTTACAGCGTTTAATGCTCAAATGATCATCTCGGGAGGATCAGAGTCAGTACGGTGTAAGATGTTCATGGGTACTTTTACAGGTACAGTACTAAGGTGGTTCAGTGGACTCCCAGATGACCACATTACTGCGTTTGTACAATTTGCCAAGTTGTTTAGAGAGCAGTTTTATACCAACCGGGTGAAGCCCCCAGTGTTATACAATATTTTTAGTGTGCGGCAAAGGGAAGTGGAATAACTGAATGACTATTTGAATCAATTTTGGGCTTTCACTGTGAAGCTCCGAACTCATGACGAGAACGTCATGGTATCCGCTTTTGAACAAGGGGTTGCTTTTGGACCGTTTTGCGATTCTCTGATCAGGAACCCAGCAGAAACCTTTTCCGAGATCAGGCAGAGAGCAGTTGTTCACATTAGTGCTGAGGAAGCAGTGGCGGCCAGAAATAATGGCCCGCAACCTCGGGTAGCTAAGCCAAAAGAAACCAACAAGGCTTCTCGGCCCCTGAGGGTTCATGAGACCTCAACAGGGAAGAAAGTAGATACTAGGCACACCCTATACAAGAAGGGTAAGGTCGAGGCTAAAAACAAGGAGGACGAATTCCATCCCAAGTTTCGAATATCGTACAAAGGAATTGATCAGCATACTGGTAGTAGCTGAGAAGTTGAAGTTCCCTTAAAAGACGGACAGGAATTTGGGGGGACAAAAGGATGTGTGGTGCGAGTTCCATAAAGGATTTGGACACGACACTGAGCGCTGCATGGCTTTGGGTTATCAGTTAGTCGAGATCCTGAGGGACGGCTTCCTAAAGGAGTACCTCGAGCCTGACCAAGGAGAACCTTAAGGGGAAAACACCCCGAGAGACCAGACGCATGAGGTGCCCGTCCATGCCAAGTTGAACACCATATCAGGAGGGTTCTCTGGAGGAGGCAGCACGGTCACAAAGTGCAAGCGGTACGCGAGGGCTGTAATGTCGGTGGAAATGAGGGATTAGGATGATGCTCCTAAACCAGATCTCTGTTTTAGGAAGGCCGATTTGGCAGATGTGATTCCCCACGACAATGACCCAGTAGTGATATCGGTCATCATGGTAGGAAGGAGAGTACACCGAGTTCTAATTGATCAAGGGAGCTCGGCCGATGTAATGTTTTGGTCCGAATTCGTAAACTTGTGGTTGTCTCTCAACCAGTTGAGGCCCCATGACGGATGCCTGGTGAGTTTTACAGGCGACCACGTGGAGGTGCGAGGGTATGTAGACCTGAGGACGACGTTCTCGGATGAGGAGGTGGCCAGGACTATTGTCATCAGGTACATTGCTTTTGCCTATAACTTGCTTTTGAAGAGACCCTCTATAAAAAGGTTGGGTGCGATAGCTTCAACAAAACACATGAAGATGCGGCTGCCATCCAAAGAGGGGAAGGTAATCACGATTAGGTCGAACTAGAAAGTTGCTCGCAAGTGCTATGAGAGCAACTTGAAGAACATGAGGAGCTTGAACTCAACCTCCTTTGTGCATGAAGGGAAGGTGGCTGAGGTGCTGGAGACTGAGGTCAGCAACCGACAGCGACCTGCGCCTGCTGGAAAAGTACAAGAGCGAAAGATTGAGGGGAAGGCATTCAAGCTCAATGCTTTGATAGATTGAAGGTTGCAGGATCAAATAGCCGGGGTGATAGCCTAGAACATTAACGCGTTCGCATGGTCCTTAGCAGATATGCTGGGAATAGATCTCGATTTTCTTTGTCACAGGTTGACTATGGACACCAGGGTCCGGCCCGTGGTTCAAAGAAGGAGAAAGTTTAATGAGGAAAGATGCCTGATCATAAGGGCAGAGACTTAAAAGTTGCTGAATGCTAACCACATCAGGGAAATCCAGTACCCTGAGTGGTTAGTGAACATGGTGTTAGTGCAGAAGTCCAATGGAAAGTGGAGGATGTGTGTCAATTTTACCGACCTGAACAAAGCTTTCCCAAAGGACTCCTACCCATTGCCGAGTATCGAGTCCCTGGTGGACAGTGCCTCGGGTTGTTGCTTAGTGAGTTTTCTTGACGCGTTCTCAGGATACAACCAGATTCAGATGCATCCCAACAATGAAAGTAAGACCGCTTTCATGGCAGAATTTGCTAGTTATTGCTACAAGGTCATGCCCTTTGGCCTTAAGAATGCTGATGCAACCTACCAGTGCTTGATGGACTGGATTCCCGCCCCTCTACTCGGGCGAACGGTGCAGGCCTATGTAGATGACATGGTCGTCACTTCTGTGGAGCACATGACCGATCTAGAAGAGCTGCTCGCAACCATTGCTAAGTATAATTTGAAGTTAAACCTCAAGAAGTGTGTGTTCGGGCTAGAGGCGGGGAAGTTCCTCAGATTCTTATTGATCGAAAGGGGCATAGAGGCCAACCCAGACAAATGTGCAACCATTATAGAGATGAGGAGCTCTGCCATAGTAAAGGAGGTCCAATAGTTAAATGGACGGATGGCGACCCTCTCCCATTTTCTATCAGCCAGTGGAGATAAGGGTTACCCATATTTCTAGTGCCTGAAGAAAAATAATCGATTCGTATGGACCTCCGAGTGCAATGAGGCCTTTGTAAAGTTGAAGAAGTATCTGGCCAGCCCTCCTGTCCTAGGGAGGCCGATAGTCGGTGTTCCTCTACGCTTGTACTTTGCCATCACAGATCGGGCAATTAGCTCGGTGATAGTACAAGACCAGGAACAGGTCCAGAGACCAATCTATTTTGCCAGCAAGGTGCTGCAGGGGCCAGAAGAGCACTACCAGGCAATCGAGAAGGTTGCACTAGCAGTAGTGTTCATAGCCCGGAGGTTGCAACATTACTTTCAAAGTTTCACCGTGATAGTGATGACCGACCTCCCTATTCGTAAAGTCTTTCAAAAGCTCGACATTGCGAGGTGGATGGTGCGATGGTCAGTGGAGCTATCCGAGTTCAATATCTACTATGAGACGAGAGGGTCGATAAAAGGGAAGGTTTGTGCAAATTTTGTGGTGGAATTGGTATCAGAGGGTACTCATTCCGATCCTGGAGACTTTCGATGGATCTTATCAATAGACGGGTTCTCCAACCAGCAGGGCAGTTGTGCTGGGGCCATTCTGGAGGGGTCCAATGGATTGTTGATTGAGCAATCCTTGAAGTTTTCATTTAAGGCTAGCAACAACCAAGTCGAGTATGAGGCCCTAATAGCAGGAATGTTGCTAGCCCAGGAGTTGGGAGCTAGAAGCCTACTGGTGAAGAGCGATTCGTCACTTGTTATCGAACAGGTGACTGGTAGGTACCAAGCTAAAGACCTACAATTGGCTGCATACCTCCGGTATGTCATGATTTTGATGAAAGCTTTCACCCAGTTTGAACTCGTACACGTGCCAAGGGAGTAAAATTCCCGAGCTAGTCTGTTGGCCAAGCTGGCAAGCTCGAGGAAGGAAAATCGGCAAAGGTCAGTGATACAGGAGACTCTGAAGTCTCCAAGGACTATGGGAGACAAACCTCCAAAGGCAGACAAGGTCGAGATCCTGGAGACAAGGCCTAAGGGTGGAAGAAGTCATCGGTCACTAACCCAGGAGACATTGAAGGTCCCCAGGGTAGTGACGTACCACGTACAGGAAGGGGAGGTAATGGTTACCTCACAGGGTGACACATCAATATTTAGCAGATGGTTTACTGCCAACTAGGCCCGCAGAAGTGCAGATGGTTAAGAAGAATGCCGGGAAGTATACTTTGATTGACGACATGATGTTCCATCACGGCTACGCTCATCCCGCCCTTGCGTGTATCAACGGAGATCAATGTATTCGTGTAATGGCAGAATTACATGAAGGTATCTGCGGAAATCACTTAGGCAGCCAAACACTGGCATTAAAGGTCATCCGAGCTGGGTACTACTGGCCCACAATTAAGGAAGACTACAGAGGGTATGCCCAGCGATGTGAGCAATGCCAGAAGCATGCAGACTGGCACCATGCACCCGCAGAAGAGCTGCAATTGATTTACAGCCCATGATCGTTCCATATACTGGGAGATAGACATTTTGGGTCCTTTCCCTTTGGCAATACGCCAAATGAAGTATCTCGTGGTAGCCATCGAATACTTCACAAAGTGGATCGAAGCCAAACCTATCGCACAGATTACCATCCACAGGGTACAACACTTTGTATGGAAGAATATAGTGTGCCGCTTTGGAATCCCTAGACACTTGGTATCTGACAATGGGACATAATTCACCAATCAGTAGTTGGCCAAGTTGTGTTCCGAGCTTGGGATAAAGCAGATATTTTCCTCTGTACAGCACCCCCAAACAAATGGTCAGGTAGAATTGGCCAACAGAGTCTTACTTAGGGGGTTGAAAAGAAGGTTAGAAAAGGCAAAGGGAACGTGGGCCTACCATACTACACCGCAGTCAACTACCAAGGAGACCCTTTTTAGTTTGGTGTATGGGGTGGATGCCATGATTCCTATATAAATTCAGGAGAACTCTCCCCAGTTCCAGAATTTCATTGCGGAAGAGTCCAATGAAGGAAGAAGAGTGAACTTAGAATTTTTAGATGAAGTCCGTGGACAGGCCCGCATTAAGTCAGAAGCGCTGAAAAAGAGGGTCGAGATGAAACAAAGGACCAAGGTCAGGCCCAGGAAGTTCCAGGTAGCTCTGACTTGGTGATGCCGAAAGCCCATCCTTACCAGTTGGAGAATAAGTTGTCTCCAAAGTGGACAGGACCTTTTCGCATAGTCGAGGTGCTCAGGAATGGCGCGTACAGGTTAGAAACCCTAGAAGAAGAACCTATCCTGAGGACATGGAACACTGTCAACCTCAAGTTTTACTTCAGTTGATGTATCTGATGCTTGTTGATGAACATTGTGATGCTAAGGGGAGGCGCTCTTTTTCCCTAAAGAGGGTTTTTGAATGAGGCCCCCGGTATAAAAATATGTTTATGAGGCATTATTGCTTTTTCTTATGTGTTGTATATGTTGTTCAACGACCTTTCTTGGAGAGTTTTCCAAGGAGAGGTCGTAGGTGTGAATAAATACTACTGGCAGATAAGTCGACGGAAGTCGCCCTGTGGGTAAAGGCAGAACAGGAGTCCCATCCTGACCAACACAGTTGGGTTAACTCGGTGTGAGAGCGTTCACCCGAGGTTAAATGCTCTGTGGGATGGGCGTAATTACGTGGATTACTCAGCTTGACCAACACAGTCGGGTTAAGTCGGGGTGAGATCATTCACCCGAGCTTAAGCGCTGTGTGGGATGAGTAATGGCGCGTAGATGCTGTGGCACAGTCGGGTTAACTCGACGTGAGAACGTTCACCCGAGCTTAAACGCTCTGTGAGATGAGTAATGACGCGTAGATGCTTTAACACATTCGAGTTAACTCGGTGTGAGAGTGTTCACTCGAGATTAAGCGCTCTGTGAGATGAGTAATAGCCCGAAGGTACCTCATCTAGATCAGCACAGTTGGGTTAACTCGGTGTGAGAGTGTTCACCTGAGCTTAAACGCACCGTAGGATGAATAACAGTTACGCAGATTGATTACTCAATCCCCTACAAAAGAAGAAGGAATAATTTGGCATGAGAGTTTTCACCCAAGTCTAGATGCTCTGAGAGGGCGAGGTTGTATGTGCAATTCACCCCGATCTAACCAGTGATAAGTGAGCTAAGTCGGCGTGAGAGTGTTCACCCGAGCTCAGGTATGGGGTGGAGTACATTGGTTGTGCAGGGAAGAGCGAGGTCACTCAAGATGGAGGAGTAGGCTCATATTAAACTTCTTGTGGAATGAAGTTACCCCGCCTAAATAGTCTCGCTCGCGTGAAGAGTAGCGAAAATTTGTGATGGCAAGGTCGCGCCCTTGTTAGGAAAGGTCGTACTTGGTAAGTCGAGGTATGTGATTTTCGCCTAGTACAATTTGGGCATGGTAGAGTGAAGCGCTGCCCCGCGATATCTAAACCTATTTTGAGGTTAGTTCTTTGTTTGATTTAAAGCTCTTTTACGTATATATGTATGGTAGTCATTACACTTGTGCATATCGATGTTAACCAAAACTAGTACAATTGCAATAAATAAGTTGTGCTATGGAAAGTATGCAAGGTGTAGGAAGACATAAATATATAATGAGCAATGAAACCACAAGATTAAAAACAAAGTTCAGAAAAATAAATAGTTGATAATTACAGGATGTTAAGTAATTTATTTCTCTATCACTTGTCCATCTACTTGTTTGCTTGGACCAAATTGGGAGAAGTCCATGTCTGGGTAGAGGCTGGGGGCTTGCTTGATGGCACCCTCAAACCCCATTAGTAAGGCTTGGGCGACTTCTCCCTTGTAGACCTCTACCTTGTCTGTGAAGAATTTCTCTTTTTGGGAAAGTTCTTGTTGTAGATTGGAGAGATTCTCCTGTTGCTTTCCCAGACGAGTAGCTTGCTCAACAACTTCCTTGGTCTTGTAGGCTAGGAGCTGCTCGGTGCATTGGTGCAAAGCATGAAGACTTTGTATCTCCTGCTGAAGGTCATGATTCTCTTGAATGGACGCTTCAGCAGCAGCTCCCCCGTTGTGTAATCTGTTGTGTAACTTCTTCACAGCAAAGCAACTTGTGACCAGGGCTTGTCCAAACTGCTTTAGGGCGTCTTGAATGAGATGGTGACCCCAACGAGTCCCCATCCTCTCTTCGTCTTCAGGAAGCACCAAGGAATCCTCCAGGTAGGAGGTGATATTGACATTAGTGTCCCATAGGCCCTTTCTCCTTGAGCTCTCGACGCCGCCGTCAAGGTGGGATAGCGCAGGAAGGGTGTCAAGAGGACGGGCAAGGTTGGAAGCTGCTTGGCCTTGGAAGGGAGAAGGAACCAGGCTAGCTGCTTTGTCTCTTCCTCTCTTCCGAGCAAAGACAAAGCCTGAGGTAGTATCCTCGTCGTCTTCAGACGGGGAAGGAGGTGCCACCGCCTTTAGAGGCATCTGGCTGACTATCTTGGCTTTCTTAGCCATATTCAGCAGATCCTCCTTGCTGAAGCGCGCCAACATTTTCTCTGCAAAAGGGAAGGAGATAAATCCATTATATTCCATAAAGAAAAACTCACTCTCTAAGGCTAAAGGTAAAAGCATATACCGATGTATCTTTTCAAAGAATTTGGCATGAACTCATTGGCTAGAAGGTAAGTCGTGTCAAAGACAACTTGAAGGCTGGATAAGAATTTGAAGACCTCCTGATCGGCAGGGGTTAAGTCCTCCAAGTGCTAAGTAACGTTGGAGGAAGGCTCTTTGGTCCAATACAGGGGAAGCCCATCAAGGAGGTCGGGATATTTTTCATTAGAATGGATCTTTATGAAGTGGCCTTCAAAATTTTTATATGAAAATTGGAAGAGGGTAAGAATTCCTCTTCCCGAGACGCCATTCAAAGACACCCAAAGCTGGAGACTCAATTTTTTAGCCTCAAAGAAGTAGAGGAAGACATCCACAGAAGGTGAGATGTCGAATTGGTCACAAAGTATGGAGAAGGCTCGGATAAACGCCCAGCTATTGGGGTGTAGCTGGGCTGGAGCCACATTGAGCTCGGTTAGGAGTTCTTTCTTGAAGATAGATAGGGGGAGGCGAAGGAGAACCTTTTTAAATATAGTGGTGTAAAAATAGCAGAAGGGTTTGTTGGGGGAGACAGACTCGTCGCAATAGATTGGTTTGTATACTCTACAGGGTTCTAGGTTAATCCAATCATCCTCCCTACCAAAGTGGCATCCACTCTTCCTAAGGGTTACGAGTTTCTCATGAGAGTTATAGGAAGTGGTTTCAGAAAGAAGGTTCAGGGGTGCCCAAGAGTACAAGGTTTTGTAATCTGGTGCAGGTTGCATCTAAACACAATCACACGAAAAAATGAAAAACTACTCAGACCCAACACAGTAGAGAAAGCGAGCGATGCAAAGCATGAAAGCAATATGCACAGGTATTCAAAGGTCATGCGATAATTGATATTGAAATGTACTAGCAGCTCAGAAAGTAGTTCTAGGCAGAGTAGGCATTACACAGATGAGATTAAAGGAAAGAAGTACCTTGGATGAACGTAAAGAAAGCGACTTTGATGAGAAACGCGGTGAGCGAAGAAAGGTTGAAGTTTTGGTGTGATGGAATAGTAAGCCAAAGTGAGGGTTTAAGGGTGACGAGAATTTGAAACGTAAGGGTTTCCCTTGCTTGTAAGGTTATGCCACGTGTTCTCATGCGATCGCTTGTCACCAAAATGTCTTTTCATCAATGCTTCGTGTGCCGCACCTCACCTAGTCCTGAGAAACGGTCACATCAGTTGTCAGGAGATGCTCAGTAGACTCTTCGCCTGATCAAGCTCAGCTCGAGCCTAGGGGGATTGTGAATTGTACACAGCTCGGCAACCTAGTGTATGTAAACAGTATCTCGATTCTTAGAAAGGTAAAGGTCAACTCAGATGCTGGACCGGGTTGTGGTTTATGTGACTGACCCAATTTCGTTGAAAAGCCCAAGGCGCATGGCAAGGGTGTCGTACGAGATACCCCTTGGTTTCTGCGCTTATAGATATATATGATAGCAGTTGTTATAATATTTGTTGATATATTGCATATTTGTTGATATATTGTTGTTACATGTTTGTTACACGTAAAAGCTTGTTGATAGTTGTTGTTAACCCTAAAGAAGATAGGGACGTGCACATGAAATAGAATGTTTGTCTGCAGTTAGCACCTAAAGATGATTGGTGCCCGTGGTAGGGCGTTTTTTTTTGTTAGAGATAGAAGATAAATGTGCTTATTTTCAGTTAATATTTGATTCTCTCATATGAGAGTTATTGCATGTTGCTTGTACGCCTATTAAAGAGGCATGAGACCCCAGATGAAGGTACGTTGTTTTTGCACACTAAACTGAGTTTTATTGTTGCTTTCGTGAGCCCTTATTTACTTGAGCGTCGGAGTGCCATCAACAGGTAGGACGCCCTTTGTTACAACAGAGCCATAATTGAAGCAGCAAGAAGAGACGTAACTCCAAGTCCAGGAGGAGGTGCGTTCAGCCTAGGTCAATCGGTGAAGAAGTCAACCGACGAGAACAATTTTTGAAATCATTATTAGGCTAATTCAAGAGGGGTAATTTCAAATTATCACCCATTTTTTAAAAATAATGACAAATTTTTATTAAATTTATTTTTATTAAATTGATTAAATAATATAATAAGATATATGTTTTGTGTGTAAAATGGAAATATAAATTTGAGGATTTCGAATAAGTAGAATATATGATAAGTGTTATGGAGAATGCATACATAGAAGAAAAATTATAGTTATATCAATCTAGAGTTACATCACTTGCTAGATCATTCTAGCGAAGTCAATATAATGTATTTTTAAGCTTTTAAAACCACATAAAAATAAAACACACATGAACTAAGATTGATCGTGAGCCATACAAGACTTTAGATAAATCCTTTATGACACCCAATCACAACATAGACAAATCAACTTGGAAGCCGTATCAAATCAACTCACCCAAAATAGACAAACACTCAATACATGCACAAAATCACCCACCCAACAAAATATTAAATAACAACAAAATTTAGAAACAAAAAATAATTAACATTATATTAATCAAATTAAATATTATTATATAGACTAAAAAAATATTTATATTTAAAATAATTTCTATTATTGATAAAAATTTATAAAATAATTTCTAAATTGGTATATCAAAGTTTTAACTACTAATATTTTATATTCTAAATTACTCTCTACAATACTAATAGAAATTAATTTAGAATATAAAGTAATAAGTAACTAAAATCTGGATAGTCAATGATTAGATACCAATTTGAAAACTATTTTAATTTTTTTAATTTATAAAATAGTCTCTAATTTAATCAAATAGTGACTAATTATTTTGGTCTTTGAAATTAGTTTCTATTTAATGATTTTTTTAGTTACCCCATGATATTATCGTAGTAAAAAAGAGTGCGGTAATCTAACAAAATATTATTCTTCTTTTTAAGAGGTTAATCACAATATCTAAGCAAGATTATTTTTAGAAATATTATTAAACTCAAGTCTCTTTCCACTACAAGAAAATCATTAAATAGAAATAAATTTTATAGAAAAAAATAATTAGTTATTATATTGACTAAATTAAATATTATTTTAGAGACTAAAAAATTATTGTTATATAAAGTACTCTCTATTATTAATAAAATTTATAAACTAATTTTAAATTAGTATCTAATTAGCTACTAATTTTTTAACTATCAATTACTTTATATTCTAAGGTTGGTAGCTAAAACCATGATAGCTAATTAAATAACAATTTAGAAACTAGTTTATAAATTTTATTTATACTAGAAACTACTTTAGATACCAATAATTTTTTTAGTCTTTAAAATAATGTTTAATTTAGTCAATATAGTAACTAATTATTTTTTGTCTTTAAAATTGATTTTTATTTACTGATTTTCTTGGTGCTCTATACCAAAACGCAAAATATTTTTTTAAAAAATAATAATTTTGTAAGGTTTGGTACTTGATAGTTTTAATTGATTAAAACCAATTTAATTGATTGAAACCAATTTAATTGATTAAAACCAAGTTTATGTGAGATTTCTTAAAGATTTTAATTATGCTAAAACATAACTAAAAAACTTTAGTGAGCTCCGTAATTGAAAAAACTGTCTACCTTAAAAAATGGTTGAGTTAAGATGAGAGAAGAACTTACAACAATACCTTAATAAGTGGTTGAATTAAGACGAGAGAAGTAATTTCAACAAGATAAAACCTTAAAAGTATAATATAAAACAAAAACATCATATTCTTCATTCAAAGTCTTCATCAATTATGTTTCTTGTCATTATTTGATATTTCCTTCTTCTATTTGTTAACCAAGATCTTCATTAGATTCGAATATCAGATCAATCACACATATGTTATGAGTATTTAACTAAAATACTATTTTTATAGTTTTAGATTTAGAAATCAATTTAATTATTCTGATTTTAATTTACAAAAGTCCAAAAAAATACAGATTCACAATTATTTGAATATATATTAAATTTGTATAAAGATTTAATTCATATCCACTCTTATTGTTTCTAAGCACTTCCTTTCTTTGAAAAAAACATTAGTGCAAAAAATAAAAACAACTAATGTTTATTGTAGTGGACCAGAGCCCATAAGGACTATTTGTGATTTACTTCTTAAAGATAAAAGATAATGTTTCCCAGTGATATTCCAGTTGAGATTTTATTCTCTCTAGAGCAGTTGCATATGTTATACATAAAAGCATGTAAATATACTAGAAAACAGATTTAATCCTGGGGAACGATATCCAAGTTGGTATCCAGGTGGTTATTCTATTAGGGTTTGTTGCACTCCAAGAAGATAGAATTCCACACAGTTGTGCTGTTAAGATTACACACACCGTAACAGAATTATTGAATATCCTCTCACTAGAGATAAGATTCTCGTATAGAAGTTGGTTACCAGTGGTAACCTAATGACACTCTATAAAAGGGGTTTGAGGTCCCAAGTGAAGGTACACAATTCTAAATACACTTTTTAAATACTAAAGCTATTCGTTTCTTATTCTTTCATAAAGCCCAACTGACTTGATCGTCGGAGTGTGACCGGCCGTAAGGACGCCCTCTGTCTCAACAGGTGAAGCACCAAACAACCAAGAGAAGTGCAAATTTCAGAGAAGACAGACGAAGCCTGAACCAGTCATCAGAATCAACCGGCGACCAAGTAAACCGGCAAGAACATTTGGCACCCATCGTGGAGCCCGTTAAAATTAGGTCCCATCCACATTTGTGATTAAAGCTACTGAGCAGTATGAGGAACACAAGGTAAGGTCCACTACACTGGGATTTGAAGGGAGCAAGGCCCCCACTTTGCAGAAAATCATGGAGACCATGAGAACCCTCCAAGCAGCAAACAAGGAAGCCAAGGCTAACCAACCGAGTTCATACGATGGATGTTTGGTCGGCTTCATATGAGATCAAGTATATTATTGTCAATGTACCTTTTGCTTACAATTTGCTTTCGGGTAGACCCTCTTGTAACAGGTTGGGAGCAATAGCCTCCACCGCGTGGTCAAGGTGCTCGAGAATGGAGCGAATAGACTAGAGACCCTGGAGGGGGAAGCCATTCCTTGAGCGTGGAGCGTGGCAAACCTCAAGTTGTATTTCAGCTAAGATATTCTTGCTTGATGCTTTCTTTTTGAACAATGTGTGATAAATTTGTTCTTGGAAAATTATGCATTTAGCTATGATGATTTACTTGAATTAGCACATGGTAAGTCAACCTAGCTCGGTGTCGGTACGACCACTCAAGTGTGTTACGATTTTGGCCAAGATGTTGATCAGTCTAGAAAAGGTAATTAAGATAAAATATCTTTTTATCTTTTATCATAAGAATAATATCACAACAGATAAAAATATCTTTTTTATCTTTTATCATAAGAATAATATCATAACAGATATAATATCGCAATAGATAAAATATCTCTTTTATCTCCAAGACAATATCATAACAGATAAAATATCCTTTTATATTTAGAATAATATCACAACAGATAAAAATATCTTTTTTATCTTTTATCTCTAGGACAATATAACAAATAGTCCTTATGGGCTTTGGTCCACTACACAAGCCCCCCAGTCTCGACCTGAGCTTGTTTCAGCAAGCTCAGCGAAGAGACTAAGTTGCTCGCTGATCCGGTCAGTCATCGGTAGTCGATGACGTCAGCAGCAGTTGACCACGTGGACCATTCGCAGGGTGACATGTGGTAGAAGAGTGCAGACGAATCAGGGAGGAGATCACTTAGAACGCTGATCGGTAGTCAGTTACCAAGTGGCCACCACCCCTAGACCAGTGCCTAGATAAGCGCTTGGAAGCAGAGCATGAAGTAATGAGGCACCGCCCGGTCATCGGGGGGAAGTAATGAGGCACCGCCCGGTCATCGGGGGGAAGTAGTGAGGCATCGCCCGGTCATCGGTGGAAAGTAATGAGGCACCGCAAGGTCTTCAGTGGAAAGTAATGAGGCACCGCACGGTCATCGGTGGATAGTAATGGGGCACCGCTCGGTCGTTAGTGCATGCAGAGTGCGATCGGTCATCGGGGTTATTGCCAACACGTGTTAAGCTGGGACCCAGGTTCCCAGCGAGAGCGTTACGCATGCACCTCGCATGATGCCCACTCAGAGGACGTGCGGTGAGACCTTGCAGGCAGGATGCGCCTGGTGAGTGTGCTTAGAACAGCCACACCCGGTGCTCTCCTGGGAGCATGCACCCACTCAGAGGATGTACAGTGAGACCATGCAGGCAGGATGCGCCTGGTGAGTGTGCTCCGACCAGCCACACCTGGCGCTCTCCTGGGAGCATGCGATTCACTCAGAGAGAAGAAACGCGCTAAGTTACTCCGCAAGAGAATAACTTAGCCGCACAGAGAAAAGCGCAGAAGCCCTTCAGATGTGACAGGTGTACGGTTAGATATCAGCTGCATGCCTCCACGTGTCACCATCTGAGAGAGAGGCGCGACCCAGTATAAAGGTACTCCACCTCATGTAAGGTAAGGGGGGATTCGGACAGAGTCTTACACATTCTTACATAAGTTTTTCAGATTACAAGTTTACACAGAGAGAGAGAGTGGATCTGAGCACACACGAGTCTCACAGAGAGATTCAGTAAGAGTTTTTGGTGTTCCTGTTGCCTGACTTGAGCGTCGGAGCTACAATGGCCGCTAGAGGTGCCGTCTGTGTGTTTTGCAGGCATCGTTTGGAGTTCCGACGAAGGTTCTTGGAGCGTTCTTGCAGAACGTGCAGTTGCAGAAGGCAAGACGACGGAGTGACGAGGCACATCCTCCATGTTCAAGTCCGCGGCAGGATCACTCGCCTACGGCGACCTCCTCGCCAGCGTTCACGTGTGCGCATCAGCGGCTAAAAAGCGTTGCCGCTTGCACTTCCTTCTGTAACCTTCAAAACAATTTCCAAAGATAAAATATAAAGATATATATTATCTGTTGCGATATTATATCTGTTGCGATATTATATCTGTTGCGATATTATATCTGTTGCGATATTATATCTGTTGCGATATTATATCTGTTGCGATATTGTATCTGTTGCGATATTATATCTGTTGCCATATTATATTTGTTGCGAAATGATATCAATTGAGATATTATATTTTATGAGATTGTATTGTAGAGAAAATATGATAAGATATTTTATCTATTGTGATATTGTCTTGGAGATAAAAAATAAAAAAGGTATTTTATTTGTTATGATATTATATTTTATCTGTTGCAATAAGATATTTTATCTGTTGTGATATTATTCTAAAGATAAAAGGATATTTTATCTGTTGTGATATTGTCCTGGAGATACAAGAGATATTTTATCTGTTGCAATATTATATCTATTGTGGTATTATTCTGAAGATGAAATTGTTATTTAAATTTGTTATCATATTATGGAGAAAATGGATATATGTAAAAGTGTTATCATGTTATTCTGAAGATGACGTGAATGATTAATTATCATTTAAATCTTTTATGATATTATTATCATCATCATTGTCGTGATCTTTCACACGAGAGAAGTTATTATTGTTACTGGATATGAAGTGTAGTAGTGTAAGAGTAGATGTCTAGGAAAGTTCTGGCAAGGAAAGACTTGGTATTTAAGTGCATCCGATGGTGACCCACCTCTCTTTCCTGGGAACTTACCTGGTGTACTAGTTCACAATCTACAATCATTGTTCTAGTAAGCATTATAGTATGTTTTCAGTTATCCAATTGAGCATAGGGTAAGACGACCTAACTCAGAGCAAATGTAGCTACCCAAGTATAGGTGCCCTGTGAGATGAATTGACTTGAAACAGGTGTGGTCATCCGAACTAGCACATGGTGAGATGACATAGCTCAGAGTAGATGCAGCTATCCGAGTAGATGCAGCTATCCGAGCAGGTGTCCTGCGAGGAATATGGCCTTGGCCTAGGGACTCTCCAGGCGAGGGAACTTGAATATGGCCTTGCCCTAGGGACTCTCCAGGCAAGGGAACTTGAATATGGTCTTGCCCTGGGGACTCTCCAGGCGAGGGAACTTGAATATGGCCTTGCCCTGGGGACTTTCCAGGCGAGAGAACATGAATATGGCCTTGCCCTAGGGATTCTCCAAGCGAGGGAACTTGAATATGGCCTCATCTTGGAGGGAATCCAAGCGAAGGAACTTGAACAGGTACATAGCGACTCTCAAGTCGCAGCTCGCCACCGTTGTGGCTTGAGCACCGGAACAGGTACATAGTGACTCTCAAGTCGCAGCTCGTCATCGTTGTGGCTCGAGCACCCGAACAGGTACATAGTGACTCTCAAGTCGCCGTTCACCATCATTATGGCTCGAGCACCCAAACAGGTACATGGCGACTCTCAAGTCGTAGCTCACCAACGTTTTGGCTCGAGCTCAAGTATGTGACCTAGCCTTGGAAGGTTTCCAAGCAAGGGAATTTGAACATAACAGGTTTATGGCAACCCAAGTTTGAGAAGCCTCTCGATCTGAAGAGTTTCGAGCATGGATATCTTGAATGGCAGCTCGCCAACGTTTTGGCTTGAGCTAAGGAAGATGGTTTCTGTCTCAGTCTAATACTAAGCTCAGGACCTCAACCAGGACAAGTCGGGGTCAACCTTGCAGAAGAGTAAGGCACCACAAAGGTGTTCAAAGAGGAATGTGTAAAGGAAAATGTCAAAGTTTGGCATGACCAAAGTATGAGAAAAGTGGGAGACCCACTACAACCATGAGGTACAAGTTCTTATGTGAATAGCTCTGTCAAGAGCACTATTTTATTAGTAGTTGCATCAGTTACTTGAAATGCATTACCTTGCTATGTTTGGATTTGTTATTAAGTCATGGTATTTGCATCGTATAAGTGCGAGGTAATCAAATGCATGATGGCTGTGTCTATTAGAAGCATGCATTATCACCATACTGGTTGAGGCATAGCATGATGGCATAAATAAACTGTTCATACATATATGCATAGTATTGGAAATTGTTTTGAAGGTTACAGAAGGAAGTGCAAGCGGCAATGCTTTTTAGCCACTGATGCGAACATGTGAACGCTGGCGAGGAGGTCGCCGTAGGCGAGCAACTTAGTCTCTTCGCTGAGCTTGCTGAAACAAGCTCAGTTCGAGACTGGGGAGCTTGTGTAGTGGACCAGAGCCCAGAAGGACTATTTGTGATTTACTCCTTAAAGATAAAAGATAATGTTCCCCGTGATATTCCAGTTGAGATTTTATTCTCTCTAGAGCAGTTGCATATGTTATACATAAAAGCATGTAAATATACTAGAAAACAGATTTAATTCTGGGGAACGATATCCAAGTTGGTATCCAGGTGGTTATTCTGTTAGGGTTTGTTGCACTCCAAGGAGATAGAATTCCACACAGTTGTGCTGTTAAGATTGCACACACCGTAACAGAATTCTTGAATATCCTCTCACTAGAGATAAGATTCTCGTATAGAAGTTGGTTACCAGTGGTAACCTAATAAAAAGGGGCTTGAGGTCCCAGGTGAAGGTACGCAATTCTAAATACACTTTTTGAATACTGAAGCTATTCGTTTCTTAGTCTTTCATAAAGCCCTTACTGACTTGATCGTCGGAGTGTGACCGGCCATAAGGGCGCCCTCTGTCTCAACAAGTGAAGCACCAAACAACCAAGAGAAGTGCAAATTTCAGAGAAGACAGACGGAGCCTGAACCAGTCATCAGAATCAACCGGCAACCAAGTCAACCAGCAAGAACATTTATTAAATGTGGTTTTACCTTAGACGTAGTGTTTGAAAACACAGTTGCATTTTGGAAATTATTTTGATTTATGAGTGCGGTTATAGGTAAAGCCTCACTCATAAATCAAATTTTACCCTAACTCTTCCTATTTCAAAAATGCCTCACTTACGTTTTCATCTTCTTTCTCTCATGCATCCTTGCTCTTGTTCCTCTGTTTCGTGTTTCCTCTCTTTTATTTCTCTGTTGTTTGCATTGTTCATGTCATTGGTAAGCATTTTGTTCCACTCTTCTTCTTCACCATTAATTTTTGTATGTTTTTTTGTTTCTCTTATGTTTTGTCTTATGCCATTGCTAAGGTCACTTTTCATTGGGAAAGATTTTGTTTGCTTCCTACTTTTCCTTCTTCATCGATGTTGTCGCCTTGCTCATCATATATTTGCGTTTTCTGGACTTTCATTGGGATGAAATACTAAGAATGTGAAGAGGTATGATATAGATGCACCAAGAGATCAAAAGAAATGCTAAAATAATGACTCTCTTCTTCGAAAAAGATCAAAGTTGAGAACTTTGATTAAAAATCCAAACAACTGTGAAAAAGAAAAGAAAACCTAACAGCCTGTTTGGATTTAGGGATGTTGCGTAGGCGAAGACGGATATGCAAGGATGACCTATGTTTGGTTCTGCTGATGGTTGCGGGTGAGGGAGCGCATGTAGAGAAACTTGAGAAGATATCCCATCTTCTCAAGAATGAAGAGAAAGGAGCGAGGATGGAGAGAAAGCCACGTAAGAATGAGTGAAGTTATGCATGTGCCCTTATTTACTCATGCAAAGACAAACTGGCACCACTGGAAAAGGCACTGCATGCACTACTCCCTCTTTCCTTCATGGCCACTGTTGCATGGCTCTCGCATGAGATTCCTGAGCCAAAGTCAGGAATAGTTTGACCATTTTGAAAGAGTAATGGAGAGGTGAGACAGGTGAGAGAGTAGTTGGGAAATAAATTAGGGCAATGAAGGCTATATAAAATACCATTGCCGCAGTGTGGGAGTTCACACGAAACAAGCAAAAGTTCACTCATAATCAAAGAAAGAAAGAAAGTCAGTGTAGTTAGAGAGTTCTGAATTGGTTCTTGGCCTTGGAAGGGTTCGTGAGGATTGCCAACTTCCATTTCGTAGTCCTTATTTGATCCAGGTTAGCGTTGCCCTTCGTTTTGTGTTGCACATAATCGGTTTTCAGTGAAAAAGAACATGGCACATAATCGATTTTGGGTTTAAAAGTAGGCAATAATCGATTATGGTCTGAAGGTAATTGATTATTTGTGTTTTTTTTTTTTTACCATAATCGATTATGCTGAATGTGTTATTTTGCTGGTAATCGATTATGTTCATAGGGTAATCGATTATGGTATTGTTTTCACTCTTCAGATAATCAATTGGCTGATATTTCTTTGGATAATCGATTATCATCGTTTTATGCTATGGTATTTTTTGTCTTTTTTTTTTCAGGCAGCATTGGTGGTGGTCTCTTCTTCTTGTTGGTGGTAGTCTCTTCTTCTTGATCGACTTTAGTTGAATTTCTTGTGCCTTCAGGTTTTTTGTTGTCATATTTATTTTTGTTTTAGGTTTTTTTTTTATTTAAATTTGTTGTGTAAAATATATATAATATTATGTTTGGATGAAGATGTTTTTGTAACATAATTTTTGTTTAGGGTTTATGCTTTTATTATTAAAATTTGTGTAGGATTTATGGTTTTATTATTGATGTTAATAAGTTAGGGTTTAGGTTTTATTTTAAGTTTATGATTTGATTATTATTTTAATGTTGTAAATAGTTAGTAATTTTTGTCCATTTAATTGTTTATAAGAGAAATACTTATTTAAAATGAATATGGAAATAGAAATTAAACTGGTGTAGGTTTTTTTTTTTTTTTTTTGACATTTTAAATAAATTATTAATCTTATAATTGAAAAAAAAAACAGAAAAAGGTGTACGTAAGAAATTCCAATTTTTAATAATAAATGTAGATAATTATGATTTTTTAAACATTTAATTATTTGGAAAAAATAGTTTAATTTATTAATGTTGAATATTTGTAGAGAATGGGAATAAGAATTTGTAATTTATAACGTTATTTTATTTTATATTTGACAAATTATTGTTAGAATTAAAAAGATAATATCAAATGTTGTAGTAACAAAAAAAAAACAGAAAAAGTTTAGAAAAAAAATTATTTTTTTTAGTAATAAATGTACATAGTTTTGACTTCTTTTTAATGTAATTGTTTCTAACAAAAGACTTATATTTTTTAAAAATAATTTATATACAGAATGGAAAAAAATTTGTAATGTTGAGGGTATTTGTTTTAGATTTTATATAAATTATTATTATTTTCATTATAATATTATAAAAAATGTTGTAGTAATTAAAAAAAAACAAAAATATTTGAAATCAGAAATTTGAATTTATGTTAATAAATGTATATATTTATTACATTTTGAGAATATAATGTTTAGGTTATTTTTGAAGATTTGACATAAATTATTAATGTTAGAATTTAAAATTTAAAAAAAAAAATTATACTAATGAATAGAAGTAGAAGAAGTTATTTTTATTTTACATATATATTTGGAATTTCTAAATTTGTACATATTTATTATTGTTATTATACTTATTTAATTTTATGTAATTGTTTAACCTAAATCCTAAAGTCAGAATTTTGAATTTATAATAATAAATGTATATATTTAGTACTTTTTGAAAATATAATTTTTTATACAAATTTTTTTGTTATTTAAAAATATTATTTTTACAGAACGTAATGTTTAGGTTATTTTTTGAAGATTTCACATAAATTATTAATGTTAAAAACATTTTAAAAAAAATTGTACTAATTAATAGAAGTAGAAGAAGTTATTTTTATTTTACATAAATATTTGAAATTTCTAACTTTGTACATACTTATTATTGTTATTATACTTATTTAATTTTATGTAATTGTTTAACCTAAACCCTAAAATCAGATTTTTGAACTTTTAATAATAAATATATATATTTATTATTATTTGAAAATAAAATTGTTTATAAAAAATTGTCATTTTATTTAAGAATAATATTTTAACAAAATGGAAATAAGATGTAATGTTTTTAATTTATTTTTTCAAGATTTGACATAATTAATTAATGTAATAATTAAAAAATTTGTAGACAAGAAATTTGAATTTTTAATAATAAATGTACATAGTTATTACTTTTGCAAAGATCTAATTGTCTATAAAAAATAGAATTTTTATTTAAAAATAATATATTTAAAAATTGGAAATAAAACTTTATAATGTTTAGGTTTAGGATTTAGGTTTTATTTTTAGATTTCACATAAATTATTAATGTTATGATTTAAAACATTTAAAAAAAAATTTGTACTGATTACTAAAAGTAGAAGAAGTTATTTTTATTTTACATAAATATTTGGAATTTATAAATTTGTACATAGTTATTATTGTTATTATACTTATTTTATTTGATGTAATTGTTTACTTTGTTGTTTATATTTATTTGTTCTTTGATAGAATTAGAATGTACACCAATATAATTTTTTTTATGTATGTATATCAATTTTGTTATATTAGAAATTAATTTATATTAAAATTAATTAAGATTAGGTTTTAGGGTCATTGTATTGGTGTAGTTATGCACCGAAACGGTAACCGTTTTTGGTATTTTGTATTCACACTTACACGTAATAATGGTTGTGGATGAAAGTTAAAGATTAGATGGATAACGTTATGAATTGGAAAAGACATTATGACAAGGCAGAGATGGTAGATTTTGAGGAAACAGTTGCAATTTATGACGATCTTCTTGCGGTGAACATGAATCTAATTTCAGAAATCCAACAACAAATAAAAAAAAATAACGAACGTGCATCAGTGATCATTCTTTGTATGATTGGTTTTGGATTGAATATGTTACGCACAGTGCGTACTACAAACAACTCTATTAGTGAGTTCCAACCACAAAAAGAGCGTCGCAGACAAGAATTGATGGAGTACTTGGTTCACACTGAAAAATGTCGCGATATTATTCGCATGGGACCAGAAGCTTTCCTTCAATTATGTGAACGAATACGGACAATTGGACTTGTTAAAGATGTTTATTGATCAACAGTGGAAGAACAAGTAGCGAAGTTTCTGCACATTATTGGGCATAATGTGAAAAATCGAAGTGTGTCATTCTTTTTCCATCAGTCTGGAGAAACAGTATCCCGTCACTTTCATAATGTTTTGAGTGCAATCTTAAAGTTGGAGGGGGATTTCTTAATTCAACCAAATGGAACGGTTGTAGAACCACACATCCTTAACAACAGTCGATTTTACCCTTATTTTAAGGTTTGTTTATGATAACATTACTTTAAATTATGTATTATGTTGTATTTATTTTGTGTATAATTAAAGCTATGAATCTTGGTTTACATTTGGATTGTTTAGGGGCCATAGATGGGACTCATGTACGTGTTAAGGTTGCACGTGCTGATGCACCTCGTTATCGAGGCAGAAAAGATTGGCCAACCCAAAACATATTTGCAGGTTGTGACTTTGACATGAAGTTCACATATGTCCTGGCTGGTTGGGAAGGAAGTGCCTCTGATTCAAGGATATTGAAAGATGCTTTGGTACGAGACAATCCTTTAGTTATTCCAGAAGGTTAGTTTGAGGGGATTCAGTGTGCACAACAATAAATAGGTTATAGTTCTATATACTAACGCAACTTTCCACAATCTTCGTAGGAAAATACTATCTTGATGATGCAGGTTTTATGTTAACACCAAATATAATAACACCTTATCGTGGGATTAGATACCATTTGAAAGAATATTCGCGAAGAGGGCCACAGAATGCTAAAGATTTGTTTAATTTGCGACATTCATCACTTAGAAATGTAATTGAGAGAACATTTGGGGTGCTAAAAAAATGATTTCCAATTATAGCCAGTGGGACTGAGGCCCATTATGATGTGGATACTACGACAAAAATTGTTTTAGCTTGTTGTATTCTGCATAACTTTCTTCGCGGGGTTGACAATGATGAGTCTCTGATTGAAGAAGTAGATCATGAATTGTTACAAGAAGAAGTACAGCCAACCTCTGCTTATGCTCGTGACCATGATAATAGCCTAGGGTCTCATATTGGAGACAATATAGCAAACGAAATGTGGTAAGATTATGTAAACAATTAATTTCATCAATGAATATATTTTATATTTTGTTCCAATGCTTCTCGTACTAACTTCATTTAAGTATATTAGATGGATCGCGGGAAAAATGTTGCTCCACAGTCATCAGGTGCTTATAGAGAGTTCACTAAGTGGACGACAGAGATGGACCTAATTCTCCTAAATGCAATGATTGAAGAGGTACGTCGAGGTACCCGAATTGACGGTAGTTGGACCACCCAGGGATATAGTAACATTGTGATAGCTCTACACCATTCTAGATTAACAAGTATGACGAAAAATCATGTAAAAAATCATCAAAAAAACTTGAAGGATAGGTGGAGGGAAGTACATGATTTATTTGGTGGATTGAGTGGTTTCTCATGGAACCACACCATGATACGTTTTGAAGTGGAGGACGAAGTTTGGAATGACTTGATCAAGGTAAGATGATAATTATATTTCACAAGAAATACATTTCACTGCACATTTATGAAGTTGTACTGATATGTGACATGTATTTAGGCCAAACCATCTGCTGCGAAATCGCATGTCAATCCCATTTGCCATTATGACCTTATGGAGGAGTTATGGTGTAATGATAGAGCCATCGGAAGTCGGGTCAGGACAGCTCGGGACATCAATTCAAGTCTTGACATAAGTAAGTTTAGCATCAACCTTGACGACAATAATATGGATTATATCCCTGAGCAACCGAACTTTGAAGAGGCAGATGACTACGTCCCACGGTCACCTGATCCTCATATTCAATCAAGTGACACTCCTTCTGACACTCCCTCAAATACTCCTTCTATGCCTTCTGCCGGCTCTGCGGGCACATCCTCCTCTCGAGGATCAAAAAGAAAAGGGCCCACCATGGACGGAATTGATTCACATTTTGCTTTGTTGAATACAAATCTTCAAGAATGTGTCTCATCAATGAAGGATGCTAATAGGAATGGCTCTGAATTGGTTGACATTGCTCGTGCACAAGCAACCGCAGCATAACATATAGTTGCGGAAATTATACGAAGAAACGACTTATATGTTGAGCATGTACACCATAATCGTCGCCATGCATCCTACCAATACTCAGAGTTTGATATTTGGGCAATGCTGGTCGAGCTTAACATCCAAGATGAACAGGTCATGGATCAATGCTACGAGTTTTTATGTGAGCATCCAGGAAGAGTTAAACAACTATTTGGGATGCCATATGAGCGTCGCATGACAAAGTTGTTCGCATTTATGACCAGGGGTTGATTTCTTATCTGTGTGTTTGCATTGCCTTTGTGTGTTTCTGCTATGTCTTCTTTTTTAATCTGTCGGACTTTGTTTGTTTTCTGATTTTACGGTGGCTACTTTTAATATTGTACTTGAACAATTCTACTATTGACTTTTATTTGGTTATGTAATATTTTGTGTATGACATTGTTCTATTCTATTTCATAACCAATATTATTTATGTATATGATATTGTCATTTACTTTATACAAGGTTATATTTGCATTACACATGGCATCATCATCCCAGAAACGCCACAGAACCCGTAAGGGTAAAGCTAAAGCAGAAGATCATGCCATTCCTCCTCCCCCAGCAACACATATTGAAGAAGTTATTGATTATTCAAGATACTTTAGTACAAAACGTCAAATGACGATGTTTGAAAATCTATTTCACGGAAGAACAGTCTTATCACCAAAAGCTATGCATACTCCATTTTTTGCTACTGCAGGGTTTGAATTCCAAAACCTTCTGAATTTCCAAGGTGTTCAAGCCTTTCTTGGAATGAAATTTCCATATTATGAAAACTTGGTTAGAGTATTTTATACAAATATGAAGGTCACACCTATTGGTCACCTTTGTGTTGAGATTTGCAGAAAGCGAATAAACATTACTGAAATGGATTGGATGAACATTGCCAATCTCAGGTATGACGGTGTTAAGTTAACCCCTGGGGCCATCCTTGAGGAAGTCAATTTTGATCGAGGACTAGCATTGTCGTCCATGATTCGGGAAGATGTTCAAGGTCAAAATGTCAGAAATGCCGGTAGTTTGAGAATGAATGACAGACTATTACATTATACATGGGTGCATATCTTATGCCCTCGTGGGAGCAACTTCGCACAATAATTGAATGAAGATATTTTCATGCTCTGGTGCATCAAAAATAATATAATGATTAATTGGCCTCATTACATCATCCAACACATGATTAAATGTAGGGATAACAACATACCTTTGCCATATGCAATTTTGATTACATGGATCTTACAGGTGTATGGCTTCGACTTGTCAAATGAGTCAGCAATAATGCTAGGATGGAATCATTATTTTGGGAAAAAGAGTATGAGGAAATTAAAGATATTCCAAGTCAATGGCGTATGGTAGCTTGGTAGGCCTAACCAGGCAGACGACGAAGATGATGAAGAGGATCAATTGGCACAACAAGATGTTGGGGGCGGTGAACCTTAGCCCGCAATCCCCAACCAAATGGAATTGTTAACCCAAATTATGACCGACATACAGAACTTGAATACCTGGATGGACCAGGTTCAGGATACTCTGGTTGACATTCGACATCATCAAGGCCATTGATGGTCTTATGATTATGTTATTGTCATTATTATTTTTATTTATATTTTTCATGTTGAACATTAATGACTTCTTTGTTATTGTTATTTAATATTAACAATTTATGGTAGTTTTCATGGAACTTATTTAGATAATGATATTGTTTTCAATGCAACTTTTATAACATTTGATTTATATTATGCATAAATAAAATTTGGCCTCGATGACATAATACGGAACTTCAACAGCATTGCTTAAGTCGTCTTCAATGTCTATGTATCAAAGCACATCATCGTCTAGTTGTACCGGGTTTGGTCTGCGACAACCTCATACTTTTACCCATTATACTACGAACACAACTGCTTTCGTTCCTCCTATTTGTCATTGTGGAGACTTTGCTGTTTTGAGAACAGCAAAATCAGAAAAAAAAATGTTGGAAAACGATTTTGAGGTTGTCCAAAGTACAAGGTAAAATTTGTAAAATTACGTTTCTTATCGTTTAAGAATGCTATTTTAAACTTATTCATTGTTCAATTTTATTATTTTCTTCAAAACAGATTACAAGTGACATCGTCCTAAGTTGTAATTTTTTCAAATGGTGCATTGAAGACGTTGCTGATGAAAAAGAAGCAATTATTGTAAGACAACGGAGGCAGATATGTCTTCTAGAAAACCGTTTGAAAGCCTCCAGAAGAAGGATTAAAATGTTATTAGTGGGGATATGTTTTCTTTTTCTAATTAACATTAGTATGTTCTTTGTAAGGACCTAAAAACTTTAATTGGAATGAAAGTGTTATATTTAAATAATTTCAAAAGATGTTATTATTTAAAATACAAAGAACTGGTAAATGAAGTTTCGTAGTGGTCGGACCTCGGACGTCGCCCAAGGTCTGGGGTCAGCTGGTAGAGGTCGGTCGGCTTACCATTGTATTAACATAGTAGTCAGGTGCGATGACTTTATTGTGAGGTAATCACGTGGATGTGCTCGAGGAAGACATGTGGATCAAGAAGAGTAAAGGAAGAAAAGTGTAGCTAAGAAGTCTTCTACGAGATCGCCGTTATTGAAGACGGAGGCGATCTCAGACTTCTCTGGCACATAATCGCCTGTCGCCTAGAGGAGACATGATCGCCAATCGCCTAGGGTGTACGTGATCGACGGGAGTGCACGTAGTATGTGGTCAAGATGTTGGATCAACCAGAGTGGGTTCCACAAAACCACGCGTATCAAGGTGTGGGTTAAGCCTTAGATACGTTGTGCATGCGAAGCTCTATGCTTGAGCATAAGAGATCGCCCTTAGTGTTGCATGCATGGGCGCAAGAGGAGTGGTACTGATCTACTCTTGGAAATGTGAAGCTACCGACGTCACCAAGCCATGTGGAGGTGATACCTTAGACGTAACATAATGGGATGAAGAACCTTCAGCAAGGTGTGACGATGTGACATCGGTGAGCAGAGTAAGGCGATGTGTTCTCGTCACACACAAGGGCGATAAGAGATCGCCAACAGGATGAGAGGAACATTGGTCATCAACCAGGATGGGAGACACATCGGTGGTCTGCCAGGGGTGAGACATCGGTGGTCCTCCAGGGTGAGACATCGGTTGTCTGCCAGGGTGAGACATCGGTGGTCCTCCAGGATGAGACATCGGTTGTCTGCCAGGATGAGGAATCAGTCATCACCGGGATGAGGCACGTCAGTCATCGCCGGTATGAGAGACAGACGGTCATCGCCAGGATGAGGGACACATCGGTCATTTTCCAGGAAGAGACATCGGTCGTCCGCCAGGATGAGACATCGGTGGATGGTCATCGCGCGAGCGGTCATCGGTGGAAGATTATCGCGCAGTGTCGAGTTTCACACAGATAAGGTGGGACCCAGGCTCCCAGCATGAGACGTCCTGCATGCGCGACACGTAGACAAAAAGGGTGGTTCAGAATAGTGACATCAGAGAGTTGGCATGCACAGAGTCACGCGTAGTCGTACTGTTCAGGGAAGTGTACACGCAAACTTCCCTGCAGAGTGGGTGGGGGCAGCGGCTTTTGTGGACAAGTTGGTTTAAGATTCAAAAACCCACTTCTGAGAGGCAGAGGACGTTGCAGTGGTTCAAGAGTGAAAGAGTGAGCTCACCTTCATCCTTCTCTTTTCTCTCCTTCGTGCTGTGATTCAGGCATCCTCAAGCACCAGTATGACGAGCGACGTCTGCCCTTGGAGCACCTGGGAGGTTCTCTGCAAGTTCTCCAAACCAGACGCTAAAACAGAGCTAAGGCATCTTTAAGCTTCGGTGGGTTTTGGAGCTCTTGGTGTTTTACGCAAGTCCAGGTAAGGGAAGCTAGCCTTATTTCCAACGAAAACCTTATATTAGATGATTGAGATGATGGGGCGACGTGGTTGCCGGTTTTCAACTGTTATTGCATAATTCCCTGTTTTTGGACGAGTAGGTTCTGAAGTGAGGGCGACGTGGTCGCCGGTTTCATATTCTTTTTCACGATGCTCTGTTTTTACGTGTGGGGCGACGTAATCGCCGGTTTTAATGTTGTCTTCGAAATCCCCTATTTTAGTGTCGCTTTGAACTTGTTTGAGATTGATATGTGAAATGCATGTGTTATTGGAAAAATCTGAACCTTGATACGTTTGTGGCTGTGGTTGAGATCGTTCATTTAAGTGTTGTATGGTGCATTGGGTGAATTGATGATCTTTAGCTGTCCTGTGTGGACTTTACTTGCTGTCCTATGTGGATTTTCCTTGCTGTCCTGTGTGGACTTTACTTGCTGTCCTGTGTGGACTTTCCTTGCTGTCCTGTGTGGACTTTCCTTGCTGTCCTGTGTGGACTTTCCTTGTTGTCCTGTGTGGACTTCATTAGCTGTCCTGTGTGGACTTCACTAGCTGTCCTGTGTGGACTTTACAGTGGTGTGGTATGTGTCTATGTGTGTTGAATCAGTGGAAGTCTGACGTAAGAAATGAGAAACTTTGAAATTGATAGACACTTGATGAATTAGGTGAATTGAAAGACTCTTGAAGAAATTGTGAAATGTGTGATTTCTTGATGGTCATGTGAAGGGAATGAGAAAATTGATGGTTTTTACATGGGTGTCTTAAATTTGTTTTTTCTTGATTTTAAAGTTTCATATCTAAATTCTCTTTCAAATATCTAGCTTACCCTGTGATTTTGGTGTTGTGTTTGGCTTTTTCTTAAACCTGTGATGATCGTGTATAATTTACATGGGAGCAGATGATGTTGCAGGAAGTAGAGCTCCTCTGTGAGTGGTCGCCGGAAGGAGATCGCCTGTTTCTGTTTCTGTCGGGCGATCACCCCTTTTTCTGTTTTCTGATAGGAGATCGCCGTTTTATGATAGGAAATCGCCTTGTTCTGTTAGGAGATCGCCTGTCTTTCTATTTTACTGTATTTTGTTTACGTTTTTGGAAAATTGACCGATTATGTATTAAACTCCCTGTGAGGAGAAACTTCATTACGTATATATAATTATGTTCACTTCGATATATTTGTTTTACCTTTAATTCGTTTTATAATTATGAAAAGAATTTGGCGGGATGTTACATTCTTCATTTTTACATAATTCTAAAATTACAAACAAATTAACATGTGTTTATCTCTTTCCAGATCAAATGTAATGACTTTATATTATATATTTTGAAAACTACTTAATATTCATGTTTTCTTCTAAATATCCATTTATTTTTAAAATATATTGATTTTGTTAATGATAATAATGAAAATCAATATTACTAATCATTTTATATATATATATATATATATATATATATATATATATACAAAATAATTTAAACAATCATAAGTAATATTAAAATTATCAACATAAATTAACTTAAGTAAGAAAATCAATTTCAAACAATAAAATGGAAAATAATCAATTTTACCTACATTTATAATTATATTAAATTATTTTGTTGAATTTTAATTTTTTTTAATTATAAATTAAACTTTAAATTATTTTAATTAGCTAAAATATGCACAAAATTAA
The DNA here is from genome assembly GCA_013389735.1 of Phaseolus lunatus. Lineage (NCBI taxonomy): Eukaryota > Viridiplantae > Streptophyta > Magnoliopsida > Fabales > Fabaceae > Phaseolus > Phaseolus lunatus. The sequence continues at coordinate 14,509,253 of CM023862.1, read as the reverse complement.
TATTTACCTATTTTTTTTATATAAAAGGGTAAATTTGTAATCTTACAATTTACACTATTTAAAAAAATTTAAAATACTCTTACAACCATCACTTCACTCACGCATTTCAATAAATTTTCCTCACACATCCACTCTAACATACCTCAATCCAAACAACCTCAACTTTTTTCTCACTTTCTTCACACTTCCACTCCCCCACACTCTCAACTTTTCACTCTCCCACCCGCTTTAATCCAAACAAAGCATAAATGTCTCTCGTAAAAGTAATTTATAAATGCGGCTATGTAAATAACTGCATTTATAAATCGAATTTACGAATGCGGCTAAATAGTCGCCTTCATATCTGTTCGATTTAAGACCACGTGTACATTAAATACGGTTATATAGTCGCCGTTATAAATTGAAAATAGTCACTCTTGTTTTGCCTTTCTGCACCAGTGAAAGCAACCAAAAAAGCATTTACTTGATAATAAATGTTTTTAGTTAGTAAGCTTGCTTAGTGTAATTGATGGATAGGTTTGTTTGAATAGAACTCGTTATTAACATTTAAAAAACGAAAAAAATTTGAAATAACATAATTAAGAAAGAAGAATTAATTGTAAGTAACCAACCAGATTTTATTGCAGAAAATTAAAGCTAACGTTTTCTAACCTTAAAAAATAGGGAACTTTCATATATGGTTTCTAATATTGAAAAAAAAAAAAAACACTTTGGCTCATAAAACATTTTTTCTTTATTTTATTGAAAAAGTAAATTTACTTTGTGATTAAAAGTATCGATTAGTATAATAAAAAAAACCAAGAATAAAAAAGGAATTTATTATTTTAGAAATATTTTAAAAAGTGCAAAAAATAGTAGAAATAAAATAAAAATAAATAATTTTAAGGCCTAAATATAAAATTTGTAAATATTTTAACAACTAAATAAAGTTAAAAACATTTGAAAACCAAAGACAAAATTCATACATGTGTAAATATATATGTTAGCATAAAGTTAATTATATAAAATTGATGATTCAAAATAATGTGGTGGTTACCTTAAAAAGACACCATTAAAAGTCTAGTAGTGTGTTTACACATTAAACTTTAAAAGGATAATTTTTTTTATATAAAATTTTGATATTCTTTGTTGATCTCGCCAGTTGACCTCGGTTGGACTGGATGGAGAGCGCTGCTTCTGATCTGTTTCCTCTTACTACTCTGGAACGCAGCTCTATTGGGACAGAGGGGGCTCTACCTGTTGATCACACTCCGACGATCAATTCAGTGAGAGCATTCAAGATATCAAATTAGTTTCAGTCTCAAGTATTCAGAAATATCGTACCTTTACCGAGATCTCAAGCCCCTTTTATGAGTATCCCTCCAACAACTTTCACTAATGAGAATGTAATCTCAACAGAAAGTATTTAATCATAAAATAAAAAAATACCTGTTCACGTGCACCGCTTATCTTTGGGTGCTAACTACAGTAAAGCATTTTGTTCACATGTGCATCATTATTCTCGGGTGCAAACTACTTTATTCCCAACAACTTTTATTTGTATTTAATTAACATATGTATTATAACCAAAATAAAATATCTCTTTTATCTTTTATCTTAATTCTTTTTTCCGAGCTGACCACTAGCTAGTATTTGGGCCGAGCTCTGACCCATCTTTTGGGCCAAAAACCCGAGCTAACCATACCCCAATGCTTGGACCGAGGTCCCAGCACTCCTGTCCAGTACACAAGCCCCCCAGGCTTGAGTCGAGCTCGACTAGGCGAATAGGCCTACAAGCATTGACACGACGTTTTCCCCAGCGGGTAGGTGAGGCGCGGTCACTGAAGCGCTTCCTGATGAGACATCCCACCACACTAAATCTGAGGCGTCCACGTGGCATGTGCATCAACGGCTAGGAAGCACTGTCGCTTCATATCCTTGTTTAAACTTTAAAAACCCATTTCTCTTGTCTTACTCTTCACACAACCTTCATATTTTAGAAACTCTTGCACTCTCAAAACTCCCCTGTACTAAAAAACTTCCTCCACACTTCTTCTTTCCAATAAGTTATCACACCAGGTATTTTTCCTTTACCAATCTCTATCGTCGAATATTCATTCATCTTACTGGTTGCATTGTCTGAATTAGGATTTCCTTTGGATTCACTTTCTCCGTTTGAACTATGGTTTTCTTTGGATTCATTTCTCTACCTGCTCTGAAATGTGCTTGTATATTGTTTGTGTTTGTGCTTTGTGTTTTAGCTATTTCTGCAATGGATTAGGGTTCCCTGTATCCCTGGGCCAAAAAAGAGCTTCTAAAAGAGGTCTCTTATTACACTACCCATTCATGCCTCAGAGATTTAAGAGAGAATGGGTGCACCATGAATAAGAAAGACGAAGGCTATGTGTACTGGACATGAGTGCTCGAGTGCTCAGGACAACGGCTATTGGGCTTAAAGGGTGGGTCACGAGTTTGACCTAGACGTTGGTCAGTCCAGAAAAGATAAAATATATTTAGATATTTTATTCTGGAGATAAAAGATAAAGAGATATTTTATCTGTTATGATATTATTCTGGAGATAAAAGATAAAGAGATATGGTTGCTCACGTGTGTGTTATGACTACGTATAGATATGTTTGTTAATATTACATTAGATATTTTCTGTTGCTTGGCTGTTGTGCATACATTTGTTGTTGTACGTAAAATACTTGTTGATAGTTGCTATTAACCCTAAAAAGATAGGGATGTGCATGTATAACAGAATGTGGCTTGCAATTTAGCACGTTAAGGTCATTGGTGCACATGGCAGGTGGTTTTCTGTTAGAGATATAAGATAATGTGCTTATTTTCAGTTAATATTTGCTTATCTCAAGTGCAATTGTTGCATGTGCGGTTATAGAAAGGGGTTGAAACCTTAGGTGAAGGTATGTTGTTTTTACACACTACACTAAGAATCATTGTTGCTTTTGTGAGCCCTTACTGACTTGAGCGTCGGAGTACGACCGGTTGTTAAGGCGCCCTCTGTCTTAACAGGAATGGCATCCGGACACTAAGAAAAGTGCAGGTTCCACCACAAGGCAGACGAAGTTCGAGCTCGCCTACAGAAGTTTACCGGTGACCAAGTCAACTGGCTAGAACATTTGGTCATGTAAAAACTGTAGAATATAGGGAGGGCGAGCCTATCTGTTGTGACGAGTCCTCGGACCTTGATGGTCCATTTTTTTTATTCTATGCAACATTTTTCAAAAAGGTTCTCCTACGTCTTCCCCTAACCATCTTTGAGAAAAAGCTACTGACCGAGCTCAATGTCGCCCTTGCCCAGCTTCATCCTAATAGCTGGGCATTTATTCGTGCTTTTATCATTTTGTGTGCTCAGTTCGACATCTCGCCGTCTGTTGAAGTCTTTTTGTATTTCTTTGAAGCTAAACACACTAGTAGTATGTTGTGGGTGTCCCTGAACGGTGCCCCTCGAAGAGGGTTGTTAACCCTCTTCCAATCTTCATATAAGAATTTTAAAGGCAAATTCATTAAAGTTCGAGCCTCAATAGAAGATCCAGCCATTTTGGATGGATTTCCCCTATACTGGACCCATGAACCCAAAATCCAAAATGCTCGGCGCCTGGAAGATCTATCACCAAAAGATAAAGGGATTTGCCAATTCTTGACGAGCTTGAAGGTTGCCTTCGATGCCTCCTACTTAATAACCAAAGAGTACATTCCTGGTGCCCTGAAGGCTTATACTGGTACTCTTCATCTCCCACTTACTAACCATTTACTTAATTTATTTGCAGAAAGAATGTTGACCCGTATCAGCAAGGTGGAGCTATCCGAGATGGCTAAAAAGATGAAGGCAGCTGCTAGCATGCCCAAGGATTCTTTAACATAGCAAAAGAAGGCTTTAGTCACAATTACCCAAGCCCCAACTGAGCAGGACGAAGAAACCACCTCGGGGCCTATTTTTAAGAAAAAAAGGAAGGCAACCGCTCCTCTCTCCGAGCACTCTCAATCAGATGGTTGAGCTTCGCATCAAGACATTGGTCACTCAGCTGACCATGCTCTGCTCCAAGATGTAATTGTCATTCAAGAATACGAAGTGGAAAGCTCTAAAAGGAAGAGCTTCTGGGATCTAGGCTTTGACATCTCCATATATGGTGAGAAGGCCTTCCTACCCAGCGAGAATAAAGAGAGGCTCATGGCTCACGATGAAGATCATCTGCTTTGTGACGCCATGAAGCAATTTGGGCAAGCCTTCACCATGCGTTTCTTGGTTGTGACCAAGATGAGAGATAGGAGGGTAGCAAAGGACCAGAGAATCCAAGAAAATGTTGAGCTTTGCAATGAAATAGAGCGCCTTCAAACTGATCTCAATCATTCAAATAACTTGCAACAAGAAGCTGAACGACTTTGAGTCGAGAAAGCTAAAGGGGCAGCAGACCGAGCTCAATAGGCTGTAGGCTTGGCCGAAGAAAAGAACAAGCTCTTGGCCGAAGTCGACAAGCTAAAAGGAGAACTAACTCACAAAGATGAAGACCTTGCCGAAACCACAAAATCATTCAAACAAGATGCTGCCCAATCCTATCTTGTGGGATTCGAGGCAACTGTTGAACAAGTGTCAGCGCTCCATCCTGAACTGGACTTCTCAGAACTCGGCCCGGGTAAAACCATGGTCAATGGCTAATTAAGGGATGATTAACTTAAACTTTTTATGATCTGTAATATGTTAAATTCTCTTAACACTTTCACAGTTTGAACACTTTATATTTATCAGCACTTTTGCTCTTTCTTATGTACATTGATCTTTCATGCCTCGCTACTTAACTCATCCTCTTTATCACAACTCATATAACTTAAGCGTAAAAGTAACAACTTTCTTACCTTGATAAGTAAGCGATGCATTCATAGTTAGGGCAAACTCTTGCCTCAACTTGATTTCATAAACAACCTCCATATTGGGCGATTCTTGTTATGATTATTACATTGGTTCCATGATGCCTTACCTTGTAGAATCCCACTAAGTAGCTGCCTCTATCTTGGGCTTGGCCATCGTCTCCATCCTTATCACATAACTTATTTTCCCAGGGCATCCATACACGAAAGTCTCTATTCATTCTATGCAAAGTCAATTCGGCGTGTGCCAAACAAATAAACTCATCTTACAGGGCGCCTATGCTTGGGTAGTCATACTTACACCGAGCTAGGTCAACTTACATGTGTGTATGACTATATTCATAACAAACTGTACCGACTAGTCCTTGGACATCGACGACCGCTAGCAATAGTGAGCCACGTGAGTTGGGTCCCACAAGTGACGAGAGACTTTGTCCTTCAAGCGACATGAGCCAACGTGCCGATTAGTGGTCGGAGATCGATCATCAGGGTATGCCAATGTGTACTCAGCAACAGAATGAAGCCGATGTGACGTCGGGCATCAGCAGTTCCAACAGCTAAACTGGGCCACGAGAGGTGGACCCCAGGAAACACACCAATTATTAGTGAAACGCCCAGAGTTAGGGGGAAGCCTGAGTGACAAGGTGCTCGTGCATGTGGTGTGAATAGCGCATTTGGGCATAGCACCAGCAAAGGGCCCTGGGAACTCTAAGGCCCATTAGGGTTAGGGTTTCCCAGGGGCAGACTGCATGCATGGCACGTGAACAGTTAGGGCACCCGCAGAATGGATGGCTCCAGAGATTAGGTGCACAAGTTGGTACCCAGGTGGCCATACAGTAAGAGGTTGCACTCCAACAAGGGAAGTCCTACGCGTTAGATTACACTAAGATTGGGTAATAGCGGTGCAAGGGCATTCCTTTAGAAACCCTAAATACGGCTAATAGAGATAGGGGAAACCCTAGACTATATAAACAACAGTAAGAAACCCTAATAAGGTACGCACCTCTTGAGACTAGAAATGTTACACACATACACACTGTTTCTTAGCCCCATATTGACTTGAGCGTCGGAGTGCAAACGGCCCTAGGGCGCCCCTTTGTCTTTGCAGGTATAGAGTGTTTCGATCCAGTGAAGCAACAATCTGAGAAAGAAGGAGAGGGTGCAAGAGGAGATGTAAGGACCTGAAAAATTAAATTGGAATAAAAGGAATATATTTTAAATGAATTCTAAGTATGTTTTTATTTAAAATAAAAAGGAAGGAAAGTGTAGCTTAGAAGACTATGAGATCGCCTGGTTAGTACATAATCGCCTGTCGCCTAGACTACACATGAACGCCAATCGCCTGTAGTGTACATGATCGCCAAAAAGGGGCACATCGCCGAGTATTCGAGAAGACTTAGTAAGTAATTTGTATGTGGTCTAATTACAGAAGATGAGTTATATAGAAGATAGGTAGCATATCTGCCACCATGAGTAGGGTGGACTGTGATACCCAAAGTTAACCAGCACACCATGTTGAAGGTGGAAGTCTTTGGTGTGCTTGGTGTGGAGCTGGAGAGGGGGAAGCTTTGACATTTTGGTCGAGGTACTGGATCAACCATAGTGGGTTCCAAAAACCACGCGTATCGAGGTGTGGGTTAAGCCTTAGATACGTTGTGCATGCGAAGCTCTATGCTTGAGCATAAGAAATCGTCCTTAGGGTTGCATGCATGGGCGCACGAGGAGTAGTGCTGATCTATTCTTGGAAATGTGAAGCTATCGACGTCACCAAGTCATGTGGAGGTGATACCTTGGACGTAACATAGTGGGATGAAGAACCTTCAGCAAGGCGTGGCGATGTGTCATCAGTCATCGCCAGGGCGAGAGACACGCGGGCATCGCCAGGATGAGGGAGACATCGGTCGTCTCCCAGGGAGAGACATCGGTCGTCTCCCAGGGAAAGACATCGGTCGTCTTCCAGGGAGAGACATCGGTGGATAGTCATCACGCGAGCAGTCATCGGTGGAAGGTTATCGCGCGATGTCGTGTTTCATACAGATAAGGTGGGACCCAGGCTCCCAGCATGAGACGTCTTGCATGCATGACACGTAGACAAAAAGGGTGTTTCAGAATAGTTAGCATCAGAGAGTTGGTATGCGTAGAGACACACGTGGCCATACTGTTCAAGGAAGTGTGCACGCAAGCTTTCCTGCAGAGTGGGTAGTGGTAGCGGCAATTGTGGACAAGTTGGTTTAGATTCAAAAACTCACTTCTGAGAGGCAAAGAACGTTGCTGTGGTTCAAGAGTGACAGAGTGAGTTTACCTTCATCCTTCTCTTTTCTCTCCTTCGCGCTGCGATTCAGGCATCCTCAAGCACCAGTACGACGAGCGACGACTGCCCTTGGACTCCTGGGAAGTTCTCTGCGAGTTTTCCGATCAGGACGCTAAAACAGAGTTCGGGTATCCTTAAGTTCGGTGGGTTAGAGCTCGTAGTGAGATTTTACGCAAGTCCAGGTAAGGGAAGCTAGCCTTAATTCCAACGAAAACCTTAAGTTAGATGATTTTGATGATGGGGCGACATGGTCGCCGGTTTTAATGTTGTTTTCGAACTCCCCTGTTTTAGTGTCGCTTTGAACTTGTTGAGATTGAAATGAAAAATGTAAATGCTATTCGAAAACCTAAATAGTGGTATGCTTGTTTTTGGTGAGTGGGGTTGTTTAAGAAAAGATTCAAAGTATTCTATGATGGAATTGTTCTTTATGTGTGGTATGATGTATGGAATGTGGTGAATGTGGGATCAAGGCATAGTATTTTCAGGAAAGAAGATACCGTGTGAGATCGTGTAGAGTGTGCATTGACCGGTGATTCGTTTATTATGAGATATCCTGACTCTCCTGATATAATGGAATCATATAGATGAAGTTATTCAGGCGTTGAGAGTCGAAGGAGGTTCATATGTATGGGTGAGTTGTTTGAAAGAGAACGAGCTTGACCTGTTGTATGGATTAACCCTGTCATGCTAGGATAGTGATGATATTGAGATTCATTTATACGCTTGTGAATGTGTGTGATTTCACAGCGACCCTGTGAATGTGTGTGATTTCACAGTGGTGCAGTATGACAGGTGCAGATCTCTGAGTCTAGTCAATGCACGTGTCTTTCGGAAGTAGTGTCAAGTGTCTATGTGTGATGAGTCAGTGGAAGTCTGACGTGAGAAATGAGAAACATTAAAATTGATAGACACTTGATGGATTATGTGAATTGAACGACTCTTGAGAAAATTGTGAAATATGTGATTACTTGATGGTCATGTGAAAGGAATGAGAAAGTTGATGGTTTTTACGTGGGTGTCTTAAATTTGTTTATCTTGATTTTAAAGTTTCATATCTAAATTCTTTTTAAAATATCTAGCTTACCCTGCGTTTTTGTTTTGTGGATGTTTTCTTAAACCTGTGATGATCGTGTATAATTTACACGGGAGCAGATGATGTTGCAGGAAGTAGAGCTCCTCAGTGAGTGGTCGCCGGAAGGAGATCGCCTGTTTTCTGTTTCTGTTAGGAGATCGCCTGTTTTCTATTTTGCTGTATTTTGTTTAAGTTTTGGAAACTGACTGGATATGTATTAAACTCCCTGTGAGGAGAAATTTCATTACATATATATATATATATATATATATATATATATATATATATATATATATATATGTTCACTTCGATATTATTGTTTTACCTTTATTTCATTATATAAATATGAAAAGGATTTGGCGGGATGTTATAGGAGAGATCGAAGAACATGAGGAATCCTAGAAAAGGACCCGTCGCTGCCGCACCAAATGGAGGAGACAATGTCACCATGCAGCAGATCATGGAGACGATGCGTGCCCTGCAGGAGACAGTGGCAGTGTCCAAGGCGGATCAAGAAGGCATCCAGATTGACCTAGCCGCGTCGCAACCCAGGAACGAGGAGCTGTGTTAAAGCAATGAGGAATTGTGCCTGAATTTACAGAATCTGCAGCAGGCAAGGGAGCGCGTGGGGGATGATTGAGTTCCGCCCAGGGCATTCCCAATTCCATTTTTGCAGGCCACTATGGACACCGTGGTACCACCCACCTTTGTAGGCCCTAAGACCACCTTTATAGGGGTGGAGGACCCGGAGGCGCATCTCACGACATTCCATACCCAGATGATGTTGTCAGGAGGCTCTGATGTTGTACATTACAAGCTGTTCATGACCACGCTGACTGGCACAGCGCTAGAATGGTTCATCAGCCTTCCTAACAGACACGTGATGTCATTCGCACAGTTCTGTACACTGTTCAGAGAGCAATACATTGTCAATCGAGCTCCCCTGCCGGTGTCTTACGATCTTTTTGACGTAAGGCAGTATCAAGGCGAGTCCTTGAAGGACTACCTTAATAGGTTTGGAGCAATGGTGGTAAGACTACACACCAAGGATGAGGATATGGTGGTGCACGCCTTTAGGAAGGGTATTTGCCAGGACCCTTCAGTGAGTCCCTCATTAGGAATCGCCCCAAAACCTTCTGTGAGATCAGGCGGTGGGTGGTAGCCCATATAGTTGCAGAAGGGGAACTTACAGAGAAGCGCGAGAGCACTGCTCCCGTACGATCAGGAGGGCCAACTCGACCTCAGCCCATGAGGGTACATGAGGTGACAATAAAGAAGAAGGCTCAAGGGAAACAACAACCCTACGCAGCCAGGAAACCTCAGACCAGGGCACGCGCAAAAGCGGATGCGCCCCCCAAACACAGCTTCGTGGTAGAAGTGAAGGAGCTGATCGCTATCCCTAACATAGCAGAGAGGCTGAAGATGCCCCCAAAGACTGACAAAAGATTGGGGCCTAGTAAGATTGCGTGGTGCGAGTTCCACCAAGCATTTGGCCACCCCATCCGCAACTGTTTGGCCCAAGGCCATCAGTTGGATGAGCTGGTGAACAGTGGCTTCTTGAACGATTACTTGTGCCAGCCACAGGAGGATTAGGCGTTAGCAGCCCCGAGGAGTGATCAGGGGCACAAGGTGCCCAGTCATGGTGAAATCCACACCATCTCGGGAGGTTTTTCGGGAGGAGGCTGTAACGCTTTTCAGCGAAAGAAATATCCACACTCAGTGGTGCTGGTAGAGATGTGCGAGGAAGACCACACTCCTGACATCAACCTCACCTTCACCAAGGCCGATCGCCAGGATGTCGTTCCCCATGACAATGACTCAGTGGTGATATCAGTAGTCACGATGGGAAGGAAGGTGCACTATATGCTAGTAGATCAGGAAAGCTTGACCGATGTGATGTTCTGGTCGACTTTCAACAAACTGCAGCTGTCTCTTGACCAGTTGAGGCCTTACATTGGTTGTTTTTATGGGTTCGCAGGAGACTAGGTAGAAGTTCGTGGCCACATAGAGCTGAAGACCACCTTCATAGATGGCGTGGCCTCACGCACATAAATTATCAGCTACCTTGTCGTCAACGCTCCCTCAGCTTACAACATCCTTTTGGGTAGACCTACCCTAAACAGGTTGGGAGCGGTGGCGTCGACAAGGCACATGAAGATGAAGCTACCTTCCATGGAAGGGACGGTGATCACAATCAGAATAGACCAGAAAGAGGCAAAGAAGTGTTATGAGAATATCCTCAAGACAAGGAGGGGGTGTGCACAGTTACCACTCAACCACTAGGTGGGGTGTGCACCGTTACTGTCCAGCCCCCATGTGAGGAAAGGGTCACCTGAGTAGAGGTCGCCTGGGAGAGATGACCCAAACCAGCTGAGAACATCTTGGAGAGGGAGATTGGTGGAAAGATGTTCAAGCTTGGCAAATCTTTATGCTAAAAGACACAGGACTAGATTGCCAAGGTCATCATGTGGCACTTGGATGCCTTCGCATGGTTTGCCTCAGACATGCCTGGCATAGACCCTGACTTCCTGTGTCATCGCCTCGCCATGGACCCCCAGGTCCGACCTGTTCGCTAGAGAAGGAGGAAGTTCAATGAAGAGAGGCGACAAGTCATCAAGGAGGAAACGCAAAAGTTGCTGAAAGTTGGCCACATTAGGGAGATATAGTAACCAGAGATGTTGGCAAATGTGGTGCTTGTAAAGAAGGCCAACGGAAAGTGAAGAATGTGTGTAGACTTCACTAACCTCAACAAAGCCTACCCGAAGGACTCCTACCTCTGCCAAGCATTGATGCTTTGGTAGATAGTGCCTCGGGTTGCAAGTTGCTTAACTTCTTGGATGCCTTTTCTGGGTACAACTAGATCAAGATGCATCCTATAGACGAGTGCAAGACGACGTTCATGACAGAGCTGTCTTGCTACTATTACACAGTGATGCCCTTTGGGCTGAAGAACGCAGGTGCCACTTACCAGAGGCTGATAGACAGGGTACTTGCTCCCATGATAGGGCAAAACATGCAAGCCTACGTGGATGACATGGTGGTGACCTCACAGGTGAAAGATCAGCACGTGGCTGATCTAGAAGAGTTATTTACAACAATAGCTAAATAGAGGTTGAAGCTGAACCCGGAGAAGTGCGTGTTTGGGGTTGAAGCAGGCAAGTTCTTAGACTTCTTACTCACTGAGCGTGGGATAGAAGCGAACCCTGACAAGTGCGCTGCAATCCTCTCTATGAGAAGCCCGACTTCAGTAAAGGAGGTATAGTAGTTGACAGAGCGGACGGCCGCACTATCTAGATTTGTATCAGCTGGGGGAGATAAGGGTCACCCCTACTTCCGGTGCCTGAGGAGGAACAGTAGGTTCTTGTGGACCGCAGAATGTGAAGAGACATTCCTTAAGCTGAAGGACTACCTGGCCAGCCCACCAGTGTTATGCAAACCACAGCTGGGCACTCCTCTGCACCTATATTTTGCAGTCACTGATCGGGCGGTTAGTTCCATTCTTGTTCAGGAACAAGATCAGGTTCAGAAGCCAATCTACTTTCTCAGTAAAGTATTACAAGGGCTTGGGGTGAGGTACCAGGCCCTAGAGAAGGCGGCACTAGCAGTGGTGTTCTCAACAAGAAGACTTCGCCACTACTTCCAGAGTTTCACAGTGGTGGTGATGACATACCTTCCCATTCGTAAGGTCTTATAGAAGCCAAACGTTGCGGGAAGAATGGTGTGCTGGGCTGTAGAGCTCTCAGAGTTTGACATACAGTATGAGCCAATAGGCCCTATCAAAGGTCAGGTCTATGCTAATTTTGTAGCTGAGCTCTCATCGGCAGAAACACACAACGAAGAAGCCGACTTCCGATGGGTGCTCTCCGTAGATGGGTCCTCTAACCAACAGGGCAGCAGAGGTGGCGTCATCTTGGAGGGACCAAAGGGGCTATTGATTGAACAGGCCCTTCGATTCGCTTTCAAGGCCAGTAACAACCAGGCAAAGTATGAGACCCTGATCGCTGGAATAGTGTTGGCCAAGGAGATGGGAGTGCAAAGTTTGCTGGCAAAGAGTGACTTCCTACTAGTCACGGGCCAAGTAACAGGAGAGTACCAGGCCAAAGACCCTCAGATGGCCTCTTATCTAGAGTGTGTACAGGAGTTGAGGCAGTCATTTACAACGTTCAAATTGGTGCATGTCCCTAGAGAGTAGAATGCCCGAGTGGACTTGCTAGTAAAGCTCGCCAGCTCACGCAACGGGGGCAGACAGAGGACAGTCATCCAGGAGACCCTGAAGACGCCTCGCACCTACACTACAGACAATTTGGTAGGGGTCCATCAGATTAGCACTTCAGATGGGAGGAAGAGGAGTCATCGGTCATCGACTTAGAAGACACTGAAGGTGCCCAGGATACACACATATCCAGCACCAAGGGAGGAGTCATTGCAGGTCTGCCTGGTTGAGAGAGGAGAAACCTAGATGACACCCTACAAGTGCTACTTGGGCGATAGGATGCTCTCGCTAGAACCCACAGAGGCCAGAAAAATAAAGAAGAACTCGACCAAGTACACTCATTGATGGAGAATTGTACAGACACGGGTTCACCCACCCCATCTTAGTGTGTGTGCATGGCGAACAGCACACACGAATAATAGCAGAACTCCATGAGGGAATATGCGGGAGTCATATTGGTGGTCGAGCTCTTGCATCAAAGGCCATTCGAGCAGGATACTATTGGCCAACCATGAGGGAAGATTGCACGAAGTACGCACAGCAGGGCAAGCGGTGTCAACAACATGCTGACTGGCACAATGCACCACCAGAAGAGCTTAGGTCGATTTATAGCCCTTGGCCGTTTCACACCTGGGGAATCGACATTTTGGGGCCTTTTCCCTTGGCTGTGCAACAGATGAAGTACCTCGTGGTTGCCATAGAGTATTTCACGAAGTGGATAGAGGCTGAGCCAGTAGCACAAATCACAGCCCACAAGATCCAACACTTTGTATGGAAGAACATAGTATGCCGCTTTGGAGTACCAAAATGATTGGTGTCTGACAATGGCACTCAGTTCACAGGCCAACAATTAGGCAAGCTGTGTACGGAGCTTGGGATAAAGCAGATGTTCGCGTCAGTCAAGCACCCCCAAACTAATGGGCAGGTCGAGTTAGCCAACCCAGTCCTATTGAGGGGGCTGAAGAGAAGGCTGGAGAAAGCCAAAGGGACTTGGGCAGAAAAAGTCCCCAGAATTGTGTGGGCATACCACACTACTCCCCAGTCCACCACCAAGGAAACACGCTTCAACTTGGTGTATGGTTCAGACGCAATGATCACTGTGGAGATCCAGGAGAACTCACCACGTTTTCAAAACTTCATAGCTAAAGAATCCAATGAAGAGAGAAAGGTGAACCTGGACCTACTAGATGAAGTGAGGGAGGAAGCGGGAATCAAAGGTGAAGCCTTGAAGAGAAGGGTGGAGCACAAATACAGTTCCAAGCTAAGACCTCAGCAGTTCTAGGTCGCTGACTTGGTGATGCGGAAAGCCCATCCATATCAGTTGGAGAACAAGTTGTCCCCCAAGTGAACTGGTCCCTTCGGAGTGATAGAGGCCCTTGGGAACGGGGCAAACAGGCTTGAAACTTTAGAGGGTGGGCTGATTCCTCGTACATGGAATGCGACTCACCTGAAGTTTTATTTCAGGTGAATTATAACATTGTACACAGTTTCTAGGGGACACTCTTTTTTCCCCTATAAGGGTTTTTAATGAGGTCACCCAATAAAAATTTCGATTGAGGTATATTTTCGAATATTTTGTGCAATGTAGTTAAGAACCATTCACTTGGAGTTAGAAGTCTCGAGAGTGGTAAGGAAGGTTCGTAGAGAACATCTCCCCTTTTGAGTGAAAGCGCCAAGAACGATTCGCACCAGTTAAATCCTCCCTTGCCCTTGGGCGATGAGAGGTCAGTTAAGAGCCGTTCACTTGGGTTAGAAGTCTCGAAAGCGGGGAAGGAAGGTTCACAGAGAACACCTCCCCCTTTTTGAGTGAAAATGCCAAGGTGGAACAGTATGGTTCACCAGTAAAATGCTCCCTTGCCTTGAGCAAGGAGAGGTCAGTTAAAGACAATTCGTGTGTTAGAGGTCTCGAGGTCGGGTAAGGAAGGTTCACAAAGAACACCTCCCCCTTGAGTGAAAACGCTAAGAATGATTTGTGTGGTTCGAAGGTCCTCACCTAAGGCTTTGCAAAAATAGGGAGTGATAAAAAAAATAGTATCTCTTGATCGCAAAACAACGACGAACAAACGACACGGTTCACCAGAAACAAGAAAGAGTCATCTAAGGTTAGCGTGGTTTCCTCTTAGAATTTGGCAGGATGAAGCATGCTACCTAAGGGGTGGACCTATGTCGAGACGTTGTTAGTAAAGATTCCTAAGGCGATCAAGTGGAGATCAAGGTAAAGAATACAGAACATGAGAAAAAGGCACAATATAAAGAAGTAAACTATTTACAAGTTCAATGTTATAGATGAAAGAGAAGATTACAAGAAGTTTAAGGGTTCAGCTATTACAAATCAAGATACCTAAATCCTAGGAGTGAGTTTCCCGTTGACTACCTGCATCGACACAAAGAAGGGAGAGAGGTCCATCTCAGGATGCATGCAGGCAACCTGAGCGAGGGCCTCATCAAACCCTGCTCCAAAGGCTTCAACAGCGTCTTCAGTCAGCTCAACCTCGGTCTTCTTGAGTAGTTCAACCTATTGGACGAGTTCTCCTTCCACCCTGCCTAGCTTGGCCTCTTGATTGGTGGCCCTTTCCTCCAGCCTGGCCACCTTAGCTTGTGCCCCCTCCAGCTATTCCTCCAGATCAATTATCTTGTTGTGGAGAGGGAGGATTTTTGCTTCAAGCTGAAAGGCCTCCTGACCCTTGTCAAAGAGGAGCTTCTTGGTTTCCTTTTTCAAATTGGCGGAGGCTGTTCAACTCTTGGTTCATAGCAACCTCACGCTTAGCAGATATTTGGATTTGGAGAGCAAGCTTATCCTTCAGCATTGCCTTAGACTGGCTTACCAAGGCGAGTTCCCCCTTCAGCCTCGCCTCTGCCTGGCTCACCAAGGCGCTGGAGGCGGCAAGGAACTCACCGAGGCTTCGTCCCATGCGATCCCTCAGCGAGTCCCCTTCCAAGGCCTCCATCGCTTCATTATCTTGAAGGCACTTGAGGGCCTGTTGGAGTATGGAGGGAAGCTTTGGAGGGAAGCTCTGGAGCAGGAGGCACACAAACCCCGGGGGTGCTCTCCCACTGTCTTCTAACGCAGGATGTCTGCGAGGAGAAGAAGCACTGGGGGGTTGTCCATGAAGGATGGAGGCTGGTCATCGGTAGCCGAAAGAGAGGCAGCCGCGACCCTCACACTTGGCCTCTTGAAGACGAGGTCGTCCTCTGTGTCCTCGTCCTCAGAGTCAACTGCGACCACCCCTTTATCAGTAGGGACTGGGTTGGGCAATTCCTGGACAAGGGCCAGGGGACCAGCGGGGGCTAAGCCGCTTGCACCAGCAGTTGCCGCTCGGCAGCGGGCAACCAGCTCAGCCAATCTTTTCCTATTCTCTTCATTGAGCACCATGTCTGCACCAAAACAAAAAGCATGAGAAGACAATTCAACACAATACAGAACAACATCAAATACAGGCAGAAATAGCTAAAAACAGAAGAACGGGTACCACTATAGCCCTTGAGGGACTCGGCGTTGTACTCATGCTTGATAAGTTGGGTAGTGTTAAACACCACTACCAAGCTTGAAAGAAGCTGGCACAATTTGCATTCAAGTGGGGCTAGCTCCTCGAGACCCTTGGGTTTCTTGAATGTCAGCTTTTCAACCCAATACAGGGGAAACTCATCAAGCAGAATGGGGTCGTAGGAGCTGCAGCACACCTTAAAGAACTTCCCTTTGAAGCCCTTGTAGGATTGCTAGAAGAGAGTCAAGAGGACTCTCTCCGCCACCCCGTTGAGGCTTACCCAAAGCCTATTCCCGGGGCTCTTTGCTTCGAAGAAGTGGAGGAAGACGTCCACAGAAGGGGGGTGCCCAAGATGGTTGCACACAATGGTGAAGGCCCTCACGAAAGCCCTACTGTTTGTTTGCAGCTGGGTAGGTGCCACATTGAGCTCTGTGAGGAGTGCCCGCTCGAACCCAGTGAGGGGCAACCAAAGCTTAATCCGCTTGAAGATGGTGGCGTTGATGTGAGTTGATTTTAGATTCATTAGCTTTGTGACACTTTCTTAGAATTAGGATCAAGATTCTTACCAATTTAGAGTGAGTCACCTAAGGAAAATCCCCACTGGACATTAACTTAACAAGTGTTAAGTAGATGTAAAAGTTCATTTCCAAAGGTCCAAGGTTAAAACACAATTAATAGTGATGAATGAATGAAGAAAAAGGTGTAGTAACTTGATTAGGAAGGCTCCCAATCAAGAACAAGACATAAAATCAAAACTACCGATTGAAATTCAAGAACAAGACATAGAATCAAAACTACCGATTGAAATGACTATGGAACATGAAAGAAGATGAAACTTATGTGGTTGTAGAATGGATTGGGAAGGGACATGCTGTAAGGACCTGTAAAATTAATTTGGAATAAAAAGGAATATATTTTAAATGAATTCTAAGTATGTTTTTATTTAAAATAAAAAGGAAGGAAAGTGTAGTTTAGAAGACTATGAGATCGCCTGTCGCCTAGACTACACACGATCGCCAGGCGCGAGAGGCATGCGGGCGTCGCCAGGACGCGAGAGACATGCGGACATCGCCAGGGCGCGAGGCATGTGGACGTCGCCAAGGCGCGAGAGGCATGCAGGCATCGCCAGGGCGCGAGAGGCATGCGGGCGTCGCCAGGGATAGACATCGGTCGTCTCCCAGGGATAGACATCGGTCGTCTTCCAAGACGAGACATCGGTCGTTCGCCACGATGAGTCAGCGGTGGAAAGTTGTCGCGCGATGTCGAGCTTCACACGAATAAAGTGGGACCCAGACTCCCAGCATGACACGTCCTGCACGCACGCCACATGGACAAAAAGGGTGGTTCAGAATAGTGACATCAGAAAGTTGGCATGCGCAAGAGACACTCACGGTCGTACTGTTCAGGGAAGTGGTTGGCATGCACAAGAGACAACCGTGGTCGTACTGTTCAGTGAAACGTACACTCTGGCTTTCTTGCAGAGGGGGTGGTGGCAGTAGCATGCGTGGACAAGTAGGCTTGGATTCAAAAACCCACTGTGAGGAGGCAAAGAACGTTGCAGTGACTCAAGAGTGAAAGAGTGAGTGCATCTTCATCCCTCTCTTTTCTCTCCTTCGCGCTGCGATTCAGGAAACCTCAAGCACCAGTACGACGAGCGACGACTGCCCTTGGACACTTGGGAGGTTCTCTGCAAGTTCTCCAGACCGGGACACTAAAACAGAGTGAAAGCATCTTTAAGCTTCATTGGGTTTCGGAGTTCTTGGAGTTTTGCGCAAGTCCAGGTAAGGGAAGCTAGTACTCTACATTTATAAAAACGTTAGGCGAGTAAGTTCTGAAGTGAGGGCGACGTGGTCGCCGGTTTTCATATTCCTTTTCACAATGCTCTGTTTTATGTGTGGGGTGACGTGGTCGCCGGTTTTAACTTTGTTTCCGAAATCCCCTGCTTTTGAATGAGTTCGCCGATTTGGCGTTGTTTTTCGAACTCCCCTGTTTTAGTGCTGTTTGAAAACTGTTTGAGATTTAAATGTGAAATACATGTGATATTTGAAAATCTGAACCGTGGAATGAATGTTGCTGTGACTGAATCGTTCATTCAGTGTTGTATGATGTATTGATTGTTGTGAATGTGGGATCAAGGCATAGTATTTTCAGGAAAGAAAATACCGTGTAAGATCGTGTGTAATGTGTATTGACTAGGGGCTTGTCTAGAAGGAGATATCCTGACTCTGCTGATATAATGGAATCACATAGATGAAGTTATTCAGTTGTGGAGAGTCGAAGGAGGTTCATATGAATGGGTGAGTCGTGTGAAAAAGAACGAGCTCGGCCTGTTATATGAATTAACCCTGTCATACCGGGAGAGTGATGATATTGAGACTATGTATGCGCATGGCTGTGTGGATTTCACAGCGACCCTGTGTGGATTTCACAGTGGTGTGGTATGACAGGTGCAGATCTCTGAGCCTGAGTCAACGCACGAGTCTTCCGGAAGTGGAGTCATGTGTCTATATGTTATGAGTCAGTGGAAAGTCTGACATGTGAACCATGAGTATCGAATGTATTGGATAGGCACTTGACGAGTTTGTGATATATGGGGACGTTGATGGTTGAAAATTGATATAGTGTATGAATGGTGTGAAGATTTATATTTTCTTTTGATATAAAGTTTCATTTTAAAGTTTTTAAAACATCTAGCTTACCCTTTTATCTGGTATTGTGATTGTTTTCTTAAACCTGTGATGATCGTGTATTTTTGCACGGGAGCAGACGAGGTTGCAGGTAGTAGAGCTCCTCAGTGAGTGGACGCCGGTAGGAGATCGCCCGTTTCTGTTTCTGTTAGGCGATCACCCTTTTTCTGTTGTCTGATAGGAGATCGCCCTTTTCTGATAGGAGATCGCCCTTTTCTTCTGATAGGAGATCGCCTGTTTGTTTTTTTGCTGTATTTTGTTTAAGTTTTGGAAATTGACCGAATTTGTATTAAACTCCCTGTGAGGAGAAACTTCATTATGTAACATCCCGCCAAAATACTATTCATATTTATATAATGAAAATTAAAGTAACAAATAGATTGAAGTGAATAAAATTATATATATGTAAATAAAGTTTCTCCTCCCAGGGAGTTTAATACAAATACGATCACTTTTCCATTAAAACATAAACAAATTACAATACAATAGAAGGATAGGCGATCTCCTGACAGAAGGGCGATCTCCTATTAGAAGGGCGATCTCCTATTACAAGGGCGATCTCCTATCATATAGGCGATCTCCTATCAGAAAGCAGCAAAAGGGGTGATCGCCCAACGGAAATTGAAAACAGGCGATCTCCTTCCAGCGACAATTCACTAAGGAGCTCTACTTCCTGCAACATCATCTGCTCCCGTGTAAATTATACACGATCATTACAGGTTTAAGAAAAGGCCGAACACAACACCAAGAAAACACAGGGTAAGCTAGACATTTAAAAAGAGTTAGATATGAACTTTAAAATCAAGGTAAAACAAATTCAAGTTATCTACGTAAACCATCAACTAAACACATATTTCACGATTCCTCGAAGGTCATTAAAATCACAACATATATCAAGTGTCTATCAATTCAAAGTTTCTCATTTCTCACGTCAGACTTCACTGACTCATCACACAAGACACTTGACTCCACTTCCGGAAGACTCGTGCGTTGAACCTAACATCCAGGGACATGCACCTGTCATACTTCATTGGCTATAATGATTCCACAGCCAGTCGCATCAACACAATCTCGGTCTCAATTCATCACTCTCACAGTATGACAGGGTAAATCCATAAGACAGGCCGAGCTCGTTCTGTTTCACACGACTCACCCATTCATATGAACCTCCTTCGACTCTCACCAATTGAGTAACTTCCTCTATGTGATTCCATTATCTCAGCAGAGTCAGGATCGCCCCATTCACAGGATACTTACAGATCAATACACTTCACAACCAAATCTCAACACGGTATTTCCTTTCCTGAAAATACTATGTCTTGACCCACATTCACGACATTCCACACACCATACCACTCAAAGAATGATTTCAATCATAGCAACAGTCATTTCAAAGGTTCATATTTTCGAATATCACATGTATATCACATTTAAATCCAAAGCAGCTTCAAACAACATCAAAAACAGGGAGTTCGCAAACAACGCCAAAACCGGCGATCTGGTTCAAAAACAGGGTATTTCGAAGTCTGTATACAAAACCGGCGACCACGTCGCCCAAACACATAGAACAGAGCATTCACGAAGATGAAAACGAAACCGGCGACCACGTCGCCCTTACTCCAGAAACAGCTAATCTATGGCTTGTATTGAAAATGAAGGCTAGCTTCCCTTACCTGGACTTGCGCAAAACACCGAGAGCTCAAACCCACCGAGCTTGAAGGATGCCTTAGCTCTGTTTTCAGTGCCTGGTTGGTAGAACTTGCAGAGAAACTCCCAGGTGCTCCAAGGGCTGTCGTCGCTCGTCGCACAGGTGCTGGAGGTTGCCTGAGTTGCAGCGCAAAGGAGAGAAGAAGGGAGGGAGGAAGTTTGCACTCACTCTAACACTCTTGCGTCTGTAATGCTCTTTGCCTTCCCGCAGTGGCTTTTGAATCCCAGCTTACCTGTCCACGTATGCTGCTGCTGCCACCCCTTCTGCAGGAAAGCCTGAGAACCACTGCTCTGAACAGTACGACCACTGTTGTCGCTTGTGCATGCCAACCACTGCTCTGAACAGTACGACCACTGTTGTCGCTTGTGCATGCCAACCACTGCTCTGAACAGTACGACCGCGAGTGTCTCTTGCGCATGCCAACTTTCTGATGTCACTATTCTGAACCATCCTTTTTGTCTACGTGGCGCGCGTGCAGGACGTTTCATGCTGGGAGTCTGGGTCCCACTTTACTCTGTGTGAAACTCGACGTCGCGCGATAACTTTCCACCGCTGACTCATCCTGGCGAACGACCGATGTCTCCCTCGCCCTGGAAGACGACCGATGTATCCCTCGCCCTGGAAGACGACCGATGACTCTCTTGGGAGACGACCGATGTCTATCCCTGGCGACGCCCTCATGCCTCGCGCCCTGGCGATGCCCGCATGCCTCTCGCGCCCTGGCAACGCCCGCATGCCTCGCGCCCTGGCGATGCCCGCATGCCTCTCGCGCCCTGGCCACGTCCACATGCCTCGCGCCCTGGCGATGCCCGCACTCCTCTCGCGCCCTGGCGCTCATGTGTAGCAGGCGACCGGCGATCATGTACTACTAAACTACACTTTTCTTCCTTTACTCTTCTTGATCCACACGTCATCCGACCGACCTCTACCAGCTGACCCCAGATCTTGGGCGACGTCCGAGGTCCGACTACTACGAAACTTCATTTACTAGCTCTTTGTATTTTAAATAATAACATCTTCTGGAATTATTTAAATATACCACTTTCATTCCAATTCAATTTTACAGGTCCTTACACATTACATATATATAATTTTGTTCACTTCAATATATTTGTTTACCTTTATTTTCATTATATAAATATGAATAGTATTTTGGCGGGATGTTACACATGCCACTTGGAGGTGATGATCCAAGATAAGTGTAGGAATTGCCGCCACTTGAAGCTCCCAAAGCTCACAAGATGAGACAAGGAAGAGGAGAACAATTCTCACCCAATTCACTCACAAATTTGAGTATAGTAACTTTACTTCTATTTCAAACTTATTTTACAATGACCAATCACCTCTATTTATAGTTTTAGAGGGCTGAAAAAGAAGATGGAAAATTCAAATGCAAAACATTCAAAATTGGAGCCAATTCAAGTCACATGGGAGGTGTGACTTGATTTCCTACTTTGGCACCTCCTAAAACTGCATCTACACCTACTCTTTATGTCACATGGAAGGTGTGACTTGTTTTTGTACATTAACACCTCTTATTTCTATGTCTACACCTTCCTTTAATTTTCTTCTAAAAACTACACAAAAGAAATTACAAAAGAGATACATCCATTGATGCTTATTTCCCAAAGCTTTAGCCTTGCTCCTATTGATGCTCATGGATTGGGCTTGGGCCCCCACTTGACTTGGGCTTCTTGGACTTGAGCCTTCTTTATTTATAATACTATTAGGATTCTTCAAGAGAAACCAACTATTTACAAAATATTCTAATCTTTAAGAAAACTAGTAAGAAGAACTTTAAGTGCTCTTGAATATGGCCCTTTCTTCTTCTTGTGAAGTCTTCTTTTGATGGTTGAGATGACCCTTTATATATGGCATCCTTGGTCATCTTTATGTGGTCTTGGTTCACATGAGGCGGATAGGAAGAAGAAGGGCTCCCCATCGTTGGAGCCATTGTTAACACATACGGGTTCGCCCTCTGCGCAAGGTCGAACTGAGATGTATGCGTCACATTCCCTCCCAAACACACGACCCTTGGTTTCAGCCTCATCGTCTCTATGCCTCCTCAAGTCCTCACAAGTGGTGAGTTTGGAGGTCTCAGCAAGGAGGTCATCGGAGGCCCAAGGGTAGAGGGCTCTGTAGTCAACCGAGGGAGGAGGGTTGGAAGTGGTTTTGGTTCTTGCCATCTCGAACAAAGCTAAAAAAGGAGAGGCAAAATGAAGGAAAATGAGGATTTAGAAGAAGTGATGGTGTGGCTCAATGAAGCAGAAGAAAAGAGACTCAAAGACGAAGAACACAAACGGTGCAAAATAGAAATCGTAAGGTGCAGGAATTATAAACAGAGCCAGAGCAATTATCGCATGTGATGAATGGAGAAATCATGAAATAAAGGCAAGCTAAGGAATAAAAATCATACCTTTGGGTGAGTTGAAGGTGAACAGTCGTGAAGGTTGAAGTTGAAGCAAGAGCATTTGAGAGAAAGACAATGATTGAAGGAAAGCTTAAGCAAAAGTGATGAAACAGTGAGGAAGTGCGGGGTTTTGAAGGGGTTTAACGTGAGCAAGGGAGCGCAAGCGGCAATAAGCCCTAGCCCTTGATCAGGCCACGTGTACGCAGATTAAAAAAGTATGGTGAGATGTCATTTCAACACACTGTTCATGTCCTTTCACCTAGTGCTACGTAGGTCGCCAAGGGTGACGACTTAGTCTCTTCGCTTAACAAGTTAATAGCTTGAGACTGGGGGCTTGTGTACCAACCAGTCCTCGGACATCGATGACCGCTAGCAGTAGTGGGCAATGTAAGCTGGGTCCCACAAGTGGCGTGAGACAGTGTCCCTCAAGCGGCATGGGCCAGTGTGCCGATTAGCGGTCGGAGATCGATCAAGAATGTATGTCGATGTGAACTCAACAATAGAGTGAAGCCGATGTGACATCGGGCATCAGTGATTCAAATAGCTAAACTGGGCCACGAAAGTCAGACCCCAGGAAACACACCAGTTATCAAAGAAATGTCTAAAGTGAGGGGGAAGTCTGAGTCATAAGGTGCCCGTGCGTGTGGTATGAATAGCGCATTTGGGTGCAGCACCAATAAGGGGTCTTGGGAACACTAAGGCTCGTTAGGGTTAGGGTTTCCCAGGGGCAGACTACATGCATGGCACGTGAACAGTTAGGGCACCCCCAGAACAGATGGCCCTAGAGATTAGGTGCACAAGTTGGTATCCTGGTGGCCATACAGTGAGAGGTTGCACTCCAGCAAAGGGAGCCTGACGCGCTAGATTACACTAAGACTGGGTAATAGTGGCGCAACGACATTCCTGTAGAAACCCTAGATGCGGGTAATAGAGACAGGGGAAACACTAGACTATAAAAACAACAGTAAGAAACCCTAAAAAGGTACGCAGCTCTTGAGACTAGAACTGTTACACACATATACACTATTTCTTAGCCCCAATATTGACTTTAGTGTCGGAGTGCAAACGACCTCTAGGGTGCTCCTTTGTCTTTGCAGGTACAAAGTGTTTCGATCTGAAGGAAGAAGAGGGTGTGAGATTGTCGTTAGAGTCAACCGACAGGAAAGTCAACCGGCAAGAACAAAGTTTAATATCATAACCTTCCTTATTGAGCATCTAATATGAGGAAGATAATGAACAATGTAGTGAAAAAGAAGATTTAAGTTCATAAATGACAAGTCTTAATGTTCAAATTTATACAAATGGAGAAACATTTTGAAAGTTAGTATATGTTTAAGACGCAAAGTGATGAGGACCTAGGAGAGAGTGAGCCTATTGACCAAGCCCAACCTCTGAGGAGGAAGACAAGGAGCATGCCAAAAGACATTGGGCCCGGTCAGGATTCTCCAACTATTGCCTCAGCACCTAGATTGCCCTAGAGGATCACAAGGAGCAGAGCACATGCCTTTGGTGCTGAGCATCAACTGGTTTCATTATTTGTAATTTCAGTAGAATAGGTGTGATTTAGCATAAAAAGGGGGGTGCACTATTGATCCTGCTGCTTGACTCGAACGTGGAGGACTGCCTCGTCACTCCTTCGTCTAGACCTCTGTTCTGCAGGAACGCTCCAAGAACCACCGCTGGAACTCCAAACGCTGCCTGCAAAACACACAGACGGCGCCTCTAGCGGCCGTTGTAGCTCCGACGCTCAAGTCAGGCAACAGGAACACCAAAACTATATCTGAATCTCTCTATGAGACCCGTGTGTGACTGAAACTCTCAAATGTGTGAGCTATCAGAATCTGTAAAAACCTCCCCCTAATTTCGTTAAGAGTTTGTATATATACCTGAGTCTTTCTCTCTCCTGACGGTTATTCCTCCTGACACGTGGATAACATCTGGTCGTACACGTGTCATCATCTGGAGTGTCTGCAGCTGAAACGTTACTTCCACTGTGCCCCTGCGACTAAGTTATCCACACAGGGAGTAGCTTAGTACGCAGGCTACTCTGGGCATTGCAGCTCGCACTACACATGGTGGCAGATATGCCACTTATCCTCTGTACTTAGACCATACAACAAGTGCTTGCCAAGTCTTCTCAAACACCCGGCGATGTGCTCTTTCGGCGACTTGCTGACCACCTGATCTCCTAACCTTAACACATGGCGATCATGTGCAATATGGGCGATTACTAATCCATACCGGCGATGACCGATTACTCACCTCAAGGCGATAGGCGATTACTCACCTCAAGGCGATAGGCGATTACTCAACATCACAGGCGACAGGCGATTATCATTCTGAGTGATCGCCTCTCTGCTTCGCCTGCTTTCCTCTACCACGTGTTACTCTGTGAATGCCACATGGTCAACTGCTGCTGATGTCATCGACTACCGATGACCGACCGGATCACAAGCCCCCCAGTCTCGAGCTGTGAACTTGTTCTCAGCTAAGAGACTAAGAAATCGTCTTCTGGCGGTCTATAGGAGCGCACACTCTGGTACTAACACTGTTTCATCCCTTCTTCTTCGCCTTCAAACATTCAAAGCATCTCTCTGGATCATCTAGAGATTCACCTTTGCTGTTTTCTTCTTCTCAAACGCGCTGGAGTTCGCTGCGTTTCTTCTCTTTAACTCTCTGCATGTGACTAACTGTTAACTAGCTTAGGCTTTAGCACGATCTACCTGCAACCCCTCAAACTTGGCCTCTGACTTGATCGCGGCTAACTGTTGCCTTAGCATTGCCTTCAACATAACTTTGTGCTGGATGACTGACTTAACGGGCCTAAACGCTTCGGCTTCACGCAACAGAACTTGCTTCTACCACCGACCACCGATCACCGACTAGCATGTTAGTGCACCACCGATCAGTCATCCCGCTTCTGGCTTCGCTGCACTTCTTTGCCACACCAGTGCTGAGTGCATAGAGGGTCTGAACACCAACTATGATGCCTGTGTTTTGGGGAAGAAAAGTGCTTCTCGATGACCCCTCTTGTCCCAACCTTGCTGTAAGAAGTCGTGGGTGAGGTCTTGCTTCTCTCACCTCAGCGTCGCTGTAAAAAGCAGAGGGAAGGGACTTGGTTCTCTTGCCTCAACCTTGCTGTAAAAAGCAAAGGGAAGAGGACTTTTCTTCATGCCTCAGCCTCGCTGTACAAAGTCGAGGTGAGGACTTGGTTCTCTCGCCTCAACCTTGCTGTAAAAAGCAAAGGGAAGAGGACTTTTCCTCATGCCTCAGCCTCGCTGTACAAAGTCGAGGTGAGGACTTTCACTCGCCTGCACCTCGCTGTACAAAGCCGAGGGAGGACTTTCTTCTTTCTCGCCTGCACCTCGCTGTACAAAGTTGAGGGAGGACTTTCTTCTTTCTCGCCTGCACTCGCTCAAAGGCAAGGAGGTCTTCCTCTGTTGCCTACACTTGCTCAAAGGCAAGGAGGACTTCCTCTGTTCTCGCCTGCACTTGCTCAAGGGCAAGGAGGACTTCCTCTGTTCTCGCCTGCACTTGCTCAAGGGCAAGGAGGACTTCCTCTGTTCTCGCCTGCACTTGCTCAAGGGCAAGGAGGACTTCCTCTGGTGCCTGCACTTGCTCAAAGGCAAGGAGGACTTCCTCTGGTGCCTGCACTTGCTCAAAGGCAAGGAGGTCTTCCTCTGGTGCCTGCACTTGCTCAAAGGCAAGGAGGTCTTCCTCTGTTGCCTACACTTGCTCAAAGGCAAGGAGGACTTCCTCTGTTCTCGCCTGCACTTGCTCAAGGGCAAGGAGGACTTCCTCTGTTCTCGCCTGCACTTGCTCAAAGGCAAGGAGGACTTCCTCTGGTGCCTGCACTTGCTCAAAGGCAAGGAGGACTTCCTCTGGTGCCTCCACTTGCTCAAAGGCAAGGAGGACTTCCTCTGGTGCCTGCACTTGCTCAAAGGCAAGGAGGACTTCCTCTGGTGCCTGCACTTGCTCAAAGGCAAGGAGGTCTTCCTCTGTTCTCGCTTGCACTTGCTCAAAGGCAAGGAGGACTTCCTCTTGCCTCAACCTTGCTGTATAAAGCAGAGGAAGAGGACTTTCTCTGTTGCCTCAACCTTGCTGTAAAAAGCAAAGGAAGAGGACTTTCTCTCGCCTCAACCTTGCTGTATAAAGCAGAGGTGAGGACTTTCTCTGTTGCCTCAACCTTGCTGTAAAAAGCAAAGGAAGAGGACTTTCTCTCGCCTTAACCTTGCTGTATAAAGCAGAGGTGAGGACTTTCTCTGTTGCCTCAACCTTGCTGTAAAAAGCAAAGGAAGAGGACTTTCTCTCGCCTCAACCTTGCTGTATAAAGCAGAGGTGAGGACTTTCTCGTGGGTGCACGCTCCCAGGGGGGTGCCAGGCGTGGCTGTCTAAGCGCACACACTGGGCGCGCCCTACCTGCATTGCCTCATCGCGCGTTCACCGACGTCCCGACCGGCGAGGAGGAGCTCTTCTTCTGGAATCATACGAGGTGCATGCTTAACGCTCTAGCTGGGAACTTGGGTCCCAGCTTAACACGTGTTAGCAAGACACCGATGACCGTGCACCGACCGAGTACTCACTCTTTACATGCACCGACAGCTGATCGCGATCTGCATGCACTGATGGCTGATCGCGCTCTACATCCCAGCGCTTATCTGGGGGCTGATCTGCGGGTGGTGGCCACTTGGTAACTCACCACCGATCACCTGTTCTTGCACCTAGGGCAAGGGGAACTTTAAACTGGGAACACTCGCACACTTTATGTACTGAAAATCTTTTATTGGGTGGCATCGTTAAAAAGAGTGCCCCTGATTTGCTCAACTATTTTAATACACTAAGCATGTGTACAGCGCGATAGCGCATCTACTTTACAACTTAATGAAAGTAGGAAAGAAGCGTGTAGCGTCCTGGGTTCTGGGAATAGTCGTTACGTCCAGAGTCGCCAGCCGACAAGCTCCATTCTTCAACATCTCAACCACTCTGGATGGGGTCTCCTTTAACTGGCGATGACCACCCTGGCGATGCACACACGTGGGGCGATCATGCCTTCCGCTTCAGCTCTGGGAGCCCCCCCAGTGTAGCCTCTTCCATCACCTCACCTCCCCAAACACAGGGAGTTCATGCTGCTGGTCGCCTTCCTGGGACCCCGAAGCGCGATCACCTTGTGCCTTCTGCAGGTAATCGGTCAGGAACCCTGTCTCCACCAACTCAACAAGCTGACGCCCCAACACCAGGCAGTTACGTAGTGTATGTCCATAAGCTTGATGGAATTCGCACCACTCATCCTTCCTCCCTCCAAGTACCCTGTCGGTTTTCTCTGGCACATGGAGTCTTGCTGCCACAGCAGGGATGGCGATCAGCTCCGCCAAACTTATCATGAAATCATACCTGGGCGGTGCGTTGCTTGCACGCCCCCTGGTCTGGTCCTTCCTTGGTGCATAAGGGCGAGACTTTATCTGCTCCTTCCCCCCTTCCTTGACCTCATGCACCCGCGCCTGTTGCTGTTGATTTCCCTGACCTCCACGTGGCTTCGGCGGTGCAGCACCTCCTCTCTTCTCAGAGACCTCTGTCTCTGCTACTATGTGTGCCACCGCACGTCGCCGTATCTCGGTGAAGGTGGCAGGGTGGCTCCTGATGAGCGATTCACTGAAAGGACCAGGGAGGACACCTCTCTTGAACGCATGCACCAGCATGTCCTCGTCCTTGTTGGGCAATCTCACCACCTGCGCCCCAAAGCGATTGAGGTAGTCCCTCAACGGCTCCCCCTGATACTGGCGCACGTCAAACAGGTCGTAGGACACTACTGGCGCAGGTCGGTTAATGATGTACTGCTCCGTTGAACAGCTTCGCGAACTGATGGAAGGAAGTGACGTGGCCCTCTGGCAGGCTCACGAACCACTCCATAGCCACTCCGCTCAGCGTGCTCATGAACATCTTGCAGTACACAGCATCTGAACCTCCAGTCAGCATCATCTGAGTGTGGAAGGCTGTCAGGTGTGCTTCTGGATCTTCCGCCCCTGTGAACGACGCTTTCAGCCCCACCAGATTGGGAGGCACCACCGTGTTCATGATTTCGGGGGAGAAAGGCATAGGGAATGCTCGCGGAGGCGACGGTGGCGTCGACGTCCTCTCTTCAGCTGCGCGCTCCTTCTACGCCTGCAATTCCCTACGCAGCTCTTCATTCATACGGTTCAACTCTTCGTTTCTTCTCTGCGATGCAGTCAGCTCTGTACGCATCCTCTCTTGCTCAACTCTCGATTCCGCGACGCTATCTTGCAGCGCGCGCATCATCTCCACTACCTGCGCCATGGTAACAGCTCCTTCCTCAGCAGATGACGCAGGTGAGGTTTGCCTGGTTCTTCTACTCATCTCCTCTGCACTTCGACGTAACTTCAAGAAACCTCGACGAAATGATCAAGGAGCTCTAAGAAACCTCAAGAAACCTCAAGAAACTGCGACGTGGATGGGAACCAGATTTACACGTGCCCCACGGTGGGCGCCTAATGATCCTGCCGCTTGACTCGAACGTGGAGGACTGCCTCATCACTCCTTCGTCTAGCCCTCTGTTCTGCAGGAACGCTCCAAGAACCACCGCCGGAACTCCAAACGCTGCCTGCAAAACACACAGACGGCGCCTCTAGCGGCCGTTGTAGCTCCGACGCTCAAGTCAGGCAACAG
Source organism: Phaseolus lunatus (assembly GCA_013389735.1). Classification (NCBI taxonomy): domain Eukaryota; kingdom Viridiplantae; phylum Streptophyta; class Magnoliopsida; order Fabales; family Fabaceae; genus Phaseolus; species Phaseolus lunatus. The sequence continues at coordinate 14,479,819 of CM023862.1, read as the reverse complement.
GAACACTAAAACTATATCTGAATCTCTCTGTGAGACCCGTGTGTGACTGAAACTCTCAGATGTGTGAGCTATCAGAATCTGTAAAAACCTCCCCCTAATTTCGTTAAGAGTTTGTATATATACCTGAGTCTTTCTCTCTCCTGACGGTTATTCCTCCTGACACGTGGATAACATCTGGTCGTACACGTGTCATCATCTGGAGTGTCTGCAGCTGAAACGTTACTTCCACTGTGCCCCTGCGACTAAGTTATCCACACAGGGAGTAGCTTAGTATGCAGGCTACTCTGGGCATTGCAGCTCGCACTACACATGGTGGCAGATATGCCACTTATCCTCTGTACTTAGACCATACAACAAGTGCTTGCCAAGTCTTCTCAAACACCCGGCGATGTGCTCTTTTGGCGACTTGCTGACCACCTGATCTCCTAACCTTAACACATGGCGATCATGTGCAATCTGGGCGATTACTCATTCATACCGGCGATGACCGATTACTCACCCCAAGGCGATAGGCGATTACTCACCTCAAGGCGATAGGCGATTACTCAACATCACAGGCGACAGGCGATTATCATTCTGAGTGATCGCCTCTCTGCTTCGCCTGCTTTCCTCTACCACGTGTTACTCTGTGAATGGTCCACGTGGTCAACTTCTGCTGATGTCATCGACTACCGATGACCGACCGGATCAACTATCAAATTGGTCATGTTTTGACCTAGCTTCTAGAAGCTAGGCCTATGGTGCAGCATTGACCAAGGTCAACTATCCTAGGCGCACCATTTTAGCTCTTCCCATCCTACCCCTTTTGCTTGCTTTCCAAGGCTCCTTCACTTATAAATTGGAGGCCTCACCCTTTGTACTGTCAAGTTGAAATTGAAGTAAAGTTACTCTACACAAATATTGTGTGAGCTTGAGTGAGTGTATCTCTTCATCATTTTGGTCTTGTCTTGATGAGAATTAAGCTCTCAAGTGGCAGCCTAGCACTTTTCTTGGTGGTTTCCACACACCATGTGGCGTGACCATCCACCATCACCTCCATAAGTTTCTTCTTTCATTTCCGTTCCATTTTCCATTTCCACCTTTCAATTATTGTCTTTATCTTTGTTTTCTTGTCATGGTTTTGGCTGTCTTATTTGAGAATGGTTCATCCTTTGGTTGGTTGTGACCACCATTGATGCTTCCTAGCTTCCTTCTTCTTTTCCGCAATTGCATACATTCTCACCTTACCATGTCTTTTATCTTTGTCTTTGTGAAATGCACCTTCATACCTACTTAACCACTTGGTTAAGTTAGTGTCCAATGAGAATTTTCCTAAGGTCATCACCTTTAATTCCTAAAATCTCAATCCTAAAGTAAACTGTCACCTTAAATGAAAACATCTAAAATTCAACTCACATCACAAAGATTACACAAAGTTAAAGTTTCCTATTAGAGCATCTATTGCATAATGGAAGATTAACTTCGCAAATTTCCACAAATATTTGAGTCAAGATGATGGAAAAATGCTCTTTTTCTAGTAGTGATCTTTATAATTTCTTCTTTGGATGGACGATGAAGGAGATCTAAGGAGCGAAAGCATTAAAGAAACTCAAGAGGAGTTTCCATGGATTGAAGTGGAGTTAGGAATTTGTGAAAGTGAGAGGTGAGTCCAACTCACTAGGAAAGAGTATAGAATAAGTCTTGAAGAAGACTAACCTAGGGAGAACTTAAGAACAAGTAGAATGGCCAAAAATAGGCAACATTTCATTACTAATTCCAGGTTGAAAATACATGTACAAGAGACTGCTATTTATAGGAAAAACTCTCTCAAAACCTCTCAAATGAGAGTGTGACAAGTGTCACCACCTTAATGGTGCAAATCCTCTCCATTGAGGAAAAGACATGTGGAGCCTCATGTAAGGACCTAGAAACTTTAATTGGAATAAAAGTGTTATATTTAAATAATTTCAGAAAAAAATGTTATTATTTAAAATACAAAGAGTTGGTAAATGAAGTTTCGTAGTAGCAGACATCGGACGTCGCCCATGATCTGGGGTAAGCTAGTAGAGGTCGGTCGGCTGACATGTAGATCAAGAAGAGTAAAGGAGGAAATGTGTAGCTAAGAAGTCTCCTACGAGATCGCCGTTAGTGAAGACGGAGGCGATCTCCGACTCCTCTGGCACATAATCGCCTGTCGCCTAGAGGAGACATGAGCGCCAATCACCTAGAGTGTACGTGATCGGCGGGAATGCACGTAGTATGTAGTCAAGATACTGGATCAACCAGAGTGGGTTCCAACAACCACGCGTATCAAGGTGTGGGTTAAGCCTTAGATACGCTGTGCATGCGAAGCTCTACGCTTGAGCAAAAGAGATCACCCTTAGTGTTGCATGCATGGGCGCACGAGGAGTGATGCTGATCTACTCTTGGAAATGTGAAGCTACCGACGTCACCGAGTCATGTGGAGATGATACCTTGGACGTAACATCGTGGAATGAAGAACCTTCAGGAAGGCGTGGCGATGTGTCGTCGGGCATCGCCAGGGCGCGAGGCATGCGGGCATCGCCAGGGTGAGAGGCATGCGGGCATCGCCAGGGCGCGAGGCATGCGGGCATCGCCAGGGTGAGAGGCATGCGGGCATCGCCAGGGCGCGAGGCATGCGGGCATCGCCAGGGTGAGAAGCATGCGGGCATCGCCAGGGCGCGAGGCATGCGGGCATCGCCAGGGTGAGAGGCATGCGGGGATCGCCAGGGCGCGAGGCATGCGAGCATCGCCAGGGCGCGAGACATCGGTCGTCCGCTAGGATGAGTCATCGGTGGAGAGTCATCGCGCGAGAGGTCATCGGTGAAGAGTCATCGCGCGAGAGGTCATCGGTAGATAGTCATCGCGCGAGCAGTCATCGGCGAAAGGTTATCGCGCGATGTCGAGTTGCACACAAAGAAGATGGGACCCAGACTCCCAGCATGGAACGTCCTGCACGTACGCCACATAGACAAAAAGGATGATTCAGAATAGTGACATCAGAATGTTGGCATGCGCAGGAGACACTCGCGGTCGTACTGTTCAGGAAGTGGTTGGCATGCGCAAGAGACAAACATGGTCGTACTGTTCAGAGAAACGTACACTCAGACTTCTCTGCAGAGTGGGTGGTGGCAGCTGCTTTTGTGGACAAGCTGGTTTAAGATGCAAAAACCCACTTCTGAGAGAGGGGAACGTTGCAGTTGTTCAAAAGCGAAAGAGTGAGTTTACCTCCCTTCTCCTCCATTCTCTCCTTCGCGCTGCGATTCTGGCACCTTCACACAAGAGTACAACGAGCGACGGCCACCATTAGAGCACCTGGGAGGTTCTCTACAAGTCCTTCAAACCAGACGCAAAAACAAAGCCAAGGCATTCTTTAAGCTTCGTTGGGTTTCGGAGCTCCTGGTGTTTTGCGCAAGTCCAGGTAAGGGAAGCTAGCCTTCATTTTCAATACAAGCCATAGATTAGCTGTTTTTGAAGTGAGGGCGACGTGGTCGCCGGTTTCGTTTTCATCTTCGTGAATGCTCTGTTCTATGTGTTTGGGCGACGTGGTCGCCGGTTTTATATACAGACTTCGAAATACCTTGTTTTTGAACCAGATCGCCGGTTTTGGCGTTGTTTGCGAACTCCCTGTTTTTGGTGTTGCTTTGAAACTGTTTGAGATTTAAATGAGATATTCGAAAATAAGAACCTTGGAGTGAGTTTTGCTGTGATTGAAATCATTCCTTTAAGTGTTATGTGATGTGTTGAATGTGGTGAATGTGGGATCAAGGCATAGTATTTTCAGGAAAGAAAATACCGTGTAAGATCGTGTAGGATGTGCATTGATCGGTGATTCCTAATGAGATATCCTGACTCTGCTGAGATAATGGAATCACATAGAGGAAGTTACTCAGTTGGTGAGAGTCGAAGGAGGTTCATATGAATGGGTGAGTCGTGTGAAAAAGAACGAGCTCGGCCTGTTCCATGGATTAACCCTGTCATACTGTGAGAATGATGAACTTGAGATCGAGATTGTGTTGATGGGCATAGCTGGGGAAACATTACAGCTGTTTAGTATGACAGGTGCAGATCTCTGAGTCTAATCAATGCACGAGTCTTCCGGAAGTAGTGTCAAGTGTCTTGTGTGCTGAGTCAGTGGTAGTCTGACGTGAGAAATGAGGGACCTTGAAATTGATAGACACTTGATGCAGTTTGTGAAATAGAATGACTCTGTGCAAATATTGTAAAGTGTGTGATTTCTTGGCGATCAGGTGAAGGGAATGAGAAACTTTATAGTTTTATGTGGGTATCTTGAATTTGTTTTATTCTGATTTTTATGTTCATATTTAAACTCTCTTTAAAATATATAGCTTACCCTGCGTGTTCTGCTCTATGGCTGTTTTTCTCTTAAAACTGTGATGATCGTGTAATTTTTACACGGGAGCAGATGATCTTCCAGGAAGTAGAGCTCCTTAGTGAGTGGTCGCCGGGGAAGAGATCGCCTGTTTCTATCTCTTGGTGGTGATCGCCGGATTTATGTCCTGATAGCAGATCGCCTGTTTTGGGGTCTTCTGTTAGGAGATCGCCGGTTTATGTATGGAGACCGCCGTTTTCGTTGTATTTGATTGATTTCGTTAAGTTTTGAAAAACATTTGACTGGTTATGTATTAAACTCCCTGTGAGGAGCAACTTCATTACTTATATATATAATTATGTTCTCTTCAACATTATTTGTTTACCTTTATTTTCATTATATAAATATGAATAGTTTTTGGCGGGATGTTACACCTCAGGCCTTCCTTGCCTACATTTCTATTGGCACCTCTCTTTTACTATTTTACACTTTACTTTCTTTTCTATTTACATCCTTCTCTACTTTGGCCCAAAATACAAGGCCCAAAACTTCCTAACTACTCTATACAATTTTTACAAGGCTAAGAAGAAGAAAAAGACTCTATAAACTCTTCATTAAAGCTCGATCTTTGTCTATCTTCTTGGCTGAAAAGTTTCAAGGCTAGATGATTTCCATCACAAGAGGACTTAATGCTTCAACATACATATTTGCGCAGAGAAGGAATAATTCAAAGAGTTTCCGTTCTAGGAATCTAACGAATACATGAAGAAAGGAAATACATAAAGCTTTAATGATAAGCTTTCTGAGAACTATATAAAGACCTAGAAGGAGAAAAAGAGATGAAGTAGAAAGAAAAACAATATACAAGATTATCAAGCAAAAAGAAAAGTTGTGTGTGAAAAAGATAGTTGTGCCTTGTACAAATTGTATATGCTATTAAAGGGTTAGTGAGTTGGGTTGTGTGCTTAACCATTGTAAATCCTTCACTTTGTGAAGTATATCTACTGAGCTTTCATTGTTCTCTCTTTTGAGAGTGTTTTCTCATATCATTGAGAGGTTTTTATCTCAGGGGGAGATTAGGACTAGTATACCTAGAGAGGTATAAGAATACTTGTTGCCTGGACAAGTGTTGAATACTTGTTGCCTAAAGAGGTGTTAAAACTCATTTAGTTAAAAGCCCTAAAGCGGTTTACTTAAGGGGACTGTGTAAGGACCTGAAATTTATTGGAATGAAAGAGTATGTTTTAAGTAAATTCTAAGTATGTTTTATCTAAGTTAAAAAGGAAGGAAAGTGTAGTCTAGAAAAAACTATAAGAGTTCCTTGTTTATACATCATCGCCGGTCGCCTGCTACACATGAGCGCCAGGTGGGCATCGCGCGGGCGCGAGAGGCATGCAGGCATCGCGCGGGCGCGAGAGGCATGCAGGCATCGCGCGGGCGCGAGAGGCATGCAGGCATCGCGCGGGCGCGGGAGGCATGCAGGCATCGCGCGGGCGCGAGAGGCATGCAGGCATCGCGCGGGCGCGAGAGGCATGCAGGCATCGCGCGGGCGCGAGAGGCATGCAGGCATCGCGCGGGCGCGAGAGGCATGCAGGCATCGCGCGGGCGCGAGAGGCATGCAGGCAACGCGCGGGCCCGAGAGGCATGCAGGCATCGCGCGGGCGCGAGGCATGTGGGCATTGCCAGGGCGCGAGGCATGTGGACGTGGCCAAGGCGCGAGAGTTATGAGGGCGTCGCCAGGGAAGACATCGGTCGCTCCCAGAGGAAGACATCGGTCGTCTTCCAGGGCGAAGGAGACATCGGTCGTTCGCCAGGATGAGTCAGCAGTGGAAAGTTATCGCACGACGTCGAGTTTCACACCTTGAAGGTAAGACCCAGACTCCCAGCATGAAGCGTAGTGCACGCACGCCACGTAGACAAAAAGGGTGGTTCAGAATAGTGACATCAGAATGTTGGCATGCGCGGGAGACACTCACGGTCGTACTGTTCAGAGCAGTGGCTGGCATGCACAAGCGACAACAGTGGCAGTACTGTTCAGAGCAGTGATTGGCATGCACCAGAGACAACAGTGGTCGTACTGTTCAAGGCAGTGGTTCTCAGACTTCTCTGCAGAATGGGTGGTGGCAGCTGCTTTTGGTGGATAAGTTGGTTTAAGATGCAGAAAACCCACTGCTGAGAGAAAGAAAACGTTGCAGCCTTCAAAGAGAGAAAGAGTGAGTTACCTCCCTTCTCCTCCAGTTGCCTCCTTCGCGCTGCGATTCTAGCACCTTCACACGAGAGTACGACGAGCGACAGCCACCATTAGAGCACCTGGGCAGTTCTCTGCAAGTCCTTCAACCAGACGCAAAAACAGAGCCAAGGCGTTCTTCAAGCTTTGTTGGGTTTCGGAACTCTAGGTGTTTGCGCAAGTCCAGGTAAGGGAAGCTAGACCTCTTTTTCCATACAAGCCACAGTGTAGCTATCTCTGGAGTGAGGGCGACGTGGTCGCCATTTTTGTTTTCATCTGCGTAAAGTGCTCTGTTTGTGTGCTTGGGCGACGTGGTCGCCGGTTTTATATACAGTTTTCGAAACACCCTGTTTTTGAACTAGATCGCCGGTTTTGGCGCTGTTTTGCGAACTCCTTGTGTTGATGTTGTTTTGAGAACTGCTTGAGATTTACATGAGATATTCGAAAATATGAATCCTTTGAAATGGCTATTGCTGTGATTGAAATCATTCTTTTAAGTGTGGCATGATGTCTTTGAATGCTGTGAATGTGGGATCGAGGCATAGTATTTTCAGGAAAGAAAATACCGTGTAAGATCTTGTGGTAGGTGCATTGATCGGTGATTCCTAAGGGGATATCCTGACTCTGCTGAGGTAATGGAATCACGTAGAGGAAGTTACTCAGTTGTTGAGAGTCGAAGGAGGTCTATATGATGGGCGTCTCGTGTGAAAAAGAACGAGCTCCGTCTGTCCTATGGATTAACCCTGTCATACCAGGAGAACTATGGTAACATTGAGATGATATATGCGCATGCTGTGTGGATTCACAGCGACCCTGTGTGGATTTCACAGTGGTGTGGTATGACAGGTGCAGATCTCTGAGTCTAATCAACGCACGAGTCAATCCGGAAGTAGTGTCAAGTGTCTGTGTGGTGAGTCAGTGGAAAGTCTGACATGTGAAATGAGAAACTTGAATATTGATAGACACTTGATGCTGTATTGTGAAATGGAATGACTATGGGTGAATGTTGTGAAATGTGATTTTGGGCGATCAGCTGAATGCTATGAGCAGCTCTACGTTTTACATGGATATTTTGGAACTTGGTTTACTTGGATTTTCATGTTCTTGATTTAAACTTCTTTTAAATTATCTAGCTTACCCTTTTATCTGTTATTGTGGTTGTTTTCTCAAAACTGTGATGATCGTGTAATTGTTACACGGGAGCAGATGATCTTCCAGGAAGAAGAGCCCTCTAGTGAGTGATCACCGAGGAGGAGATCGCCGGTTTTTTGTCTCTATCGGGTGATCGCCTGTGTCTGCCTCCATCGGGTGATCGCCTGTTTTTTTCTGTCTTGATAGGAGATCGGTTTCTTCCGATAGGAGATCGCCTGCTTTGTTTGTTTTTTTTTTTTTTGTATTTTGTTTATGTTTCTGGAAAATTTGACCGAATTTGTATTAAACTCCCTAAGAGGAGCAACTTCATTTCATATATATAATATTTTGTTCATAGAATCTATTTGTTACCTTTATTTTCATTAGATACATTTGTATAGTATTTTGGCGGGATGTTACAGACTGGATGTAGCCCAAGTGGTTGGTTGAACAAGTATAAATTTGTACCTACTTCTCTCTTATCTTTTTACTTGTTAGATGTTGTATTTTTTTTGTTCATTAGTGATGTGAGTTGATTTTATAATTGTTCAATTTTTATAGTGACACTTTACTTAGGATTGGATTTTATGAGACAAGTATGGTGAGAATCTAAGGAAAATCCCCACTGGACATTAACTTAATCAAGTGGTTAAGTAGATGTGAAGGTTCATTTCACAAAGGCAAAAGGAAAAGACATGGGTTAAGGTCATTATGATGCAAAACCGAAACTTAGAAATTAGAAAGGAGAAAAGGAATGCATCAATGGTGTACAAGCCATTCCAAATGATGCTTCCAACTCACAAATGAGTCTCCAAAACCGAGAATAAGATTAAAGAACAAAAGAAACTAAAGACATAAAATTGGAATGGAATAATGGAAGAGATTATGAAAGAAAGAACTTATGGAGGTGGAGAAATGGTGTATCACGCCACTTGATAGGATGGAACCACAAAGATAACTGAAGGGAGGCCACCACTTAAGAGTTTCAACACTCCAAGGTAAGACCAAGAGAGGAGGAATTTCACTCACTCACAAATCACACAAAAATTGTGTATAGTTTCTTTACTCTAATTTCAACTTGTGAATACATGAGGGAGGCCTCCCTATTTATAGATTTAAGAGCCTTGGAAAGCAAGCTTAAAGGGTAGAATGGGAAAAGGGAAAAAGTGGGCAGCCATAGGGTTTGACTAAGTCAATCCCGTATTCTAGGCTTATCCTTCTAGAAACTAGGTCAAAATGCTTTCAAAAAGGGCCAAGAACATCCTAAAATGCTAACTACACCCCCTATTATACTAAAGACACCTTATTCTAGCCTATATTTGCTATTCGGACCCCCAAAGTGAGCTCCAAATTATTTACAACATTTTTTAATCATTAAGAAGACTAGCAGGAAGAACTTTAGGTGCTTTGGTCTTTGTCCCATTCTCCATCTGGTGAGGTCTCCACTTTGAGGTGAGTTCTCTTTATATTCTTTAGCATCCTTGATCATCACCTTGTGGGCTTGGTTAGCATCATGCCCCCTTGGTTGGAGAGAATTCGACCACGAATTTAGAACCCCTGCATATAACATAATCAGTGTGTTCACATAGAAAATAGGGCAAGAAGTGAGATGTGAATTTGACTTATAGTCTTGAAGCTTGGGGAGTTCAAAAGAAGGGATTCGATATACAGACCAAGGTTGAAAAGAGTGTTTCGGAATGACAAAGCTATGTGAAGAAAAGCCTCTTAGAAGGTGGAAATCTTTAGGAGGGGATGGAAAGTCATTCCTAACATTCTTTAACAAAGATGGTGTGTAGATAGAAATCATTGGTAATGAAAAAGATAAGGAAGAAGGACACCTTGGAGGTACAGTTTGTAGCATGGGCCGAGTCAACATGATTGATTTAGTGGTATAAGAGGAAACTTTGTGACTCGGGTTATCTTTTCTTTCTTTCTCCTTTTCATTTTCTCTTTTGGTTTTCATTTTGATTTGATCCTCATGAACCTCTTTGGGAGAAAGGGGTTTTAAGGTATCCTTATGCCCTTGGAAGGTAAAGATCATTTTGTTGGTTAGGCCATCATGTAGAACATGTCTATCATATTGCCAAGGCCTTCCCAATAGAATATGGGTTGCTTCCATGGGCATAACATCACATAAAACCTCATCTTTGTACTTGCCTATAGAAAAAGTTATGAGGACTTGTTGATTAACCATGATTTCACCCTCTTGACTAAGCCATTGAAGCTTGTAGGGCTTTGTATGAGAGATGGTGGGTAGTCCAAGCTTGTCCACCACTCTTGTACTTGCCACATTAGCGCAACTACCCCCATCAATTATAATGGAACATAACTTGTTGATAAGGTAGAGGGTGTGGAAAATATTTTCTCTTTGGGTGTCATCCAAAGGTTTTGGAATTGGACCCAGCATTCGCCTTATGACCAACAAGTCGCCTTCACAAGGTATTTCACATTCATTTTCACTAGGGGATTTTGAAGGGGAAGGGGAGTTAGACCTAGAAGATGCATCACTATGGTCACTTACTACTTGCCCCCCCCGTTAACCATCATGGTTCGCTTTGTTGGACAATCGGCCGCTATGTGCCCAAAACCTAAACATTTAAAACACTTTTTACTTGAGGTTTTGGTAGGAGATTTAGGTGTTGAAGTGGAGGGTTCTCTAGATTTGGAAGTGGACTCCTTTACAAAAGTGGAAGGAAAAGTCGTAAAAGAAAAATTGTTTGTATTTTTCCAAGATGAAAGGTAGTAGCCATCATTATGAGTAGTTTTGGAAAAGGTTTTCTTTGAAAGTTGTGATTCAACCTTGATGGCAAGGTGAACCAATTTTTCTAAACAAGAGTATTCATAAAGTTCTACCACATCTTGGATATCTCTTCTTAAGCCACTTACAAATCTAGCCATTTTTTATTCCTCACTTTCAGGCATGTCAATCTTGGTTAAAATTGTTTCAAGTTCTTTAAAATAAGCATCCACACTTTGTGTGCCTTGATGAAGCCGTTGGAGCTTCAACAAGAGGTCGTTCCTATAGTGTGGAGGTGTAAGGACCTGTAAAATTGAATTGGAATAAAAAGAGTTATATTTTAAAAGAATTCTATGCATGTTTTATTTAAAATAAAAAGGGAGGAAAAGTTAAGTTAGAAGGCTATGAGATCGCCGGTCGCCTGCTACACATGAGCGCCAGGTGGACGTCGCCAGGGCGCGAGGCATGCGGGCATCGCGCGGGCGCGAGGCATGCGGGGCACCGCGCGGGCGCGAGGCATGCGGGCATTGCCAGGGCGCGAGGCATGTGGACGTGCCAAGGCGCGAGAGGCATGCGGGCATTGCCAGGGCGCGAGGCATGTGGACGTGGCCAAGGCGCGCGAGGCATGCGGGCATTGCCAGGGCGCGAGGCATGTGGACGTGGCCAAGGCGCGAGAGTTATGAGGGCGTCGCCAGGGAAGACATCGGTCGTCTCCCAGAGGAAGACATCGGTCGTCTCCCAGAGGAAGACATCGGTCGTCTTCCAGGGCGAAGGAGACATCGGTCGTTCGCCAGGATGAGTCAGCAGTGGAAAGCTATCGCGCGACGTCGAGTTTCACACAGAGTAAAGTGGGACCCAGACTCCCAGCATGAAACGTCCTGCACACGCGCCACATAGACAAAAAGGGTGGTTTAGAGTGGTGACATCAGAATGTTGGCATGCACAGGAGACACTCGCGGTCGTACTGTTCAGAGCAGTGGTTGGCATGCACAAGCGACAACAGTGGTAGTACTGTTCAGAGCAGTGGTTGGCATGCACCAGAGACAACTGTAGTCGTACTGTTCAGGGAAACGTACACTCAGACTTCTCTGCAGAGTGGGTGTGGCAGCTGCTTTTGGTGGATAAGTTGGTTTAAGATGCAGAGACCCACTGCTGAGAGAACAAAAACGTTGCAACATTCAAAGAGAGAAAGAGTGAGTTACCTCTCTTCTCCTCCAGATATCTCCTTTGCGCTGCGATTCTAGCATCTTCACACAAGAGTACGACGAGAGGCAGCACCATTAGAGCACCTGGGAGGTTCTCTGCAAGTCCTTCAACCAGACGCAAAAAAACAGAGCCAAGGCGTTGTTCAAGCTTCGTTGGGTTTCGGAGCTCCTGGTGTTTTACACAAGTCCAGGTAAGGGAAGCTAGACTTCATTTTCATTACAAGCTATAGTTTAGTTATTTCTGAAATGAGGGCGATGTGGTCGCCGGTTTCGTTTGCATCTGCGTGAATGCTCTGTTCCATGTGTTTGGGCGACGTGGTCGCCGGTTTTTAAATACAGACTTCGAAATACCCTGTTTTTGAACCAGGTCGCCGGTTTGGGCGATGTTTGCGAACTCCCTGTTTTTGGTGTTACTTTGAACTATTGAAGCTTAAATGTGATCTTCGAAAATCTGAATCTTTGAAATGATCGTTGCTGTGACTTGAATCATTTATTTAAGGGCGGTATGATGTGTTGAATGTTGTGAATGTGGATCGAGGCATAGTATTTTCAGGAAAGGAAATACCGTGTAAGATCGTGTAGGATGTGCATTGATCGGTGATGTCTATAATGAGATTATCCTGACTCTCCTGAGATAATGGATTCATATAGATGAAGTTATTCAGGCGTTGAGAGTCGAAGGAGGTTCATATGTATGGGTGAGTCGTGTGAAACAGAACGAGCTCGGCCTGTTATATGGATTAACCCTGTCATACTGTGAGAATGATGAACTTGAGATCGAGAATGTGTTGATGCGCATAGCTGTGGAAACATTACAACAGCTTTGTATGACAGGTGCAGAATCTCTGAGTCTAGTCAATGCACGAGTCTTCCGGAAGTAGTGTCAAGTGTCTTGTGTGCTGGGTCAGTGGTGGTCTGACATGTGAAATGAGGAACTTGAAATTTATAGACACTTGATGCAGTTTTGAGAAATAGAATGACTCTTGAGAATATTGTGAAATGTGTGATTTCTGGGTGATCAGGTGAAGGGTATTGAGAAAATCTATAGCTTTACGTGAATATCTTGAAAATTGCTTACCCTGATTTTAATGTTCTTATTTAAACTCTCTTTAAAATATCTAGCTTACCCTGCGTGTTTTGCTCGTTGGCTGTTGTTCTCTTTAAACTGTGATGATCGTGTATAACTTACACGGGAGCAGATGATTTTCCAGGAAGTGGAGCTCCTTAGTGAGTGGTCGCCGGAAGGAGATCGCCTGATTTCTGTTCTGGTAGCAGATCGGCTGTTTTGGGTCCTCTGATAGGAGATCGGCCTCGTCCGATAGGAGATCGGTCTCTTCCGATAGGAGATCGCCTGCTTTGTTTTTTTTTTCTGTATTTTGTTTATGTTTCTGGAAAATTTGACCGAATTTGTATTAAACTCCCTGTGAGGAGAAACTACATTTCATATATATAATATTTAGTTCACTTCAATCTATTTGTTACCTTTATTTTCATTATACACATTTGTATAGTATTTTGGCGGGATGTTACATTAATGGTATCAGAGCAGTTCGTCCTTAGGATGACCTGAGGGCTGTGGATCCATTGTGTTTCTTCTGCTCATAGGATCTATTTGAGTTTTAAATAACAACTATAGTGAAAGATTTTCAAAACGTTTTTGGTATTGAAATTTTGTGTGTGCTTTAGTGAATGTATGCCATAATTGAAAATCTTGGTATTAAGAATGAGAGGATCTTGATAAAGTAATGAGGGTGCACACTCATGACTGGATCGAGATGGTTCTTAATCTTAATTCCAAGGGTTTGATGTTTAGCCTACATTGAATTCTGGTGTGATTTATTGAGTGCTCTTATAATTGCCTGAAAGTGGTTGTTTGGATTGATGATTGTACACCAGTAACTGTTCTGGTGTTTTGTTTGAAGTCATAAGTATTATGATTCTGTTGATGAGCTCAAATTCTTAATGATTTTGAGATGCTGACCTTTGTAAGGTCTATATGTTACCTCCTGAATGAATTGATTTCTTATCGATCTCATTCTTGTAGTTGTAGGGAATATAGAAACCTGTAGTTTCAACTCTGAAACGAAGAGAGATGGCACGTAGACCTTCTACCCCTCCCCAATCTTCTTCGGAGATGAGCCAGATTGCTAAGGCTATCGAGATGATGGCAACTGCCATCCAGCAACAGAATGCAGCGATGGCTCAGAACCATCAAGCTACAATGCACCACTGGGAAACTGCTCGGTCGGCTGAGACAAACTCCCACGGCGGTCAGCCTCAAGAACAGATGGGACTGACTGAGTTCATGAGGCACAACCCACCCAAGTTTAGTGGGAATGCTACCCCTGATCAGGCAGATCAGTGGGTCAGAGAGCTAGAGAAAATCTTTAGGGCGACCTCCTGCCCTGAAGAGAAGAAATTGGTGTTCGCAACCTTTTTGCTATCTGGGGAAGCTGAGTTCTGGTGGATGGGAGCTCAGCAGATGATGGAGGCCCGAGAGGATGTGTTGGACTGGGAGAACTTCAGGGTGAGGTTCCTGGAGAAATACTTCCCAAACAGCGCAAGGTTTGCGAGGGAAGCTGAATTCCTAAAGTTGGAGCAGGGGGATATGTCTGTGAACGCCTATGCTGCTCGGTTTGAGTATCTCGCCAGATTCTACACCCAGGCGACCTCTGAGGCTTGGAGGTGTAGGAAGTTTGAAGAAGGACTGAAGCATAGGCTGAAGAGGACCATAGCCCCGATGTGCATCAGGGAATTTCACGCCTTGGTAGAGAAGGCGAAGATGGTTGAGACCCTGGAAAAGGGTGATTCTCGGGTGATCAGGTCACACCCAGGGAGTTCTTCCAGTGGGAAGGCTAAGGTGCAGCACCCACAAGGCAAGCCTTATACGAGACCTCCACCCCGTCGGGCGGAAGCAGCGCCATCCCAGTTTCAGCAACAACAACCTTGGAGACCCAAGTGTTTCCATTGTGGTGGGTCACACACGCCCAATGTGTGCCCCAAGAAGACTTCAGAGAGAAGATGTTTTACCTGCCAAAAGACAGGACACGTTGCTAGAGAGTGCCCTAGCAGGAATGGGGCGACCCAACCCAGTGGCTCTCAGCAGATGAGGAACGAAGGGGGCAGACCTCAGGCAACAGGGAGAGTGTTTGCCATGTCAGGGGCAGAGGCGACTCAGTCAGGTAACCTCGTGCAAGGTATTTGTTTTATAGCTGATAGAGGTGTAAAGGCCTTGTTTGATTCTGGAGCGACACACTCCTTTGTGTCAAGCCTGTGTGTAGCCGAGTTGGGCCTTCTAGTGAAGGAGTTGCCTTTCGAACTGTTGGTCTCTACACCTGCGTCAGGACAGGGTTGACCTCTGCAGTTTGCCCTGAATGTCCAGTGATAGTAGAGGGACGCAGATTCAAAGTGAACTTGATCTGCCTACCTCTTCAGGACCTGGATATTATCCTGGGAATGGATTGGCTAGCTGCCAATCACGTTCTCATAGACTGCGGTAATCAGAAGATAGCGTTTCCAGACCTCCAAGGATCAGATGTAAATATGCTCAGCAAGGGCAGTCAGAGTTGGAGAAGGGGCGAGGTGCTTCGTGATACTCGCTCGGTCGGAGGTGGAGAATAAAGGGGACGTAAGCAGAATACTCGTGGTGAAAGATTTCACGGATGTATTCCCAGAAGAAGTACCTGGGTTACCCCCTAAGAGAGAAGTGGAATTCTCTATTGACTTGGTACCTGGAGCTGGACCAGTGTCAATGGCACCTTACAGGATGGCACCAGCCGAGTTTAGTGGAGTAAAGAAGCAAGTGGAAGAGTTGCTGGAGAAGCAATTCATCAGACCCAGTGTATCTCCATGGGGAGCTCCAGTGCTCCTCGTCAAGAAGAAGGATGGAGGGTCTCGGCTGTGTATAGATTACAGGCAGTTGAACAATTGACCATCAAGAACAAGTACCCCCTGCCTAGGATTGATGATTTGATGGATCAAATACATGGAGCCTCGGTGTTCTCCAAGATTGACCTGAGATCGGGGTACCACCAAATTTTGGTAAAGCTGATGATGTGCAAAAGACAGCTTTTAGGTCTCGGTATGGGCATTATGAGTATGTGGTGATGCCGTTTGGGGTCACAAATGCTCCAGCTCCCCTGTTCATGGGACTACATGAATAGGATTTTTCGCCTTTTCTTGGATAAGTTTGTGGTGGTCTTCATAGACGACATACTCATTTACTCAAGGACCGAGGAAGAGCACGAAAAAACACCTGAGGACAGTATTGGAGATACTGAGGGAAGAAGCAGCTCTATGCCAAGTTCTCGAAGTGTGAGTTCTGGCTGAGGGAAGTCAACTTCTTGGGACATGTGATATCTGCCCAGGGGATCTCGGTTGATCCAGCCAAAGTGGAGGCAGTACTTCTATGGGAACGTCCTAAGACAGTTACTGAAATAAGGAGTTTTGTGGGCGTAGCTGGCTACTATCGGCGATTTATTGAGGACTTTTCCAAGGTAGTGGCTCCTTTAACACAGCTGACCCGCAAGGATCAACCTTTTGCTTGGACCGACCGATGTGAGCAGAGCTTCAAGGAACTAAAGGAAAGGTTGACTAGTGCTCCAGTGCTGGTGATCCCAGAGGTAGGAAGACCTTTTGAGGTCTACTGTGATGCTTCACATCAGGGTTTGGGATGTGTTTTGATGCAAGAGAGAAAAGAGTGGTTGCATATGCTTCAAGGCAACTCAAGGTCCATGAGAGGAACTACCCTACGCATGATTTGGAGTTGGTTGGCGGCTTGTGGTGTTTGCCTTGAAGATCTGGAGGCACTATTTATATGGAGCTCGGTTCCAGGTGTTCAGTGACCATAAGAGCCTGAAATACCTGTTCGATCAGAAGGAAACTAAACATGAGACAGAGAAGGTGGATGGAGTTTCTAAAGGACTACGATTTTCAACTCATGTATCATCCAGGGAAGGCCATGTAGTGGCAGATGATGCCTGAGTAGAAATCAGTACAAGTGGCCACCATGATGATGGAAGAACAGAGACTGATCGAGCAATTCAGAGATTTAAACTTGGAGTAGAATTTCATGTAAATCACATTAGTTGTAGTAAGTAAGCTAGCTATAAACTAATGACTTCCTTGGGATGATAAAGGACAAGCAGTTGGAGGACCCTAGTCTGAAGCGTACTGTGGAGTCACTAGGGACAGATCAAGCTAGAGACCTTGTGATGGGTGATGATGGGATCTTGAGATTTAATGGCAGGATTTGCATCCCTGCAGATGGAGAATTGAAAGAAGATGATCCTAGAGGAAGGTCACAAGAGTCGCCTTAGCCTACATCCAGGCATGACCAAGATGTACCATGACTTGAAGGAGTCATTTTGGTGGTCAGCTGAATGAAGAGAGACATCCCAGTATGTTGCTACCTGTTTGACGTGTCAGAAGGCAAAGGTAGAACATCAAAGGCCTGGCGGGTTGTTAAACCATTGGTATCCTGAGTGGAAAGGAGGCAGACAGCATTGCCATGGATTTTGTCACCCATTTACCCAGATCGGTCAAGGGCCATGATGCAATCTGGGTCATCACTGATCGGCTGACGAAGAGTGCTCATTTTCTCCCAGTGAACATGAGGATGCCTATGACCAAGTTGGCACAGTTATACATCAAAGAAATAGTGAGGTTGCATGGAGTGCCCTCCAGCATTGTTTCGGATAGAGATCCCAGGTTCACTTCACGGTTTTGGCAGACCTTGCAAGAGTGCTTGGGAACTAAGTTGAGGATGAGTCTTGCATATCATCCCCAAACAGATGGTCAGTCAGAGAGAACGATCCAGTCCTTGGAAGACCTGCTGAGGACGTGTGTCTTGGATCAATTGGGGAATTGGGACGAGGTGTTGCCACTGGTGGAGTTTACATATATAACAGTTATCACGCCAGCATAGGGATAGCACCATATGAAGCCCTGTATGGGAGGAAATGTAGGACTCCCTTATGTTGGTACCAGGAGGGCGAAGCAGTCTTGGTTGGTAAGTGGCCAAAGTTGATTCAGCAGACGACCGAGAAGGTGCAGCAGATACAAAGCAGAATGAAGGCTTCTCAAAGTAGGCAGAAGTCATATGCAGACAGAGGAGGAAGCCTTTGGAGTTTGCTGCTGGAGACCATGTGTTCATGAAAGTGACACCAACCAAGGGTGTAGGAAGAGCGATCAGACCAAAGAAGTTGTCCCCTAAGTTCGTGGGACCATATCCGATCTTAAGGAGGATTGGCCCAGTAGCTTATGAGATCGCCCTGCCTCCCCATTTTAGCGAATCTGCACAATGTCTTTCACGTTTCACAGCTGAGGAAGTACATGGCAGACCCTAGTCATGTATTGGAAGTGGACAACGTGCAGATCAGGGATGACTTGTCCTTTGAAGCGAAACCAATCGTCAAAGTAAACAGCTCAGAGGCAAGACCATTAACATGGTGAAAGTGGTGTGGGATGAGCGATCGGGTGACTCAACTTGGGAGTTGGAAGCACCCAGAGAGAAGCCTATCCATATCTCTTTCTTGTAATTCAATTTTCGAGGACAAAAATTTTTCTTATTGGGGAGAATGTAAGGACCTGTAAAATTGAATTGGAATAAAAAGAGTTATATTTTAAAAGAATTCTATGCATGTTTTATTTAAAATAAAAAGGGAGGAAAAGTTAAGTTAGAAGGCTATGAGATCGCGGTCGCCTGCTACACATGAGCGCCAGGTGGACGTCGCCAGG